>JASFXZ010000025.1:9309891-10509891 GCA_032209605.1 Mactromeris polynyma | reverse complement strand
AATATATCATGGCCATTGTAAAATACATGCCTGCACATTTATGACGTCTCATTTTCACTGAAGGCTGGTGGATATTTTAATGAAGTCAAGTAGATGCATTTGATGTAAAATTATATCCAAGTCCTTCAATGAATCTGTTTGTCATGCTTTTAGGAAGAGTTGAAGATTTTACGTTTACGCTACTCATTGTTAGTTGAAGAGGAACTAGAAACGAGGGAAAGTGAACTCAACCGTCTCGTGGAACACAAGAAACATCTGAAGGTAAGTCACTGTTGATCGTTTATTTTTGTCAACGTAAGTTTTTCTAAATGACAAATTTCATTAATATAATGCCTTTTCATAGAGTCCTGCTCTAAAACACTGCATTGTTACATTTGTTCCATCCGTCAGTCGATCAATAACTCAAGAACCCCTTGACCTATCATCCTCAAACTTGGTCCACACATTCATCTTGGGTAGCAGAGGAACCCTATTGATTTTGGGGTCACAGGTCAAGGTCATAGGGAGCAAAATGTTTTACAAACATCTCTTGTTACAACTTTCCTTGAACTGCAAACCACCGAGTCTGATTAAGGTATTTCCTATGCTAGCGCTAACTCAGTGCGTAAGTCAGGATAGAAAATACTTGTATCGGACTCTAACATGTTTTGGGTTTCAGGAAAAATGTAAGAAAAGTGACAAAGCAGTGTTGTAGAGTTCATCTGTATGACGGCATTTACCTGATTATTTCTTATTTAAGACTAAGTATTTCTTATTTAAGACTAAGTATAGTTTGACTAAAATCAAGACTGTCTACCTTCAATGTGTTGATCAACTCATCTTAAAGTTGATTTTCCTCAGTGTCTTTCTCTGATTTATGATTTGACTAATACAGGTGTAAGATCAATTTTTGGGCATACTGACATACATCCAGAATGTTATGAAAAGATATTGACGTATAGTATGTAGACATCTGTGGAATTTAATGGATTTGTCCACCAACATAACACATTTTGTGGTTATATTTCAGCAACTTGCTGCCCAGGCTGTTTTGGAAGTACGAAAGAACGTGGATGCATATAGGGATCTGTATGACATACTGCTTGCTGAGGATAAGGTGATGGATAAAGCATTTAAACGAGAGTTTAACGATGTCTCGGCGGTACAACAAGATCAGCTGTATCGTCTCTTCAAGAGAAGACCAAGGTAATCTATATAAGTTTGCTGAGTCTTAAGTTCTTGCTATGCCGTGTTTTTATGTTTTACTAATTCAAACATTTTTTTAAACTTTTTGATGTAAGCTAAAAATATTTCTGTATTTATTTTTACTGTCAGTACTTGAAATGATCCTGATCATGTTTCAGTTAGCCCTTTATTACATAAACGCACCTTCTCACATTAAGTTCTTGTAAAAAAATTGGGTATAAAAACTTCAATGCTTTCTCCACTCGGGATAAATGCGTTCAGCTAGTAATACATTGTGGAGACTATTTTTGTATGAAGTAATTTAAGATTGTGCATGCGTTGTATATCGAGGGGTGACAGCGAAATGCATCTATCTGCCTCTTTTTTTATTTATATACAGATAGACTTGTTGTACTATCAACCAATGATGTGAAGTGAAGTTTTAAATATCAGTATGATAGAAAAATACAAACGTACATACATTCTTGAAAAAAAAACATCTGAATAATACTTTATTGTAGGGGATTATTTTTAGAAAAGATGCGCAAATTGTCAAAGTCTTCGGTTCAGTTAGAACCAAACATATTTATGAGGTACTTTATACGTAACCTTGTTGTATTCACTTACAATGACACAAATTGAACACTCGTCTAATGTGCTGTAATAATTGATGTTTTTTTAGCAAGTTGAAACAAGATCCCAGCCTTACATGGCATCTTATTTTGAGTTTTACGTCCTATCACATATGTCAACCCTCACCGCTCTAGGTTCAAATCTCACCCGGGATATAGAATTTGTGAGTGAGGACGTCGTCCAGCTAGCATATGGAAGGTCTGTGGTTCTACCCAGGTGTCCCCCTGGTGCCTTTCACTGCCCTTCAAGCTGTTTATCTGACTTAAAACCTTATAGCAGTACTGTACAAATACTTCAAGTCTTATTTATCAGAATATTCTTAAATTACCATCTCGCGAGTCTAAATCTAGTATGGTTTTCACTTGTATGCTTTGGATCAATTTATGTATGGTGAAGTGATTTGTCATGCAGACTGTGCAGTTGAATACCTTAATGTTACATTTCACATTTTATGATGTCCCTTCCATTTGAAGAGTGGCCAAGGGGCAGATACCTGTCCGTCCGTGCGTTTGTCTGTGCGAAAAATTTGTTTCTGATCATAAATCTTAAAACTTTGATAATGCAATACAGGTCAAGTTGTTTAGGTTACAATTCATTAATCGTTTTAAGAGAGACGGCCCTTTTTTGGCTTAAAAATTGGTTTCAGATCAATAATGCTTGAAAAGCCCATATGTACTATGGACACATTTAGTTATATAATATCAAAATGAATTTTATATTTAAGTGAGAGATAACCAAGTTCATGCTGCAATTATATGTATAGATAATTTTATATTTAAGTGGGAGATAACCAAGTTCATGCTGCAATTATATGTATAGATAATTTTATATTTAAGTGGGAGATAACCAAGTTCATGCTGCAATTATAGATAATTTTATATTAATAATACATCTGGATCTGTCGTGATTTATAAAGTAATATAACGTAGGTTATTGTTTATTGTAAAGAGACTTTATTATAATACAAAATGTATATATGTACTAATTAATATACTCAACCCATTTAAAAATGCAAAGTTTTAGTCCAGCGAAATGCATCTTTTAAAACTCATTCTATTTGAAAATACCTGTTGATGGTAATGATCTACAGCTTACATGTTGCACAAACATGAAAGGATATTGTGTTAAGTGCTTTTCTTGTATCCCTATGTTAGTTCATGAAACTTGAGTATTTGTGCGTTTCTAAATGTACTCAGTATATTACAACGAATATATATTCTTAGAATTTTAATAATATTTACATGTTTTTGTTAGGAATCAATTTTACGAGTCCTATACTGGTATATCAGCTCATTCCTTCTTTCTCAACCACTGGAGGTATAACATATGTACACATGATTGTAATATTATCGCAATATTGTTGTAAACATGTTACGTGCAATAAGAATTTTGTCATAAGTATGTATGTCTTAAGTATACAATATTTAAGATAATTTTATGATTCTTAGTATTCATGGCTTGGGAATATGTTAATTGAACAGGTCTAATTAGCACTATAGCTTGGTTTTAAGTGGTTTTACTGAAATAAATGCTTTTGCCTCTCAATTATTATAGCATACATGTATAATGTCTAAAAAATTCCTTATTCATAAAAATTTTGGACCTGAAGGGATACTTCACAATTATTGCCTTTCAAGGAGGTCAATTTGATCGACCTGAGAAAAGTGATATCAACCGAGGAAGTTGCATATTGTTATCGCTAATATATTGACGATATTGTTGTTTCTGTTGTTTTGTACATCAAACAGATGAGGTGTGCTGTTGTTACTATTGGTTGCAAATATGTTGTGTATGAAAATACAATATAACAAAATTTCAAACTAAAATCATTTCAATATTATTTCTAAGTAAATTCATATAAAATACATATATGTTTACACTCTTAGGATTACTTTAACTCAATAAGTAACTATTTACTGGTAATAGAAGAAAATTGTGTACTTGGAAACCTTTTCTACATCAGCTTAAAAACTGGTGATAGTAAGCCATATATATACAGTCGGACCTCATTCCTTCAAATTCATCAGGTCTGAAATTTTATTTCGAATAATACATGGTTTCTAATAGCCCCTTTCGATTCAATGTGCGTAAGAAGATACATCGGGACCTGATATTTATTTCGGATGATACCGAGTATTCAGATAGAAGGTTGTCGAATAAACGAGGTCCGACTGTATATCTCCTGATGATCTTTTCTATAGTTTACAGATTTCTGTCTCTCTAAAGTTCCAACAAAATGATTTATCTCCCTTTAATGGTTGTATTTTTTGTCATATTTTCAGAGCTCTTAAACTTACGAGAGCAGATGGAGACAACTTGCTACCAAACCCATTTGCCGACAGACCATCAACAGCGAGACAGAACGCACAGTCTAAAGCATACACGGACGGAGCAATGGATGATTTGGACAAAGAGTCAAACTGTCCGGAGGGTGTGGAGCCAAATATCTGGCAACGATTGTGTATGTACAGACGACAAAAAGTGGAGAACGAAAATCTCGTAAGCCGTGTTTTGTAATTTACAAAAGTAACTGCAATATTTGTAAAAACAAATAATCTCTTTCATTCTATACTCAGTACATTCAAAAACGCAAAATGTAAGATTTCTCAAATGTCATGATCTTACCTTGGGATGCAATATAACAACTTAACATGATATTATTTCATTTTACTCAATGATGAACACTATATTTACAGGTATTTTGCTGTCAAAATGAGTTTTAAAACACACTAAAATTACCTTTAAAATACATATCACAGGTACAAAAATGTATGTTTGTAAATGTACTGAGTATCTTTTGTGCAATTTTCCTTCAAAACCGTATAAGTTAGGAAAAAACTAAGGAGCTTGGGACAAAGCTCAATATAAAAAGTTCAGGAAAAAGTTATGAATCGACATGCAATAAGAATGCTGAAGGAAAACAAATACAGCAGATCCAAGCTAGATTCTACATTTACAGATCTATATGATTGTGCTATTGTGGGGGATGATATAAATACTGTTACATGAAGACATGATCCATGTTACTACAGTCTGACCTCGTTCATCCAAAATTTTATATTTCATATAATACATCGTTTTGAATTATCTATTTCAATTTGACATTCCTGAGAAGATACATCGGGGACCTGATATTTATTTTGGATGATACCAAGTATTCAGACAGGAGGTTGTCCAATAAATTAGGTCCGACTGCATCAACATTTTCTACAAAAATTTAAAACTCAAGTTTTAGGAGATGAGCTGAAAAACTTATTCTGTATGTTAATATATGTTGAAAGTCAGTAATGGAGGTTATGAGTACAATTTTTTACCATTTTCAGGTTAAAATAAGAGCTTCCACTTTGGCAGAAATGCAACAGTTCCAACAGAAACGTATTGAAGAAGATGAAGAATTGAGAAATGATATTGATGAAATATCGGAAAAACTTAACAAGTACGCCATCTTGTATTTTACCTAGTATGGTGTGTTTATGAGATGCCTTGGCAAACAGACATGAACTTAACAATTTATCAAAAGTACTGGACGAAGCATGCCTAATGTAGATGTTCTTCTACCTCTGATACGTACCAGTATTAGAATATTGTCAATGACTTGCAAATAACTAGTTGCTACCTGTGGCCTTATTCATAAATATGATCAGACTGATACTCTAACTTGGACGTCAATATGTTAAATGTTCATTTTGCTCCTACATGGTTGTAACAGCTCCTACATGGTTGTAACAGCTCCTACATGGTTGTAACAGCTCATACATGGTTGTAACAGCTCCTACATGGTTGTAACAGCTCCTACATGATTGTAACAGCTCCTACATGGTTGTAACAGCTCTTACATGGTTGTAACAGCTCCTACATGGTTGTAACAGCTCCTACATGGTTGTATCATCTCCTACATGGTTGTAACAGCTCCTACATGGTTGTAACAGCTCCTACATGGTTGTAACAACTCCTACATGGTTGTAACAGCTCCTACATGGTTGTAACAGCTCCTACATGGTTGTAACAACATAGATGTTTAATAATCAACAATAACCAGAACTTTTGTTAATTTAAATATTAAGTTTTAGTCTTAAAATGTCTGTGATGGTAACCAATGAATGCTCGGGTCATCTCGATCAAATGCCTTACGTAATGTGTTTTAAGGCAGCGTTAAGTCCGCCTATCACTATAACTAACTTGAAACCAAAGTTTCCGTATTTCAAGTAGCCTAAAGACCATTTAGTACCAGACAGAAAATATTTGATTATTTGACCATTTTTGCAAAACGTTTTACAAGACCATATTGATTTAACCTGAGACAGACACATGTTTGAAACTGCTTAAACAGAAACGCTTTAATGTAAAATTGCATACATTGCAGACTACGTGATGACCATACAAGATTCACATTAAATCTCGAAGTACAATTATTATTGAAACAAGGACAAGTGGAGGTGGATGCTGGATCATTTATACATGAATACAAGGACAGTGCTCTCATACATAGAAGTGTTGTAGAAGATCTGAATGGAACTATAAAGGTGTGTATGTTGAATCAAATAGTTGATGGTACTGATAGTGGGTGTTCTGTCAGTTCTGAGGGAGACGTTTGTGTTTATATTTGTGTTTCCCTGTCAATGCAGTTCATTTATGTCACAGTTAAGACACAAACACAAGTGTGGATTGGAAATGTCAGATATCTAACCAATGTCTGACGTTTTATTAAATATATAAGTAAAGTATAAGCGACAGTATAGAGATGTGACATCCGTGGCTGGACTAGTTATTGTCATACAAAAAGTTGAACCATGGGAGTGCTTAATGAACATAATATATCAGGAATTTAATGTACACCTCCCTTTTGTCAATGAATTCCTTGTTGTCATGGTTACCCACGTAATAAGTGAATACATGTATAATGCAATAAAAATATCATATTTTCAGCAACTTGGTGAGAGTAAGATTGCAAGCATGGTGGAAAGTAAGGACTTCAGAAAAGGAATTATACAACTTGAATGGTAAGAATATTGTTGTAATGGGAGTAGTCCTATGGTCCCTTATTTTCACAATATATCTCCCTTATAGGATTTAACTCAAGTCAGGTGTTATCTTTTCATTGGGTGGAGTAAAAAAACAACAGTACATGTATCACAACTTTCGTGTTTGTCATTGTCTCTAAAATTTGAACTTTATTTTGACAAAAGAGCAAGATTATCTACCTTCCAGGAATCAAATACCCAAATTACCTCCCTTGTACTAGTGTTATGTTTAGTTATGAAGAAACCTTTCTTCAAGACCTTTCAAGTGTACTGTTGCAATTGTACAATTATGTTATATTGTTCTTGTCACACTACTTACCTGTGTACGCACAATTGTAAAATAACAAATGAATTGTAATATATTATGTTATGGGCTGGAGGCCTAAGTCATCAATAAACTTATTGTATTGTATTGTATTGTATTGTATTGTTATCATTTTCAGGGAACATAAAAAGATGTTGATGGTAATAGAAGATTTGCAAAACAAAATGAAGGACGTTCAATTTATGAAAGTGACTCGAGAAATTCAATTGGTAAGTACATTGTATTTAGATTTTTATAAAATCACAGTTTGGTACACTCTTTGAAATACGCACTGACACTTGCATATATCATCTACATTTGAAACCACAGTCAGTTGATATGTTTAACATCCTGTGAAGGCTGGTATACAGGAAAAACAAGTGCATTTATGATTGTTAGTAAGACAAAAATTAATGAAAGTTGGTGACCATAGAAAACTGCATAATAGGGCTTTCCTGCACTCTTGAAAATTTGGAAACCCTCTGTAATTGGTAATGGTTTGTGATGTATCATTTGTGTAACTAGCATCCATCTCTGTGATTCTGTTATATCTACAGAATATTTTCCTTATTGGTACGCAGTTCTTGTGTCAAGTATTTTATATCTATTTTCAGTTCTTGAACTCTCCTGATTATGAAGGTAGAAAATCTGAGGAAGTAGGAAAGTTAGAACTGACAATATTACAACAGAAGAGGGTCAGTATTGAGTTCACACTTGTTACTTTGTGTTGTCCAAAACTAATGAAAACATATAACTACAAGTTATAATTACAAAAGTTACATCACTGTTTATGAGCAGATTAAAATATTTCAAAATGCTGTTAGAGGACTTGTGCTCTCTGTGAGATTGATCCGTTTCATCTTCTGGTGTTAATGTAGGAAATACTTAAATTGAACAGTTCATGAACTGTTTTGAATAAAAAAGTTTTCAAAAAATGTGTCAGCATTTTGTTTGTGCTTATAAATGTTTCTGTGTTATCTCGGTCACTTATATATCTACTGAGATGTTGACTATGATGTTGTAGTGGAATCCTATGTTGCAAATATGCAAAGGTGTTTCACTTAATTTGATTTGTCAATGAAACAGAACTTAATTGCACTTGTGAAGCACATACAACTTTAAGTACTTTAGACCTATCAGAAAATGATGTGGGCTGTTCATCTTGACACTGGAAAGTACTTGCCCCTTCTTCTTGAAGTAGAACATTAGCGTAATATTGCTATATTATTACAATGATATCTGTACAGATTCATGAAAAGACAACGGATGAAAAGAAGAAAACAATAAAGGACCTGCATAGATCGACGAAACAGAAAGAGAATGAAAATGAGCAATTACTACATGAACTGGAGAACCTGAATGTCTCGGTACATGAGAGGAATCATATAGAACAAGTTAATGGTAGGTTGAGGTTTTTTTCAGTTTAAACTTATTTATTTTACATTGGTTGTGAAACAAGTTTTTACAACTTATACTAATCACTCTCGATGACAGCTTCCTGGCTACCAACTAGTACTTGCGCCAAATTTAGTGGTTGTGAAGTTCATGATCAAACCCCGCTCATCGCGGGACTCGAACTCATGATCTTCCGATCTGGAGTCAGATGCTCTACCCCTTGACCACTGCGCCTCCCATTGTATGTTGACATTAAATTGTTGCTTATGCATACTATCCCACCCTCCCAATTCATTGTATTGCAAAAACAGGTTATTTTATATCAAAAAGAGAAATGCATATTTTCTGAAAGTTGAATCAGCTAGTAGAACCATTACGATAATTTCTTTGTTGAATTGTACCTAAATTTAAGTAATTTTGGATACAACATGTAGATGAAAATCTAATAAATATTTTACTGCTGACAGAAATTATCTCAGTAACCCATGACAGGTTGGAGTGTGGGATAGCATATAATACACTATTTCAACTAATTGCAACCAGTGTGGGGCATATGTTGGTAGTGATGGTTTATCTGTTGTAAAAACACACCATTATTTGTTGTCAGAGACTGTCATGTTGCAGAATAACAAGTTAATTCTGAATGATGACCCTAGCTGTTTGATTATGTCAACTCGTTACAAGTTATCATTGATAGCATGTTGATAAAACAGTATTTAACCCAATAATTGCAAAGTAATTAAAAATATATTTTTTTTAATTTTCTACATTAATTACAATATTTATATTGCATTGTACATAACCTTGTAGCTATATTCTGTACCTGGGTAAGTTGTTGATGGTCTTGTAGATTTCTATTCTAAAATGTCAATAAATATTCACGCTGATTACATTTATCCAAGTAAGGATAATAAACTCTTATAATTCTTCAGTTATCTGCTCTTTATTAACTGTCAGGTAAAGTTCTTCATCAAAATCATGAAAATATATCATTTGTAGAACTTTCTGCTTAATATATGTCCATGGTATTGTCGAAGGGCTTTGCCCAAAACATTAATAAAGAGCAGATAACTGAAGAATTAGAATGAATATTCAATTTAATATTACATGTCCCTCATTACTCTGATACTGTCTCCCGTGATTGAGTGGTTAAGGCATCTGCCTTGGGAGCGATAGGTTCAAGGTTCGAATCCAGGTAGGGGTCTGTTCTGATATGGTTGGTTGGTGAGCCGCCAGCTAGTTAAATAATGGTTACCGTGCGCCTATCTGCCTGGTGTCTGGCATTAAAGGATAGGAATCGGGATAAGTAAATATGCTCAGAAAGTGTCTCATAAGTCAGAGATGGATGGCCCTTTAAATAGGGGTGACACACTATAATAAATAAATGCTTTTTTTTTTCACTCTGTGTCTCAATGAATTATCATTTGCTGATCTCTAACGCTTCTATTAATCTTTCCCTTTCAGCTGATCGACGATCTGATTCCGGAGCAGAAAAACGATATCAAGAAATAGTGCAAAGACGGAAACTTGTCGATTTAGCGAAGGCTCAAGCACAGGAGGTGGCGGTGTTACGTGCCGAGGTGGAACGTCTCCGTATGAGAACGTTCCCGGCACTTGTACAAGTTGAACATTAATACACACAATACAACATTGACTATAGAACATCAGTGGTTATTTGTTTTCCTTTGCTGTTATGAAGAAATAACTGCCATAAATTGAAATATACTTTTGTCAATTTTTTTGAAAAATATCATCATGTATTAGTCTACGATGTATTTCACTTAGAGGAATGTAGTGTTGGTTTGATGTATCTCAATGTTCTGTATAATATTTAATGTATGAAGGAATTCTCAGTTTTAAAACAAGATATTGTTTCAATACTATGTATAGTCTGATTGTATTTACTTGGGAACGGTTGTAAACAAACTGAGGTGGTGATCAGACAGTAACAATGGGTTATTGCTTCATTATAACACTAATATCATTGTGAAGGAAAGAAGACATTATATTCAATCATGGTCAGAATTTGTAGAACTTGTTTTTGTCATATATTGATACATGCCTTATAAAACTGAGGATGTAATATCAGTCGTGAAATTTTGAATTTAATGCAAAAAAATCAATTTGACGAAAGTGTGTGTATTTTAAACATAGGGACAGCTATTGTATGGATGTAACTAATGTACACATTTTAACTTGTTCAAGGCTTTTTCCATGGCTAAATTGTTTTTTGTTCATAGTTCGTAAAATCAATGCTTGAATACTACATCCAGGTATTATCTTAATTTTATTCCGTCCTTTCTATAATCTGTGATGTTTTGTTTTATGCGTCTGTGATATTTTTTTGAAACCTCTTCAAACATGGAGGGAAGTTTGGATATAAACGGTACATCTGTGAGAAATGGACTTAACCTGTGTTTAAGCTTCGGGTCCCGATCTCGCGAAGCATCTCAATATGAGCTAAATCTCCGCTCAAATATTGTCTCAAATCAGGGAGATTTTCCTCATCTGAGACTGGACTTGAAAACAGTACATGTACTACAAAACAAAAACGATGAGATGACCTGACAAAACTTATCTTGAGCTGAGATTTTATTTGAGATGCTTTGAGAGATCGGGGCCAGGTCTGTACTCCATCTTGAGAGATCGGGGCCAGGTCTGTACTCCATCTTGAGAGATCGGGGCCAGGTCTGTACTCCATCTCGAGAGATCGGGGCCAGGTCTGTACTCCATCTTGAGACAACCAGAAGGAGGAAAATCTGACATGATCAATTTATTTACTGAATCATTGCAAAAAACAAAGAGTATTGCTTGAATTGTGATATTTATACTTATTAATGAAAGAATGCTACATATAAGCTGAGACAGGTCATCTTTAGCTACATATATATATACAGTTGTATAAGTGATTTCAAAAAATGGTTTAATGTACTTAAGACATTTATAACTGTTATGTATTTCTTTGTCCAGCGCTTTGACAAATTCTATTATGAAATATACATTTATTTATATTGTTAAATTACTTCTTTGTATAAAAGAGAATTATAACTTTGTGTTAACGTAGTATTCAATAAAATCATGAATACTGTAGTATCAAATGTTGTCATTTTTTGTTTATAATGTGTAAGGGAGTTAAGTAATAGGATTGTTGTAAGTACGAACATGGTACAAGGAGTGCCCTCCCTTTGACCTGTCAGTATTTTCACAGTTTATTGGGAGTGACAATTATGGATGAATTTATAATGCATAATACAACTATGAAAGTGTAAATGGCATTTTCATTTTATTACCTATAAATTGAATGCAAACAAAGGACAAGTGATCGTTTCCGGAAGTGAAACAACAACTGGACCGTGATCAAGTTTGAGCAATGGTCTGCTCCACTGCATAGTTACTTCCCTTCATCAGTCGCTTATACCATGCCACCATAGGAGATTGTCATGAGTTCTCTTCCTTTATCCCTTGAGTTCTCTCCCTTTATCCATTCTTAATATACTAAAAAATGTTGTCAAACTTTCATGTGCAAGAACTTATTTTCCGCCAAAAAAACAAAGAGTTTATCACGTGTATGTGTACATGTATTTAACTAAGTTTGCCTATCCTATTCCATCACCTGAGTTTCACTACCTACAATTTAGCTGTTTACTGTGCACTCATTGAAGCCAGTTACAATTACTCATACATGTATTTTCTCACAGGCATTGTGAGGATTTTATTATATCATCATGGATTTCAGGACCTGAAACTTAAATATCATATACTACACAGGTATACATGTATCATATACTACACAGGTATACATGTATCATATACTACACAGGTATACATGTATCATATACTACACGGGTATACATGTATCATATACTACACAGGTATACATGTATCATATACTACACGGGTATACATGTATCATATACTACACAGGTATACATGTATCATATACTACACGGGTATGCATGTATCATATACTACACAGGTATACATGTATCATATACTACACGGGTATGCATGTATCATATACTACACGGGTATACATGTATCATATACTACACGGGTATGCATGTATCATATACTACACGGGTATACATGTATCATATACTACACAGGTATACATGTATCATATACTACACGTGTATACATGTATCATATACTACACGGGTATACATGTATCATATACTACACAGGTATACATGTATCATATACTACACAGGTATACATTTATCATATACTACACGGGTATACATGTATCATATACTACACAGGTATACATGTATCATATACTACACGGGTATACATGTATCATATACTACACAGGTATACATGTATCATATACTACACGGGTATACATGTATCATATACTACACAGGTATACATGTATCATATACTACACAGGTATACATGTATCATATACTACACGGGTATACATGTATCATATACTACACAGGTATACATGTATCATATACTACACGGGTATACATGTATCATATACTACACAGCTATACATGTATCATATACTACACAGGTATACATGTATCATATACTACACGGGTATGCATGTATCATATACAACACGGGTATACATGTATCATTTACTACACAGGTATGCATGTATCATATACTACACAGGTATACATGTATCATATACTACACGGGTATACATGTATCATATACTACACAGGTATGCATGTATCATATACTACACGGGTATGCATGTATCATATACTACACGGGTATACATGTATCATATACTACACAGGTATACATGTATCATATACTACACGGGTATGCATGTATCATATACTACACGGGTATACATGTATCATATACTACACGGGTATACATGTATCATATACTACACAGGTAAACATGTATCATATACTACACAGGTAAACATGTGTACACATAACTGAATGAATGGACAAACAAATACTTAAATTATCATTAAATGAATGAACAAAACGACAATGAATAAATAAAGCCAGAAGAAAGAACGCAAGAAAGAAAGAAATTGAAGTAATTTCCCTTTGCTGCATAAAATATATTATTTTTAAAGCAAAAAGTCATCAAAATGTGTCTGGTATTCTGTGCGTGTTGTATTCACTCTACCTCCATCCGTAACACAGCTAGACAATGGTGTTGGTCATTCTGTGATGTATGATTATCAATTTGAATAACGTCATAATTAACGCATCTCAAACTCATATAAAGTAAAGTAAAGTGTTTATTAATTATAGTGTCACCCCTATTTAAAGGGCCAGTCATTTTTGAAAGTATGAGACCCATTCTTTATAAGCACATTTACTTCCCGATTCCTATCCTTTAATGCCAGACACCAGGCAGGTAGGCACACAGTAACCATTATTTAACTAGCTGGTGGCTCACCAACCAGCCATATCAGACCGGACCCCTACCTGGATTTGAACCTTGAACCTCCCGCTCCCAAGGCAGATGCCTTAACCACTCGGCCACGGGAGACAGTATATGTTACTCTCCAAAAAGTCACCAAAAACAGATTTAGACTATTTCAACAAGCTAATTTTCTTAGATTTCTAATCGTAAGTCATCTGAATAAATATATAAAGATTATCTATCATATTAAATGGTGTAGAAATTGTGTAATTATAGTTACATTACATTCATTGTAATAATATTACAATTTGTCAGACATCTCTTGCATTGTAGGGAAAGGAAATATGTATAACAATTGAAGACATTCAGTTTTTGGGATGAAAAAGTCAACAGACAACTTGGGTGGCCGACAGGAATCATGTCTTCAATAATAACATGGACATGGTTTATATGTCCGTGATAATAATCATAGGTGCCGGGTGCATTGAACGGTACCCTAAATCAAAAGATCATATAATCCACCCACAAATATGAAAAATCAACATCCAAATTCACTACTGGAACTCAGAAAACTTTTATTTTTAAAAGTATAGTAAGATCCCATTTAAAAAAAAAAAATTCAAGATGACCGTACTATGATATTAGACAAGGTTACAACTAAATATGATATGTTTTTTCTTGGCGACTTAAATTTGATATGCCAACCTTTGCAAGACGTCTGTGATATACATGGCCTGCCTTCAACCAAAACGAGGTGGATCCAACTTGTAAATTATGCTTAGATGAAAGTGAAACTGTCGACCATTTCCTCCTGAATTGTGCAGTGTTAAAACCCCAGCGAGATGTGTGTTTCCCTGAAATCAGACAGGAGCTTAGAGACAATCATGGTATGGACTTTAATAAGCTGTCACAGACTCGCAAGCTACAAGTGCTTATAGACTGTTCGTTTCTCATAGACACAAATCTCAGCAACAGAGCAGACGCATCATATTTTAAGGAATTTAAGGTGTTAGAGTACTTGTGTAGACGATACCTATATAATATAAATTGTGTTAGATACAAATCACTATCGACTGTGGTTCAAAGAAAGAAGAAAGGAACATAGGGATTAGGGTTCACCACTACCAAATATTTTATACTCAGCCGTTTGCAGACCAGCTGCTGATAATTACAGAACAGTGAAACTATATGTATAGAAGCCCACATAGTGTATATATGTTAAGTGTTACTCGTTGAGGATATTCACATTGATTTGTTGGAGGGAATACCATACGTCTACACCGACGGTTCTCCCAGACAGGAGGTGTTGATCTGAAGAAGAAGAAGAATGGCGCTAATCGAGACTCTTTGCCCCAACATTTCCGCGATGAGGGTTTTAACTTCAATCAGTTCCAGAGTCTGGTAGCGTCATGGGGTGGAATGAGTTGTTCCTGCAGATTTTGTTCTGATTAGAAATGCTACGTAAACGTTACGTGTTTGTTTTATAATTGACGTATCTTTTTATGTTTTATGTTTTGAATAGATATGTGAATTGTATCAATTTTAATATTTGCATTGGTATGATCTTAGTATATTATGACTAGTTTAAGTTAACTCAGAATAATTAAGCTTTTATTAATTGAATTATTTATTTGTGTATTTTAAAGTATATACAATAAAGCTGCCATGACTGCAAGCATTTTTATACTAAGAATTCTTATAATCATATAAAATATGTCTTTCATTCATTTTATTAACTTAATATAACATGTATTTATTTAATAATTTATGTAACCAGAATTGTATGCATGTTTGTTATGTGGTTATAAATGTCGGTAAATAGCCATACATGGCTCATGTTATTTATTGATGTAAATATCCGACAATAAATAAATTTTGACTTGACTTGACTTGGGGAATTTATTTGGGTGTCTAGGGGTATTTAGCTGGAAATAATAGACCGGCTTGAATCGCGTCCCCTTTCAATATGGCCGCTGGTGACACTGCGCTGTGGCTGCACAATAAATTAGGATCAACTGACGATTTGTGGTCTGGCAAGACTATATGCTCTCAGTTATCACTAGACAAGTTACAGAATATTCATTCATGTTTTCACACGCTCCAACCTCACGTGAAGGCGAAACTTATGCTGTCTTTCTTGCATATTCCGCGAAGGAATGTCGACTTGGTAAACATAAATTTTTCAAATTTCACAGTTCATGATTGTCATTCAATTCTCTCTGAACACATGTATTCAAACCTTTAGCTTGATCGGGCAAGTTGACGGTAAGTTATATGTTTAACTTTTGTTGAGAAAATGTGTTTCATGTTGTCGAAATAGAGTTTAAAAATCGGTTACATGTCGAGTCGTACTCGCGCCATTTCGTACCCACCAAAATTTGATCATATCGTACCCTAACCTTTATCCAGTCGTATCCTCGCCATTTCGTACCCATCCAAATTTGGACATCATATCTTTACCATAGTCAAGTCGTGCCTTTCATACCCTTCTGTTAGTGCAACCGTACTGTACCGTTATTTTATGAAATGATGATACTAACTACATACATTTAATTGAATCTAAATCTAAGCATGTTTTGATAAACTCTGTTTTCCTAAGATGAGAGGGGAATCTTGAGTCAAAATTCTATGAGCAATTTTTTACTTCTCTAAATCTCTTCACCTTAATAAACCAGCTATGACAAAGTGCTGTGTTTCATGTCTTCTCCGACTGCTGTGTGCGATTAATATTGAGTGGTGTGTGGTTAGATGGCCGTCCAGTCAGCTCACTCTAGTAGAGCACCGTACTAGTGTTTGGGGGGCGGGGGGGTGAGGGTTCGAGCCCCACATCAGGCACACTTTTTCCCCTTGATTTACAATCGGTTCAATGTTGGTAGGGGTGTTTTTGACGGCCCACAGTGGTGGAGCCTCAAATGCTAGACAGTCGCCCAGTTAGCTCAGTCTGTAGAGCGCTGTACTAATGTTTAGGGGTCGTGGGTTCGAGCACCACATAGGGCGCACTTTTCCCCTTGATTTACTTTAGTATTTTAACCATATCGCGAGAATACTCGGCCTGAGTGATGCGGTTATTTAAGATGATGATGTCAAATGTCCTGTTACATGTAAAGAAGTGTGGATGAACCCGAACTAATCTTTAATTTTGAAAGAAAATAGAGGAGGAAACATACTATATTTTATGTGACAAAGGTTTATTTCAGGGGTCCCAGGGATGCACATTAAATGGAAAATGGGGGTCCCTAGAAAGAAAAGGGAGTCGGGGACTGAAGATTTCTGTGTCGGGGAAATCCCTGGAACTTCCTTAGGTTCATTTGATAATATGGATTAAGAACTAAAGACCAATGTGTGACTTAAAATTTACTTGCTTTTTTCTCAGTGGAAAAGCCAGCTGGAGGAGATACTGATGGCAGCGATACATGACACAGATCAGTGGGTGTCCATGGTTGGTGAAATTCTACGCACATACCCAGCTACTGGCGCTCTGAATCTAGAACTGGAAGACAATAATGGCACGTTTGCTGAGGTGTTGTCTGATCTGAAAAAACTGGGTATGTTTTCTATTTCAAATACTGTGTACCCTTGATTTTCTTCATACATGTAGTACATACTGGGCTAATGAGCTAAACTCCCTTTAGGTTATATTGTAAATTTCAAGAAATCAAAGACATAGTGTGACATGTATTATTTCCAGTTGATTGGCAAGAATATCACAATTTCATTAATAGTTCGTGTCTCCCCAATTTTCAGCTTGATATCTGCAATTTTAAAGTGATATTATCGAATTGATCTCATTTTACGGAATTGAACAAAAACATGATGCCTCTAATTCAAAGATTTGACATGTGCAGTTTGAGTTGCAGGTATCGCCAATCTTTATTGCTCATTTCCATATTTCGAATAGCAGACATTATCAATTCAGAATGATTTAATGGATGAATTCATCATTTAAAGTAACTAAAACACTGAATAATTTTTAATGAATAGTTTGGGGGAAAATTCATTGCAATGAATATGTAAATGTGGTTCAAATGATGTTTTCTTATGGATGTTTGAACATTTTGTATATTTTAGTGAAGAGATCGGTTGACTTGAAGATGTTACCAATGGAATGTCAGTTTCTAAACAAGACGGCTCTTGTGGCCACGACCGGACAACAACCACAGCCAACAAAACACTTTGCCCTGAAAAGGAAACCTAAGTCAGCAACACTAAGGGCAGAGTTATTACAGAAATGTAAGTTATTGGTAATTTTTTTATCAATTTTCCCCCAAATTGCATGGGTGATATATATATATCATCTTTCAAAAGCTTTTGTCAACTAAAATATATATGACCATGAGTTGTACAATGTCAGTTAATGCTGAGAATGGTTTAGTGACAGAAATATTTCAACTAACCAATGTAACAGTTAAGAATTTTTTTTACCTTATTACAGTAAAACCTCAATAATGCGTCCACCCTTGGGATCCTTGAAAACTGGTCTTATTATTGAGGTTGAATAAAGAGCAAAATAGTGAAAACGGACTTGAAAATTGTGTTCTTAATTTTGAGGTGTTCTTAATTTTGAGGTGGTCTTATTATTGAGGTGGTCTTATTATTGAGGTGGTCTTATTATTGAGGTGGTCCTTAGGTGAGGTTTTACTGTATATCATCTTGTCATGTCAATTTATTTGTTAGACAGATCATTGATGTACATAGATTTATGTATGGATAGTAATATGGTAAAATGTTAATGGTTTAAACTATTTTGCAGCATCTGAAGTGGCTATGAACAAAAAGAGAAATGGATCGGATTACTTACCTATAAAAGTGAGAAGTTTTGCTAAAAAGATGGACGATTCTAGTGAGTATTATGTTTCTATGTGTTTTATGTTTCTGTAGTTCGGGTGAGGACACACAAGTCTAGAATTGTTTTATTCTAAAGGAATGGTAGCACAAAGCGTTACTTACTGTCTTTTTGCAATATTTTATGAATATTATTTTTACAGATTGATGGAGATTGCATGATTGGTAATAAGTATTGATAGTATTTTTTAGCATCTTTATAATTCTAATTTCTTTCTTTAAAAGCGAAAAATATTTTTTTTGCAACATTATATATTAATTTGATTGATTTTGAGGACATAAGAAATTCAAATATTTGGACACTCTATGTTAGAACTTTGGGACCGGGGTTAATATACATCTTACGTCTCAGTTTTGTGTCAAATTATTAATTTCATGCTTGTTATTATTTAAGCGCCCATGAAAGGAACGTCTGGAAAGAACGGTGCATCAGGTGGATTCTTGAGTCCTAATTCTATAGGGAGGAAGTCAAGTTTGTTAGGTGGCTCGGGCACGTCTATAGGGGGCACTCCAAACAGAATTAACAGTTTGAAGAAAGAAGGAGGAATTAAGGTAGGTTTGTTTGAGGATATATTTGAGGAGAACTTGAGATGTTTGGTCTTCTTTTATCAATTTTATTAAGCTAGTTTATGAATTGTTATATAGTGATCCTCTTGTGGTAACATATTCCCAGTGTTATCTGTATGAGATGATAAGCATTATGTTTCGTTTATTTGTAAATTTGTGAAGATTATATGTATGCACTACCAACCCTTTTTTATGTCAGATTTGGGGCCGATATTGGGCCCCATTCCCCAAAGAAAAAATATTATATGAAGTATTATATACTCTTATAAATACCCAAATTTGGTGATTCATGATGCAAATTTCCCCTATCAAAAGGACCCGCCATACTTCCCCAAAAACTGAAAAAAAATTGCTGACTACAAAGTATTGCACTTTTATTAACCATTATTCTGTGACTCTGATATGAAGACATCAATCGTTGATTATTAATGATGATATTTGTCAAATATTCACAGTTACTTGAGATTGGTGACCAGCCATTGGCGCCCAAAGAAGCTAAAAGAAGAAAGCGTCAAGCTGGTTTGTATATTAACCTTTTGTATCAGTTTGTGGATGACTCACATTGTTTAGTTCAATTTCTCATAGACTGTATCATTAATATAAAATACTCGTCCAAGTATAACATGTGTATGCACATTCAATGTTTGAAACTACCTCTCAGGATTGTGGTGGCAACAAATCAGATTAGGGATCGAAATTCAATTCTGTATATGTGTAAAATATCTACCTTTCGTTAAGTTTATAATTTTCAAAAAGAAGAAATACTGAGCACTTGGCAATTTTAATCTTGAGAAACTATTCTTGGATACAGCTCTCAGACTCTCCAGCATTCCTAGTTTTCCCCCCTAAATTTCCTGATTTTTCTTAGTTTTTTTAAGTGCTATTTCTGATTTTTCCTGTTTATTTAAAAAGTGCTTCTATTTTTTCCTAGTTTTCCTTATTTTCCCTAGTTTTTTAAGTGCTCCTTTTATTTCCTAGTTTTCCAAAACAGCTCTCAGTTTTCCTACTTTCTCACCAATAGAGTAGTATGTTGGATAAGGTCTAGAAGTTTTTTTGTGTTTTTGGAGATTTTCTTGCAGAAGAAGACAAGATGATGTTTAATTGACAGACTCCAGTGCTGAAAGTGGTCTGGTATCACTGGTGCATAGTCCAACTTTCTCAAAAAGCGTTTGCCTATGCTTCAGTGATGCCTATAAGTGACTGTGGAAACAAATAACTTGTCAATTAAACAATCCAATTGCCCTGGAACATGGTAATAAAATAGAAAAAAAACTTTCAAAGATAAACATATTTCCATTCAATAATTCTTACTTTTTATCATTGTCTTCCTATTTTTTCCTACTCTTCCTAGTTTTCTCCTAGAGTTTTGGTATATACTGCTGGAGAGTTCTTGAAACCATCAAAGTGTAGTGTATCTGGGTGTAGTGTATCCGTTGATGTTACATTGTCATTACAGATATGGAAGCACTTGAACAATCAAAGAAAGAGAAGGACGCAGAGAAAGCTGCTTCTGCTACCAACCCAGGTAGTGACGCTGTACCATATACTCCAGACTATGCTGCTGGTCTTGTTGCACCTGCTACATCAGTAAGTAAATTGTCTTCAAAGTATTAGTGCAAGGCTTATTTTTTGTGTTCTTGTCATAACGCTTGATATGTGATACTTTAATTTTGTTATGTAATTGTATGTATCTCTGTACTACGCAGCCTCAAATATGATAGAAATATTGCACAATGTTTTCCTTTTTCTGGCATAGAACAGTTTTCCAACATGCTTTTTGCGTTGATAAATGATCACATGTCAGATATTTTTGAGGTCACATTCTATGCAGATTTGCATCAGTGGTTTTAATATCACAGTCACTTATATGATTCTGAAAATAAACTTATGTGCAAGTCTTTGATGCTGTTATTTTAACTGTGAGTTACAATCTCACCAGTCGTGTCTGAAAACTTAAGATTACATGTTTATCATATTATATTTTTTAGTTACTTTGTCCATCTTTATAATGTAAATATATTACATACAATAAGCTCTTTCTACCAGCTAGAAACTACATTTATTCTGAGAATGTGTAACAAGAGGTGAAAGGGAGACTACTCTCTTTCTGCAAGTATACAAAGAATCAGATGGAGTGGTTTCCCTTAAACGTCCTGGTTGGTCATCTAATGTAAATAAAAACTATTTCAGAAAGTTATTGGTATTTCTGTATCATCGACTGTATCAACATTACCACAAACACAGACTGTATCGTACATTCCTGCTACTACCACTAGAATACTGAACCCTGCTACAGGTATTTTACATTTCTTTTGTTGACAGTTGGCACACTTGCCAAATTGGCCATTTTCTCAGGAAAGAAAACTTATCTCCCTTTAATTGTGTTCTTAATCTTAATTCCTCAAAGAAACATTATCTCCCTTTACAATGTTCACAGAATGTTTTCTCCACAAAGAAATATTATATTATCTCCCTACTTTTTTGTTAAATTTCTAAATTTCTGTTTGATTACATCAGATTTTACTGTCCCTGCAGCCTTCTGTGCTATAAATAAATACTTAAACTAGAATAACTGTTTAATTGTTTTGTATGCTTAAACCATATATCCTAAATGCATGAATATATTACACAGCTATTACACAGCTATTACACAGCTATTACACAGAATATATCTATGTCTGCAATCGAATTGTGCATTGTCTGCAAGAAAATATTGACCTATGTTGGTAAAGTATACCATGAGCATATTCATAATACTTGGTGTGTAGAAAGCTGAAGATAAATAGAGGCAAGTACTCAGTCTTAGGAATCTTGGTCGAAAATTGCTCAGATCTGAGCAGGAATACAGTTATAATTACACTACAGACCCATTGATCTGATGTACCATGACAATTTTATACAGCAATATTGCACTGATAGAAATGTAGAAAAAAAATAGTATAACACACATTCATTTTCTATAACTTAGTATGTCAAGATATTGTTTCCTCAAATAAAACAAAAGTATTTTTAATCTTTAAACTAGGGAGACAATATCATGGTGTAATGTGATTAAATTTCATTTAAAATGTTATTGTAATTGCTGCATTTTTTTCAGAATCAATTACAATGGGGGGTATTTTACAGCAAAAGATAACATATTTATTGATAACATAATATACATTAGTAGGAAGTATGTAGAATACTTGATGAACAAAAATGAATTGGGTAAGGTTTATTTGATTATCATATTCATTTTTGGAATATTATTATTGAACTAATTAGAATGCTTTGCGTTCAATTTTGTTGACCAAAGTTATTTATATGATGCTGTAATAAATCCAGTTCTTTCCACCAAGAAAAATAATACAGTAAAACATGTTTCTAGACAATGTTCTACATAAATTGTGTTAATGAAAATGCAGCAAAAATGCAGCAATTAATTCAGATGGTTAAAAGGAAAGGACAAAATAGTAAAAGAAATAGATGGAGAAAGCCTGAAAAATTCTTACAAATCAATCAAACACACAATAATCCTTCATTCCTTCTTTACTTCGTTCCCTCCTTCCTTCATTCAGTCCTTCAAGTCCTTCCTTCAGTCATTCAGTCCTTCCTTCCTTCAAGTCCTTCCTTCCTTCAAGTCCTTCAGTCCTTCCTTCCTTCCTTCAGTCCTTCCTCCCTTCCTTTAGTCATTCAGTCATTCCTTCCTTCCTTCAAGTCCTTCAGTCCTTCCTTCCTTCAGTCCTTCCTTCCTTTAGTCATTCAGTCATTCCTTCCCTCCTTCAAGTCCTTCCTTCCTTCAGTCCTTCCTTCCTTTAGTCATTCAGTCATTCCTTCCTTCCTTCAAGTCCTTCAAGTCCTTCAGTCCTTCCTTCCTTCAGTCATTCAGTCCTTCCTTCCTTTAGTCATTCAGTCATTCCTTCCCTCCTTCAAGTCCTTCCTTCCTTCAGTCATTCAGTCCTTCCTTCCTTTAGTCATTCATTCATTCCTTCCTTCCTTCAGTCATTCAAGTCCTTCCTACCTTCCTTCAGTCATTCAGTCCTTCCTTCCTTCAGTCATTCAAGTCCTTCCTACCTTCCTTCAGTCATTCAGTCCTTCCTTCCTTTAGTCATTCAGTCATTCCTTCCTTCCTTCAAGTCCTTCAAGTCCTTCAGTCCTTCCTTCCTTCAGTCATTCAGTCCTTCCTTCCTTTAGTCATTCAGTCATTCCTTCCCTCCTTCAAGTCCTTCAGTCCTTCCTTCCTTCAGTCCTTCCTTCCTTTAGTCATTCAGTCCTTCCTTCCTTTAGTCATTCATTCATTCCTTCCTTCCTTCAGTCATTCAAGTCCTTCCTACCTTCCTTCAGTCCTTCCTTCCTTCCTTTAGTCATTCAGTCATTCCTTCCTTCCTTCAGTCATTCAAGTCCTTCCTACCTTCCTTCAGTCATTCAGTCCTTCCTTCCTTCCTTTAGTCATTCAGTCATTCCTTCCTTCCTTCAGTCATTCAGCCCTTCAAGTCATTCAGTCATTCCTTCCTTCCTTCAGTCATTCAAGTCCTTCCTACCTTCCTTCAGTCATTCAGTCCTTCCTTCCTTCCTTTAGTCATTCAGTCATTCCTTCCTTCCTTCAGTCATTCAGCCTTTCAAATCATTCAATCATTCCTTCCTTCCTTCAGTCCTTCCTTCAGTCATTCAGCCCTTCAAGTCATTCAGTCATTCATTCAAATATACATGTGTATAAATATTAATACTTGGATAGTAACATAAGTAGACAGCTTGAGTTATTTTAAGGAATAGTTAGATTTAATTAGAATGTATGAGACTACGCTACTTGGAATTCGTTTTCAGATCAAACAATACTAATGAAAGATTTTCTTAATATACTTCAATGTTTTTTCTTCCTTATTATAAAACAATGATTTTGGTAGGATTTTTATTTCGATGATTTTTTAAAAGATTTAAATAAATTATAATTATAAACTGCATATTAAATAGTTATCGTGTCTTAAAGATTCACTAAGATATGAGCAGAACATTCATTTCTCTCTGCTATCATATGGAAGGTGTAATCAGATCCCTATGTTCTGACCACAAGACTGACCAGTGCAGAGAGATTAATGGGCCCCTGCTGATAGAAATAAGTGATATCAATTACTAGCATAATAAAAACTAAGCTGTGAAGAGAGGCTTTGAAAACTGGGGAAAATCCAGAAAATCGGTATAAACTGTAGGACTGAATACTGTCTTAGACAAATAACAGTTATTCACAAGAGAAATCTTATGACACTTTTAGCTTATAACTTTTTTGACATCATATGATTTTTTTTTCAATATGTCCATCTTTGTTCTGAAAAACACAGACTCGTTTAAAGGGTCTATATGAAATGTGTTTATCGAGAAACTAGATGTGGCTTGGACTTAGAGGTAGGGACGTTGGTCTTAGCACGCGACACATATGCTCATGCTCGTGTCCGGGCTGTAACTTTGTCGTGTACTGACGGATTTTAAAATAACTTGGCATTATATCATTCTATAATGATCAAACTGTGACATAGAGATTTGTGGTAGGGACTTGGGTCTTGCATGCAACATTTTGCCTTTATATGCTAAACACATGTACTAAGTTATTTTAAAATCCGCCAGTATATGACAAAGTTACAGCCCAGATACGACCACCTATACTTTATGTGTATGTATACAGCATTCCATAATGATCAAACTCTAAGTGTGAGCTTGACCTTTGAAGAAGGGACATGGGTCTTGCACGAGACACATCGCCTAAATATATGCGGAACACATAAGTTATATTAAAGTCCATCAGTACATGACAAAGTTACAACCTGCACACGAAAAATCAGAACAGACGGATAATGCGATTTTGATATGCCAACCTTCGAGGGGGGTAGTAAAATACTCAATCTGGTCCTATCTTATGTATATAATACTGTTCTATAGTAAATAGAAATGTCAATTACAGCTGTGGTCAGTTAGCTTGTCATTGATAATGAGATAACATGTTTGGCAGCAAAACCAAGAAATTCTGTGGAAGTGACCAAGATTCCTAAGACTGAACTGTGAAATTATGCTAGTAGAGGTAAGAGTTCAGGTTAATTTTTACAATCTATAACGGATGCGAAACGAGAGTTGACTGTATTTTACTTGCTAAATATTTTCAGATGCATCTGTGTCAGCTAACACCCAAACAGCCAGAGACAACCTACAGCAACAATTACAACAACAACTGGGCCAATCACAAGTCAGAACAACGACTGTCTTGCCATCGATTGGTCAAACATTTCAACATGCAACAACCAATCAAAATACACCTCCTGCTGGTCAGCCATTACAACCCATTCAAACACTACCACAGAGCAATGTTCAACAGCCTCTTGCTGGAACACAACAACAACAACAACAACAGCAACAACAACCTAAAAAGGGATTGTCACTCACTGTAAGTATATGTGGCTTTATTATGTTACCTAACTTGGACATGTCTCATTTATTTGGTAGCCTACCCGCTTAGCTTAGTTGCTGGGTTGTCACCACGGAGATTCATTTCGATTCTCAGACAGGGCAGGTCATTTCCTCCGTCTCTGTTTCATGTGGAAAAGTTGTCAGCTGCTTGTGCAAGAGTATGTTATTTCTGGTTGATAATTACCAGGAAAACATGTTAGGTCAACGTTATGCTAGATAACTGAAAAGATGTTGAGAAATGGTGTAAAGCCAAATAAAACAAACAAACAGTTCTTGATATTTGGTGAAAATTTGCCGTCACTAGTAATTTCATTACGTTTTGATTTGTTGTTGAAATTTGATGTATTTTCCAGACAGACACCAAACTAGACAGTAGAGTGCCATTGTCGTTATTTACAGTATATTAGCGGGCTCGTGAAATGCGTGTACATCTTGTTGATTTCTGTAACTTCGGTGTAATCTTACATTGTTATTGTTTCACGATTTCAGCGAGAACAAATGGTGGAGGCACAAGAAATGTTTAAAAATTCAAATAAAGTCACAAGACCAGAGAAAGCTTTAATACTTGGGTTTATGGCTGGTTCAAGAGGTAAGATATATACAATAAAACCTCAATAATAAGACCTCCCCCTTGGGACTTTAGAAAGCTGGTCTTAATATCGAGGTTGAAAAAAGACCAAAACAGTGAAAATGGAATTGGAAAGTGTTCTTAATTTTGAGGTGGTCTTATTATTGAGGTGAGGTTTTCCTGTATTGTAACTAGATCACTAAATCAGAGGTGAGAACCGTATCTTCCCAGCTGATTTCCTCACTTTTTGACAGGGATTTGCAAATAAAGAATTGTCTGATTAGGTTTCATATATTCGAAAATGGTAATTTTGTTAGGGGTTATTGTTTGTTTTTTTGAAGTTTCCCTTGATTATAGCCAGTGAGCATTCTAAATCCCTGCTTTATCAGTCTGTTGTTTTGCAAAAACATTGCAATAAAAGCTCCTGACTGAAAGACTATGCCAACTTCACATCAGTTCATACCTTGATGTTGGTACCAGTCAGCATGTCTTGATGTTGGTACCAGTCAGCATGTCTTGATGTTGGTACCAGTCAGCATGTCTTGATGTTGGTACCAGTCAGCATGTCTTGATGTTGGTACCAGTCAGCATGTCTTGATGTTGGTACCAGTCAGCATGTCTTGATGTTGGTACCAGTCAGCATGTCTTGATGTTGGTACCAGTCAGCATACCTTGATGTTGGTACCAGTCAGCATGCTTGATGTTGGTACCAGTCAGCATGTCTTGATGTTGGTACCAGTCAGCATGTCTTGATGTTGGTACCAGTCAGCATGTCTTGATGTTGGTACCAGTCAGCATGGCTTGATGTTGGTACCAGTCAGCATGTCTTGATGCTGGTACCAGTCAGCATGTCTTGATGCTGGTACCAGTCAGCATGTCTTGATGTTGGTACCAGTCAGCATGTCTTGATGTTGGTACCAGTCAGCATACCTTGATGTTGGTACCAGTCAGCATGTCTTGATGTTGGTACCAGTCAGCATGTCTTGATGTTGGTACCAGTCAGCATGTCTTGATGTTGGTACCAGTCAGCATGTCTTGATGTTGGTACCAGTCAGCATGTCTTGATGTTGGTACCAGTCAGCATGTCTTGATGTTGGTGCCAGTCAGCATGTCTTGATGTTGGTGCCAGTCAGCATGTCTTGATGTTGGTACCAGTCAGCATGTCTTGATGTTGGTACCAGTCAGCATGTCTTGACGTGTGGCGGGAGATCCCCTGGACACATCTTGTCTTATATAAGCTTGTTGTATTACTGTTTGCTTGAATTTCACAGAGTATCAGATGTTGTACCCATTTTCTTCTTATTTCCAGAAAACCCATGTCCACAACAGGGAAATATTTTAAGTATAAGACTGAGTGAAGCGAGGGAAATGGTCACCTTGCCTGATCAGACACAAAAACAGATGTTGGTTGATACATTCTTCCAGATGAACTATCTCACCGGAGAATGGAAACGGGTGAAAAAATTCCGTGAAATTGAAGAAGGCTGATGGATTGAGAAAACTGTCTTATACATATTACTTATAAGTGCAAATATGAAGCAAGGAGCTGTCACAGTACTTGAAGTGGGACTGTGTAAACAATCAAATGGCTTGTCTCTAGTTGTTGTGAGTTAGATAGTGAGCCAGGTCTGCTTGCGATGTTAGGAATACTGAAGGATGCTGGTGTCTGGAGGATGATGTAGTTGTACTGCACATATCTGATCATAAATCTTACTGACAATTAAGACTGTAAGTGAGGGATACCAGTGATTCATATACCCGCCATTCGACGAATGGTGAAGGGGCATAAAGTGTAACCCAGTTTGTTGGCGTGTTGGTGAGAAAAAATTGGTTGCCGATCAATTACTTCTGAAAGGATGGAAGGATTCTGATTTGATATTGGGGTTACAAGCATAGGATGATAAAAATACATGTTAGATTTTGGACACAATCCACCAATTGTTGGAGGGGTTATGTCCCTTTTTCAATGTAAAAACTTGGTTGCCGATCAATAATGTTAAATAAGTCCTGATCGGGATAATCTGTGTCCTTGATTCATCTAGTTACATTCGCTGTTTATTTGGCTTTTGAAATCGAAGACGGCCGATTGCCCGTAGTTGGTTTGTTCTTAGGTGATTTTGTTCACAAAAATAGCGCAAGAAAATCGTGGAATCGTGTAATGTGCTGTGCTATTACTTTGATGTCTGAGGAACATATATTTCTATTTTTGTACATAACGAAATTTAATGATTATGTGCTAATTTTGTCTACATTTGTTTTGATTCTGAAAGCACAACTGAAACTGTCACGTTGGGGTCCATTAAGTTGTTTGTCAGTATTGATGTTTGTTATTGTATAAAATTGATTTTGTTTCAGTCTTGCAATATCTGAAAACTATTTTTGTTTGTATCAACAAACTTTTCTTTTTGGCACAAATTGTTGGCAGCTGAATTGTTTTTGTTTCTTTAAATCTTAGTTTTACACTTTTATAGAAAATTCGTTTCCATACTAAAGTGTTGTATGATTTCTAGTGATTTTCTATTAGATTCAAACAGTCTTATTATTCAGTTGTTGTTGAACACTCACTTTGTATGTGGCAAACAGTATCAATGCTATGTTCAAGTATAATACAGTAATCTAATATTAGTAGTCGTGCCATTGTATACAAACATTGTAATGATAGGTGTATGTGGCAGACAGTATCAATGCTATGTTCAAGTATAATACAGTAATCTAATATTAGTAGTTGTGCCATTGTATACAAACATTGTAATGATAGGTGTATGTGGCAGACAGTATCAATGCTATGTTCAAGTATAATACAGTAATGTAATATTAGTAGTTGTGCCATTGTATACAAACATTGTAATGATAGGTGTATGTGGAAGTGACCAAAATATAGTAGGTAAAAGTCCAAAGACTAAAAATTAAGCAAAGTAGCCACTACCTGCCTCCTTAGCTAATTAGTATACATGATAAAGTAAAGTAGCCTAACAGCAAATATAAACTACTTTATAATGTTGCACTTATAAATTGTGGTTTATTGTATTCTCCATGATAACTTGATAATGCTTCTTCAAAGGTCCAACCTAAAACCTAGAGATTATAAAACTTGAGGTCAATCTTTGTGCTCAGAATGAATTTTCATTTTCAACGAGTATCAGACAAATATTTACTACAGTAAAACCTCTATAATAAGACCACCTTTGGTACCTTTGAAAACTGGTCTTATTGAGGTGGTCTTAATATTGAGTTTGAATAAAGAGCAAAACAGTGAAAATTGTGGTCTTTAGGTGAGGTTTTACTGTACAAATATTGAAGCTTTGAGATCAATCTCAAGTGTCGTACTTCGTCCAAAGTGTAGTTTACCTTAATCATAAATTTATATATGATAAATTTACACGAAAATGACGTCAGGTCGATGTGGTGTAGTGGTTAGCATAACGGACCGGCAATCCGTAGACCTGGGTTCGATTCCCGGTAGCGCCATTGACCGACTTTTCGTGTTTCTCAAACATGACTTTATTTCACAAAGAATGAAGTTTTCAGGATCAGGATTTCATAACATTTCTTCCAAACTTTGAAAAATGTTTCATGCAAAACTAAATCTGTTTACACATTGTGATATCTATGAACATTTTGCAAAACTGATCATCATTTAAGTCAGATTTCATGTTTATTTACTGAAGGATTATGATTACATGTAATGAGTTGAGACTGATTCTGAGTACATGATCCTGATTTGATCGGTATTTAATTGAGTGATAAGTGGAATTTAATAATTTTCTTACAAAAAGGTAAAGTTTTGAAGTTTTTCATGATAGTTTGACGATTTTAGGTATTTTTATGTTTATTTATTACTGTGTAACGTATTCAACTGCTTTCAGAAAATGACCAATAATTTGCGGGATCAAATTGATCCAGATTAGTTAATCCTTCGTGAACACCGGGCCTGGGCCCTAGGCCTAAATTTCACCAAAGATCTCAATATTTTGAGCTACAGAACACAATAAATAAAAAGGTCTGTAATGTAAGCAGATTTCGAAAAACTAGCAAAATGGCGGTAAAACCTCAAACATGTGAACTCTCACAATTCCTGCAGGGGGACTCCTGGATTTAATAGGCAATTCGTGCTTTCCCGGAAGGGAGCTGCGTTCTCCCGATTTTCAAAGCAAACATCATAAATGTTTGTTATGGGGTATTTTTTATTTCATTTCTGACTGGTTCACTGAAATTATGTGTTGAGCTTGGAATACCAGTCCAAAAAACAAAGACGCTCTCAGCCATGGAATTAAGTGCTTGGCAATACTGATCAAAATACTACACAAAGCTCACAGATATTGTTGATTAAAGTTTCACACGTTTCTATTGTATTTAGACATGACAATTGGCAATAAAATTGTTAATTGGCAACTGTTATATATGGATAACACACAGATTACAGAGTTAATTCACAGAATATTACAATTAACATCATTATCTTGATATGGTTATTGATATATTGCCTAAATTTCTGCCACTATAAAAATCTTCTGCTTTGAGTCTCAATCTCCTGATTTTGGGAAGCAATCTCGTGATTTGCCTTCAGAAAGGTTCACATACATGTATGAAAACTGAATCATGAATTTCTATGCGTAAATTGTATAAAATATTGTGTCAAGTCTTCTGTGTATATTTAAATGTTTTTAGTACAGATTTTGTATCAATGTACAGAAGATATCTGTTCACGATGTGTGTTTATTGATGAATCAGCATACATGTACTTATATATGTTATTTATTTTGAGTGATAAAAATAAAGTTACACTGGTATGTAAACATGTGTCTGAATTTGTTGAAGTCATTTGTCATTCCAATGAAGGCCTGGGTCTGCAAGTTTGATAAAAAGAATAATGGGCCATTCACGATATGGGCAAAATATTCCTTACTGGATCATTTTTCAGAATAATTGGAAGTTTAGGAACAATATATTAAGATCACAGATAAATCTTGTATGCAAATTGAATTGGTTCTTTCTCAAGGTTTTATGATCACTGGAGGTGGATGTAGATACCAATTCCTATTTTCCTATATTTTGTTGACAAACTGGTTGATGGCCTTAGATATCCTGTGTGGCCGTCTATCTGCCCCTGTCTGTCCGTCTCGCTGATAACTTAAGAACCACTTCCCACTGAAGGCAATGTGTTGAAACTTAACACAGTGATGATTGGCAATCATTCTTGGTACAGAGCATATAGATAATAATTTTATCTTCAATCAAGGTTCGCACAGATCTTGAAAAGTCCTTGAATTTGATGCTACTCCTAGAAAACTACTTAATTTTGTAACAGCCAAAAACTCTTTGAAACGTACTTGAAATTTGAAAAAAGCTAATAAAAATCGGTAAATTGCCCATGAAATCTTCTGCTGAGAATAGAAAAAGGACAAAAATAACAAACATACCAACAATGATGAAAAATGTGAAAAAATGACGGAGCTATTATGACAGGGCCCACTGCTGAGTAGACGATAGTATGGTATGGTAGTCAACAGGTTATATGCTCTATTGAGGTAATTCTCACGCTGTGTAATTTTATCCTTGCTGCAGTGATGGTCATCTCGGGGGATAAACTTAAAAAATACACTGGATCACTTCACTATACTGAAAATATCAACATTTTTATTTCTTGGAAATGGGGAAAAAGTCCTTGAAAAGTACTTGAATATTTTTTGGACCATTTCAATACTTGACAAATTATCTCCCTTTTCATAGTATTTTTTTTAAAGCTTTGCCTGTACAGTAACTAAGCGACTATGGAAGTGTAATTTAAGCTATTTATCAAGAACTATGTTCTTGTTAAACTAAATTAATATGGTTAACTGTAAAAAGAATAGTTCCTAAGCCACTTTGAGAATTCAATTTTTCTTGTGCAGTATTTGATAAAAAATATTCTGATGTATCTCTGATACAATGATAGAAATAGAAATCAATCTCATTAAGTATTGACGGATGGCGTTAGAAGATTGTGATGATGATTGTGATGGTGATTTTGATGAAGATTTTATGATGATATTGATGACGATTTTGATAATGATTTTGATGACGATGTTGATGATGATATTGATGAAGATTATGATGATGGTGTTTATGAAGATTTTGATGATGATATTAATGATTATTTTGATGACGATTTTGATAATGATGATGATGATGTTGTTGATGATGATATTGATGATGATGATGTTGTTGATGATGTTGATGATCATATTGATGGTGATGTTGTTGATGATATTGATGGTGATGTTGTTGATGATATTGATGGTGATGTTGTTGATGATATTGATGGTAATGATGATGTTGTTGATGATATTGATGGTGATGATGATGCTGTTGATGATGTTGATAATGATTTTGATGATGATGTTGATGATGATATTGATTGTAATGTTGTTGATGATGATATCGATGATGATCTTGATGAAGATTTTGATGATGATTTGTGTGATGATGATATTGATGGTGAAGTTGATGATGATCGAAAGAATAAAGGGAGAGAACTCGTGACTATCTCCTGTGGCTGGTACTAAATTAAATTACTGATGTCGTTTTGAATGTTCCCATAATGCTCTATTATTCAATGTGATCCTTTTATTCATCTATTCTTTCATTCATCAGCGAATGTTTACATCTGCACTCCTTGTATTGATTATATTCATTTCCACCCATTGTGAGCCTCCAGAAAACTCTGCTATAGTGTCATCTCGCGAGTGTCGACGGTAGCCAATGATAACACAAAATGCAAATATCGTTCGATATGGCACGCTATGAACTGAACGCTCGATGATATATACCCACTGTGAGAAACGTTATCTTCACTGGAGAATAGATTGCTCGCGCTTATGATATAACTATTGAATACACTGTGTCACCACCCGCGATACGGTTAAGTGTGGTATTTAACACTGTCTAGCTTTCGGTTTGATCGCGTGTTCATAGTACACGGGGTAGGGGTCATGACCTTTTACATTTTATAGATTTTGAGCAAATCCGATAGTATTTAAGTAACTGGCGTGTTGTGTAGTGGATTAACATACTACCACAATGCAGGTAAGATATATATTATTACTATGTGCATTAGTTAATATAGAATATTATTATATTGATACGATTTCAGCGTTATAACTTATACACATAAACAACTAGTTCGTAGACTGTTCAGCTTAAATATGAAAGATATCACATCCTGCTTTAAGATTTTATGTATTTAGCCTACCTGTTATTATACACCATGTGTTGGATAAGCTAATCTGTGTAATAATCTGACTGTAGATCTGCACGGATATACATGTTTCTATGTAAACGTCGGGTATATCTAACTCCAGATTCATATCCAAACTCGCTGTTTTCCTCCAGTGTTTACAATCTTGTCAAAGTAAAATTGATTGACTCATCCAGAGTAAGACGTGATCTGTCATCATGTTGTCTTTCGTGTTTTATTCCCATCAGATCGATTTCTAAATACTCGTATGAAAAACTTGTTTTAGGGACCACGATTATCACTTAGATCTATGTGGCTGATGGTTATATATTCTTTAGGAATATTTTATACCTGAACAAAAACAGAAATAATTCTAATAACGTGGATTATAAGATGGCTTGTGAGCAAATATTTGGTATAATGTCCAGATCTGTCATATCGTTGTTTGTGCTGATTGAATCGAACTCGGATGTAGGGCCTATTTAGATGTAGAGCGCTGTACAGAGCCACTAGATCGTCGCAGCACAATTCTGAGGCAGTTAACTTATTTGATCGAAAAATAAAGTACAAAGTTATCATGCTGAAACATTTTAAGTTCATCCCCTTATCCCCCCCCATTTTCCCAACTGATGTTGTGCCTATCGCAATTTTCGACCATCCCTCCTCACGCATGCACGACTGCACTTTATGCTGGGGTTTGCGGTTCAATGATAATATGTATAATATTTACAACGTGTATAGAATAATCGCGGTTTGGTTATTTGTGCACTTTGAACATCACCGACGTGATTTCGGCGGTTTTTTTTCATTCACATACTGAACTGGTAGATTTACATCATCATCATGGATTGAAGGAACAAGTTGAAAGACTAAATATATCAACATACACAGTAAAACCTCAATATTACGACCACCCTATGGACCCTTAAAAACTGGTATTGATATTGAGGTGGTCTTTATATATAGAGGTTGAATAAACATCAAAACAGTGAACATGGACTTGAAATTGCGTTCTTAATTTTCATGGAGGTGGTCTTATTATCGAGGTGGTCTTTACGTGATGTTTTACTGTATATGGTTATATAAACTACCGATTTTCATGTCAAACACTGTTTAACTAAAGGGGAATTTTTGTATTTGCGTTTATTTATCGACGCCACCGGTTTCCCATATGGGCGACGCCTCCGGAAGAATGTTAGTCATTTTAGAATTTTGGAGGATAGTGCACGATACAGGAGATGCCCCAGTTCCAGAAGCACCCCTGGTTCTTTTACGTGCTCGATGTAAAGCATCATACACGGGACCTCGGTTTTTCAAAGTCTCGCACGAAAGGCTGTTAGTAAGTTGTCAGTGATAGAGCAGGAATCGAACCTGCGATCATTAGATTACTAGTCCAGCGCGTTACCACTGGGCCACGGATCCGCTAAAGGGGACACAGTCTATATATATATATGCAGGCAGACTGGTTTCGCATTTATTACTCCATGTCAACACAAAACTAAAGTTTAAAATTTGTATACAGTTCAGTACATTTAACAACGCGTTTTAGTCCTGAGTAATGTTTGTAAAGCGTCATTTTATTGCATTTTGAAACTCAATTTAGATGAAAGTACCTGTTGATTGTTATGAAATATTGCATGTATTGAACGTAAACATGAAACGGTATCGTGTAAAGACTAAGTCCGTTTTGTGTAAGTATGAAACGGAAGAAAATCTGTAGTGTGAATTTCTAAATGAAAAGAGTATACATTTCAACAAAACTTGCTGACACTGACAAACATGGGAAATTACTTCAGCGTGCGGAAGCTGGGTTAACACCATCGACACATGTAGCTTATATCAATAAATGTTTTCGCTCGCAGTTTGAAACTGGTTTACAACATCGATGGTCACAATGATTGTTGCTCAATTCTTCTCACGTATTGTTTATTTTGCCAAAATCGCGCTAATGACTAATATTTATTTAATGCCTTTCGTCTGTTCCGAAGTGCAGTGTCACTGTTACAGAAAATTACGTATTTGATATAGAGATTTTGCGTAACTTGCCTTTCGGAACTCTGTTAGTAAAATTCAATGTCTATGAATTGATGCTCACCTACGATGACATGTAGTTTTGCAAACATACTACGATCAGCACATACTGAGCAATGAGAAGGTCTCTCTGATCCAATGAAACGTATGTGAACTACTGTTTTGTCTGAAATGGACGCGTCCTACAGTGCGCGGGATTCTTGTTTATTATCGTTTGGTAGATAGCATACACATGTGTATGATAATAGGCAAGGATAAACACGACCCGAGTTCTGATTGTTTACACACTGACCGCTGTTGTATCTGCCAACATTCAACCTGCAGAACGTTTTAGATCAGAACGATATTTAAAGTACACAAACATGTGTTTGGAAATTACGCGGTTACCAAAATGCTTATCTGACCAATTTCTCACTAATTCCCATATGCTTCTGTAATTGATCCATCTAACGTACCCTAATCAACGACTCTCCACTTGTCTGATCAAGTTCCCTCACATTCTGTAAGATCAAGTACCCTTGTGCTCACTTCAAAAGTGTTCTATGGAAGATAATATCACTGTGCAAGAATTTTCTGATGCAGTTTTCTTGTATGCTATTTTAGAGAAGAAAGTCAAGAAACTGCATGATTTCCAGAATGCTTCGTTAATTACTACAGTATAGCACAATGTATGGAATACACATGAGATTATCAACGCACACTTGTTCCTTAATCACCGATCTGCACTACGATACAAGACGAACGTTGACAAGGACACTGCCGAAGTGTTACACTGACACTGTTACCTCTCGAGTGCTCATTATTATCTCGCCTGCTAAGCAACCGTTCCCAATCAAACCCTTGCTTAAACGAGCGCTGTACTCTTCAGAAATATTAGTAGATCCGTGTACATTATGTTTTCAATGGTGATAAACGTGTCGGGAAACATCAACGCAAATCGTCTGCGTTTCAACTTACATACCATCATCCGTTGTTTCATCAAAGGTTCATGCCACCTGTTGTCTTGAGAGCACTCACGTATGTTTTACCAATAAATTAAGACCTGGTTGATGGCTAGAAAATCAGGTATTCGGAAATTGGATTACACCGAAGATTCTGACATTTTGTTGGTGATGCATTAAGTCAATTACTCATACATTGCACGTGTTTGCATCGGATGTTGAAATGTTAATTCGGTGCATTCTCCAGCAAGTCTGTCGGCTGTCAAGTTTTTGTTGTTGTTTCCCCTGCTTCATTATTTACATTCGTGCGTTTGTTTGTGTTGATTAGAAAAAGTTATTATTCCAACAAACGCTCTTGAGAAAGTGAATACAACAACCGCTTATCTTGAGAAAGTGAATACAACAACCGCTTATCTTGAGAAAGTGAATACAACAACCGCTTATCTTGAGAAAGTGAATACAACAACCGCTTATCTTGAGAAAGTGAATACAACAACCGCTTATCTTGAGAAAGTGAATACAACAACCGCTTATCTTGAGAAAGTGAATACAACAACCGCTTATCTTGAGAAAGTGAATACAACAAACGCTCTTGAGAAAGTGAATACAACAAACGCTCTTGAGAAAGTGAATACAACAAACGCTCTTGAGAAAGTGAATACAACAACCGCTTATCTTGAGAAAGTGAATACAACAAACGCTCTTGAGAAAGTGAATACAACAACCGCTTATCTTGAGAAAGTGAATACAACAAACGCTCTTGAGAAAGTGAATACAACAACCGCTTATCTTGAGAAAGTGAATACAACAACCGCTTATCTTGAGAAAGTGAATACAACAACCGCTTATCTTGAGAAAGTGAATACAACAACCGCTTATCTTGAGAAAGTGAATACAACAAACGCTCTTGAGAAAGTGAATACAACAACCGCTTATCTTGAGAAAGTGAATACAACAAACGCTCTTGAGAAAGTGAATACAACAAACGCTCTTGAGAAAGTGAATACAACAAACGCTCTTGAGAAAGTGAATACAACAACCGCTTATCTTGAGAAAGTGAATACAACAACCGCTTATCTTGAGAAAGTGAATACAACAACCGCTTATCTTGAGAAAGTGAATACAACAACCGCTTATCTTGAGAAAGTGAATACAACAACCGCTTATCTTGAGAAAGTGAATACAACAACCGCTTATCTTGAGAAAGTGAATACAACAAACGCTCTTGAGAAAGTGAATACAACAACCGCTTATCTTGAGAAAGTGAATACAACAACCGCTTATCTTGAGAAAGTGAATACAACAACCGCTTATCTTGAGAAAGTGAATACAACAACCGCTTATCTTGAGAAAGTGAATACAACAACCGCTTATCTTGAGAAAGTGAATACAACAACCGCTTATCTTGAGAAAGTGAATACAACAACCGCTTATATTGAGAAAGTGAATACAACAACCGCTTATAAGTAGAAAGTGAATACAACAACCGCTTATATTGAGAAAGTGAATACAACAACCGCTTATAAGTAGAAAGTGAATACAACAACCGCTTATAAGTAGAAAGTGAATACAACAACCGCTTATCTTGAGAAAGTGAATACAACAACCGCTTATCTTGAGAAAGTGAATACAACAACCGCTTATCTTGAGAAAGTGAATACAACAAACGCTCTTGAGAAAGTGAATACAACAACCGCTTATCTTGAGAAAGTGAATACAACAACCGCTTATCTTGAGAAAGTGAATACAACAACCGCTTATCTTGAGAAAGTGAATACAACAACCGCTTATCTTGAGAAAGTGAATACAACAACCGCTTATCTTGAGAAAGTGAATACAACAACCGCTTATATTGAGAAAGTGAATACAACAACCGCTTATAAGTAGAAAGTGAATACAACAACCGCTTATAAGTAGAAAGTGAATACAACAAACGCTCTTGAGAAAGTGAATACAACAACCGCTTATCTTGAGAAAGTGAATACAACAACCGCTTATCTTGAGAAAGTGAATACAACAACCGCTTATCTTGAGAAAGTGAATACAACAACCGCTTATATTGAGAAAGTGAATACAACAACCGCTTATAAGTAGAAAGTGAATACAACAACCGCTCTTGAGAAAGTGAATACAACAACCGCTTATAAGTATGATATTGTGTTCTCATTATCTATTTCCTATTTTGCGCCCACCAAATAAAAGAAGAGTGCTGCTGCATTAAATTTACCCTGGTCTGCAAACAAAACTTTGTGTAAATTTGTATATACGTGTATATGAATGTTTTTGGTTGATTTTCGTTGAGATTTTAGTATGACTGTAGGAGTAATTATTGTGTCTGAGTGCTACACTCCATACTCAAGACTTAATTTTGTGGTGTTTAGATTGTTTTCTTTATGAATCCAAGTAAACTTTTTGTCATGAAGAATACGAGGTCATTAGGATATATCATAGAAAAACCTTGCCCATTAAACCTTGTCATGTTTATCTATGTGCAGGCTACTAAGTGTCAAAGGTACACAGGAGGACGATACTGTGCATTCATAGCCCTTTTGTTTTATACATGTCCCTGTACAAACCTTACATGAGTTTAGCAGGTGCCATGCTTAATTGAAATTAATCTAAGATAACATCAGCACACTGTACACTAGTAGTTGAGGTGTGGTAGGGGCAAACACCTATGTATGGGGGGTTGTACACTAGGAGTTGAGGTGTGGTAGGGGCAAACACCTATGTATGGGGGGGTTGTACACTAGGAGTTGAGGTGTGATAGGGGCAATCACCTATGTATGGGGGGGGGGTTGTACACTAGTAGTTGAGATGTTGTAGGGGCAAACACCTATGTATGGGGGGTTGTACACTAGGAGTTGAGGTGTGGTAGGGGCAATCACCTATGTATGGGGGGGGGGGTTGTACACTAGGAGTTGAGGTGTTGTAGGGGCAAACACCTATGTATGGGGGGTTGTACACTAGGAGTTGAGGTGTTGTAGGGGCAAACACCTATGCATGGGGGTTGTACACTAGGAGTTGAGGTGTGGTAGGGGCAAACACCTATGTATGGGGGGTTGTACACTAGGAGTTGAGGTGTTGTAGGGGCAATCACCTATGTATGGGGGTTGTACACTAGGAGTTGAGGTGTTGTAGGGGCAAACACCTATGTATGGGGGGTTGTACACTAGGAGTTGAGGTGTGGTAGGGGCAAACACCTATGTATGGGGGGGGTTGTACACTAGGAGTTGAGGTGTGGTAGGGGAAAACACCTATGTATGGGGGGGGTTGTACACTAGGAGTTGAGGTGTGGTAGGGGCAAACACCTATGTATGGGGGGGTTGTACACTAGGAGTTGAGGTGTGGTAGGGGCAAACACCTATGTATGGGGGGGGTTGTACACTAGGAGTTGAGGTGTGGTAGGGGCAAACACCTATGTATGGGGGGGTTGTACACTAGGAGTTGAGGTGTGGTAGGGGCAAACACCTATGTATGGGGGGTTGTACACTAGGAGTTGAGATGTGGTAGGGGCAATCACCTATGTATGGGGGGGTTGTACACTAGGAGTTGAGATGTGGTAGGGGCAAACACCTATGTATGTTGTAAGGGCAAACACCTATGTATGGGGGGGGTTGTACACTAGTAGTTGAGATGTGGTAGGGGCAAACACCTATGTATGGGGGGGTTGTACACTAGTAGTTGAGATGTTGTAAGGGCAAACACCTATGTATGGGGGGTTGTACACTAGTAGTTGAGATGTTGTAAGGGCAAACACCTATGTATGTTGTAAGGGCAAACACCTATGTATGGGGGGGTTGTACACTAGTAGTTGAGATGTGGTAGGGGCAAACACCTATGTATGGGGGTTGTACACTAGTAGTTGAGATGTGGTAGGGGCAAACACCTATGTATGGGGGGTTGTACACTAGTAGTTGAGATGTGGTAGGGGCAAACACCTATGTATGGGGGGGTTGTACACTAGTAGTTGAGATGTGGTAGGGGCAAACACCTATGTATGGGGGGGGGTTGTACACTAGTAGTTGAGATGTGGTAGGGGCAAACACCTATGTATGGGGGGTGTACACTAGTAGTTGAGATGTTGTAGGGGCAAACACCTATGTATGATGGGGTTGTACACTAGTAGTTGAGATGTGGTAGGGGCAAACACCTATGTATGGGGGGGGGTTGTACACTAGTAGTTGAGATGTTGTAGGGGCAAACACCTATGTATGGGGGGGTTGTACACTAGTAGTTGAGATGTGGTAGGGGCAAACACCTATGTATGGGGGGGTTGTACACTAGTAGTTGAGATGTGGTAGGGGCAAACACCTATGTATGTTGTAAGGGCAAACACCTATGTATGGGGGGGGGTTGTACACTAGTAGTTGAGATGTGGTAGGGGCAAACACCTATGTATGTTGTAAGGGCAAACACCTATGTATGGGGGGTTGTACACTAGGAGTTGAGGTGTGGTAGGGGCAAACACCTATGTATGGGGGGTTGTACACTAGTAGTTGAGATGTTGTAAGGGCAAACACCTATGTATGTTGTAAGGGCAAACACCTATGTATGGGGGGGTTGTACACTAGTAGTTGAGATGTGGTAGGGGCAAACACCTATGTATGGGGGGTTGTACACTAGTAGTTGAGATGTGGTAGGGGCAAACACCTATGTATGGGGGGTTGTACACTAGTAGTTGAGATGTGGTAGGGGCAAACACCTATGTATGGGGGGTTGTACACTAGTAGTTGAGATGTGGTAGGGGCAAACACCTATGTATGGGGGGGTTGTACACTAGTAGTTGAGATGTGGTAGGGGCAAACACCTATGTATGGGGGGGTTGTACACTAGTAGTTGAGATGTGGTAGGGGCAAACACCTATGTATAGGGATGGGCGATTTGTACACTAGGAGTTGATATGTTGTAGGGGCAAACACCTATGTATGTTGTAAGGGCAAACACCTATGTATGTTGTAAGGGCAAACACCTATGTATGGGGGGGTTGTACACTAGTAGTTGAGATGTGGTAGGGGCAAACACCTATGTATGTTGTAAGGGCAAACACCTATGTATGTTGTAAGGGCAAACACCTATGTATAGGTATGGGGGGATTTGTACACTAGGAGTTGAGATGTTGTAGGGGCAAACACCCATGTATGTTGTAAGGGCAAACACCTATGTATTGGGATGGGGGGATTTGAACACTAGGAGTTGAGATGTTGTAAGGGCAAACACCTATGTATAGGGATGGGGGGATTTGTACACTAGGAGTTGAGATGTTGTAGGGGCAAACACCTATGTATAGGGGGGGGGGGGAGTTTGTACACAAGGAGTTGAGATGTTGTAAGGGCAAACACCTATGTATAGGGGGGGGGGGGGGAGTTTGTACACTAGGAGTTGAGATGTTGTAAGGGCAAACACCTATGTATAGGGGGGGAGTTTGTACACTAGGAGTTGAGATGTTGTAAGGGCAATCACCTATGTATAGGGGGGGGGAGTTTGTACACTAGGAGTTGAGATGTTGTAAGGGCAAACACCTATGTATAGGGGGGGGAGTTTGTACACTAGGAGTTGAGATGTTGTAAGGGCAAACACCTATGTATAGGGGGGGAGTTTGTACACTAGGAGTTGAGATGTTGTAAGGGCAAACACCTATGTATTGGGATGGGGGGATTTGAACACTAGGAGTTGAGATGTTGTAAGGGCAAACACCTATGTATTGGGATGGGGGGATTTGAACACTAGGAGTTGAGATGTTGTAAGGGCAATCACCTATGTATTGGGATGGGGGGGGGATTTGAACACTAGGAGTTGAGATGTTGTAAGGGCAAACACCTATGTATTGGGATGGGGGGATTTGAACACTAGGAGTTGAGATGTTGTAAGGGCAAACACCTATGTATTGGGATGGGGGGATTTGAACACTAGGAGTTGATATGTTGAAAGGGCAAACACCTATGTATTGGGATGGGGGGATTTGAACACTAGGAGCTTGTTGTAAGGGCAAACACCTATGTATTGGGATGGGGGGGATTTGAACACTAGGAGTTGAGATGTTGTAAGGGCAAACACCTATGTATTGGGATGGGGGGATTTGAACACTAGGAGTTGAGATGTTGTAAGGGCAAACACCTATGTATGGGGATGGGGGGATTTGAACACTAGGAGTTGAGATGTTGTAAGGGCAATCACCTATGTATTGGGATGGGGGGATTTGAACACTAGGAGTTGATATGTTGTAAGGGCAAACACCTATGTATTGGGATAGGGGGATTTGAACACTAGGAGTTGATATGTTGTAAGGGCAAACACCTATGTATTGGGATAGGGGGATTTGAACACTAGGAGTTGATCTGTTGTAAGGGCAAACACCTATGTATTGGGATAGGGGGATTTGAACACTAGGAGTTGATATGTTGTAAGGGCAAACACCTATGTATTGGGATAGGGGGATTTGAACACTAGGAGCTGATATGTTGTAAGGGCAAACACCTATGTATTGGGATGGGGGGATTTGAACACTAGGAGCTGATATGTTGTAAGGACAAACACCTATGTATTGGGATGGGGGGATTTGAACACTAGGAGCTGATATGTTGTAAGGACAAACACCTATGTATTGGGATGGGGGGATTTGAACACTAGGAGCTGATATGTTGTAAGGACAAACACCTATGTATTGGGATGGGGGGATTTGAACACTAGGAGCTGATATGTTGTAAGGACAAACACCTATGTATTGGGATGGGGGGATTTGAACACTAGGAGCTGATATGTTGTAAGGACAAACACCTATGTATTGGGATGGGGGGATTTGAACACTAGGAGCTGATATGTTGTAAGGACAAACACCTATGTATTGGGATGGGGGGATTTGAACACTAGGAGCTGATATGTTGTAAGGACAAACACCTATGTATTGGGATGGGGGGATTTGAACACTAGGAGCTGATATGTTGTAAGGACAAACACCTATGTATTGGGATGGGGGGATTTGAACACTAGGAGCTGATATGTTGTAAGGACAAACACCTATGTATTGGGATGGGGGGATTTGAACACTAGGAGCTGATATGTTGTAAGGACAAACACCTATGTATTGGGATGGGGGGATTTGAACACTAGGAGCTGATATGTTGTAAGGACAAACACCTATGTATTGGGATGGGGGGATTTGAACACTAGGAGCTGATATGTTGTAAGGACAAACACCTATGTATTGGGATGGGGGGATTTGAACACTAGGAGCTGATATGTTGTAAGGACAAACACCTATGTATGGGGATGGGGGGGATTTGGAATAAGCCCTGGCCGAATTCTCAAAACATTATCCAGGTGAGTAGAACAAGGAGGTTACATTTTATCCTGGAACTTTTAATTATGTACTTGTAGATAATACATACATAAATACAATAAACGGTTTGATGAAATATTAAATTCTTTATGATTGTCTGGATTCCAATTAATGCATGAACTATCTGCGGAATTATTTTTTCTCCTTTGTGAATAACTAACTACAGTATGGTACAAACAGATTTAGGTTTAGGAATCGAACCTGGATCCACCGGGTGACAGTCTTGCGCTCTACCAACTGAGCTAGCAAGAAGATTTCAGGAAGTCACTGGCTACAGTTCTGTGCTGAGGTTCATGTAAATGGTGTATACAGTCGCCTTGCTTTGGTTATTATTTACATCTATTATAAGTCATAATTTACCATGTATAATGATGTCATAAAACAGGGCTTGAATATTGTGTGCCTGTTGCGAAAATTATGAACACGGCAATAAAAGGAACTTTCATGGCCATTGAAATGTCTCATAAAAACCATGAATCATACATATATCAAAGTAAAGGTAGATCATTAAAAGGAGCAATTCATTACCCTATGAGTGTACCTCATCATCCCATTTGCTGCAAGATGTCTGCCTAACAATAATAAAATTAATGGCAAGCGCTGGAATCATGTTGTGAACGTATTGAAGGCAGGGAATGTTTCGGTATTAAAGGCAGGAAATGTTTCCGCTCATTCTAGAAGAACAACAAAGATGTTTATGTTCCATTTGCTTTGTTCTGGATTTGTTACATCATACATGCGTTGTATGGCCAAACCACATCTACTGTCTGCTTGCATGAACTGCCTCACTCAGTCAAGGAACTTTTATAATGTTTCTGTTTAGCTAATGTTAACTCCATCACTGTCTTTGGTAAGTAAGTATCCAAGCTATAATTATGAATATTGTCAAATACTGTATTACATACAAGATTAGTTGAGAATACAGTTATTGTGTACACTAAGTGTATTGGTCAATATTTCATTAAACTCATTTTCATTGGCTGACACAGTTTGTGTACAATCTTTCTCTTGAAGTAAATATATAGGGACTATATCATGCAGAGTATTTTATCCAAGGTTGAATTTCAATGAAGCACTGGCTCTCCATACATATGTTTTAGCTCAAGTTTCATTGATCATAAAACACTTGCTAGCATTATAATTATATTGACCATAAACCCAGTACTGCATAAACCTGATTTTATGTAGTCTCTCTGTAGAACTCTTTAATGTTAAATCCAAAACAGATCACATATCTCTAATGAATATAGAAGTGAAGGCACTCTGACACCATAGATGTACCATGAGTATATAAAATAAAAATGGCAGAATAGCCATACAGATGCACAGTTACAAATATTTGATTTATATTTTTTCAACTAAAATAATCTAATGGATATTAGAAGTGGAAAAGGTTGAGCTGAGTCGGCAATATTGTATTCCTGTAATCAGATCCACAGGAGATTATCACGAGTTCTCTCCCCTTCTATTTCCATTCAATATTATATGTATATATAGTACACATAAGTTTGTCACAAGTTCTCTCCCCTTCTATTTCCATTTAATATTATATGTATATATAGTACACATAAGTTTGTCACAAGTTCTCTCCCCTTCTATTTCCATTCAATATCATATGTATATATAGTACACATAAGTTTGTCACAAGTTCTCTCCCCTTCTATTTCCATTCAATATTATATGTATATATAGTACACATAAGTTTGTCACAAGTTCTCTCCCCTTCTATTTCCATTTAATATTATATGTATATATAGTACACATAAGTTTGTCACAAGTTCTCTCCCCTTCTATTTCCATTCAATATCATATGTATATATAAAGGAGAGAACTCAAGCAGGGATAAAGGAGAGAACTCTAGTAGGGATAAAGGGAGATAACTCTAGAAGGGATAAAGGAGAGAACTCAAGAAAGGATAAAGGGAGATAACTCTAGAAGGAATAAAGGAGAGAACTCTAGACAGGATAAAGGGAGAGAACTCTAGAAGAGATATATGAGAGAACTCTAGAAGGGATTGAAGGAGAAATTCTGGAAGGATAAAAGGAGAGAACTCTAGAAGGGGAAAAAGTTGAGAACTCTAGAAGGGGAAAAAGGAGAGAACTCTAGAAGGGATAAAGGGAGAGAACTCTAGAAGGGATAAAGGGAGAGAACTCTAGAAGGGATAAAGGGAGAGAACTCTAGAAGGGATAAAGGGAGAGAACTCTAGAAGGGATATAGGGAGAGAACTCTAGAAGGGATAAAGGGAGAGAACTTTTGACAATCTCCTGTGGACAGATGCAGACACATGAGTAGGTTGGAGACAAATATTGACGGAACATGAAAACAATACAGACAGGAGTTTGGACACTCACAGGGAGGGGGAGTGAAGATCTGCAGAATAACAGTAACAAATGCTCCTTTGAATGAAATATAAATGCAAGATGTTGAAGTTCAGATTGTCTTGGAGTGATTTATATGTTGTGGCTGCACATGCATTTATGTTAATGAATTTAATTATTATTATCTTTCATAGATCAGAAGATGTTTATATTCCCACCAAGATTGTTTTCCAGAGATAAAATACTACAGCACCAGCTTTTTTGTTCACCAGTGCAAATAGGTAGTTGTTCTATAATAATTATGGAACAAACTGTCCATTTGTGAAAAGGGTGCAGCTTATTTCCTTTTTTTGGTTGAAAATTGAGAAATAGAAGTAATGTCTGATTCTACCAGTTGCATGTAAAACATGTTAATTTTGTTTGATGGTGCTGGTGGTTTCCTCTCATTTCTGAAGTTTTCTGTTTCTTTGGCCAAAAGCATTTTCTACCCGGTAGTAATATCATAATATACAGTTGAACTTCGCTTATTCGACAACCTTCTGTCTGAATAATTATTATTCGCAATAAATATCAGGCCCAGATGTATCTTCTTAGGCACGTTTAATTGAAATGGCCTATAAACGAGGTTTGACTGTATAATTACTTTGAATAAGGTGGAAAGTTGATCATTAATTGGATGCCCACTCAGTGTTTTGCTACCCCGGTGCTTAAAAGAAATTTCAAGGGAGTACCCTGATTAACATTACCTTCATCTAAAACCAGCTATGCTCTAAATTATGTGGAGCTTCAAAAATAATAAATTACAGGCTATACATCAATAGGTTTATTGCCTGCTCATGACTATGCACTTAATATTTTCCCAGCTGTTTGATTAGTCTAGTATTCTTTTGTTCCCACATGAATGATATTTTTTTGATGATGGAAGGAAGCTTTCAAAAGATCGGATGTGATGGCGGACTTTGGAGAACAGACAAAGTATGGGGGTCATCTCACCATTATGAAATTCTATTGTTGAAAGGACAAAGCATAATGCTGCTTGTTTCTGGTATTTATTCAGTACTGTTACATTCAATCTGACTTAGAACTGCTGACACCAATTTCTCTAAACATTTTGGGCATCGTTTTTACCAAGAAATTTATTATATAGAACTTGTGGTTCTCCCTGACTAATTCTGCAAAAGGGCGATTCAGTCACCTAGGTGGCGGAGCCACAGCCTCCTAGTTCATGGATTCCCAAAGTTGAGGGAGCCCTCCGAGTGCTTCTGCACGCATGTTCCTGTGTTGGGGCTCCTGCCTCGGTGCAGGACCAGGGGACAGGCTCGTCGTCGTTTGTGGTAGCTTGAACAGCTGGTTCAACAAACCTCCTTTCATTCTTTGTTGTTTACTAATAATTGTCCAATTTGTGGCATCAAAATTCAAACGAGAAACATAAATAAGGTTTGCAGTTTAAATCAAATTGTGTGTTAAACTTTTGAGAAAACCCCCTGTTTAAGTACCAATCAGATGCCCACATCCTGGACATCCGACCTCTGATGTTGGTTGCACATATCTAATTCCAACAGTGGTTTAGATGTTAAGGATATTCGAGGGTTATTTAGTGTATTATTGTGGGAATATCATACTGTCTGTATAGTCTCGTCTACGGCTGGTTTACCACTTTGGATTATTTTGTTTTTCGAGATTATTTATTTATACAAAACTTGTAAGCACAAAATAATGGTTAAGGTTTAAACCTTTCATGATAAAAGCTCACTGATGATAGATATAATATTTATTAAAGTGTTCAAAATAACTGAAAAGTAACAACAGACCTCAGTATTGCATCAAATAAATAATCTTTATTTAACTTCATTATGAATGCATTGCAAGCAACAAATTGTAACCACTGCAGGATAAATGAAGATAACAGGGTAAACTATTTACCATCTATACTGAATACCCCAGGCTTAAAACTGATTATCACAACTTCTTTTATTTGATGATGTGGCAAGGAGATTTTCTAATGGATTTGTAAACATGCCTTAAGAGGTATTTACATTACAATTACGCAGCTTCTTTGTAAACTTGCAATTCCTTTCTGTACCCAACACAATCTGTGGACTTTCTGTACCCAACACAATCTGTGGACTTTCTGTACCCAACACAATCTGTGAACATTCTGTACCCAACACAATCTGTGGACTTTCTGTACCCAACACAATCTGTGGACTTTCTGTACCCAACACAATCTGTGGACTTTCTGTACCCAACACAATATGTGGACTTTCTGTACCCAACACAATCTGTGGACTTTCTGTACCCAACACAATCTGTGGACTTTCTGTACCCAACACAATCTGTGGACTTTCTGTACCCAACACAATCTGTGGACTTTCTGTACCCAACACAATATGTGGACTTTCTGTACCCAACACAATCTGTGGACTTTCTGTACCCAACACAATCTGTGAACATTCTGTACCCAACACAATCTGTGGACTTTCTGTACCCAACACAATCTGTGAACATTCTGTACCCAACACAATCTGTGGACTTTCTGTACCCAACACAATCTGTGGACTTTCTGTACCCAACACAATCTGTGGACTTTCTGTACCCAACACAATCTGTGGACTTTCTGTACCCAACACAATCTGTGGACTTTCTGTACCCAACACAATCTGTGGACTTTCTGTACCCAACACAATCTGTGGACTTTCTGTACCCAACACAATCTGTGGACTTTCTGTACCCAACACAATCTGTGGACTTTCTGTACCCAACACAATCTGTGGACATTCTGTACCCAACACAATCTGTGGACTTTCTGTACCCAACACAATCTGTGGACTTTCTGTACCCAACACAATCTGTGGACTTTCTGTACCCAACACAATCTGTGGACTTTCTGTACCCAACACAATCTGTGGACTTTCTGTACCCAACACAATCTGTGGACTTTCTGTACCCAACACAATCTGTGGACTTTCTGTACCCAACACAATCTGTGGACTTTCTGTACCCAACACAATCTGTGGACTTTCTGTACCCAGCACAATCTGTGGACTTTCTGTACCCAACACAATCTGTGGACTTTCTGTACCCAACACAATCTGTGGACTTTCTGTACCCAACACAATCTGTGGACTTTCTGTACCCAACACAATCTGTGGACTTTCTGTACCCAACACAATCTGTGGACTTTCTGTACCCAACACAATCTGTGGACTTTCTGTACCCAACACAATCTGTGGACTTTCTGTACCCAACACAATCTGTGGACTTTCTGTACCCAACACAATCTGTGGACAAATGCTGTTAAATACTTACATTGATATTTGAATTATTTAAACAATTGACTGTGAGCATACTTTATTGTCTGAATGGCATATATTTTGGGAATGCATGATTTGATTAGATGTATGCAAAAGTGGTTATTGTTTTATGATGTTTTTTCCACTAATGGTACATGTATATATACATGTAATTTATTAATTTGCCAGAATTTGTGAGAAGTTGTCAGTTGGTTTCGGAAAACAAAGTTAGTACTGGTTGATAATTAATTTCAGGAAAACTGGTTAAAAATGCGTAAAATCTGATGAAAACAGACAAATAAACAACTTTGGCTTATTAGGTTTCAGTCTGTTAAGATTTTCTTCTTGAAAATTGATCTCATTTCAATTGGAAATTATATCTTCAGATTTGGAAAATCCTATTTGGCATAAGGAATAGAGTTGAATTTCCAGCCACCTGGGAAGCCAGAAAAAGTTTCAAATGAAATAATTGTATGAATCACTAACTTGTCTACTGCTGTGCATTTAATTGCAGCTTTAAGCATTATTTGGATTACTTAAATTAGGATTAATTGTTAAGTTGACTTACAAGTAGAAACTTAAATATTTTGATAAAAATGTCAAAATAGTATCTTTTAATTATGATTTATAATCGTTGCTAACGTTTGTTAATTGTTTAAATGGGAAATTCATTGCTGCAACTGTAGGTTTAATGCTTTTAAATAGCTTTCTACTTATGCACTTTTAATAAATCACATGTGTTGAGTGCAGAAAGTGAGCATCTTAGTGTAAATGTTTTGTTTTCTATATGTGAGTGAGCAAGTATATGTCTGTGCTTGCATGTAATGTGTGTAACTGGTATGGACCAGGATTTTGGGTGGGGAGAGTAATTTTATTTCTTTAATAATTTGTATCCTTCACTTACGATTTATTAGGATGTGTTAACCATGTGTGTTTCATTTTATGTTCTTCTCCTCTGGTATTCATGATACTAATTATTGTTTGCTAGTTTCGCTAGTACTACTGTTTATATGATATGTGTCTCTTATTCAATTAGTCAATACAAGAATACAAGTGGGTAATCATAATGAAGATTTTGTAAACGAATCTTTCAAAATAACAAAGTTGCAGCACCTGTCATGAACCTTTCTGAACGCCCCTCATAGTAGAAATGATCCCTGTTTTTAGCTGTCTTAGAAACAAATATGCTCAGTGATGTTTTTGAAAATAATTTTACTGCCTGTGCCCTTTCAATTAGGCGCAATCAATCCAAAATTTGGGAAAATAAGGTAATGATTGTTTTGCTGATAAAAGTAACTTTGTAGCTGTCTCTCCTCCTTACTGCATACAGTATGCGTTAGTTTACAACCAGTTAGACCCTTTTAGAGAGTTCAGTGTACATGCATGACATTACGCATACCGGTCTTCCTGGTTTGACAATACACCATTGATACCGTGAGAGGCTGACTGAATGTCCTGACTGATGTTTGACCTCATGTCAATAAGTGTAACTTGAACCAAACAATAATGTTATTGTTAAATCACACCATATTTGGTGTATTGAAAATGATCTGAATGTGAAATGAAGTAGGTATTATTTTACTAAGTAACCTACCAGTACTCACTGTGTTCCTACTATTTGAGTGTCACATATACTGACTGCTTGAAAACTTGTATTTTGCTGGTTCAAAGGACCGGAGTTTTGTAAGAATCGGTTCTGGCATACAAACAAAGTTTCCTACAAAGTCCATTCAGGTTCAGTGAGACATAAAGTACAGTATTAGTTTTAATTCAGATTTGAACGATATGAAGTTGTTTGTACTGCAAGATAAGTTGGAAAACCTCATATTTATAGAGTAGATTCATTGAAGGAGTTATCAAATTAGGTATAGTTTGGGTTCTGTTTAGGATAAAGATATATTCGACTTAGACCATGTGACTAGCTACACACAAAAATCCTGTGTAATTCGCCTAAAAAATACCATATACATGTATAGTATTACCCATAGATGATTTTATAGAAGTAAGCAGATTTGATCTATATGATAAAGACACTCTGAATACGTAGCGCTGATAGGCTAAGTGTGGATAACCGTGGTCTAAATACAGGTAATTGCCTAAGGTGCATCAATTACATGCATGGTCAGTGCACCAGATAATGTATCTCGAGTTATAAATAGATAGATCTGTTCACTGATTGTGTGATATATATGCAACTGTGAAGGTTTTGAAAATGTCCATGTCAACACGGTGACATTATAAAGAAATAATTATATTGTAATTCTTATACATTATTTTCTAAACTTAATCAGTTATTAAGAATGAATACTAGGGCCATAGTTTAATTTCTTTTTGAAGTATTATTTACACATTTGTAACAATAAAATGGGTTTAACACTTAGGACAAATGAAGGCTAAAGTGGTATATATTTGGAATTGTGTTTTATAAGGCAATTTAAAAATGTTCCTTTGGCGATCTAAGGGGATGACCTGGCATATTCCCCCCCAACATCTGGCAAGCTTATGTTTTTATGGCATTGTAGGAAGCTGAAAGCAAGGAAGACTTCTGCATGCTAAGCTTGCAAAAATTTACAACATTTCTGCTAACAGAGAGGGTGAGCATAGACATTTAAAACCTCCCAATATCACAAATTAACATGATATGAAAGGCACTAAGTATCAAAAGTCCTGTTCCCAAACCGAAAAACAACGACCTACGCATGTGTAATGTACTTCGATACTACCGGTATTTTATGTTTAATGGTCACTCCGAAACCTAAAATGTTTTTGAAGGGCATCCAGAACGGTTGTTCAGAATCATATTTATTCTAATTTGTCTATGCTGGTGTCAATTTGAATCCGTATTTTATTTCATATATGTTGTATGACCTTTTCACAAGTGGAGTTGCTCTTTATCTGCTCAAATTATGGCAATGATGTGAAAATGCTACTATATGTCATTCACTTAGATTATATAGTTTTCATTGTTTGTTTCAGATGAAGCTGTGAGTGTGTATATTTGTAGAGAGGCTGGTCGTGAAGCAGGAACGTAGAGTAGACAGGTTGCCGAGTGCATGGAGTTGTCCGGCTTTCATGGAAGATGACATATGGTTCAACATTGAATTGGCGAATAAAGCCCGCATTCAAAACTGTGTTCATCACTCTTTGTGTTGTGTTATCAGTTGCTTTGATTTTATTCACTTATAATTCTACTTCTCCTGTTCATTTGAAGAACACTGATGCTAAAACATATGTAGTAAGAAATGAACAGTTTAGGTATGCTATTATAGAAAATAAAACTGCTTTAATTCAAGACAGGGTTGAGAAAATTCAGGAAATTTCTGTAGAAAGTTTAACAAATAAATTGGAAATTAATGAGGAACTGAAACTTGTTAAAACAAATGAAAAGTACCAGAACATTCAAATTGATGAACCTCTGGCATTAGTTCAGGAAAGTGCTGAAGATGACGGTGATCAGTATGAAGATTCAAAGGAGTATTCTGAAGAGGTTGTCAGTGAACCTCCAAAACTGGTTAACATTTCTACTGACAGAGGTGAATATCAGTTAGCAGGATTCCAGTGGAACGATAGCAGATTGGATATACTTCATATGGTAAAGTCTATATTCTTGTGGTTTTTAAATTTTATATATTCACTTCCATACCTCTTTATGGCTGAGCAACTCTGTCAGCGGCTTTAAATGTAAGTTGCAGATACATCTCATGTCAAATATATCTGAGAAGAGAGGTTTGCATTGTTGTGATTATAAATATTTTATATTAGGCCATACTTAAGATATTGTTTGTTCAGTCTTACCCTACCCACCAATATATTTTTTTGGTCATACTTATGATAACTATCAATATGCTGTTTTACTTTTACCCACTTAGGGCTCCTCAATTTTTGAGAAGGGGCCATTTTCATGTTGCCAAACAAACAATTGTTTAATGAGGTCCCTACATTATTCCAAACTGGTTTGTTCTAATCTAAAAATAATACTGACACTCAAAAAATCATCATACATCTTGCTAAATATTTACTTGTGGGAGAATTAAAAATATTCTGTTTATAATAAACTTGGCACAAAAATCTTGAACCTGGAATTTGAACTCAGGTCATGTATAGCTGGTACTGTTTCACTGAAACATGTTTGGTCGGATGTTTGCTATATTGTAGGTGTGTTTACTTTGTTTTATCTAAACCGATAAAAGCCGTCTCGTTAAACACCAATGTATATTAGAATATTCTTTTCACTCATATTTCTTGTAAGAAACTAAGTCACGACATTCATCAATGGCTTTTCTAAAAATTTGCTTTTTGAATACAAAGCAAGAAATCTCTGGTAGCATATATCTGGCATGAGATTTTTCAGCGGATTAGCGGAAATCTGCAGCTTTGACGCTCGCAAGGGCTGTTTTTGAGACAATTTAAACCATCTTAGATGATTAAAAGCCAGGAGCTTCAGCGGCCCCCTGGACCCCTTGCGGCCTTGCCAAATGCCTGATATATAACCATTTTATCTCTGCTTTCATGTTGTCAGTATTAAGTATGTTAACTGTCGTTGACATTTTATCTTAGAAATAAATATATTTCAGGGGTTCCATTTGACCCTTGAATTGACCATTGTTATATCCAAATAAACACATTTTGACCCTTAGGATTCTGGCTTAAGGGTCAATTTTTCTTTAAGTTATAACTAATTAGACTATAAAATGGTAAATAATTATCAAAATGACCCTTGTGATTCAGCACTTAGTCGAAGCCCTGATATTTCTTCCAATACATTTGATGATAAGGAAGTAAACAAACCCAATAATCTCCAATTATTTAACTTGGGATCTGAACATTCAAGTACATTACATCAAGGGTATAGTATAGACATGTAACACGCAACTCAGTTCTTCTAGCACTTTCTAAGGTGGGGGACAGTTCTTCCTCTGCAAGTTCTGTACCTTGGGTCAAACTGAACTCTGCTCCCAAAGTCTTTGATACCAATAGATGGTTTGGTTTAGATCTGGCAGATTGGTGTAAAATGTCAATATAGCGGAAATAAAACTATGGCCAATATTTCCTTCTGTACAGTAGTTTTGGGACAGTCCCTTGTATTTCTCATGTACAGTAGTTTTGGGACAGTCTCTTGTATTTCTCATGTACAGTAGTTTTGGGACAGTCTCTTGTATTTCTCATGTACAGTAGGTTTGGGACAGTCTCTTGTATTTCTCATGTACAGTAGTTTTGGGACAGTCTCTTGTATTTCTCATGTACAGTAGTTTTGGGACAGTCTCTTGTATTTCTCATGTACAGTAGTTTTGGGACAGTCTCTTGTATTTCTCATGTACAGTAGTTTTGGGACAGTCTCTTGTATTTCTCATGTACAGTAGGTTTGGGACAGTCTCTTGTATTTCTCATGTACAGTAGTTTTTGGACAGTCTCTTGTATTTCTCATGTACAGTAGGTTTGGGACAGTCTCTTGTATTTCTCATGTACAGTAGTTTTGGGACAGTCTCTTGTATTTCTCATGTACAGTAGTTTTGGGACAGTCTCTTGTATTTCTCATGTACAGTAGTTTTGGGACAGTCTCTTGTATTTCTCATGTACAGTAGTTTTGGGACAGTCTCTTGTATTTCTCATGTACAGTAGGTTTGGGACAGTCTCTTGTATTTCTCATGTACAGTAGTTTTGGGACAGTCTCTTGTATTTCTCATGTACAGTAGTTTTGGGACAGTCTCTTGTATTTCTCATGTACAGTAGGTTTGGGACAGTCTCTTGTATTTCTCATGTACAGTAGGTTTGGGACAGTCTCTTGTATTTCTCATGTACAGTAGTTTTGGGACAGTCTCTTGTATTTCTCATGTACAGTAGTTTTGGGACAGTCTCTTGTATTTCTCATGTACAGTAGTTTTGGGACAGTCTCTTGTATTTCTCATGTACAGTAGTTTTGGGACAGTCTCTTGTATTTCTCATGTACAGTAGGTTTGGGACAGTCTCTTGTATTTCTCATGTACAGTAGTTTTGGGACAGTCTCTTGTATTTCTCATGTACAGTAGCTTTGGGACAGTCTCTTGTATTTCTCATGTACAGTAGTTTTGGGACAGTCTCTTGTATTTCTCATGTACAGTAGTTTTGGGACATTCTCTTGTATTTCTCATGTACAGTAGTTTTGGGACAGTCTCTTGTATTTCTCATGTACAGTAGTTTTGGGACAGTCTCTTGTATTTCTCATGTACAGTAGTTTTGGGACATTCTCTTGTATTTCTCATGTACAGTAGTTTTGGGACAGTCTCTTGTATTTCTCATGTACAGTAGTTTTGGGACAGTCTCTTGTATTTCTCATGTACAGTAGTTTTGGGACAGTCTCTTGTATTTCTCATGTACAGTAGGTTTGGGACAGTCTCTTGTATTTCTCATGTACAGTAGTTTTGGGACAGTCTCTTGTATTTCTCATGTACAGTAGTTTTGGGACAGTCTCTTGTATTTCTCATGTACAGTAGTTTTGGGACAGTCTCTTGTATTTCTCTGTCAATTGTATCTCATTGTTTTTTTTCAAAGTGTCGTCCACCTTCACTACCTTTAATCAGTACATTTGTTATCGTTTTTCAGCGTAAACCAGAATATGATCCAAAGTTCAAGAATCCATGTTGGCACGAATTGCTGAAGACGCCCACACCTTATGAGAACAATATATATGCCACCTTCTCCCCGTCTGCCAAACGTGTCCTTGGGAGACTCACAGAACTCTGGGAAGATGTGTTCACTGACGATGAACCCACTTATAGACTTCGATGTCTTCCGTACTTTATGGTTATTGGTCAGCCAAAATGTGGAACGACCGATCTGTTCTGGAAGATTGCCAAACATCCTGATATCCTTACTCCGCCAATCAAAGAATTACATTGGTGGTCCAGAAGTCGGCAAGGTGAATGTTTCAATTTTTATGGCCTCATCTAGCTATCAACATTATTTTATCACATAGCATATAAAGCAATATGTTCAATGACATTATTTCAACACATAGCATATAAAGCAATATGTTCAATGACATTATTTCAACACATAGCATATAAAGCAATATGTTCAATGACATTATTTCAACACATAGCGTATAAAGCAATATGTTCAATGACATTATTTCAACACATAGCACATAAAGTAATAATTATGTTCAATGACATTTATTCAACACATGGAGTGGTATAAAGCTTTTACAAGTGTCATGTTTCAGAGTCGTTTGTTATAATTTGTTTTATGTTGAAAGAATGTTGAAATCCGTGTAGCAGTATTGATCAAAATTGAACATCCACTCTTAATTGATTTGTATGGACTTCGTAACTGTTTTTTCTGGAAAATTTATTAAATTGACATTAAGACATGATGTTTTGTGTGAGAGCTATATTTTGCTATATTGTTAAAATCTGCTATTTTTAAGTGTTCCATAAAAAACAATACATCAATTACTTTATCCACACATTGTTTTTGACTTTCATCTTCCCACAACAATTCATACTTGCAGCAGATCACAGAAGATTGTCAGAAGTTATCTCCCTTTCTGTGTCCCTTCTGTAGTATACTATATACAGTAAAACCTCGATAATAAGACCATCTTTGGGACACTTGAGAACTGGTCTTAATATTGAGGTTGAATAAAGAGCAAAACAGTGAAAATGGACTGTGTATGTGGCGTTCCATGTAGCAACTCATTCCTTCTCTTTTCTTATTATTGAGGTGGTCTTATTATTGAGGTGATCTTATTATTGAGGTGGTCTTATTATTGAGATGGTCTTATTATTGAGGTGGTCTTATTATTGAGGTGGTCTTATTATTGAGGTTTTACTGTATATATGTAATTTATATGAAGTATGTATGCTTTATTGTCTATCTGGACATTGAACAGCTGGTTTGAAAAAAGCATAAATATCAAAGTGAATTCAAACTTAGTTTCCATGTGGATTCGTCAATATTACACTGCCGTACATTACCAAATGTGGCGGTTGATTATCAAACATTTGGTCAAAGGTTGGAATTGATGAAAAATGTGCGAAGTAAAAAATGACTTGAACAGGAAGACGTATGTCGGAACTTAGGCAGCCCCTTTTTATGGCAATTTGGGGCCGATATTGGGTCCCATTCCCCAAAGAAAAACATATATATTTTTCCCCTACTTAGAAAGAAAATTCCCCGTCAGTAAAATTATTTAAAGTTTTAGCTTATAAATACCCAAATTTGGTGATTCATGATGCAAATTTCTCCTATTAAAAGAACCCGCCATACTTCCCTTAGAAAATGGCTGTTAGGATAACAAATGTGACACATGAATCATGATATAACTCTTTCCTTGGCTTGAAATGGAGAGGAAGCATCAATAACATTGCCTCATACAGGCATGTGAAAGTTCTACTTTCATTTCCAACATGACTACAATGCTACTTTCTCTTTCAGGTCGACGTTTTTCCTATTCTAAAATCATTCCATTTGAGGATTATGTAGATATGTTTGATGAATCTGCTATTACTATTGAACAACACTTGCATAATATCACAGAGTTAGATGATGAAGATGATAGCATGTATGAGTCCGAGGAACAAGAAGAAGTTACCAAGGATGACACACAAGCTATCACTGGTATGGTGTACAAATGTTATATCATGTCAACCATTTAAGACGGCTATCAGGGGCATAGCTAGCAATACACACAAACATACATGTGCATAACATCAGTTGGAAAAAAAAACAAAAAAAAACGCTGCTATGGGATTTACAACCTCTTCTGTAAGTGACGTCATTTTAAAGAACATGTGATGACACTATTTGCAAGCAGGAAACAATATTTACTCCATATGGTCACTTCATTTTCATATTGCCATATGAGGCAAATATGTCAGTACATGGTGACGTCACATGTGACGTTTTCTGGATTTGACGTCACTTAAAGAAGAGGTTTAAAATCGTAAAGCGGGTTCAAATAAAAATGGTATAAAAATCTGACTGTTTGGGGAGAGCTTTAAAACTTTCAGCACGGCAGCTAAACCTAGAACTTAATTTTCTGCTAAAATGTGTTTAAAAATGCATAGGAATGCAGCTGCAGTGGCTTATTTTTGCTGAATTTCCCAAATTGGGTTTTATGCAAATTTAAATTTCTCATTTATATTAAGTTCAAGCCAAGTTGCATCAAAATAAAAGCTTTATCCGCAAATGTGTGTACTTTTTGCTGTGTGAATGAAATACTTCAAAAGGTAAATTGTTAGTACATGTATTTCCATGGTGATTTACAGGTGAAGCCAGTGTTTCGTTGTTTTGGGACAATGAAGAATGGATGAAATATCCGGAGAACTCGGCACAATCAGAACCTGCTTACATAGTACCTCACTACATTCACCGTATCATGCCTGATGTTAAACTGATTCTTATGCTGAGGGACCCCGTTGAAAGGTAAGATATTAAACTGAAGATTTTTAGCTCACCTGAGCTCAAAGTATAAGTGAGCTATTGTGAGCGGTCAATGTCCATCATCAAAGTTTTCAAAATTTATCAGATATTCTAGTAATTGTTTTTTCATCTTTTTTGAGAATTATGTGTTTATTTATAAGCAAAAGTGTTTTTGTGTGTAAGAAACAATCAATTAATTAATATCTTACCCTGTTGACGGTTGTTAAATCATTTTTACTTTTTTTCTTTCAGAATGTATTCAGATTATTTATACTTCCATTCCAACAACAAATCTGCAGACGACTTTCACTCTGCCGTTGTGTCTGCTGTTGACTTGTATACTAAATGTATTGCCACGTATTGTGTTCGACGATGTATTTACGATACTAGTCTCGCTCACAGAGTTAGGGTAAGTAGAACAATGTAGATATAGGTGTATCACCACGTTTTGTGTTCGACGATGTATTTATGATACTAGTCTCGCTCACAGAGTTAGGGTAAGTAGAACAATGTAGATATAGGTCAGTGGAAGAAACTTGGTGAAATCGTTTCTTGATTGGGAAGTATTGTTTCTAAATTTTGAATCCTGAACTTCTAGATTCTACGGTGGCATAGAGGGGACATGTCTGAAATTATTTTTTCAGTATGATGTGTAAATGAGTTAGAAAGTCGTGGCCATGAGATAACTGTGTCAGGGGAACGTGATACTTTTTTGTGGGAACGAGTCAGTATGTCGTCTGAACGAGATAAAAGTAATTTCACACGTGACACCTCCATGCCACCATAGGATTCAATAAAAACTAGACAATTTAAAAAGAGTCCGAACAGTGAAAATTTCCTTTGTAGATAACCGATGTGAAAATTATTCTAACTCAACTAGGAAGTTTTCGTCCAGGCAGTTTTTATAAAATCAACAAATACATGAACTTTTGTTTCTCGGGAATTAAAAATCTAAATATGGTAAAACACTTCCTGATTTAGACGTAAGAAAGGGGAATCCTCTGATTTTCCGTTCAGGAAGTTTTTCCTACTTAAGGTTGGGACAAGTTGCCATTACTGTTTTTTGAAGTGCTTTAGAATCTGATTGCTATCATTGTCTACTCGAAGTACCGCCATATTCATCGTCTCAAGAAAATAGTACATGTAAAGACTTTACATGTACTATTTTCTTGAGACGATGAATATGACTTAGTCCTCTGATTTTATTATTGATTTGATGAGTTGTAAGGAATATATCAATTGTGGAATGGCGGGAGTCTTGATATTAACAGCTTTTTTAGATAATTTGTGTCATGATTGGCGAATAAGTTTACCCGAATCGTCGCATATAAATTTCTAATATTATAATGTGTGCAGTCTTTACTCCTAGACTGTTTAACCTGTTTATCTAGAAAATTGAGAAGTTATCATATCCTTCATTGGAATAGAATTTAGTAAATCACAGGAGATTGTCATGAGTTTTCTACCTATACCCTGTCAATACTATATGTGTACTATAGAATAGATAAAGGGAGAGAACTCTAGAAGCGATAAAGTGAGAGAAATCGTCACAATCTCCTGTGTATTAAATAGTGCCTTGATCATAACATCATTTTGTTGTTTTAGGTGAGATTAAGGATTGGTATGTACAGTGCCTATCTGAAAGATTGGTTGAAGTTATTCCCCTTGAGTCAGTTGTACACGTTGCGCCTTGAAGATTATTCCAGAAATCCAGTTCAACTGATCAAACAAATATATGAATTCCTACAGATGAGTTAGTATTGGCATTTTATTGTGTATTAATGTGTGTCTAAAATGATACATGTTCTTAATTTGAGTTTTTCACGTATATTATATTTTTCTTGTATTATAGCTTTAAGTCACAGAAACAGCGAGGTTCATGTAGTGACTATTCCAGTTATAAGGGGGAGGAAGCCCGTCTGACGCCTGGGTAGAGGCTCTGAACTTCGGCAAGCCAGCTGAATGGCTATATCACAATTCTTAATTCCGAGTGGGATTCGAACCCACAGCAATGACAGGCAAGTGGTTTGAAGTCGGCAAACATAACCACTCCACCACAGAGGCCCCTTTTCATGTATATCTATGAGTTGTGATATAACCACACAATAAGAGTGAATGATTTACTCTCAATGAAATTATCAAAATCATAATGACATATAAATGACGTCGTATAAAATATAGAGGCATTTAATGGAGAAATTTGATAGAATTAATGAGTAAAAAATAAAATAGGGTAAAAAATGAAGCATGAAGTAAACAGAATATTTGTATATACCGGTGTAATATCACATCATTTACCTTGTCAGTACCGGACTTAAATTATCACTCATGGTTACGCCGCTTTTACAAACTCAACTTTTGGAGGCATAGTGGTCACATGACCGAGCGCCCGATACCTGATGCAAAGGTTACGAGTTTACATCCCACCCTTGCGAGGTTGAAATTTTGCTGATTTAGGTTCACATTCTAGTTCATAACCTTGGAAGCTATGATTACTATTAGTTGTAAAAACTTGTTTAACAATCGGTGTAAAATAAATAAGTATAAACTAAACAGATGACTTTGGCATGATTTCAGGACCTCTGTCAAATAAAGAACAAGAAGCTATAGAGGCTTCTCCAGTTTCCAATGTTAGAAAAGATGAAGACAAACAGCTTGGAGGAATGCATGACAAGACAAGACAAATACTTACCAAATACTATGAACCTTACAATAAGGAATTGTCAGAATTACTAAAAGATAATAAATATCTGTGGACAAATGTTTGATTTTTTGTGAATTGAAGGAACTATGTAAGATGCTACCAAACAATCTATTGTATTATATTCTTTTGTTTTTAATATATTTTTTGTTTTTCAAGCTCTTAATTCTTAGTTTATTACATTTGAATATCAGGCAACAGTAAACGGTGATTGCGCAATAATCAAGCATGCCATTGAATGAAAATTGATGTTTTACTGATCAAACAAAATTGCGACATTGAAGACTGCATTCTGGTCATCTCAGTCCGTAGGAAAGGACACTTCAGACCTGGTCAGAGACATTTTCAGGTTGTCCTTGACCTTGACCTTGAATTGTCTATATAGGATTCGAAATGACTAGTCCAAAATGTCTGTACTTAGAAGGGAATATATCTTTATCCCTCCTGGTACAACAACTCCAGTCCATTCCAGCACACTCATTCCATAGGGTAAATGTAACCAGGTGTTCACCGAGTGTCATTATCACTTGATTCACCAATTAGCACATGTGGCTAGATGACGTTCACTTCATAAATATTGTATTGTTTGGTTGGCGAGTTCCTCCAGCATTGAATGGTATGACCGGCACTTTCTGCAGGATTTACACATCCACAAAATTATGTTTTTTTTTCTTCCTTCAAACAATTGTGTCTTCACTCCAAGAACTTCCCCATTAGAATATGCACACATGATTTAGCACATGTCTTAAGCAGTTGTATAGATGATTTAAATCTTGTTCTTGGTTATGTAAACTTTTGACCACATTGTTCACTGTTCTATGTTCACTGTTCTATGTTCACTGTTCTATGTTCACTATTCTATGTTCACTGTTCTACATTTGCATTTAAATTGATACATTTTCTTCTCATTCTCTTGTTTTGTATGACACTTGCTATTGTTTGTTTAATTACAATATTGCTTTGTCTGTGATTTTCCTTGATTCTTTTGTGATATTTTCATTGAACACAATTGTACACATGTGTGGATCCAGCAATTTATGTCCGGGGGGGGGGGAGGGTCCAGCTCCTGGTCAAGTTGTGGTCCTAAGTCAGCCTATGAAATTTGGGACCCCCTCTTCATCCAGGATTAGATATGGACAACCCTTTATTACAAAAATCTTATGGGGTCCTGAACCCCCACAGTGCCCCAATAAATATGCTATCATTTTGCTGCATCTGTTCATTTTAATGACTTATAAAGTTTCAAATACAGGGTGTCAAAAAAGTTTGTTCTTCACAAATTTAGTATGTTTTTAATTGCTCGTTCCATCTACGTCACTATATACCTAGATATACAATATGCTCGTTCCATCTACGTCACTATATACCTAGATATACAATATGCTCGTTCCATCTACGTCACTATATACCTAGATATACAATATGCTCGTTCCATCTACGTCACTATATACCTAGATATACAATATGCTCGTTCCATCTACGTCACTATATACCTAGATATACAATATGCTCGTTCCATCTACGTCACTATATACCTAGATATACAATATGCTCGTTCCATCTACGTCACTATATACCTAGATATACAATATGCTCGTTCCATCTATGTCACTATATACCTAGATATACAATATGCTCGTTCCATCTACGTCACTATATACCTAGATATACAATATGCTCGTTCCATCTATGTCACTATATACCTAGATATACAATATGCTCGTTCCATCTACGTCACTATATACCTAGATATACAATATGCTCGTTCCATCTACGTCACTATATACCTAGATATACAATATGCTCGTTCCATCTACGTCACTATATACCTAGATATACAATATGCTCGTTCCATCTACGTCACTATATACCTAGATATACAATATGCTCGTTCCATCTATGTCACTATATACCTAGATATACAATATGCTCGTTCCATCTACGTCACTATATACCTAGATATACAATATGCTCGTTCCATCTATGTCACTATATACCTAGATATACAATATGCTCGTTCCATCTACGTCACTATATACCTAGATATACAATATGCTCGTTCCATCTACGTCACTATATACCTAGATATACAATATGCTCGTTCCATCTACGTCACTATATACCTAGATATACAATATGCTCGTTCCATCTACGTCACTATATACCTAGATATACAATATGCTCGTTCCATCTATGTCACTATATACCTAGATATACAATATGCTCGTTCCATCTATGTCACTATATACCTAGATATACAATATGCTCGTTCCATCTATGTCACTATATACCTAGATATACAATATGCTCGTTCCATCTATGTCACTATATACCTAGATATACAATATGCTCGTTCCATCTATGTCACTATATACCTAGATATACAATATGCTCGTTCCATCTATGTCACTATATACCTAGATATACAATATGCTCGTTCCATCTATGTCACTATATACCTAGATATACAATATGCTCGTTCCATCTATGTCACTATATACCTAGATATACAATATGCTCGTTCCATCTATGTCACTATATACCTAGATATACAATATGCTCGTTCCATCTATGTCACTATATACCTAGATATACAATATGCTCGTTCCATCTATGTCACTATATACCTAGATATACAATATGCTCGTTCCATCTATGTCACTATATACCTAGATATACAATATGCTCGTTCCATCTATGTCACTATATACCTAGATATACAATATAAAACAGATATTCATGAAGAAGCAGTAGTTTTCATTGTGCAAAATAAAGCCAGTGTACACAGCATTATTTTCATTTTTTCGAACATTGTGAACAACCTTTTTTAACACCCTGTACATGTGTATTATAGATTCTTTTATCATTCTTAGTTTATCAGTTCTTCATAGTAAAATAGAAGTATTGTACATATAAAATGAGACATTTTAAAAACGTTTTGATGGAGGTAAATGTCTGGTCATTTTTTGCATTACATTTTATATAGTTAAATGAGTACTTGAGTTTTAGTTGATTTGGTCTTACTTGATGAACACTAATGGCAAGATATCTTGGTTTTACTTTGAAACCTCTTAATAAGAAATTCTGATATTTTTGTCATCCAGCCTTATACTGTTGCATTTTTATGCCCTCGCCATTTGAAGAATGGTAATGGTGCTTAAAGAGTTACCCCTGTTTGTCCGTTCGTTCATGTGAAAAATATTATTTGCAGCATTCTTGCAGTGTTCACAATTAATGTTGAGTAACCTGTTTGAAACCCAGGAATCCTTCATTGAGAGAGAGTAATATTAGTTTTGATTACTTCTTTCACAATGAATGACAATACAAGGTTGTTGCTATCAATGATTGTGACTGTTCATCCAACTTACCATACCATGCACTATGTAAATGACCAATTGTTTCTAATCATGTAAGTTGTCTTTCATATACTGTGTATTATAGTTGTACAGGGTAAAGATACTTTGAAAATGTTGTGAACTGTGATTGGCAGGATGTTTTCCATACATATTTAATCTCCTCATGCTTCCAGATACACAGCTTCGCACGTTTCTAATACTGTTTCTAATGAAAAGAAACAAAAAAGTTTATACATTGTATATTGATGAACTATGACTTTATGTTGAGAAGCACTTACTGTTAAAAATATGTAAAACTGAATATACTTGTGCACAATAATAGATACAATCTCATAGAACAGAAGATCATAATTATGAACGCCGCTGTAGGATTTCCAACCTCTTCTGTAAGTGACGTCATTTCAAGAAAACGTCACATGTGATGACACTATTTGCAAGCAGGAAACAATTTTTACTCCATATGGTCAATTCGTTTTCATATTGCCATATGGAGCAAATATTGCTTACTGTCAGTACGTGGTGATGTCGCATGACTGTGACGTTTTCTGGAAATCACATCACTTAAAGAAGAGGTTGGAAATCGTACAGCGGCGCTCATATTGATGAACTATAACTTTATGTTGAGAAGCACTTACTGTTTAGAATAAGTAAAACTAAATATACTTGTGCATAATAAGAGATACAATCACAGATAACAGAAGATCATATGAAAAACTATTTGTAGTACAATTTGTGACTTATATGTACTTACAGCTACTATTTTATTATTTGATGTACTTGGTATTACCTGGTAAACATACTATAATAAGACCACCTAAAATTAAGAACACAATTTCAAGTCCATTTTGACTGTTATGCTCTTTCCTTCAACCCTGATATTGAGACCACCTCAATAAGACCAGTTTTCAAGGGTCCCAAGGGTGGTCTTATTATTGAGGTGTTACTGTATACACCCAACTCCACGTGGCATTATTTGAATCACTTATGTTCACTTTACTATTTTTATGCAGATTTTAAATTTATACCACCCAATGTATTTATTTTGTTGTATTTTGATACCATTATCTGAATATTTTATTTACAAGTTATAACAGTTTATTTGTGTGCACCATGACTACAAAGCTGTACTTTTTTACATTTGTACAGCAGTAATGCTTTTTCCTGATCTCAGTGAAATAATATGTATATAATTGTAAAAGTATGATATGCATAATCATTATAAAATCCAATTATTGAATAAATTAACTTGTCAATATAAAGGTTGTTGTTGTTATTGTTGCTGGTGATGCTGCTATTGTTGTTGCTGTTGATGCAGCTGGTGTTGTTGTTGCTGTTGGTGTGGCTGGTATTGTTGCTGGTGATGCTGCTGTTGTTGTTGTTGCTGTTGATGCTGCTGGTGTTACTGCTATTGTTGATGCTGTTGATGCGGCTGGTATTGTTGCTGCAATTGTTGCTGTTGATGCGGCTGGTATTGATGCAGGTGATGCTGCTATTGTTGTTGTTGCTGTTGATGCAGCTGGTGTTGCTGCTAATGTTGTTGCTGTTGATGCAGCTGGTATTGTTGCTGTTTATGCGGCTGGTAATGCTGCTATAGTTGTTGTTGCTGTTGATGCAGCTGGTATTATTGCTGTTTATGCGGCTGGTGATGCTGCTATTGTTGTTGTTGCTGTTGATGCAGCTGGTGTTGCTGCTAATGTTGTTGCTGTTGATGCAGCTGGTATTGTTGCTGTTTATGTGGCTGGTAATGCTGCTATTGTTGTTGTTGCTGTTGATGCAGCTGGTGATGCTGCTATTATTGTTGTTAATGCGGCTGGTGTTTTCGCTATTGTTGTTGTTGATGCAGCTGGTGTTGCTGTTGATGCTGCTATTGTTGTTGTTGCGGCTGGTGTTGGTGCTATTGTTGTTGCTGTTGATGCGGCTGGTATTGTTGCTGTTTATGCGGCTGGAAATGCTGCTATTGTTGCTGTTGATGCAGCCGTTGTTGCTGCTATTGTTGTTGCTGTTGATGCAGCTGGTGATGCTGCTATTGTTGTTGTTGCTGTTGATGTGGCTGTTGATGCTGCTTTTGTTGTTGTTGCGGCTGATGTTGCTGCTTTTGTTGTTGTTGCGGCTGGTGTTGGTGCTATTGTTGTTGGTAATGTGGCTGTTGTTGCTGTTGATGTACCTGGTGATGCTGCTATTGTTGTTGTTGCTGTTGCTGCATCTGGTGTTGCTGCTAATGTTGTTGCTGTTGATGCAGCTGGTGTTGTTGCTGTTTAAGCAGCTGGTAATGCTGCTATTGTTGTTGTTGCTGTTGATGCAGCTGGTGTTGCTGCTATTGTTGTTGTTGCGGTTGGTGTTGTTGTTGGTGCGGCTGGTGTTGGTGCAGCTGGTGTTGCTGTTGATGCTTCTATTGTTTTTGTTGCTGTTACTGTGGCTGGTGAAGCTGCTCTTGTTGTTGTTGTTGTTGATGCAGCTGTTGATGCTGCTATCGTTACTGTTGATGTGGCTGGTATTGCTGCTGATGTTGGTGTTGTTGTTGCTGCTGAATGAGCCTTTGATTACCCTTTTCAAAGTGACATTAAATGATTTTAATGACTGCCATTATGGTCATCACTCCATAGAGAAATGTGGGAATAGAGTAAATTATCACAAACCATTATCCTAGTAGCGTATACTGTTATAGATTTTGATTGGTATTTGTGTCATTATGATGCCATGCACTGTTGTAAATTGAATTGAATTTAGCAAAAAATGTGAACATTAATTGACGAATTATTGTCAGATTAACATAATAAATTCACAAAGAAATTCCTGAAAACAGGAAAATGAAAAACAGACAAAAATTGTAGTACAGTTGAAATTTTATTTCAAAAGCAAATCACACAATGAGAATACATGTATATATGACTATAGTTAAGGGATTGTCTCCAAATATTACTGGCGCAATAAGAAGGCAAATACAAAAGCAAACATGCTGTATACATGTAATGTTTCATTAAACAAAACAACTTACGATACATTTAGCAGTCAGATACATTATGTAGATAAATACCCTGCAAACAAGTATTAAAACAATGAAACTGGAATCCCAAAATTGAAAATACAATGACAGCACTAGGTCTACCCGGGATCCAAACCTAAACTGGAATACCATGCCTGAACATACAATGACAGCACTAGGTCTACCCTGGATCCAAACCATAACTGGATTACCATAACTTAAAGTACAATGTCAGCACTAGGCCTACCCTGGATCCAAACCTAAACTGGAATACCATAACTGTATGTACAATGTCAGCACTAGGCCTACCCTGGATCCAAACCTAAACTGGAATACCATAACTGTATGTACAATGACAGCACTAGGTCTACCCTGGATCCAAACCTAAACTGGAATACCATCACTGTATGAACAATGACAGCACTAGGCCTACCCTGGATCCAAACCTGAACTGGAATACCATAACTGTATGTACAATGACAGTACTAGGCCTACCCTGTATCCAAACCTAAACTGGAATACCATAACTGAACGTACAATGACAGCACTAGGCCTACCCTGGATCCAAACCTAAACTGGAATACCATAACTGAACGTACAATGACAGCACTAGGCCTACCCTGGATCCAAACCTAAACTGGAATACCATAACTGAACGTACAATGACAGCACTAGGCCTACCCTGGATCCAAACCTAAACTGGAATACCATAACTGAACGTACAATGACAGCACTAGGTCTACCCTGGATCCAAACCTAAACTGGAATACCATCACTGTATGTACAATGACAGCACTAGGCCTAACCTGGGTCCAAACCTAAACTGGAATACCATAACTGAACGTACAATTACAGCAGTAGGTCTACCCTGGAACCAAACCTAAACTGGAATACCATAACTGTATGTACAATGACAGCACTAGGTCTACCCTGGATCCAAACCTAAACTGGAATACCATCACTGTATGTACAATGACAGCACTAGGCCTACCCTGGATCCAAACCTAAACTGGAATACCATAACTGTATGTACAATGACAGCACTAGGTCTACCCTGGATCCAAACCTAAACTGGAATACCATCACTGTATGTACAATGACAGCACTAGGCCTACCCTGGATCCAAACCTAAACTGGAATACCATAACTGTATGTACAATGACAGCACTAGGTCTACCCTGGATCCAAACCTAAACTGGAATACCATAACTGTATGTACAATGACAGCACTAGGTCTACCCTGGATCCAAACCTAAACTGGAATACAATAACTGTATGTACAATGACAGCACTAGGTCTACCCTGGATCCAAACCTAAACTGGAATACCATAACTGTATGTACAATGACAGCACTAGGCCTACCCTGGATCCAAACCTAAACTGGAATACCATAACTGAACGTACAATGACAGCACTAGGCCTACCCTGGATCCAAACCTAAACTGGAATACCATAACTGTATGTACAATGACAGTACTAGGCCTACCCTGGATCCAAACCTGAACTGGAATACCATAACTGAACGTACAATGACAGCACTAGGCCTACCCTGGATCCAAACCTAAACTGTAATACCATAACTGAACATACAATGACAGCAGTAGGCCTACCCTGGATCCAAACCTAAACTGGAATACCATCACTGTATGTACAATGACAGCACTAGGTCTACCCTGGATCCAACCTGAACTGGAATACCATCACTGTATGTACAATAACAGCACTAGGTCTACCCTGGATCCAAACCTTAACTGGAATACCATCACTGTATGTACAATGACAGCACTAGGTCTACCCTGGATCCAAACCTTAACTGGAATACCATCACTGTATGTACAATGACAGTACTAGGTCTACCCTGGATCCAAACCTAAACTGGAATACCATAACTGTATGTACAATGACAGCACTAGGTCTACCCTGGATCCAAACCTAAACTGGAATACCATAACTGTATGTACAATGACAGCACTAGGCCTACCCTGGATCCAAACCTAAACTGGAATACCATAACTGAACGTACAATGACAGCACTAGGTCTACCCTGGATCAAAACCTTAACTGGAATACCATCACTGTATGTACAATGACAGTACTAGGTCTACCCTGGATCCAAACCTTAACTGGAATACCATGCCTGAACGTACAATGACAGCACTAGGTCTACCCTGGATCAAAACCTTAACTGGAATACCATCACTGTATGTACAATGACAGTACTAGGTCTACCCTGGATCCAAACCTTAACTGGAATACCATGCCTGAACGTACAATGACAGCACTAGGTCTACCCTGGATCCAAACCTGAACTGGAATACCATGCCTGAACGTACAATGACAGCACTAGGCCTACCCTGGATCCAAACCTAAACTGGAATACCATCACTGTATGTACAATGACAGCACTAGGTCTACCCTTGATCCAACCTGAAATGGAATACCATAACTGTATGTACAATGACAGCACTAGGCCTACCCTGTATCCAAACCTTAACTTGAATACCATAACTGAATGTACAATGACAGCACTAGGTCTACCCTGGATCCAAACCTTAACTGGAATACCATGCCTGAAAGTACAATGACAGCACTAGGTCTACCCTGGATCAAAACCTTAACTGGAATACCATCACTGTATGTACAATGACAGTACTAGGTCTACCCTGGATCCAAACCTTAACTGGAATACCATGCCTGAACGTACAATGACAGCACTAGGTCTACCCTGGATCAAAACCTTAACTGGAATACCATCACTGTATGTACAATGACAGTACTAGGTCTACCCTGGATCCAAACCTTAACTGGAATACCATGCCTGAACGTACAATGACAGCACTAGGTCTACCCTGGATCCAAACCTGAACTGGAATACCATGCCTGAACGTACAATGACAGCATAAGGCCTACCCTGGATCCAAACCTAAACTGGAATACCATCACTGTATGTACAATGACAGCACTAGGTCTACCCTTGATCCAACCTGAAATGGAATACCATAACTGTATGTACAATGACAGCACTAGGCCTACCCTGTATCCAAACCTTAACTTGAATACCATAACTGAATGTACAATGACAGCACTAGGTCTACCCTGGATCCAAACCTTAACTTGAATACCATCACTGTATGTACAATGACAGCACTAGGTCTACCCTGTATCCAAACCTTAACTTGAATACCATCACTGTATGTACAATGACAGCACTAGGTCTACCCTGTATCCAAACCTTAACTTGAATACCATCACTGTATGTACAATGACAGCACTAGGCCTACCCTGGATCCAAACCTAAACTGGAATACCATCACTGTATGAACAATGTCAGCACTAGGTCTACCCTGGATCCAAACCTAAACTGGAATACCATCACTGTATGTACAATGACAGCACTAGGCCTACCCTGGATCCAAACCTAAACTGGAATACCATCACTGTATGAACAATGTCAGCACTAGGTCTACCCTGGATCCAAACCTAAACTGGAATACCATCACTGTATGTACAATGACAGCACTAGGCCTACCCTGGATCCAAACCAAAATAAAGGTTGGTTCAGTAAGACGCATAAACATTTTGCCGACTGAACACACTTTGAATAGAGGCATTTCTCCAATAGCTTTTCAAAGGTTCTGCTAAGTGAGGAATTTTAATTTCTAATTCCACCAATAAATTTAAAATGAATTTTATAAAACGTTGGATAACAAAATCAATTAACAACATCAGATGCTTACATCAAATTGTAATTATTTTTTCTTCGTTATGAACATCTTGATAAAAAATCCTAAGTTTGTAGCGTATGTATGAGCTGTGCTTGTAAATGACATCATATCCTAAAATAATACACAATGTAAGCTTTGGAAGATCGGTTTTTGGAAACATTATCTGAACACATAAGTAAGTAAAAACGATTTGATTTAAAGCATTGCTGATTTAAATACTAATTAGGAATAAAATAACAACATAAAGAGACTACAAAAAGGTAAGCCTTCCATTACTCCGAAACGTTACAATATTGTCCTCTCTGTTAGCTGCCTGGTCAGTATATAATATACTGCACACTAACACCAGTAACATCAATTCTAGAGGGTCATGATTTCTGACATAAACTACCGAAATGTAGTACATTTACATAATCACAAATAGTAGATAATTAATCTCAATGCTATGAGAATTTTCCAGTTATCACATAATAAATATTAAATTATCATAATCAAATAATTGCTACATGTACAATATCATATCATCAAATTTACAAAGACAGGGTAAGCAATGAATTGGTACAATATAAAACAACTATATACTGTATAAGTAGTAACGTTTGCGAGGTGGTAAAGTTAGCGAATTTTGCAAACAATTTCACAGCGTAAATTTCCACTACGCACCTTGTAGCCACTACTTTAGTCCAGTACTCCACTACGCACCTTGTAGCCAGTACTTTAGTCCAGTACTCCACTACGCACCTTGTAGCCACTACTTTAGTCCAGTACTCCACTACGCACCTTGTAGCCACTACTTTAGTCCAGTACTCCACTACGCACCTTGTAGCCAGTACTTTAGTCCAGTACTCCACTACACACCTTGTAGCCACTACTTAAGTCCAGTACTCCACTACACACCTTGTAGCCACTACTTTAGTCCAGTACTCCACTACGCACCTTGTAGCCACTACTTTAGTCCAGTACTGCACTACGCACCTTGTAGCCAGTACTTTAGTCCAGTACTCCACTACACACCTTGTAGCCACTACTTTAGTCCAGTACTCCACTACGCACCTTGTAGCCACTACTTTAGTCCAGTACTCCACTACGCACCTTGTAGCCACTACTTTATTCCAGTACTGCACGGAGTCTCATGGAAAGCACTGCATGGCTGAAAATACTTGGAGTCCTACCATAACTTTTGCAGACTTGAATAAAATTAAGAATATGATAATTTTACGATGTTTAGATATTATAATATTTGGCGATTCACAAACATTTTGACACCTGATATATCTACTTATACAGTATAACAAACAGCGTATTTATAATAAAACAGCAAATTTACTATAGGGGTATGAAATAATGAATCAAATAACAATAAGTATTCAGAAGTTGAACAGGTCTTAGTGGCAGACATGTCATGAATGTAACTATCGAAGTCATAGCAAAATATACATAAAAGAAAGTGAGATTCTAATGTTCCAGGGAACGCCACATGCACAAAACAATGCCTCCCCACACAGACCCCCAACAGTCTACATAACATAGGAACTGGCAAACCTGGCTGAAATGGCAAAATATTTCAAACGGCTTGATGTCAAGATACTCAATAATACTGATACAATGTAAAACAAACAGAATCTCTCAATAAAACAGGCAAGCAATTGTGCTAAATCAACAGTAGGGAAAGTCTAAAATGTGAACGTGAAAATGTGAAATAAACAACACACAACATTTGATAACCCATTAATTTATACATGGGGATGTGGATGAGAGATGTGATACCATTACAATCTACAATATTACATCAAAGATTTAGGTCTTTGATTACATGAACAGATGTCAGACATTACCAATCCACACTTGTATTTGTGTCTTTACTGTGACATAAATGAACTGCATTGACAGGGGAACACAAATATAAAACCACAATTAATAAGTCAAATATAAATGTAAACAATATGAAAAGTACTGGCAAGCAAAGAAATGTTTGACAATTTTACACCGTTTATATCGATATTAATCATCTGACATCAACAAATCCGAGAGATGGCAGGAAAAAACAAAACAGTGACACAATTACAGACCTGAGATATTTTTGGACATTAATATTTTGTATTCCAATACAAGTGTTGAATTGATAATCCTCTTGAAAGCTCTGTAAACTTTCCTTGGATTGATACGATTTCTCCGTAAAATGTCAAAATTCATGGAAGCGTACGAGTATGTACAAAGCATTAAACATCGTTTTAGATAATTTTTGTTGTTGTTAGTAAGTAATTGTCATAAGACCATAAGCTTTAGCACCAAAAACTGTTTAGTAATTCATACTGTAATGAAAATAAACTGCAACACTGCCACACAATCCACACTGCTTTCCAATTGTCTCCTTACACCATAATAATATGTTATGTAAATGTAATCATGAAAAGGGAATTAACTCTTCAAAATCATTGAACCATTAATTGTATCGCAGTTATCTCTCCTGCTACAGGTTCAATGCATCAATACTAGACTAGACACTGATCACTTCTTTCACCAAACATTGCAGATATATAGAGAACTATTTATGATACAGGTAGAAAACTGAAAACATATAGCAGGCTAATGCTGTTTACAAATAAAGCACTTTTCTGAAATTCAAATAGAGTGAGATTTTAACCAGACATACACATTATAAGCTCCATTATGGTATTTATTCAGATCAGACTTAGGATAAACAAGAAATATCTTTAAAAAAAGATGAACGGCGTAGACAGAATGATGTCTAAAGAATTGTCCTATTTCGGCACTCGGGGTACACTACGGGAAAGTGAATGTCATTGTATTGACCAATGGATGTCTAAATAACAGTTATGTGACAAAGGACCAAAGTCTTGCTCTGTAATGAAAGTACTCCTGATTCAGCTAGCATATAAATTGACGCATAACAGCCTCTTTTGGGGAGACATTTGATGCTCCAGACTCTCTGTTTGTGTTTGCATGTGACGAGACAATGTCTGCTTCCCCAAAACTCTGACATACAGACCTGGAGAACTCGTCCACAATTTCCAATGAAATATGGCAAAAATAAATCTCACAAATACTGGTGTGAGGATGAGTGGTGAGAAAATCCTTTACAGCACTCACAACGACATGTGTTGATTCACTTTGAGGAAATTTATTAGCTCCGGTACCAATAGCAGGCACAGCAATGGAAGCCAATTGCTTTCTTGATGCTTCTTGGAAACACTTTGTAATTAGAGCATGCAACACTTCTCTCTCTTGCTTAGTTCCGTCAATCCACTTTGGTCCCACAGCATGAATAATTGTAGAAAATGGAAGATTTCCTGCTCTTGAGCAGTATATCTCTCCAATAGATACATCACCATTTCTGCTGACATGGTTTCTACATTCGTCTTGTATTGATAAACCACCTTAAATGATATTATCACACCATTTGTTTTAAAAATATTACAATTACTGTGTCAATATCATGCTGGATGATGAAAAAGTTTCAGTTTAGGGGGACCTCACCATAAATCGCATCAACTAGACAGACAAACTTACTCCATCCACACTTCCAACCTATAATTCTCTATTTTCAACACGCAATATTTTGCCAGAAAATACTTGTAGCTTCCATATTAACTACTGTACACTTTACAAGTATACTTGTTTTGTCGAGACAAAAGCTCAGTAGAGCTTGCGTTTACTATGTTATAACAAACCAACTTTAAATAAAGTTTACTTGACTTGACTTGGTATAAAAAGCAAATATGTATTTTAATAGGATGTCTGAATACATTTTCAATTCGTACATTCTAATGGAAAATTGTTCGCTTTTCCACTTTGTTTCAAACACGGAGAACCTTGGTAAAGTGGATACTCCTAGACTAGTCCATTTCAAAAAGGAACATAAATTAGAAAAAAACATCTAATATAATTTTATTCGGAACTTACCTTTTTGAACGAGTATTTTTGACACACCACCATTGTGTTTCAACGATTGATTAGCAGGGTTGATAACTACCTCTACTGGTAATGTTGTTATATCCCCAACAACAGCAAATATAACCTTGTCATCCCCAGGTAAGCACAATGTCTTAATCAGTGTCTCTTTGTTAGCTAACACCAATGTCATGTTGACTCCAACATGAATGGCTTCTGTTGTTGCTTCGTCATCACTAAACCGTTCCTCCTCATCGTCTTCCTCATCATCAGAATCAAACCGTTCCTGATCTTCATCACCATTACTAGATATACCTTTAAACCTATTGGCCAAACCATGAACCAGTCTAACTGATCTACAAAGACCAAAACCTATTCCCTTGACGAGTATCTTGTTCCTACCATTAATAGGATTCACTGATACAAAATACTGCGAGTTACTTTCACAGATTTTCTTGAGTTGACTCTTTCGACGCATGATAAATTTCACGATTTGTTCCTGGTACTCCAGTGTGACAGACTTTATGAAGTTATCCCGAAGAAATATTCGAACTATGTCACAAGCATCTTTTAATGCCGACGTGCATGTCGCATATATGCCAACAGAGTTTGTTTCATGTAGTACTTGAACTTTCACCTGGAAGTAGAAGAGACAAACAGTCTGTTAGATGCGAGGCATATTGGTTCTTTTAAAATATTACATATTAATATTAGTATAGAATGAAACATGACTATGTTAACAACTTAACATAATATTCAAATAATGAACAAGAGATTTGGTTGTTACAGGGAACGCCTCATACACAAGACATCGCCAAACAGATCCCCAGCAAACAACAGTCTACAAAACGTTTATAGGCAACTGAAGAGATGCAGGGGAACAGGAGTGCAAGGAATGGTCTGGTTGACCATAAAAATAATGGCGTAACAACCAATTTTGACGTTTACGCCATATTGTTTTGTGCATTGTGTCAAGAGGATCATAATGAAGTTTGCAAAGAAAGTTTCATAATTTTGATTAAGCCTTTTTAGGCGAAATATTAATAAAGAGTTAAAACAGAGTAAATTATATTTGTCCCAACTATGGACTTGTATCTGAGATTATATTACTTATAAGTTAAAACTGTTAAGCTGGATTATTTGAAAAACAGTGCGCTCAGATTACACATACTGGATTACACATACTGGATTACACATACTGGATTACACTTACTGGATTACACATACTGGATTACACATACTGGATTACACTTACTGGATTACACATACTGGATTACACATACTGGATTACACATACTGGATTACACATACTGGATTACACTTACTGGATTACACATACTGGATTACACATACTGGATTACACATACTGGATTACACATACTGGATTACACATACTGGATTACACATACTGGATTACACATACTGGATTACACATACTGGATTACACATACTGGATTACACATACTGGATTACACTTACTGGATTACACATACTGGATTACACTTACTGGATTACACATACTGGATTACACTTACTGGATTACACTTACTGGATTACACATACTGGATTACACATACTGGATTACACATACTGGATTACACTTATTCAGTCTGGATTTTGATATGCTAAAGGTAAGTACAGTAAACCTCAATTATATGACCACCCTTCGGATCCTTGAAAACTGGTCTTCTTATTGAGGTGATCTTTATATTGAGGTTGAATAAAGAGCAAAACAGTGAAACTGGACTCGAAAATTGTGTTCTTAATTTCAAGGTGGTCTGAGATACTCGACATTGTCATTGTCATTACTCGAAACAACAAACAAGAAAATGGCAGCCAAGTTTAGAAACGAGAAGATGCATACAAATACGGCTGTGTCATCAAGTCCTACAATGTGTTTTATTTGTTTTAATGACTAAAATACAATTGAAGTTAAAATTATACAAAAAATCAGGTTAAATGTACAATATGTAAAGGCTCATAATTAGCAAATAAGGCAGCAGACAAATTGTAAACTGGAGACTTTTGTGACTAGCATCGAATTATTTTTGGATAACTTTAAGTCATGTACAAATATTGTCAAGTAATTTGAAGTATGTAATGATTCTAAACAGACTGAAACAAATACTGACCTGGTCTTTGTACTTCTTATTGAGTCGATTGTTCACAATTTGCCACTTATCCGTATCAACTATAATTTCAGATCCTATTGGCAAAAGAACTGTTTCTTCTAAGACCGTTTCTACGAGGACTTCCATACACATCTCTGCTTCATCTAGCGTTCTGCTTCTCACAGTTAAAATGTCACCCTCTATTTTCCAATTACCTTGTAACTTTAAAGTCTCAAATCGCATAGTTACCATGTGTCTTACAGTCGAAGTGTTAATAACACAAAGTTTACCTCGAGGTATGCATTCTTTGACACTTTTAAATTCCACTATAAAATCTTTTAGATTTCCCATAACCACTTCTTGGTCTGAAACAGGGTTACCGCTGTGATTATCAACTTCAGGAGTACCTCCAATTGCCACAGTAACTCCCTTGTGTTCCATTGCATTTTCATTTTCAAGCAGAGATTTTAACACTTCTAAAAACTGTCCACTATGTAGCTCTCGAATACTTGCATGCATATCTGACTGAACATTTAGAACGGATCCATTATTCATATCTCTTTCTCCCCCCTGATCATTGGCCATAGATTCTGCAAAAAATTACTCGTACATTAAGTAGAATACCCGACGCATACTAATATAAATTTTCAAACACGCGAATTTCGTTTAAAATAGTACGAAGAATTACAATGTAATCAAAGAATCACAACAGTACAATGACACATTTACGAATAATTTCTATTTGTGGGAAAGCATGATGCATTTCATTAAAGATATAACATAAAACCTTGATATGTGTCTAAAATAGGCACATCTGAAAGTAGGAATCATTCGTTTACAAGAATCTTTTAACATATTTATGCTAAAAAGCTAATCCTAAAATGAAACTACGATGTTCCTGTACACTACAGGAGTCATTTTACGGACATTCTTTGCTAAAACATTGTCACGATAGTTCCACGCTTTTGCAGAAGAAAAAGTTACTATTAAAAGTCAGATTCATGTTTATAATAACCAGTATACAACTAGAACTAAAGTATACCTGACAAGTCACTTCAAACGCTTACCTCTAATAGAAGCTACGTGCTCACTATCCTCAACAGTTCCAAGAGCATTGACAATCTTATTGAAATCATCTGCAGTACATGCTACAAAATGTACTTCAGTTGTGTCTACACTACTCCGTAAAACTGTTTTAATTTCTTCCATTTTTCTTAGTGTGCTATTGTAGTCTTTCAGGATGGCTACACCATCTGTACACTGCAGCAGTGTCTGGGCTTCAGACAGCTTGGAACCCAGAACTGGTTTATGATGTTCTAACATATCGGCTGTGTGGCTCAGTTCTTCTACCTTCCCATTAGTTTTCCTGTCTGTTTTTTCTTTAAGTATTCGACATTGTGTGCTGATAGCTTCAATGTATTGTTCGAACTGTTTACTAATGATGTCTTTTAACTGTTCACCGTTTTGCTTTAGTTTGTTGCCAGTCTTGCGAAGTTTCTTTATATGTGAATCAATATTTACATGTTCAAGGTCCCTAATCAGATTCACCATTTCTTCTTGTTTCTTCCTAAACACATCTTTAAGGGCAGAAACATTGTGATTTACGTGATTTTGACGGATACAGTGACTACACACTGGTTTATGACAAGTTTCACAAAATGTATTCAAAGCTTGATCTTCATGGTTAAGTTCGGTACATGTATTCTGTCTCTGTTCCTTTCTGATGTCTGCAGTTTTAGTGTTAAGGTCACGTAATAAATGAGATTTGGTCGCCCTAACACGTCTATGAGCATCTGAACATGTTTCGCAGAGATGTTCATTGCACACTTCACAATAGCATACAGCCGTAGCATTCTCGTCACACCCATCGCATTTCTTTGTCTCCTTACGATTCATTATGTCCATTAAATGTCTTAATGTATTCTCCTTTGGAATATTTGCGATGTCACCGTTTTCGATCATGTGAGTTGCATTGCAAAGAGTACATTTAAATATATCAGAACATAGCAATTCACTTAAACACTTAGAACAGTGTGAATGCCTACATGGTGGTAAACGAGGTGTTCTATCACTCTCGTTGTAATGTTCGTGACAAACTGGGCATTCTAAAAGTTCTCGTTTGATCTGAGCTTCTGCAGCCATGGAGAAAACATCTGAAATCAAACATAACAACCATTACATTATAAATGAAAATGATTTTCGTTGTTTTTGCTTTGTATGTCAGTTTCCAATGGTTTCCTCGTTATACAATTTACCCATACATATTGCAGTCTGTCAGTCAAAAGCTTAGCCAATGCAAACTGTATTCTCATTCATGGACTGGTAATCCTAATGTTAAGTCTTATTTGTCCTTCTAAAACTTTTATATTTACGTGTCCTCTTCACCAGGAAATAATGTAACATCTAACACATGTACGTTTCCTGTAACATGAAAAAAACAAGAAATATCTTGAACAAAGATGGTCGACGCAATTTGAAGGTTAAAATTTGTTGTGCAATATAAAAAAAAATGCAGAGATGTTACGTTGTTCGGATGAAGAGAAACCGCCTTGGTGGTTAACATAAGCTTTGATTGGTTTACACAACACTGATATGCAAAAACCAAAACCATGTTTAGTACGGCTGCGCCGAAAAAGAAGTGTCGATAGGTACTATGTAGGGATTTTTCTATTGTATACACAATACTATATATTTGAATGCAAGTAAGTAATTCCTGTAGTGTCAACAACTCAATTCTAGTAATTGAAGTACAGTACAATAACACTTTGAAACGTCTACTTTTATTTGGTGTTAGCCTTGAAATTTTCTTTTTCCTGACCCGTAAACAAGCTTAAAGATATAATCCAATCAAAAATCGAATTTTAGTAGCTCTTATTTTTCGTTAAGTTTATTTAATTTCATTATTATGATTCCCTCTTGGCGCATTATTCTGTTTGTCTATAGAATGTTTTCTGTCTGAGTTTCAGTCTTATTATGTTATCAATTAGGCTCAAACGTATCCCAATCTTTTTTTTGTCTGGATATGTCAAGGGAAGTTCTAAATACAGCCTTCCCAACTCTGCATCTTTTCACTTGGGTATAGGATGCGATCGCTGTATCTGACTTTTAAGCCTACCCATTCAGTTTGCTAAGTCGGTAGAGCACCCGACTGCTAACCTAGAGGTCGTGGGTTCAAACTCCGGGCAAGGCATATGTTTTTCCGTGACAATTTGACTGTAGGTTAAAGCTTCCTTATGTGGTCAGTTGATTGTGGAAGAGCAGGTTAGTACTACAGGTAGGTGACCCAGGAGTAGGTTAGTACTACATGTGGGTGACCCAGGAATAGGTTAGTACTACAGGTGGGTGACCCAGGAGTAGGTTAGTACTACAGGTGGATGACCCAGGAGTAGGTTAGTACTACAGGTGGGTGACCCAGGAGTAGGTTAATACTACAGGTGGGTGACACAGGAGCAGGTTAGTACTACATGTAGGTGACACAGGAGCAGGTTAGTACTACAGGTGGGTGACCCAGGAGTAGGTTAGTACTACAGGTGGGTGACCCAGGAGCAGGTTAGTACTACAGGTATGTGACACAGGAGTAAGTTAGTACTACAGGTAGGTGATACAGGAACAGGTTAATACTACAGGTGGGTGACTCAGGAGTAGGTTAGTACTACAGGTGGGTGACCCAGGAGCAGGTTAGTACTACAGGTATGTGACACAGGAGTAAGTTAGTACTACAGGTAGGTGATACAGGAGCAGGTTAGTACTACAGGTAGGTGACACAGGAGTAGGTTAGTACTACAGGTAGGTGACACAGGAGCAGGTTAGTACTACAGGTAGGTGACACAGGAGCAGGTTAGTACTACAGGTAGGTGACACAGGAGTAGGTTAGTACTACAGGTAGGTGACACAGGAGTAGGTAAGTACTACAGGTGGGTGACCCAGGAGTAGGTTAGTACTACATGTGGGTGACCCAGGAGTAGGTTAATACTACAGGTAGGTGACCCAGGAGCAGTTTAGTACTACAGGTGTGTGACCCAGGAGTAGGTTAGTACTACAGGTGGATGACCCAGGAGTAGGTTAGTACTACAGGTGGATGACCCAGGAGCAGGTTAGTACTACGGGTAGGTGACCCAGGAGTAGGTTAGTACTACAGGTGGATGACCCAGGAGTAGGTTAGTACTACAGGTGGATGACCCAGGAGCAGGTTAGTACTACGGGTAGGTGACCCAGGAGCAGGTTAGTACTACAGGTGGGTGACCCAGGAGCAGGTTAGTACTACAGGTAGATGACCCAGGAGTAGGTTAGTACTACATGTGGGTGACCCAGGAGTAGGTTAATACTACAGGTGGGTGACCGAGGAGTAGGTTAGTACTACATGTGGATGACCCAGGAGTAGGTTAGTACTACATGTGGGTGACCCAGGAGTAGGTTAGTACTACATGTGGGTGACCCAGGAGTAGGTTAGTACTACAGGTGGATGACCAAGGAGTAGGTTAGTACTACAGGTGGGTGACCCAGGAGTAGGTTAGTACTACAGGTGGGTGACCCATGAGTAGGTTAGTACTCTAGGTGGGTGACCCAGGAGTAGGTTAGTACTACATGTGGGTGACACAGGAGTAGGTTAGTACTACAGGTGGATGACCCAGGAGTAGGTTAGTACTACAGGTGGGTGACCCAGGAGTAGGTTAGTACTACATGTGGGTGACAAAGGAGTAGGTTAGTACTACAGGTGGATGACCCAGGAGTAGGATAGTACTACAGGTGGGTGACCCAGGAGTAGATTAGTACTACAGGTGGGTGACCCAGGAGCAGGTTAGTACTACAGGTGGGTGACCCATGAGTAGGTTAGTACTACAGGTGGGTGACCCATGAGTAGGTAAGTACTACAAGTGGGTGACCCAGGAGCAGGTTAGCACTACAGGGGGGTGACACATGAGCAGGTTAGTACAACAGGTGGGTGACCCAGGAGCAGGTTAGTACTACAGGTGGGTGACCCAGGAGCAGGTTAGTACAACAGGTGGGTGACCCAGGAGAAGGTTAGTACAACAGGTGGGTGACCCAGGAGCAGGTTAGTACTACAGGTGGGTGACCCAGGAGCAGGTTAGTACTACAGGTGGGTGACCAAGGAGCAGGTTAGTACTACAGGTGGGTGACCTAGGAGCAGGTTAGTACTACAGGTGTGTGACCCAGGAGCAGGTTAATACAACAGGTTGGTGACCCAGGAGCAGGTTAGTACAACAGGTGGGTGACCCAGGAGAAGGTTAGTAAAACAGGTGGGTGACCCAGGAGCAGGTTAGTACTACAGGTGGGTGACCCAGGAGCAGGTTAGTACTACAGGTGGGTGACCCAGGAGCAGGTTAGTACTACAGGTGGGTGACCCAGGAGCAGGTTAGTACTACAGGTGTGTGACACAGGAGCAGGTTAGTACAACAGGTGGGTGACCCAGGAGCAGGTTAGTACTACAGGTGGGTGACCCAGGAGCAGGTTAGTACAACAGGTGGGTGACCCAGGAGCAGGTTAGCACTACAGGTGGGTCACCCAGGAGCAGGTTAGTACAACAGGTGGGTGACCCAGGAGCAGGTTAGTACAACAGGTGGGTGACCCAGGAGCAGGTTAGTACAACAGGTGGGTGACCCAGGAGCAGGTTAGTACTACAGGTGGGTGACCCAGGAGCAGGTTAGTACAACTGGTGGGTGACCCAGGAGCAGGTTAGTACAACAGGTGGGGGACCCAGGAGCAGGTTAGCACTACAGGTGGATGACCCAGGAGCAGGTTAGTACTACAGGTAGGTGAACGCTGAATATAACTGAAACACTGTTGAAAATCAGCGTCAAGTCCGAAAGAAACAAACACACGACTTTTATGCCACGCAACGGTCGGTATATTGTAAAATATAGGTATCAGCTAGATACGGGAAACATACAGTTTTGTTCCAAGTCTATCGATACAATACCAAATCATCTGGCATGAAGATTGAAGAATAAATCAAAATTTAGAAAAAAGAAACGTAAATAATATAATTCGGTGATTTAATAAAATTTCTAATACGGTAGTCTTTATTTTCTGTGTAACCACAAAAGTAAAAATTCTAATGTTTTCGTCAAAATTAATCTCTGTTACCATTAGAATTGCAATTTTTTGTGTCCACATATTTACTTGCAACATACTAGATACAAATGGAGATTGGGTATTGCTCATTAATTATAATAGATTAAGATTGGACTGATATGTCTTCCCCACTGTTTTTACACATGTATACGCACACAAAGTACTTTTCTTGATGGAAAACATGAATCGAAGTGTAGCCGGAGAGTCAATGTAACATATTTTGTTTTGTACCTCATGGTTTTGAGGAGCTTTATATTATGCATTGATATATTCTGCATGAAATAGAGGTATTATACGTGTAGTTGTGTGCATTTATTATTCCATGTATAATATAGTGATATATTGCCTTTCTCTAACAGACAATTTTTGAGTCATTTCGAGTATTGTTCTGACTTTTTCATTGAAAATTAATATTCATTTGATACCATTACTAGCTTCTTTAGGTAACTGTATTGTGTGTATGTGTGTTTTATTCATGTTGGTTGCAATGTACAACAGTCTGCAATTGCCATATATTGCATGTTCTGTAATATCTTGTATATGCGTTATAATCTCCTTGTATGTGGACACGGATATGATTATGATATAGGTCCGTGATGTGGAGGAAAAAAAGTTATATACCGAATAATCGCTTTATATATCGAGGGATGGAAGCTAAATGTACGCTATTTGTGTATACAAACAAGTACATATTAGAAGAGGTTTCCTGTCACGAGTACATTATGCAAACATGCATCAACGGACAAGTTCACAATTTCCAATGGCGAGGACGTATGCGCAAATAGTTTTTTATAGTTTTTATAGTTTAGTTTATTAACGGAAGTAAGGCAATCTGCCTATCACACCACATATTTACAAATAAACATGAAACATAAATACAATTCATATACATAATATATAATTTCATTAGCAAAACAATACATACAATACCATATAAATCACCAGTGTTCTCTGACAACGTCATTCAGTAATTATGAACGGAACCAAGCACCGAGTACCATTTACCTAATCGCCAAATACACTTACCCACATAAATTAATTAGGCTTAAAATATGTTTGTTTCATGTCTCCCAAAAATAGGGTAGGTAGGTCGGAATTATTTTTTTGAGATTTTTTTTATTTTCAAACGAAGCAAATTAAACATCATGAATATTAAATGAATATAGCTCTATTATGTTAAAAGACAAATCCAGTTTCCCTTTTAACATGGATAATGTTTCTAATCAAGGTGAATATAATGCTCTATCTATAACCGGAATACTCGTAAAACGTAATACGTCTAATACTGGGCAAAACTATGAACATATAGAAAAATTCACACAAAGGAATTTACCAACGCGAAAAAATGTTCTAGGGTCGGGGCATAAAATGGATATAAGGTCGGGAAACCTGAAACAAACATATTTTTTACGCCTTATGAATTACTGATACTGTCTACACCCCTGTATGTTATACACATAAATCGGACGTTAGCACTACAAAAGCGACATCTGCTGGGTGGGTGATCTCGTACAATGTACACAGCATAATTATGTACAATGTACTATTAAATTTAAAGAAAGATTCAATTAATGACCATTTAAACTTGTATTGCCATGAGCTTTCGATACTAACGTTACTTCTACACTGAAGTTAGCTCTGTGGCTATACTTGTTGATACTAAATACGCATAATTAACACAACAATATGCAGACGATTATTCACACAATCAGACATAATTATCGATCGTATAAAATCGTATCTTGCGATCTATATACATGTACATATCATTTGCTTTCTCTATGTTAACAAAAACAAAATAAACTCACGTTTATCCGTTCTCTTCGAATAACATGATAATTAATCAAAACAGATTTTAAAATCCACTCACTAGTTTCGGTTGCACAAATCTTACATTTATTTTCTTGGAAAACCCGTGACTCATGATCTGACGAAACGACTTCCAGAATGGCTAAAAATAAACTCCACGTATAACGCGCACTAAACACAAAAGGTATGAGAATGTAAATTTAATTGAAATTGCGGACATGTTTACAAAATGTTAAACCTATAAATATTCGTCAAGTATGACGTGCTATTTATAGCCTATACTGCAAACTACGCGTTTTATAAAATATATATTTCAGCGCGCGGGCGTACCGGACCAGAGCGGAGAATTTTGCGAACTAAACATTCAGTAATTTATGTGTGATTAATAAATTTATATCCGAAAAAGTATGCAAAGCTTAAAGTCAAATTATGGTTCAGATTCTTAGTAAGTAGATCTATGGTAATGCTATTATTGCAAAGCTACGAACACGACTGCATTTATGTCAAGCAGATATATTTATATAAACATATCAGCGGTCCAAGAAATGAAAAGTATCAAGGCTAGCGAATAAAAGTAGGCGTTTCAAGAGGTTATAATAAAAAAATAGATTCAGTTATAAATAGATGCTCCTACCATAGACTCAAAAAATTCGTGATTCCATTAAAGGCCCCGCCCTCATGGGCGGCGCCAATTATTCACAGTGTATAACCCGATGTGACTTCCGCGGAGTGATGTGACTTCGACAGAGGGAAGCGTTCCAGACAGATGAGTAGTGGTGTTCATTTTCTGACCAATAATTCGTAATTTCAATGTTTCTGTAGGATCTTTTATCGTCCTAACGACGGTGAATGTCTAAAACCTCAAACCTTAACCAGGTTTTGAAAAACAAATTCGCCCTAAATGATCCTGGAAAGTGTGGACTTTGCTAAGACAGGGACCGTATATGTGGTTATAGCATGTTCCAGGTTAAGACAATCATCGATGTCATTTGGATCTACAAGAAGAGACGTGTACGTCAATAAACTATTGCTGTACGAGTCTATGTTCATCCAAGATGAGGGTTTATTGGAAGGAGTTCTGTCGATTGTGTAGGTTTATGTTAAAAAATAACATTAAAACAATTGTGACAGTGAATGTATACTGGTCACGTGGTACAAATTATCTGGGATCAATATATACATTGGTCCCAGAAATTATGATACACAATGTAGGTGCTTCCTTCAGTGTTAACGACTCCATTCTTGTCATTATAAAGCACAGAATAACACAGTGTATAACCCGATGTGACTTCCGCGGAGTGATGTGACTTCGACAGAGGGAAGCGTTCCAGACATATGAGTAGTGCTGTTCATTTTCTGACCAATAATTCGTAATTTCAATGTTTCTGCAGGATATTTTATCGTCCTAACGACGGTGAATGTCTAAATTTACTATAAAAACAATGAAGATTGTTAAGTAATTGCAATGTTTTTAATTGTGTATGCTGGTTTGCTTTATCTGGACAACAAGTTGAATTGCAAAAGTTTCTTTTTTGGTACTATGACGTGTATACAATAGGGGATGTAATTATATCGAAATATCTAGATAAATCATTGCAAGAACACCGACCCACTTCAGATATTACATGTACATGGAGAACATCTAGATGAAATTCTATGCATACGTTCACTTCTTAAGTATTCATGCCATTTCCGAAAGACTATCAAAAATGAATGTCAATGAATCGCTAACGTGCATGGCGTCGAAGAACGCCTTTATTAATAGTTGGTGATAAGCATTGATTCTTCTAAACATTCCATGCTTTATCGGGTATAAAAACAATTAGAAAAGCAAAAAATCCGTCTTTTTATAAAGCGTTTTCCTCAGCCGTAAACGTCATCCGTACTTGTCTCTCCTCAGCCGGCAACGTCATCATTGCAAAATACCCATCTGCCGTAAACGGCATCATATTTGTGCATACCAGGGTCCCTTTGGAAGGCTCAAACGTCGGTTTAAGAGCACCGACAGACTTGCAACTTGCTACAATTGTTTGTAAATGATATATGTTCAGATATATGGAGTAAAACTATTCAATTATACCGCAAAAAACGTTTTAAATCGAGCATTTTAAGGCATTTTTTTACATTTTTTCTATATATCAAATTTAAACGGACGATACTAGCTTTATTCCGCACCGATTTTGCTTTGTATTGTTTTTATAGTAAATTTATGGGTATGTAATGACGTTCTCGAGTAATTGATCGGCAACGAAAAGGTTACCGACTGACGGACCGACGGACCGAATTCAGCAGCTCTTTAGCCTTTATCCGTGCCTTCAGTACATTTGTACTTTGATTTAAATAAGTATTTATCGATATATTCCAAAGATGTACTGTAATCAAAACACAATAAACTTGGTCACTGTACACGCTCCTTATACCATATTTATATTATAAGGCTTAAATGTGTCAATTTTAGTGTCATTTTTTTCATGTTTTATAGTTGTAACCAGATACTTTACGAAATGTTTAAGAGACATTAAATTTTGTCTTTTACTTTTTTACTTGCTAACTTCGTGATTTAAAACATAATACGGTAAGAGAAATAAATTTGTCTAAAAAGAAGATAATCGGATTTAACTTTTGGAAAACAGACTTAGAACATAATTGCAAGGTGATTTTCTGTATTGTTGAGCATTTTCATCCTGTTGAATTCGTTGTCGTAATGCGTGTATGTTCAATGGATTCTTTGTCGCGGACATCGATTAAAATGTTAGAGAAATACAGCCATACTATGAAACAGAAATAACCATAGAGCGATTTACAGCCTTGGAAGTGTCAGTAAAAACACTGGGGGTTTAAATGGATTTAATAGCTAGCTATTCTCACTCTTAGTCGCTGTATGGTCATACAGTTCCAAGGCTGTACATCACTGTATGGTTATTATTTCTTTTTGTGTTTAAGATGTATGCAACACTTCCCTATCCTCATGTGCATTTCTTTCACTTGATATAGTGTCCATTGTATTTTCTCCCCCTTTTGGCATATTGTTGCCAGCTGTATTGGCTTGTCCTGAGATGTATTCAATCATTTTAATTCCCCCTGTTTGTCTTCATTCATTCTATTCTCCTTAGTTGTCCTTCATGGTCGGCCAGGCCATTCCTTGGGCCCCATGTTTACTTACATATGTATCATTGCGCCTCCTCAAATGCCTTATGTTTTATTGACTGTTGTTTTCCCAGAGGTCTGTGTGGGGAGGTATTGACTTATGTATGTGGCGTTCCCTGTATCATTTTATGTTCTCTTTCACGAACATTATTGCCTTAGGGATAATGTATTAATAAATGCCGTTATCATCTAGGACGTACATATTTGAGCAAGTCTCGGGCGTCTTGTTTAATGCGACTAAACCCATTTTTAGAAGCATCATTCATGTTCGTAAACGATTGTCACGCTATTAGTCTAAACTTTGCTATTGTACATAGATTGTCGAACAACATATATTTCATCACTCGCAGTGGCTGTTGCCTTGGTTACTAACACATTCGCGGCCTAACCTCACCCAAGGCGGGATTATAACTCACGATATTCAGATCAGGAGTGAGGCGCTCTATCCCTCGATCACTATGCCTCTCTATATGAACCATTCTAATACTACCACTCGTATACGGTATTTCAGGAATGGGAAGTAAATCTTAAAAACTTAAGTTTGTACTCAAATTATGTTCAAACCTTTTTTTTTGATAACGGACTATAAAATAGTTAATTGCACTGCAAAATATGAATTATCTTAACAGCTTATAGTTATAAATCAATTAACACCATTATCATTCACTTTTTTATCATAACTGACAGCATTATTTAAGAATTTTTTTTGGGGGAACTCAAATGGCTGAGGGTGACCTCAATTCCGTTTTCTTCTATATTTTTAGAGAATTGAGCGCTGCCATGGGATTAACAACCTCTTCTGTACGTGACGTCATTTCAATAAAACGCCACATGTGATGTCACTATTTGCAAGCAGGCAACAATATTAACTCCATTTGGTCACTTCGTTTTCATATTGCCAAATTGGACAAATATTGCTTACTGTCAGTACATGGTGACGTCACATGTGACGTTTTCTAGAAATGACGTCACTTAAAGAAGAGGTTGAAAATTGTACAGCGGCGCTCAGATGTAAACTAGAAAACTATTGAAAGGTTCTATTCAAATTAATGTTAAACATGGAATATAAAAAGAACTCCGACAATTTTTTCGAAATTTGAAGAAATAATTTCAAGTAGTGATTGAGCTCAACTTAAGTTCTTTCGTAAACCTGAGGCCAATGCTATAACCTATGAGGCATTGTTAAATCACCGTTCATAAAGTTGAAACATTTTAATAAGACATATCTAAGTATAAGTTATAAAAAAACGTGATATATTTTCTAATTTATGTCACAAAATTACGATGTATGACCATTACTAAGTATGTCATGCGATTAGAATATCCATAAGGATCGGCGTTTTGAAAATTGATCTTCCTGAAATAATTGAAAACCGCTCCTTTTCTACAGACATAACAACACAATGCCTGTATAAACCCGTGTCCATGACTTCTACTCTGAACAATAACATGTTAGCCTTATTGTTAAACCTTCGTGTCAACTTAACTTATTAAATTACGTGTGGTTCAACTACAGCCATGCATGATCAGTTAAAATACTGTCTAGACATTAAGCGTGGTTCAATCCTGTACAATGATGGGAAACGTACACTGTAATCTACAAGTTGTCTGTGGTTTGAGATGATGGGAAACGTACACTGTAATCTACAAGTTGTCTGTGGTTTGAGATGATGGGAAACGTACACTGTAAGCTACAAGTTGTCTGTGGTTTGAGATGATGGGAAACGTACACTGTAATCTACAAGTTGTCTGTGGTTTGAGATGATGGGAAACGTACACTGTAATCTACAAGTTGTCTGTGGTTTGAGATGATGGGAAACGTACACTGTAAGCTACAAGTTGTCTGTGGTTTGAGATGATGGGAAACGTACACTGTAATCTACAAGTTGTCTGTGGTTTGAGATGATGGGAAACGTACACTGTAAGCTACAAGTTGTCTGTGGTTTGAGATGATGGGAAACGTACACTGTAATCTACAAGTTGTCTGTGGTTTGAGATGATGGGAAACGTACACTGTAATCTACAAGTTGTCTGTGGTTTGAGATGATGGGAAACGTACACTGTAATCTACAAGTTGTCTGTGGTTTGAGATGAGTGTTACATGCACTTTGTAGGAATGATGATTTTCGTATTGATTACCGTCATAGTACGTATACCAAGATACATACACTCCACTGTTCTTCTAATTGGTCACTTTTTATATTATGTTACTTTTCAAAATAAATACAGAGAAATATAAATTGGCTAACTTTGTTTTACTTCATTCTAACCCATGCCATAATCAATTGAAAATCAAAATTCACTCATGATTGTACAAAAAAGTCGACCTGTAAAGATTCTGTCAAAAATATAAAATGCAGAAATGTGGGATGACCAATTAGAAATGTGTTTAAGTGCAAGGGTTGTTCAATCCCTGAAGATAGTTCTTCATTAATTGTGTTTTATTCATTTGCTTATATTTGTGATATATATATATATTTTTATATTTAAATTATAATAGTCGGAAGTAAAGATAAAATGGGTTTATGTGTTGCATTTAAAACCCCAAAGAAATCACCTGGCCATATTTGTTGGGTTGTATGCATTTACCTTGGTTCAATACGTAAATATAGGTAAATGCATATTGTACCAAGTTTATACCGTGTTCGTGTAGTACATGTATTTGTATCTATGTTTTATGTACCCTGTTACATGCATGACTTTTCATTGTTTACTTGGCGATGTACTTATTTGTTTATACCAGAATACTTTTTGACTTCACTTGACTATCAGATAAACAGCATACATTAAATAACAATTTAGTGATGAAACAATGTTCGAGTAGAATCGAATGTTTTCACAATTCAATTCAATTCAATTCAATATCTTTATTTCCACCATAAATGATGATATGCAATATATATATACAAGGTACATCAATAATACTAAATATTTACATGGTATTTATAACATAAATATAATTATTACTTTAATGTATGGAGGCTTAAGTAAGATAACAGATCAGAAGATAATACACACTGTGTCATGCATTAATATAGCTCACTGGATTTAATACATGTATATACGAAGATATATGCACGTTCAAGGAATACAGTCCATATAGACAAATATCTATCATGTTGATTTAAATGCGCTCCAAGGAGCGAAAGATAGAAGCGTTCTGGGGATAAACTGAACAGTTCTTGGGCTAAGTCAGCACTAATCTTATTAATATCGCAGTAAAAAGTTTGTCGTTCATGATGATTATCGGGGCACTCGAACAAACAGTGGATATATGGTTGAGCTGTCAATGATGCACATTTCACACACTTCTGAATATAATTATTACTAATGTTACACCACAGTCTTGCAATTAGTAGTCGAACACGTTTAAGTGAGTTATTGTATAGAACTTGGTACACAGTTGCTTTTGAGATGGTCGAATGGATCTGTCTGAAGTATGCGAAGTCTTCGTCGTTCGATATTCTCTCAGTCCAGGAGGATGATTCATGAGTTGATACCAGATGCTTTATTGCGGTTGTGATACGCTAATCGATCATGTTTGGAATACAATTTTACAACATTAGAACAAATGAGCTGTTTTAACTGCTACTTTAAGACACAATCAAGGTACAGTACTATAGTGGGAGTGAGTTTATTGTCTCTTCTCAGATAGCTATATGGTAGTTTCTAATCTACGCAAATTGCATTTAATTTCACAAAACTAAGCAATATTAGTTTGATATTGACAAATTTCTAAACCGAAATGGACTGATTTCAGTACCTACCAAAAGAAGGGTTTTTTGACAGACCGAAGTGGACTTTCTAATTTATAATTAACAAGCATGGAATGACATTAGGATAATTACATAAAAAATCCTTACGTGTTTTCATGTCAGAAATCGTCAAATTCAATAGTGTATGCATCGAGTTCATCATGCATTGTATTGTGTGCGTAATGGTTAAGGATTACCTATAGCGGTTAAGTATGAGGTTAGCCAGCTGTTAAATCGATTTAAAGCCCCAGTATTTTACCGTCAGTCGCTATATGAGTATTATTTCCCTTATGTCTTTGATAAAAATATTAAGTCTCCATTTCTTTCCCCTTGTATAATTTAATTACCTGATATAATATATGTGTTCTTTTCCCCTATCTGTCCATGGTCAGTGATGTTTGGGTTTATTTTACTGCCGAATAAAAGTAATTTTTGCCCAATTCTTTGTTCATTTTCCACTCTCTGACAGAATTTCTGTTTTATTCAGTCAGGTTTTTGTGTCTAAAATTTATCCTTTTATGAAAGAACATTGCTTTAAATCATTGCTCTTGCATAACCTCATATATAAAAAAAATCCTAGTATTTCGTATACTGATGCTTCCTTGGGATTTGTGTTAGAGGCTTAGTCACTCGAATGTTGTGAATCCGGTAACAACTTGATACTTCCTTAATGTAACTAAGCAATTCTTTTCGTAACGATTATAAACGTAAATTAAGTCTATACAAGAAATATCTTGAAACAGATGGGCGGCGCAATTTGTAGGTTAAGATTTGTTGTGCAACATAAAAACATGCCGAGATGTTACGATTGCTGGTCACTCCAGATCCAAAATGGATTTTGGTTAATTCACCGAAATTCAGCGGGTTTCGGTAAGGTAACGTACACTTCATCGAAAGGTTAACCAATCCACATCAAACGTTGTTCGGTTGAAGAGAAATTGCCGTAGGGGTTAACGTAAGATTTGATTGGTTTACTCAACACTGATATGCAAATGGCAAAACCATGATAGTACGGATACGCCGATAAATAGGATTCTTTTATAATGTAGTAACTTGTCTTACCGCAAGCAATTGATCCTCCTTAATGCCTGATGTTTTATGGATTGTTGTTTTCCCGGAGGTCTGTGTGGGGAGACACTGACTTATATATGTGGCATTTTATGTAGCAACTTATTCTCTCTCTTTTACTATCTTTAAACATCGTCGTATCGCAGTTCCTGTATTACGCATTTATTTAGTGCTTCACAATACGAGCAGGGCATAGATAAAGTGAACAAGGCTGTGAAATTTCCATTAACGTTTACTTCCTGGATTATTTTACCAAGCACATGATATAAACATAGATGAATTTCAAATAACGAAAGAGCATCAACAACTTCACCCTCGCCGAGTGTATGAATCGCCTTACTTAGGCATACCATAGACAAAGAGAACGTCGGATAAATAATTGTGCGTGCGTGATCAGTAACAGTTTACAATCAAGTCAAAGAAACATTAATTCGTTCCAGCACGAAGCAATTTGATGCCAAAATTGCATATTGTCATTTTCTGATTGTTACTGTACACGTTACGGTGAAAGTGAATAAACTATATGTTTTACTTCTCAGTGCAGAAGTGTCAATTTGTCAACATGAGTTTAGTTTCGTAACATAAGGAAGACCATTATATCACTGTAAAATTAAAATCGATTAGCATGTTTCTGTAGTCGGGTTAATTTTAAACTTTATTGTGTTCACCTAAACAAACATGAACAATGATAATGCCTTAACAAAGAATAAACTTATAATGAATTAATCCGCATTTGTCGAAGAAAGATTTTGTATTTGAAAAAGACAAATTTTAACAAGCATGGACTTTTCTGTGTTAGAACAATGATAATGATAACAAAGGTAATACATTGCAATGTAATTTGTATGCAATTGATGTTTTTGTCAATGTAACAACAATCCTGGACGAAGCCCATTCAAATCTTTTTGTGTTGAGAATAGCCAGAAACATCCGTAAAACGCTGCGAGTTGTCACATGATTTATTGTTGTGACATGCTATTTAACGTTACAACATTGCCGAACACAATGCTTATGAATGTGCCGTTAAAGGACTACTTACATATCATGCTATGTTTATAACTTATTTATATTCATTTCAATTAAACAGAACTTAACATTTCCTTGTAATGAAGAAGTCGAGGAGGAACTGCTAATACAAAGTTCAAAACCAAGAGACATGAAAATGTTAACATGCACGCAAACAATTTGACGATCAAAATGAACACACGACACAATCAGAAACAATGGGTGGAGATTGGAGTACCGTCTTATTTCTGCAACAAGAACTGCGATAATGACTATTGACTCACATGGACAGCCTGTAAGCGCTCAAACAGTTAGGAACCGGAATTGAATTCTGGAGCACAACGTCCTTAGACAAGACCCATATTAACCCCTCGTCACCGTGTATATCGGTTACAGTGTGCAACAGCACATCGAAACACATTGGAAGACAATGACTTAAGGTAATATCTCAGATGAGTTTGTTCTTCAGAAGACCGATGAATGTGATCATTCATCGTGTTTATCGCCGTCAAGGAGAACGTTACTCGGACACTTGCGTGAAAGAGATGCGGGTTTCGGTGCGAATCAGTGATTTAACAGTCATTTTTGGAAATCTGAATGCGCAGTGAAATATTGGCACCAATTTTTATACCATTCATGGCCAATCACATTAAGCCTTTGACCTTTCAACAATATAATGATAGGTCACATTCTGCTCATTTGACTGTCGACTTTGTGTTACATAATTACGTAGATGTCACGGAATTGTCATCAATGTCTCCAGTCATGTCACCTTGAACTCCTTTGAGAAGAACTTCATTGACACGTTCGCTAACGGATGGTCAAGCCGAATACACTTCCGGAACTGCAAAGAGCGCTTGAACTTGAATAGAATTCTCTCAGTCAACGCCTAGTACGACACTAGTTGCGCTCAATAGCTGTGTAATGCGCGTGCGCTGACCACAGCATCATTTCGTGCCGTTATTTTAATGTAAACTTTCATTCACATATTCAATATGATTGCCGGAGTGTTAACTGATATAATATAATGACGTCAAATTATATGTAACAAAACGAAATTACAGTTATAAATAATAAAATTATCATGGATGTGTTGTTTCGTTGGATTTTTTATTCAGTATATTACACTCATCGTTTGCATTTCAGGAAGAGGGTAATTTTCGTAAGTGAATATCTTTGTGAAACATAATCCTGTTACAGCTTCCGCTGGCACATTCATTGGTGTTAATGGAGAAAAATGACACAGATAACGGTAATGCTAGTTACAAGTGTCAATATTGGTAAACGTAACTATACCAGACTCTATATAACAGACATTCGTTGAACATTACAGTATTGGATCCCACAGCATTGATTCGTTCCAAGTTTGTTGAAAGTAACATTCTAAATGTCATTTTGTTCATAATGACGAATGATAGCGCCACTAGTGTCATTTTTGAGAATATAAATTATGAAGTAAGAACGTGCCAACATTCTACGCCATTTTCGATAATTAATGGAACTTATAGAATGGAAAGCGGACATGAAACTTCTTCAGCAACGCAAGAGTTAATTATACCACTGTACATCTACATACTTGCTTCATTGTTTAACAGTGTAATATTTTGTGCTGGAATAGCTGGGAATATACTTGTAATAATCGTAATATTAAAGGTTAAGCATTTAAGGACATCGATGAACGTGTTTTTGTTGAACCTCAGTGTTGCCGACATCCTTGTGCTGTTAGTGTGCCAACCAGCTGGACTTATAGAGTTCTTTGGAAAAGACAGATGGTTCCTCGGCCATGTAATGTGTAAGTAATTACTATTACTTTATATTGTGTTCATGTTATTTTTACTCCCCAGTTTCGGCCTATTGTTGCCAGCTGTCTTGACATTTTCCATCCATTAATCCCCCTGTTTGTCCTCTTTGATTCTCCTAGTTATCCTTTATGGTCGGACAGGCCATTCTTTGCGCCCCAGTTCCCTTACGTATGTACCCTTGAACTCCTCAAATGCTTTAAAGTTTATGAATTGTCGTTTTCACGAGAGGCACTGTCTTATGTATTTGGCGTTCCCTGCAACAACCTATTCTCTCTCTTTTATGTAATTAATTTGTATTTTTATTTGTTGGAAGGCCATGTTTGAGGAAGATTTATACGCTTGTTTTAATACTTCTTTACTTTACATGTTGCCGTCTAAAATAAACATGTTATCATTATTGTGAATATGTTTTTATATTTGTTATTGCAACATCATAGTGTGATGGTATGCAATTGGCTGGGTTTCAATGAATCGGCTGTATTATGTGCTGAAATTAAGAACAAGCATTGCAGACATATTGAATTTGAGGGTGTTTTGGCCACAAAAGTTTGGAAAAAATAAACTAGTTTTTTTGTTGTTGTTGTTGTAATAAATGAATCATGGTGTAAATTTGGAGTAAATCACGTTTACAATAATCCATACATGCTTAATGACGTCACGCGTGTCATCATGTGACCCAAAAAATGGCGGAACTTAGCAAATTTTGCCAAAAAATTGTCAAAAATGTCAAAATTCAATACGTGCGCACACGTGTACCAAATCCAAATTTTGCATGATTGTTGATCATCTTATTTTCGATTTTTTTTGTACGAAATATAAACTTGGTACAAGCCTGCGCGCAAAGATAATTTTGTAATAATGTAAAACTCGTCCTTGTTCGTTTTCAGCCTGATCTACCTTAGTTATGAGACGAATATAGCATGCGTTGGAACGGATGCACATTTTTGTCAGAAAATACATCCAAACAATTAACTTATTTAATTTTCTCAACTCAAATTTTGTTATATTGTGTACAATGATAAAATGTGTTCCCTCGTTTGTCGGGTAGATCTACGATTGGATTGATATTGAACGAATCCGTCTAAAACGCAATATTCGATAGATCTGCCTTCACATGCACGTACCAATTCCAAACTTCGCACGCATGTTTAATAAAAAAGTGACAATAATTGTAATAAATATGAACTTGGTACAGGCGTGCGCACATATCTAATTTACAATAACGATATACACCCTTGTTGATTTCGTACCTTATCGTCCTTTGTTACGAAAAGCAAATCAGTTATTTCCCCACATAAAGTCTATTTTGGCATGCCTGTATCAGTCAGAATAAGTGTTTGTACCTACTACGGTTATGCTAATTTAACAGAAAATAAGTTATAATTCCATATTAATCATATATTCGCTGAACTCTCGTGCGAATTGTTTTGATGACGAGTCTATCCGTCACGTTTCAGAAAGAATGATTTGTTTCAGAAATACAGTAAATGTAAATAATGTTAAATAATGTAGAATATTTATGTACAGTCTGTTACATTATTCTAATACATTCCATCTGTACACATTTCATGTATATTTTGATACAAGTTGCACATATGTAAGCACATGTTTACTCAGTCATTTTGAAATAACACTTTATATGGAGATTTCTCCCATGAATATTTTAGTTATGAAACCATGAACTGGTATTGTAGCTGGGCATCTTAAACACGGTTTCCCAACAGGTTATGTTCAATATGTACAATGACGAGAAGTCTGTTAAGTTTACTAGAAATATAAAACTATGACCACTGTCTCCTTCAGTATGTATTCTTGTCAACGACATACATGTGCATGTTATCACTTCTTTTGTTCACTGTAGCATTCAACTGGCATAAAGGATTTGTTTCTGAAATACAGTAAATGTAAATAATGAAGAATAATTATGTACAATCTGTTACAATATTCTAATACATTCCATCTGTACATATTTCATGTTATCCCATACTACGAGGGGCATTTCAAAAGTAATGCAACTGATTATCGTGCGGGCTCGTCTTGCACGGGATTTTCGTGAAAATCGTACCGATGTAGCGATACATCAATTCCCTACACATATATACCAAATTAACAGGTGTACACGCAGTATTATCGCTAATACAGTGATAAAAGCAACATATAGTCATTGACACTATAGTAAAATGGTCGGCAAGAGAAGTGTAAAGGCAGCTGAAATTCGAGGTTATGTAAAGACTCGATGCCAGCTTGGCGTATCAGCGAAGGAGATTTTTGACGAATTGAGTGTTGTTCATCGACAGAATGAAGTGTCGTATGCCACCGTCACGAGGTGGATTAAGAAGTTTAAAAGCGGTTGTGTCTCAATTAATGATGCACCAAAATAGGGACGTCCTTGTAGTGCTACTTCTAACACTATGGTTAAAAAAATATGTGATGTGGTTAAGTCTGACGCCAGACTAACTGTTCATCAGATAGCTAGTATAGTTGGTATTTCAGCCGCAAGCGTATTCCGCATTGTAAAACGTCATTTAAAAATGAGACGTATTACAGCTTGATGGATCCCTCATTTGTTGTCAGACAAGCAAAAGCGTGTCCGACTTGAAACTGCCAGAAAACTGCTTAAAATGTTTCCAAAATATCAAAGAAAGCAGTATTCTGACATTATTACTGGAGATGAGACATAGGTACATTTTTTCGAGCCTACCAGAAAAATTAACAACAGAATATGGGCTACCAAAAACTGTCGCCGCCCCTCAATTGCCAAAAGATTGATCAGTGCTAAGAAAGCAATGTTTGTTATTTTCTTTGATATCCGTGGTCCTATTATGCAATTGGTTGTACCAAATAGAAAGTCTGTGACTGGTATATTTTATAAAGAAAAAGTGTTGAAGAAACTTAAAAAACAATGTTTCAAACGTCACCCACACGCTGGCTTTAAGCACCTATCCCTGTTGCATGACAACGCCCCTGCGCATAAGTCTGCTATTGTGACCTCGTTTTTGAACAAGGAAAGGATTCGAGTTCTTCCACATGCACCATATTCCCCCGACCTAGCCCCGTGTGACTATTTCTTGTTCCCTAAACTGAAAAAAAAACATTTAGTTGGTAGACGGTATAGGTCCCGACAGGCCCTGGGGTCCGCTGTTTATCAGTGTATGCTGGGTATACCTGAAAATGAGTATGAAGATGCCTTTAAGAACTGGATTAAACGTTTGAAACTTTGTGTACGTAACAAGGGGGATTACTTTGAGGGTATGACGCGTAAATAATTTAAAATCTATGAAACGCGCGCTTTATATTACCCAAGTTGCATTACTTTTGAAATGCCCCTCGTATTACACCTACAGCTTTCAGTTGATCAAGATATATAGAATCAAGTTTTTAATGCATTATCGTTTTTATGAAAGTGGTGGCAGTTGTGGGCACTATCAGACATTTGTTCGTGTTAAGATATTTATCTGGTATGAACATTTATCACAATACTTATCTAGTTAACCACATACTTATCTAGTTAATTAAATACATGTAGTTATCTACATTGTAGTTACTTTAACGCGATAACCAGATAATTATCCTAAAGTAGTTAACTGGTGGCAGAAATATGCAACCATAGAAAACAACTAAGTTACCCATACAAATGTATATACAAGAAAAACATCGATAGTATCATATGTATAATACTGCTGTTGTGTACGAATGTCCATATACTCGCCGCTGTACGATTTCCAACCTCTTCTTTAAGTGGGATCATTTCCAGAAAAAAGTCACATGTGACGTCACTATGTACTGACAGTAAGCAATATTTGCCCCATATGGCAATATGAAAACGAAGTGACGATATAGCGTGAATACTGTTTCCTGCTTGCTAATAGTGACATCACATGTTGCGATTTCATGAAATGACGTTACTTACTGAAGAGGTTGTAAATCGCACAGCAGCGCTCAAAATTTATTATATATTAAATGTATATTTACATATTCTTTCAGGTAAATTGGTACCGCTGATGGAAAACTGCGTACTCCACGTTTCAATTATGACAATACTGGCTGTGACCATCGAACGATACCACGCTCTATGTCGTCCTTTACAATGTTACATACGCATTCCATCGACAGTGCAATCTACAATTAAAACTATAATTGGAATTTGGATCATCGGGATTATCCTCACCCTCCCTTTTATCATTATAACGGATCTGGAAGACGCGGAGTTTTACGATGGAACCCCAGTCAAGGTTTGCCGCACCAAAATAGTTGGAAATTGGCGTTACGGCTACATGATTTTTATCTTCATAATTTTCTTCACCCTTCCATTTTTTATAATCCTTTGCTTTTATGCTTTAATGATTAAACAACTGACATCAGACAAGCTGAGAACGCTGGCAGCCGACGATAAATCAGCGGTGACAACATTCAGGTCTCGAAGACAAGTAGTGAAAATGCTCATCATAATCATAGTACTATTTTTTACTTCACTTTTCCCAATTCGAGTAGTTTCCTTATGGTTAATATTCACTCGTCCTGAGGAGGTGTCAAGACTTGGATTAGAGGGCTTTTTAAATATGATTTTATGGGCTAGGACACTTATGTATATCAACAGCGCAGGGAACCCTGTAATTTACAGCTTGACGTCTACTAAATTCAAATTGGCATTCAAACGTGTCCTCAGAAGAACTGTCAACTATTCTCAAACCAGACGTATTGCGTTACGAAGCAATAACCAACGGAATGAACATGAGCCAGGTAGAGATACATGTGTGTCTTATATCCCTTAGCCATTGCTGTTGTCTTATGTACATTTATTTGCATGTTTCTTTGTGCATTTAAAGTGGTTGCACGCTTTGTATGTGACATTTCCGGCCTGACTTCTTCATTCACTGTTATCAAACAGACAGAAATATATCAAGTTAAAAAGTACTAATGTCTTCTTTGTAGAAATTATTGACAACATGTCAACAAGAAGTTAGATTAAATTCTCCAATGCCTGATGTTTATTATGATTGGATGAACCAAGTGCTCTCCCGAATCTATGATAAGCGAACATAACTAATGGATGCATTTTTGTTCTAAAGCGTATCATTCGACTTCTAGTTTTTATAATTTATGCTTTTCTTGGTTTGTTTTGCGTTTAATTGACTTCGTACGATGGCCATGTATTGATTGTAAACCCACCTACGCACCTGTTTCCAATTATTTAGATGGATCTGTATTAATAGTCCAGTGACCCTGCTGTACAAAATGCAAATAATGGGGGAAAAATGCACAGAAATGATTTTGGCATAAGTGGGAATTTCTGGAGTTTGTCAATAACTCGACGAAATTTAGCTATAAATTTACCTAAATAACTGTATTTAACAGATATTAAACTGCTCTACAACATACCTCAGGTTCAGAATATCATACAGTGAGAAAGGTGATTATTTGGGTAAAATGGTAAAAACTATAAATGAAAGTGAGAATTTCTGGAATTTGCCAAATATATATTAGACCAGTGGAAAAATAGGAGGAAAAATATGCACAGACAAAATTTTGATGGATTTGTGTCATATAAAGCACCACATTTAATGTACTAAAAGTATAAAACTATCACACGGTGCAAAATGTTATTTTTGGGGTAAAATAAAAGGACTGGACCCGCTAGAATGGGGTTGGGAACTAGTTGGTAACACACTATATCCAGTGTCAACTGGAAGAGCGCCAGCTCCTACTCACATAATGAAAGTTGTACGGTGCACTTGTAAAACAGGCTGCCGTACAATAGCATGCAGCTACAAGAATGTTGGATTTGAATGTAGTTCAGCCTGCTTCACAGGCAAAGTAGTCAGCTGCGAGATTGCCATCCGCCCAGATTTGGTATTTGACTAAAACATTGTGCATAGCTTATGCTGCATTAAGACACCTACATTGCTTCTGTAATCAACTAAATACACAGTTTCATGTATGTGAACGTTTTGAACCAATATTACATACATGTATTCTACAAAGTTAAAGTTTAAGTTTCCCCCAAAAATCACATTTCACACGATACAATGTTTTTATACTTTAGGTAAAATGTGACATAGTTATAGGCAAATTCCAAAAATTCCCATTTTTTTGTTATTAATTTTTACGTTTTACCCAAAAAATGATACAATGTATCTATACTTAATGTATTTTGTACTGTAAAATAATATATATTAAATAAGGTATTTTCTGGTAGTTTAATTGCAAAATTTGACACAGTTATTGGCAAATTCCAAAAAAATCCCCATTTTTTTGTTATTTATTTTTAAGTTTTAACCCAAAAATCACATTTCACACGATTCAATGTTTTTTATACTTTAGGCATTTTGTACTGTAATATAATATATATTAAATACAGTAATTCTGGTAGTTTTATTGCTTAATTTGACATAGTAATTGGCAAATTCCAAAAATTCCCATTTTTTTGTTATTTTTTGTTTAAGTTTTACCCCAAAAATCACATTTGACACGATAAAATGTTTCTATACTTAAGGTATCTTGTATTGTAGTGCCATATCTTTGAAATAAAGTAATTCGGGTAGCTTTACTGCAATATTTGATATAGTTATTGGCAAATACCAGAAATTCCCATCTTTTGTTATTTTTTTAAAGTTTTACTACAAAAATCATATTTCACACGGTACTATGTTTCTATACCCTAAGTATTTTGTACTGTAATGTTATATCTATTAAATACAGTAATGTTGGTAGTATTATTGCACACATGGACAGAGTTAAAGGCAAATTCCAGAAATTCCCATTTTTATTTAAATTTTAACCATTTTACCCCAACAATCACATTTTGCACCGTTTGATTGTCCTATACTTTTTGTATACTAAATGTGACACAAATACACCAAAAATATTTCTGTGCATTTTCCCCCAATTGTTTTATTTTCACTGGCCTTTAATTGCAGTGTACAACAAATACTACCAAACTATAAATCTTTGAATTAAGCAAATTCATAAATGTTTGAGCAATTCAGACTTCATAGCGACAACTGGCCCCCATCACCCGACGAATCACAACGGGAGATAAATCTCAGGTCAAATATAGTCTCACATTGTTGAGATCTTTCTCATCTGAGACCGGGACTCAAACTCGTTATCGCAAAACAAAGAAAAAAGAGTTTTCATTCAGAAATTTTCCAAGAGATCCAAATCAGATTGTCTCAAACTCAGGCTACGATTTGAGTAAAATTTCAATTTTGAGCTGAGAATTCTATTTGGGATGCTTCAGGATATCGGTGACTGATCGAAGCCATTAGGCGTTACCAAGCTCGGTGTCTTCATTTAAGTAAATAGCGAACTTTTTGGACTATCACAGAATCAACTTAATGCAATCAATTGACAGGGAAAAAACTTTGGAAAATTGCAAAATTATGATGGCCTATTTCTGCCGCCAGTCAACTACTTAACTAACTAGATAGTTATCTGGTTATCACGTTAAAGAAACTATATAACTACTTAATTAACTAGATAATTATGTGATTAACTAGATAAGTATAGTGATAAATTTTCAAACAAGATAAGTATCTTAACATGAAACATTGTTTGATAGTACCCTCAACTGCCACCACTTATTCACTTAAACCCAGTACGGACAATCTATTTTAGATAAGTGTTAAGAAGTTAACGCAATAAATATCTAGTTAACTACATAATTTTCTAGTTAATTAAGTGGTTAACGAGTTAAGTATCTAGATATCTAGTTAACGTGCTGTTAACTAGCTATTGGCGTAAGCATCATCAATACCATCAATGGAAATGTATAACCGAGTCAAACAATAGTGTTGTATCATGTTATGCATTGAGAATATTTGTAAAAGTTTTTATAATTTAAAGATATCATAAATTCTTTTTTCCCCGACAAATACAGAGGAAAACATTATTAGTTATATAAATAAGGAAACAACCTACCGATCCTCCGATATAAAACAGATTGTTTGCAAGATATTTTACTGTTGACGATACACTGACATAAAATATATTTCGGAAATATGACGGAACACGCTGTGCACGTCGTGAAGGTTGTTAAGTATCCAAAATCGTCGTACCAAATTTGAATATCTTTTAACAAGAGTAAGAAATAGTAAAACCAAAGTGCATTGTTCTTTTTTTTGCGTCAGTATACTTTACTAAATATTACTTTTCCCGTTCCCTTATAGGATTCTTTGGATTGATACAATGTTCGTGTTCATTCCCTGTTTATTGTCCGTGCCCAGTTTTTCTTAGCTTGTAATGTAATGAATTCCATTCCCCCTTTTTATTTCCCCTTCCATTCTCCTTAATTCTTTTCGATAACTAGTCAGACAATTCCTTCTGCCAAATCCCGCTGAATGTTTGTCCATACATCCTTTTTCTCTTGTTTGGCGTGTATTTGTCTTCCAGGGCCCATGTTCACAAGTTTTTAGGATTAAGATAAATACAGTTTCTTTTGAACTTTGAAAAAATTGTGTGCAAAGCTTAATCTTTTTACATAATGTGATATATATGAAAAGTTTGCAAATTTCTGAAGACTTTGAATTTCAGATTTCATATTTTTAAAGAAGATGGAAACTAATAAGTTTATGACTGATTCTCGGAAATTGATCCTGACTTGATCTAGATCAAACGTAACGTAAATTGGTAGATATTAAAGTATTAAGTTGTCTGGGAAAAAAGTGAATGTAGTATATAATTGAATTGCTTTAAGAAAACGGGAAATATTTTTCAGGATCAAATTGATCTAGATCAGTTGATCAGTTGACCGAACTATTCATTCTTTTAAATTGACAATTTCATAATATAATGTATTTGCATCTTGTGTAAAGTTCACTATCGTGTGAAATCGTTTATGAACATCTTCATGCTTTGAGGTTTCTGAGCGATTTCTATATTATGTTATTGCCTGTTCGACGTCTGTATAAATTTTGATCACAATTTCTGTATCAGTTTCCCCCCATTGTTTGTCCTCTTTGATTTCCCTAGTTATTCCTTATGATCGGCAGTGCCATTCCTTGCGCCTCATGTGCCTTATTTTTTTATTATTGTTTCCCGGAGGTCTGTGTGGGGAGGCAATGTCTTATGTATGTGGCGATCCCTGTAGCAACTTATTCTCTCTTTTACGAGCAAAAAAAGACTTGTGGTGATTAAAAAAGGAAAGCCGGTCATGGTACTGAAAACCACAGTGTGGCAAATGACTGACGCCGTTTTAATCCGTTTTAATACGAATAACCTGGGGGTAATTGCATTTACAGGAAACATTATTTCCGTAGCAGTAACATGTAACTTTCTTTTTAATCCAACTTTCAGAAATGTCGCTGAAACTAGAGCAAGTCATACCTCGTCAGCGGGAAACAGACCAGATCAGACAGGAACGTCCCTTTCTAAGTATTCGTCTGATATTAGTACCACAAGCAAACTCCACACTTAGCGAGAGAGATGACAAAGTACCGACTGAAGGTGCTAGACAAGGCAGTTGTAACAATATCGTCAATAAAAATATTATCAAATTGTCGTATCGAATGCATGTGGAGCAGTGATTTTATTTACAAGTGAATACATGTTACACAATAAGAGACGTGATATAATTTGTATTCTAATTTATTCCACAAGACGCTGTATGTTGTCGGTTGCTTTACCAGAGGAAATAAATTGACCTATCATGAACTGTGCCATTCCCCGGTCTATAGTATAAACTGTTGCTCTCTGATCGTCACCGGATTTCCACGCTCTATTTTAGATGGCATATGTTTAAATTGTCAAGTGTCAGGGCTATAGAAATCCACTAGCCCGACGTCTCGGACAAGTCTTATTGCCGATTCGGGCTACCCACAGTTTAGTTGAAGTTAGTCCAGGACAAGCCTGTTTCAAAAGCCTGGACTCAATGCTATATAAATGACACCCACAAAAGTCCCATGTTGGACAAGTCACATTAAACATGGACACTTGTCCCGGACAAGATTATTTGAAAACAAATTCTAGAGCCTTGACAGTGTATTTCTGTTTTCATATGTATGTGCAAAGTTAAAAACAAAGTTGTAACAGTATGTATGTTGTACATGTAGTTCGTCCTTAAAATCGAGATTTGATCAGATAAATAAACCAGCTTTGCCATGGTTATTTCGGCAACTGTCAAAACTGCTGTCCCTTGGTGTCTGAACTGATGCTATCAGTCTTAGGTTCAGATTTCATCCCCTCGTGACAACAATTTTGACTGTTAACCAAATAACCAGGAAAATAACTATACTATTGTCAACATTGATTTCAAGTACATGTAAAATTTTAGAGTCTTCAAAGGCGGTTGTCGAACTCAATGAATTCTAAATTCTATTTCTTTGGGGTAAAACTTTTCCACTTAGTTTTCCAAAATTGTCTCAAATACGCTTGGAAAAATGTTATATTGTAATTGGGTGTTTTAGATAAATTTTAAAAGTGTTTGATTTCAGAAGTATACAAATGTGCGTATATGTCTCAAGAAATATTAAAACAATATTGTAAACTACTTAATTCCTTGTAGACGCTATTTATTTCAACTAAAGAAAAGAAATGATGTGCAATAATATTATTTGGAGCACTGGTGGTCCAAAGCCGGCATTTTAATGAATAAGTATTTTGGTGGGTTCTCAAGTACTGTGAGTGAAACTGTCAAACGCATCAGTCAGCGTTCTCGAAACCACTATAAATTTGTCCATAGAAACCTTTTTGATAATTCATTAATTTTATTAGATTCCGATGCAGTTTCGGAAACATAAATAATAATGTTGTCATTTGAGTTTTGGGGAGATGGTATTGTCAGTTACAAACTGCTATTAATTGAATGACTTCTTATGTTTTTGTGCGTATAACGAATTTAAACAATTAAAATTTAATGCTGACAGGGATGCAACGATATGGCTTGTCTCATCATTGTGTTATCTTAAATGCTTTAATTTTATATTCGTTTTTTTGTGATGATTGCTCTAAAGTATTAACTCATTAGCTTCTTAATACCTGTATGTATTTATGTACACATGTATTAACCGTGAACAAAAATCAGGGCTCTAGAAATCGACTAGTCCGACGTACCGCACTAGTCTAATGCTGAATCGCGCTATCAACAGTTGAGTTAAAGTTAGTCCCAGACAAGTCTGTTTATAAACATTAGCAATTGTTCAGTTGTATGCCAAGCCTTAGAATCCCACAAACATACACATGTGATTATTAATTTTAAATTGTGGAGCTACAATTGTGTGTGTTTATTTGTTACTAAATTGATCGATATTCTCAGACAACTAGCTTCCTATCTCGGACAAGTCAAATTTTACATTTCCATTTGTCCAGATCAGGTGTCTTTCAAAATATTTCTAGAGCCCTGAAGATGCAAGAATCATGGCTTGGAACCTACTTCACATGCATCGTTCTGTGTGAATGTATGTAGTTCTCCATATAAGTATAGGCTTGGTTATTTGATATGCCTGTGATCAGTCATGGAAGTCTAGTAGTTGTTGACCAAGACGTTCGCTTTAACATACTGGTGACATAAACTTTGGAAAACCATTTAACATTAGTGACTTCATATTTAGTATAATAAATTATTATGGAGGATTGGCATTTGTTGTTATTGTGTTATAGGTGGTTGTGTATAGTTTGTATATAGCATTTGCTTCTCGACTTCTTCATTCATTGTCTGTCATGTGAGTGGGAAGAGGAATAAAAGTGAGTTTCTTTTCATCGGGTGTTACACCGTTTTTCAACAATTTCATTATATACGGCGTTCAATTCAATTGTTCTAACCAGTTTTCTAGAATTAATAGGATGCTAGACATTCCTTAACGTTTTGAGCTTAATTAGACTGTGCGGAGAAGCATTGTCTTATATATATATGTGGTATTCCCTGTATCAACTTATTCTCTCTCATCTATATCCGTTTTAAATAATAAGAATGTTATTTTGTGTTTTGATAATGCGCTTTAGATGAAGCCACTGATGTGTCTAACTAATGTTCGATGTACCAAAACATGCACATTCTTTAGACAGACATGTCGTATGAGCACGTACACAAAACCCGATATGAATGTTTAATCGAAAGCATAAAAAGGAATTTAATAGGCGAGCTGGATATTTCACATTCAAAGTACACATCAACACAGGGAGACTTGACAGTACGATCAGTAAGATCGACCGCGAGGTATGACATTTCAGGACCGATCCATGTCAATTAAGGTTAGGAAATGCTCTCGTGCGTAAAGCTATAACAGCTGTTTGGATTACTTTTCTACCAAAACAGAACCGCGGATTTTTCTCAGCCAAGCTTACGGACAAACATGAACATTTCCATACTCCTTTTTTGAAATGTAATGGTCCAGGTAATATATTCATACGTTCGCGGTTAATGAAACCTCGCTATATACACGTACAATTATAAACATACAAGTAAACGTTAACACGAGCAAACAAGCAAATACACCATGAGACAGGGAGTAATGGAATTATATTAATTTTGTCTATTTACGACACTTTGCAATTGTGATTTTTGTTGCGTTTTTGCACAGTTAAAATTGTTCTCTCGACTTTCTAGATAAACAACAGGAAGATGGCACGCGCAAAGTATTTGTGTATGCATTCACTCGATTCGACCTTGCTATTTTGTAAATATATTTGCGTTATAGGATATAAATTCATACCGATACAATACAGGCCATATAGCGTCTACTCAGCATTACTGTGAAGGGACAAATATCGAGTCAGACAGTGATGGTTCAAAACGCGGACCAAGAGCCTGACTTGGCGACAATGTCACTGAAAATACATTTGGCGTATCTGGATAAGTTATCTGCAGAAATACATCATTCTACAGTTTAAATTTTGTTTACGAAAGCTGATTAACGATACCCCCTGATATATTGCTTTGAACCGGTATAAAGAGTTCAAACTGTCACCTTTTTATGTTATTCCCGGGAAACTCATATCGATTTCATATTACCGCCGCATATTCCCGGTTTCATATTATTTCCACACAGTCTAACTTACCCCCTCGCTGACTGAGCTTCTGTGATATACATTGTAGTTCAATTATTTGAAATCCGGAAAGTTAATTGAATAAAAATACGAAACGTACAAAACTGAAACCAAGTCTCAAACTGAACGAAATTGATAATTTGTTAATTCTGCTGTCACGGTTGTTGGTGTTGCTGCTGCCGTTATCGCTTGTTTTCTTGTTGGTGTTTAAATGCTTAATATTTTTCCCGTACTAACATGGCTTTTAAGTTTTCTGGGCGCCGTACTAACATGGCTTTTAAGTTTTCTGGGCGCCGTACTAACATGGCTTTTAAGTTTTCTGGGCGCCGTACTAACATGGCTTTTAAGTTTTCTGGGCGCCGTACTAACATGGCTTTTAAGTTTTCTGGGCGCCGTACTAACATGGCTTTTAAGTTTTCTGGGCGCCGTACTAACATGGCTTTTAAGTTTTCTGGACGCCGTACTAACATGGCTTTTAAGTTTGCTGGGCACCGTACTAACATGGCTTTTAAGTTTTCTGGGCGCCGTACTAACATGGCTTTTAAGTTTTCTGGGCGCCGTACTAACATGGCTTTTAAGTTTTCTGGGCGCCGTACTAACATGGCTTTTAAGTTTTCTGGGCGCCGTACTAACATGGCTTTTAAGTTTGCTGGGCACTGTACTAACATGGCTTTTAAGTTGGATGTGCGCCGTACTAACATGGCTTGTAAGTTTGCTGGGCGGCGTACTAACATGGCTTGTAAGTTTTCTGGGCGCCGTACTAACATGGCTTGTAAGTTTTCTCGGCGCCGTACTAACCTGGCTTTTAAGTTGGCTGGGCGGCGTACTAACATGGCTTGTAAGTTTGCTGGGCGGCGTACTATCCTGGCTTTTAAGTTGGCTGGGCGGCGTACTAACATGGCTTGTAAGTTTGCTTGGCGGCGTACTAACATGGCTTGTAAGTTTTCTGGGCGCCGTACTAACATGGCTTGTAAGTTTGCTGGGCGCCGTACTAACATGGCTTGTAAGTTTGCTGGGCGGCGTACTAACATGGCTTTTAAGTTTGCTGGGCGGCGTACTAACATGGCTTGTAAGTTTGCTGGGCGCCGTACTAACCTGGCTTGTAAGTTTGCTGGACGCCGTACTAACATGGCTTGTAAGTTTGCTGGGCGCCGTACTAACCTGGCTTGTAAGTTTGCTGGGCGCCGTACTAACATGGCTTTTAAGTTTGCTGGGCGCCATACTAACATGGCTTGTAAGTTTGCTGGGCGCCGTACTAACCTGGCTTGTAAGTTTGCTGGGCGCGTACTAACATGGCTTGTAAGTTTGCTGGGCACCGTACTAACATGGCTTGTAAGTTTGCTGGGCGCCGTACTAACATGGCTTTTAAGTTTGCTGGGCACCGTACTAACATGGCTTTTAAGTTGGATGTGCGCCGTACTAACATGGCTTTTAAGTTTGCTGGGCACCGTACTAACATGGCTTTTAAGTTTGCTGGGCACCGTACTAACATGGCTTTTAAGTTTGCTGGGCACCGTACTAACATGGCTTTTAAGTTTGCTGGGCACCGTACTAACATGGCTTTTAAGTTTGCTGGGCGCCGTACTAACATGGCTTTTAAGTTTGCTGGGCACCGTACTAACATGGCTTTTAAGTTTGCTGGACGCCGTACTAACATGGCTTGTACGTTTGCTGGGCGCCGTACTAACATGGCTTGTACGTTTGCTGGGCGCCGTACTAACATGGCTTTTAACTTGGCTGTGCGCCGTACTAACCTGGCTTGTAAGTTTGCTGGGCGCCGTACTAACATGGCTTGTAAGTTTGCTGGGCGCCGTACTAGCCTGGCTTGTAAGTTTGCTGGGCGCCGTACTAACATGGCTTGTAAGTTTGCTGGGCGCCGAACTAACCTGGCTTTTAAGTTTGCTGGGCGCCGTACTAACCTGGCTTGTAAGTTTGCTGGGCGCCGTACTAACATGGTTTGTAAGTTGGCTGTGCGTCGTACTAACCTGGCTTTTAAGTTGGCTGTGCGCCGTACTAACCTGGCTTTTAAGTTGGCTGTGCGCCGTACTAACATGGCTTGTAAGTTTGCTGGGCGCCGTACTAACATTGCTTTTAAGTTGGCTGTGCACCGTACTAACATGGCTTGTAAGTTGGCTGTGCGCCGTACTAACATGGCTTTTAAGTTTGCTGGGCACCGGACTAACATGGCTTTTAAGTTGGCTGTGCGCCGTACTAATATGGCTTTTAAGTTGGCTGTGCGCCGTACTAATCTGGCTTGTAAGTTGGCTGTGCGCCGTACTAACATGGCTTTTAAGTTGGCTGTGCGCCGTACTAACATGGCTTTTAAGTTGGCTGTGCGCCGTACTAACATGGCTTTAAAGTTGGCTGTGCGCCGTACTAACATGGCTTTTAAGTTGGCTGTGCGCCGTACTAATATGGCTTTTAAGTTGGCTGGGCGCCGTACTAATCTGGCTTGTAAGTTGGCTGTGCGCCGTACTAACATGGCTTTAAAGTTGACTGTGCGCCGTACTAAACATGGCTTTTAAGTTGGCTGTGCGCCGTACTAACATGGCTTTTAAGTTGGCTGTGCGCCGTACTAACATGGCTTTTGAGTTGGCTGTGCGCCGTATTAACATGGCTTTTAAGTTGGCTGTGCGCCGTACTAATAAGGCTTTTAAGTTGGCTACGCGCCGTACTAACATGACTTTTGAGTTTGCTTTTTGATTGACAGCGATGAGGAAAACAAATAAAATCGCACGTTATCGTGAAACCAAATTTTCTTCAACCAAATAGCTCTTTGAGCCAAAAAAATATTTTTTGTCAATATTTTGTTAACTTGTATGTTTAAAACAAGGCAAACTAGTCACTAAGCAGAATGTCACTCAGACACTTTCCTGAAGTATCTGATTAAAACTCGTTCCAGTGTGGTACTGGGTCATGTTGGGTCAAAAAGTAGGTTACAAGGTCAAATCATTGAAAATCCTCGTGGACTCTCTTGAAGTCAACATGGCAATGTTCTCAAGTGAGCGATATAGGGCCACCGTGGCTCTCTTGTTTTAATAATATCTTATGAAATTACCCAGGAAAAATGGACGATGTCACGCGGTAATCATGTGCTTTGAATTAACAAATGAAATACCGTTTTTACCAAAATAATGGGCGTATTCAAATCAATTGCGCATTTCGATATTTAGTTACAACTTGAAGAAGTGTTTCAACATGGGAGGTAATTTGACCATATCTGCTTACCAATCTTGTAATCAAAATAAACTGATAATGACAAACATTTTATCAATGCGTTTTGATGTTCCGCTCTGACATCAGTATACAGTTTAAGCGCTTAGGGTACTTAAAAGTATATGCAGTGTCAATCGACACAAAGAAGTTTTTATAAATGATAGAAACAAATGAACTTTATGAATGTATGTACCCTTGAACCTCCTCAGATGCCTTATGTTTTATGAAGCATTGTTTTCCCGGAGGTACGTGTGGAGAGGCACTGTTTTATGTATGTGGCGTTCCCTGTAGTAATTTCTCTCTCTCTTTTCAAACCTGGGAAATTGATATAAAACAAGAAAGCAATACGACACTTAGATTGACAAATCTAACACATCAAAGTTTGATAAGAAAAAGCAACTTATTTCAACTTGTTATTTTCCTGGTAGTAACGACCTAATTAAAAGTTGCCCACGTTATTTTCTTAATTGCATGTCACAAAATGTGCGCATAGTGCGTGGATTAAAATTCCCTGCGGTATAATGATAAGAAATCTATTCATGGGTAACGTATGTGTCCTATTGCAGAGTTGCGTCATAAAACAAATTTTCAAGTATTTTTATCTCGTGGTTGACTGTCATATACGCGTGGATGGTCTTCATGTCCTCATTGTGTAACGTGATTGCCAAAAGAGAGAGAATAAGTTGCTTCAGGCAACGCCACACACACAAGACAATGCCTCCTAACACTGACCTTCGGGAAAACAACAATCCATTAAACACGAGGCACTTGAGGAGGAAACAGAGGCGCATGGAATGGAATAACACGGAGAATCAAAGAGGACAAACAGTAGGTGGATCAATGGATGGAAATATTATACATGGTCACAAAGTAATTGCCCTAAGTTATGTAACAATCCGTGAATTTATTCTTAGCAAAAAACTTGATACTGGAAAGCATAGAAGAAGCTACGTAATTCGGGCGTATTTAAATACAATTTTTCCAGAAAATTTCCGATGCCCTATAAGTGTCTAAATTGCATTGAGCGTATTATCTTGTTAGAGAATTTCTAGACCAGAAAGGCAGTTGTGTAGCTTCGACTATGTGAATATTACATGACTAACTGGAGTTGTTTCGTAAAGCTGTGTCTTGATGAAGACTGGGAAAATGTTTGTTGAACAACTCAAATATGCATTAAATTTATCATATTTGAGATATTGCCTCTTACAACCATTTTATATATAGTATTATATTTATCTTCAAGAGATATCACATGGATATGGTATTATGTATGTAACCTGTGAAATATTGATAACAAAATTCCAAAGCTACATTTTGGAGGTCGTAGCTTTGGTCATTGTTTGCTTTCAATTTATGAGACAAGGCAAACACGAAACATGTGAACATAAATAAGTCGTGAAGAATTGCAAGTAATAAAAACTAATTTGTGTACATTAATTATTATTTATTATTGAAATCAAATTACTGAAAATTGTGAATTACGAAGTGTTCTTATTCTATGGGTTTATACGATCAGTAAATTACAGACTATTTACATAATAAAAGAGAGATTAAATTGTTCCAGGGAACGCTACATGCACAAGCCAATGTCTCTCACCACAGACCACCAAGAAAACAACAGTCTACAAAACAGGACGCACTGAGGAGGTGCAAGGGTAAACATGTATCGGAATATGGTGGTTACAGTAAACGTGTATGAGACTAGGGTTGCAAAGGTAAACATGTATCGGAATATGGTGGTTAGAGTAAACGTGTATGAGAATAGGGTTGCAAAGGTAAACATGTATCGGAATATGGTGGTTAGAGTAAACGTGTATGAGAATAGGGTTGCAAAGGTAAACATGTATCGGAATATGGTGGTTAGAGTAAACGTGTATGAGAATAGGGTTGCAAGGGCAAACATGTATTGGAATATGGTGGTTAGAGTAAACATTTATGAGAATAGGGTTTCAAAGGTAAACATGTATCGGAATATGGTGGTTAGAGTAAACATTTATGAGAATAGGGTTTCAAAGGTAAACATGTATCGGAATATGGTGGTTAGAGTAAACATTTATGAGAATAGGGTTGCAAAGGTAAACATGTATCGGAATATGGTGGTTAGAGTAAACATTTATGAGAATAGGGTTTCAAAGGTAAACATGTATCGGAATATGGTGGTTACAGTAAACGTGTATGAGAATAGGGTTGCAAAGGTAAACATGTATCGGAATATGGTGGTTAGAGTAAACGTGTATGAGAAAAGGGTTGCAAAGGTAAACATGTATCGGAATATGGTGGTTAGAGCAAACGTGTATGAGAATAGGGTTGCACGGGTAAACATGTATCGGAATATGGTGGTTAGAGTAAACGTGTATGAGAAAAGGGTTGCAAAGGTAAACATGTATCGGAATATGGTGGTTAGAGCAAACGTGTATGACAATAGGGTTGCAAGGGTAAACATGTATCGGAATATGGTGGTTAGAGTAAACGTGTATGAGAATAGGGTTGGAAGCGTAAACATGTATCGGAATATGGTGGTTAGAGTAAACGTGTATGAGAATAGGGTTTCAAAGGCAAACATGTATTGGAATATAGTGGTAATAGTAAACGTGTATGAGAATAAGGGGCGCAAGGGTAAACATGTATCGGAATATGGTGGTTAGAGTAAACGTGCATGAGAATAGGGTTGCAAGGATAAACATGTATGAGAATAGGGGTGTAAGTGTGAACATGTATGAGAATAGGGGTGCAAGGGTAAACATGTATGAGAATAGGGGTGTAAGGATAAACATGTATGAGAATAGGGGTGTAAGTGTAAATATGTATGAGAATAGGGGTGTAAGTGTAAACATGTATGAGAAAAGGGGTGTAAGGGTAAACATGTATGAGAATAGGAGTGTAAGGATAAATATATATGGGAATAGGGGTGTAAGGGTAAACATGTATGGGAATATGGGTGTAAGGGTAAACATGTATAGGAATACGGGTGTAAGGGTAAACATGTATGGGAATATTTTTGCAAGTGTAAACATGTTTGGGAATAGGGGTGTAAGGATAAACATGTATGGGTACAGGGGTGTTAGGGTAAACATGTATGGGAATAGGGGTGTAAGGATAAACATGTATGGGTACAGGGGTGTTAGGGTAAACATGTATGAGAATAGGGGTGTAAGGATAAACTTGTATTGGAATAGGAGTGTAAGTGTAAACATGTATTGGAATAGGGGTGTAAGGATAAACTTGTATTGGAATAGGGGTGTAAGTGTAAACATGTATTGGAATAGGGGTGTAAGGGTAAACATGTATTGGAATAGGAGTGTAAGGATAAACATGTATGATTATAGGGGTGTAAGGGTAAACATGTATTGGTATAGGGTAGTAAGGGTTCAATTGTATGAGAATAGGGGTGTAAGGATAAACTTGTATTGGAACAGGGGTGTAAGGGTAAACATGTATGGGAATAGGGATGTAAGGGTAAACATGTAATGGAATTAGGGTGCAAGTGTAAATATGTGTGAGAATAGGGGTGTAAGGTTAATCATGTAACATGTATTTTGGAATAGGGGTGTAAGGTTAATCCTGTGACATGTATAGGAATAGGGGTGTAAGGTTAATCATGTAACATGTATTTTGGAATAGGGGTGTAAGGTTAATCCTGTGACATGTATAGGAATAGGGGTGTAAGGTTAATCCTGTAACATGTATAGTAATAGGGGTGTAAGGTTAATCATGTAACATGTATAGGAATAGGGGTGTAAGATTAATCCTGTAACATGTATAGGAATAGGGGTGTAAGGTTAATCCTGTAACATGTATAGGAATAGGGGTGTAAGGTTAATCCTGTAACATGTATAGGAATAGGGGTGTAAGGTTAAACCTGTAACATGTTTAGGAATAGGGGTGTAAGGATAATCATGTAACATGTTTAGTAATAGGGGTGTAAGGATAATCATGTAACATGTATAGGAATAGGGGTGTAAGGTTAATCCTGTAACATGTTTAGGAATAGGGGTGTAAGGATAATCATGTAACATGTTTAGGAATAGGGGTGTAAGGTTAATCCTGTAACATGTATAGGAATAGGGGTGTAAGGTTAATCCTGTAACATGTATAGGAATAGGGGTGTAAGGATAATCCTGTAACATGTATAGGAATAGGGGTGTAAGGTTAATCCTGTAACATGTATAGGAATAGGGGTGTAAGGTTAATCCTGTAACATGTATAGGAATAGGGGTGTAAGGTTAATCCTGTAACATGTATAGGAATAGGGGTGTAAGGTTAATCCTGTAACATGTATAGGAATAGGGGTGTAAGGATAATCATGTAACATGTTTAGGAATAGGGGTGTAAGGATAATCATGTAACATGTATAGGAATAGGGGTGTAAGGTTAATCCTGTAACATGTATAGGAATAGGGGTGTAAGAATAAACCTGTAACATGTTTAGGAATAGGGGTGTAAGGATAATCATGTAACATGTATAGGAATAGGGGTGTAAGGTTAATCCTGTAACATGTATAGGAATAGGGGTGTAAGGTTAATCCTGTAACATGTATAGGAATAGGGGTGTAAGGTTAATCCTGTAACATGTATAGGAATAGGGGTGTAAGGTTAATCCTGTAACATGTATAGGAATAGGAGTGTAAGGTTAATCCTGTAACATGTATTGGAATAGGGGTGTAAGGTTAATCCTGTAACATGTATAGGAATAGGGATGCAAATGTAAACTTGTACGGAACTATTTGTGCAAGGGTAAGCATGTTTGGGAATATGTGTACAATAGTAACATGATACCTACTTGTTTAACACAAAAGCATGATGGAACAGAATGTCAGACAACATACACAGGGTTGTAGGTATTGATATAACAGACATCGCTGACACAATGTGTTTTATATGTATGCAATCCTCTCTCTCTCCAGTCTTGAAGTCAACTCCAACTCTATATATCTGTGTGTGGTGTCCTCACTTTGATGCCTTTCCTTATCTACCGTTGCTCACATTTTTACTTTAGTTTGATTGACGCATTTTTATCTCTTATGTTTTGTTATATTGAAATAAAAGTCTCCACGTTGCGTCGCCTTCAAATTATTTGGAAAGACTCTATGGAATAAATTATTGTCTACGTATAGAAAACTGAACTTTTTTCTGGACAACTCTGATGGTTACCTTGTTGATGTATTGCTTAGCAAGTGTTCATTACTTGTTTAACAAGCTACGTGAATAATGACAGTCAAGTCTATACCTATTTTTATTTACAAAAGTACGGTATTATGTCGGAATACGATAATATGTATTAATACACGAATATTTCCTTCTTAGCATAAGTGGAAACCCCAACAGAAAACCATATAACATTGCAGAAACGAGCATTTAGTACAGAAAAGACCTACAAGTATTGAGTACATACCCAAGGCCGATAATCCGTGTGAACTGTGATCATTGACACAAGCTAATCCAGAGTTATATCCCCTCGGTATTTGAGCTAAGTTTTTCTCAAGTAAGTACAGACAGCAGTGCAGATTCTGTTTGAGATATTATTAAAACATTACTGATCATAAACTTAACTTTTGTCCACCACAATGAAACTCTGTACGCCCCCAAACCGCGGTGTTTTCAAGATGGCGCCAGTTTTCTTATTCATTTTTCAACTTCCTCAAAACATCGAGTTCTGATAGGCATTACATGAAGATGCTACGTTTCGATCAAAAAACGACTAGTGAACGTTGATTCCTAATGTCAAGCTTTTTTATTTCATATAAATGTCTTAGTCGAAGACGTCCTTTTTAAAAAAATCAGACAAAAACAATTTACACTTACCTTCTCAACATGTCACGTCCGCAACATAGCGTACAGAGTTTCCATACAGTGAATATTTCAATACTGAGACAAAATATATGATATTATACATGTATAAGGAAAATATACCATTTTATGCTGATTTGATAAAACAACATACGGATACTCAGGTTGATATTCTACGAACGTTGACGTACAATAAGACCAGGATATCAAATGTTATTAACTGAGATAATAGTATCATAAAAGGGAGAGAATAAATAGCTACAGGGAACGCCACATAGATATGACAGTGCCTCCCCGTGCAGACCTCCGGGAAATCAACAATCTATAAAAAATATTATGAATGTATAAGTGCTATCCCTGGTGGGGATGAAATGTTAACAGCACTTAATGCAAGTGCGGGGAGACTATTTACGGTCGCCACACTGCACAGGCAAAACAACTGTAATGATAAAGAGAGAATACATATCGAGGGCTCAGTGCAAGACTATCATAACTCCTAAATAAATAAATACGATGTTACATTCTTTAAAACAAATGTTCCGTCAACGGAACAAACAGAAATATCCAAGTCTAATGTTCCGTTGTCGGTACAAAATAATACAAGCTAAATTATCGATGTTACGATAGTCTTGCATTGGATCCTCGTTATGTTCAAATGTAATCTTGTCTTACGGGTAATGCTGAACAACTGACGGACACTTTTTGTGTAGTTGACTAACACAGAGATGCTTTACAATTCTTAACTGTCTGGGCAATGTTAGTGTGTATGTGAGTTTCTTTTCAGAAAATGTACACATTCACAAATAAGATGTATAAATACAGTCGGACATCTTTCATTTGAATTTATCGGGTCAGAAATATTGTTTCGAATAAAACATGGTTTCGAATAACCCACTTCAATTCGACGTACATTTATAAGAAGATACATTGGACCTGACAGTTATTTCGGAAAATACCGACTATTCGGATAGAAGGTTGCCGAATAAACGAGGCCCGACTGTATATACATCTATCTATATATACTCGTAAATCATTTGTAAATAACACGTACAAAAACTAACTTGAAGACATCTGCATTTGTAATTGTGAATGTTATTACGTTATATTATGTGTCAAATTGCATGACCTCCTTTGGTTTGATATCATAGTAATTAATTAATTGCATTTGTTTCAGAAAAAATGATTATAAGCATGTGCTTTGTTGAGTAGCTTCAATACAAATATAAATTTTTTTTTTATAATTAAAGCATTTCTATTAACGAAACTCATACCTAGAAAAAAAATGAGTAATCTTTATACTTGTATGTGAACAAATCAATAAGGTATGTATAACGGAAGGATTCAGTTGTTACAGGGTATGCCACATGCACAAAGCAATGCCTCCCCACACAGATCCAAGGGAAACAACAATCAATAAAAAGTAAGGCACTTGATGAGGCTCAAGAGAATATTCGTAAGGGAACAGAGGCGCAAGGAATAAGTAGGAGAATCAAAGAGGGCAAAAAGTGGGGGGATTTAATAGATGGAAAAGACCACAGGACAAGTCTAGACAGCTGGCAACAATAGGCCAAAACTATAACAAACAAAACATCGGGGAAACGTATGAAACATTCTAAATGAGAAGATGATCAGATCAAACATCTAATTGTCCAGCTGATTATCAAAAATCACCATGGAGAATTGGAGGGGACATCAAGAGAGTAGCAATCTCATTAAAATCAGCTCCAGTCGTACGCTCCTATACTATACGCTAACAGCGGAAAGTAATGGAGCTAAAGTTGGGGGCTGATTTAAATGAGATTGAGGGAGTAGGTGACATAATTATTTGTATATGGTTTTAAAGATTAGGCATTTACGACATGTATTCAAAATAATTATTATGGTATGCTTTCAAATACAGACATAATATGAATAAGTGCAACAACTTGATGGTTCAATATTTAATACGAGACATTATCATACAGATTATTATCACCATACACACAAATGTAAACTTGAACAACAATAATATCAATTCCAAGAAATGAACAGTTTCTTTACTTGTAAGGCAATATATGAAAGAAAGCATATGGAATAGTCAATATTATCATCCAAATAACGTCGTAGGAGAGGCAGGAATAAAACGGGTACTTCGTCGTCTTATATATATTATTTATACCAACATATATCGAAGATTCTGTGAGAGTCCCTCCATAATATGTACTTTTCACATATATTGAAGGACATTAATCAAAGTCGTTTGGGGAAAAGTTTCTGCTAGATGAGCTTCGAGTGCTTGCCGTGTTGGATTTAAACGAACGTTTAAATCTAACTGAAGGAGATTTTGTATTATTGACAAGAGTTAATGGTGTGTTTCCAACATTTGCAACTGACTTTGCATTTCGTTTGGAACTGATTCTTGTAGAAGTATATCTGTTGTATCGTAAAACTCGTCTCCGACATAAAATCCGACTAAACGCGGCTTGAAACTTCGTTGAAGTGAGTCTGTAAATTATGGGGTTACCAACACTGTTCACATACATAAAAACTCTTGTCCAAGAGACTAGGTTCAGGTAACCTTCAAGCCCCAAGTTCGCTTTATCTCTTGGAGGCACAAATACTAACCACAGTGTGAATACTCGAATTGGAAACAAACACAGAAAGAACAAGATGATGATGAAAATCAACATGTATATAACCTGTTTTCGAGATCTCAGCATATTAACGGCAGAACGTTCGTTTTGGGCGAGGGTTCTTAACTTGTCAGGCATTAATTGTTTGATGATTCGAGTATAAAAACCAACTAGTGTGAAGAATGGAACTATGAAGAACATTAGCACTACTGCCAAGATGTAGGTGTAACCCAGATTGTTATTTACAAGTGTTCGGCACACTTTCACTGGGGTCCCATCGTAGAAAGTAGCGTCTTGTAGTTCTGTCATAAGCAGGAATGGTAAGGTGGCAATAGTTCCTACAACCCAGAGGCATAGTATGGTTTTTATGGTGGCTGAAATCGTGGTGGCCATGCGCTGTTTATACGGGTGACACAGTGCGTTGTATCTTTCAAACGTCACAGCTAACATCGTGAGAATGGAAACATGTATGACAGAATTCTCCATCAACGGTACCAGTTTACCTGAAATGTAAATCTACAATGCGAATAGTCAGCATATTATACAACTACAGTCGGAGTAGAGAAAACTATGCATCGACCGAACTAACGGTATAATTTAAGCACCATTGACAGGCGATTCGTGGATCCGAGTCCCATGAGCTATGTCAATTAATTAATATTTTAAATATAGTATATTATATATAATATGCATTGTTATTCATACGTAGGGAATGTATAACGTTGTTACCGATTAAGGTTTTGAAGAAAAACGACCTTGATACGCCATTGATGTACCACACGATAAACCTAAGGGGAAGTCGGCTCTGATTGACCATGCAACGGACAGTATTTATATGTTCTTTGAAATTCCGTCCAGTGCAACCAACGACATTGCTGTAAGCAACATATTGCATTGTAACGTGTAAATATTAATATATTTTATACACAGTCTAAAAACAATAAATACACTCGCATTCATGAATACAAATCACAGAAATATTTGATCACTAAAATGTAAAAAATATCGAAAGGCAGAGACTTGGATTGATCCTTTCCTTAAAGGAGCCCACTTTTAATACATACATGATTTAGCTTCAGGAATATCTACAAGAAATAATCCAAAACATGCTAAACTTAGCCAATGTTATTGACTAGTAAACTCGAAACACAAACACATATCAATACCACACAGCCTACGCTAATAAGGACACTAAAATATTGGCATAAGCTTTATCGTCGCCGGATCTTCACTAGGCAAACTGACTGAGACAAATAACGTAATGTAGTAACATGTATATGTTGAGTTGTACGCCCCAGTAATACTTTAAGACGAATCATTAATATAGTCGTAACATAGTCGTGGCGACGTCGGGGTGGTCGTGGTTAGGTCAGTGATGAGGTCGGGACAGGTCGTAAATATTATAATAGAAAATATTTTCCAAGCATACAAAATCTTATATATTTTACAAAAATTGGTCTCGGTAGGTCGTAACGTGGTCGGGGATAACGTCGTACCACCTCGTAGTAGATCGTGACATTGTCTTGATTGATCGTGACACGTCTGAGTGGCGTCGTACGACCTAGTTACCACCGTGATGGATCGTAGCAAAGTCGTACGATCATAATCGCCACGATCAACGCCGATCTTAGCAACTTTCCAACGTCGGCGTAGGTCGCGAGCAAGATCGTGAAGGTGGGGAGGGGGCTTTAGGGAACAGAGGCACATGGAATGGCCTGGTAGACCATAAGGAATAACTAGGAGAACCAAAGAGGACAAACAGTGAAGGCGGAAAAATAATGGTTGGATAAGATCACAGGACAAGTCAAGACAGTTGGAAACAATGGGCCGACACTGGGCAGAAAATAACCTGAACAATATATATAAAGTGAACGAATTGCACAGTGGAAAGGAAATATAAAATAAAATTCAAAACAAAAAAAGAAACAATAACCATACAACGAATTACAGCATTGGAACTCTTAGTAAAATACTTGGGGTTTATATCGATTTAACATCTAGCTAACCTCACACTTAGTCGCTATATGATCAACGTACATATAAGGTATCTTTGTTTTTAATAGAGTCTGAAATGTCTGGAGATTATTATTATGTTCACATTATCTGACAGTGCCTCCGGGTTAATGTATTTAATCGTAAGTAATTGAGTAATTTAACTGTCTAGATGAGTGTTTGGTAACGGTTAGATTTTACATTCATCTTCATTAGACGTGAATCCGTTCAAGTATTTCATTCAGTGAAACAGGCCTAAGAGAAGTCTGAGATATTTTGAAAAATAACAATGATGCATTTATGTAATTAAACGCGACAACAATAATCTATTTCTGTTATTTTACAATAGGTATAACAATAGTCAACAACATACAACACCATTGTAAACAACACAAACATACGTACAACAATATGAACAACACACAACAACGTTGTAAACAACACAAAACGCCAGAGCAAAAAACGTTACACATATAGAAGTAAACAATAAAAACACATATTACATTATATATATTTATATACAGTATATCACTATTGATACTTGCACATTTGTTACGGCAATGTGGTTATGTTCTTTCCTTTAGGTTATATACGCGTATTTACGTGTATTATTATTTCATACACATATTTGTTCTCTATTTTTTATTACATAGTCATTTCTTCAACTATAACCGTATATGTTTGAATATATGTTATAGTGTTCCTTCTCCGTCTCATAAATGTATGTTTGTATATATATACTTATGTGTTTGTCCGCATGAGTCATATGACTAACTGGATTTAAAACTGAAATATACTTAAACTTATAAGCTTTATGTACAACACAACAATCACATTGAAAGCAAAGCACGTCAGACTCGGAACAAAATCAATGTACAAATAATAATTTGTGGATTCAAAACGTTCCAGACTGTTGGCTATTTCTTAAAGATAGCACACACAGATGCATAAACATGTAATCATGATCGTTTTACAATAAATTGTTGTCATATTTTAATATGACATGCATGGCAGGCCTCGCATCTCATCCATCTAAATGGGTTTCCTTAAGTAATAAAGATAATTTTTAAGTAAAATAGTTTCATTGCAATGGAACAAGATGAGAGTAAGATGGTCTGTTGCTCAATTTGCTATCGGAAAGTGAAGTGAGACAATAATAGCACAATCGCAAGTAGCCTACATTTGCATGTCTCTGTTTACGTAACCACATGACATAAAATGATCCGAATTGATTCAACAATAAAACGACAATAAACAATGTATCACGAAGTGCATGGATGCAATCCCATTCATGAATTATTTAAAATTTAACAGCGTTTAACAAATACATCCGACACTTATGATTATCTTTGTATACTACAATTTACCGTGTGAATTAAAGATGAATAAAAAGCTCAGAAAAATGTCAATTTTACAAAAACAGGGCCTCTCCAAAGATTACACCAAGGATGGGGACAATTGAGGACTGAATAATTTAACACGAAGATAACTTCGACACAAGAAGGCCTAACAACCCAGAACCTGTCAGTAAAACTATTGGAGGCTTGCAGCATGTCAACCTCACGCTTAACCTTTGTATTGCCTAATACCCATCTATTAAACAAACTATGACTAAACTGGAAGAAACTAACTTAAACAACGAACACACAACAAAACAAGATACGTCAATTGACAAACAGAATATACCTCTACCAAATGAATACATGCAAGTTAAACAGATAAGTTAATGAACAAGGAAAATGAGGATTTCAAGAAAATTTAAATAAAAACAATAATATGTGAGAACAACACCAGTCAACTTTTGAGACGCTAAATAAATTAATTATACAAAGACGTGGTAACTTAGATAACAATAAGACAGAACACGTATCAGAAGTGCTAGCACAAAACCATACTGCACCGTAGCATCAAGACATATCCCGACACAACGAGAACTTCAACTAAAGTACCAATACACAACAGAGTACAACGTAAGAGAGGAATCCGAAATGTTCTCAACGACGTTTAAGCCCGACCAAAAGTGACAATAATTTAATAATCCTGATTTATTTCCTCTAGCTGTTTTGATGTTAATACTGATTTAACTTGAATATATTTGCGGTATTAAGACCGGTAGCATCCACTAGTGGTTTGTTTTAATTGGCGAGGAGATTCGGGGAACAGTTGTGATGTACTATTTGAACAAGTTCAGATATTGTGTTTGTGAACGATGTATCATATTCTAACCGCTCCCACTGACATTGCCTAAGGAATCGTATGTATGAAAAACATTTTTCATTTCACGGAATTGTTTCAGTTCTGTCGTTTCTATGGTGGAATATTTATGCCACCAATTAACTACTTAATTAACTAGATACTTATGTGGTTATCTCGTTAAAGAAACTAGACAGCATCTTAATTAACTAGATAATCATGTGGTTAACTAGATAAGTATCGTGATAAATTTTCATACCAGAATATCTGAACACAAGAAATTGTCTGATAGTGCCACAACTGCCACCACTTTCCAATCAATCTATTTTAGATAAGGGTTTTGTAGTTAACGCGATAAATATCTAGTTAACTACATACTTATCTAGTTAATTATCACGTTAACTCGTTACCCACTAAATTAAATAGAAATTGATGTAGTTAACTATATTCTTCCAATTTCCAAAATGTCTTTGTTTATGTTATTTGTGTTATGTATTTTTGTTTGTTAATTAAATACACACATTTTGTTTTGTCACTTTCAAAGAAAACGTAAATAACTTTACTTGTCACGACACTAACCGAAGTTGTAGAGTTCATGGACGTTCGACCTTCCCAAAGTGCACCTTTACAATGTCTTAGAACAGAGACCATTCAATTAGGAACGTCAACGGTCTTTGTGAACATTTTCAGGTCAAAAGTGCTAACCCGCCATCACTAGTTTACTTAGTCTAAGAAAACTGGGTTGATACATCTTTTGTTGATTTTTTGTAGCAGTGAACTATGAAATATCTGTTTCAAATGAATCGAACAACCGAAAAATCCAAATAACGTTCATTGTTTCAAATTAGGCCATGCCGTTTTTGAGGCGCGTTAGTGTCTCTTTGCTATCATCGTCTAAACCGGAAGTTTACTCGAAGTACCGCCATCCATATTCATCGTCCAAGAAAGTGGTACATGTAAATTCCTCTGATTTATTATAAATTCGATGAGTATAATGACTGATTTGTTAGAGATATATCAATTATAAATTGGAAGTCTTGATATATGTGGCTTATATGGATTATTTGTGTACTTTTTGGCGAATGAGTTTACCCGAATAAACGCGTAATAATTTTCTAATATGATCCAAACGATTGTTCTCGGCAATGGTGATGGAATATACGAAAACATGACCAATTTATTATCTGTAAGTAGGTAAGCTTCATTTATGCAGATATAAGTTTGCGATTTTGTTCAAGCGCCTCTCTCATGACAGTGCATGTACACAAATATATTATCTATATTGAGTTTTGGACATTTTGTTATCGATGTAAATATAAAAGCTGTCGCCATGTCCTCCATTATCTTTAAACAATCGCGAACATTTTATAGTATTGCGTAAATATAAAATAATGACTGCCATCCAATACACAATATTATATTTACAATGGTCGGTAACATATAGATATACGACACTATTACAGCGATATTGTCTATCAAGCCAGGACTGCGTCATTACTCGGAACACATAACATTTCATAGTTACTAGCCTTATGAAAATTTAGTTAATGATGTAAAAAATGTCTATAACTGCTATCCTTCTTTTGATACTTGTACGTAAACAGATTATTTATTAAAAACTACAAAAACATGATGTTTATACACTGGTTTTTATGGGCGTCTCTAACGATTAAGGAGAAGGTTTGAGATAAAGACTGGGCGAGACAGATGTAGATGCTCATGATCAAGTCGATGGATCTGAAGTGAAATAGCACATGTTGTTTTGAAAATCCTATTTTTACTTCCATTGTTCCCCATTCTTTACCAGCTAAGTTCTATTTTATTTCCCCCTCCCCAATCCTCTAGTCTCTTATTTTGGAGGCGTTTTGGCGTCTCATTGCTATCATCGTCAACCGGATGGTCTACTCGAAGTACCGCCATATTCATTGTCTCAAGAAAATAGTACATGTAAAGTCCTCGGATTTGTTTATATATTTGATTAGTATAATGACTGACTTGTCAGGGATATATCAATTGTGGAATGGCAGGAATCTTGATATAAACGTCTTTTCTGGATTATTTGTGTCATTTTTGGCGAATGAGTTTACCCGAAATGTTGCCTTTAAATTTCTGACACGATAATATGGAAAACGTACAGTCTTGCCTAGGAAGCCCCTCCCAGGACCTTCAGTCCTTTGATATACTTTTGTTAAGCGTCTATGCGCGCCAATGTTTTGATCTCCTTGAAAAAAAAATCGCCAAAGGAAGTAACCGCTGTGTCATATATTTATATGTTTTAGAATATATCTTTATAACTGTTATGTTTGAAATAGTAAGTGTAAACGAGTCCGTTTTTCTGTGAGACTTGTAATGTTTTGTATAGAAACAAGTTGTTTATATTTATTTTTATCATGTTTACCTCGTTGAAACATGTGCAACGATACATCGTCTATTATCTGGCTTTGCGTTTTTTCGAAACGACTTTGTGAGTGTTGTTTTCGAATAAGTAGCCACGTTTCGCCAAACGTGTTTGACGCTTAACAAAGATAAAAGTATGGCCTTACATTGTGATCAATGAAAAAGAAATTCTTGGAAAATGGTTGGTAAAGCTCTTCTGACCAATATCCAAACAAACGTAAATAATTATGTGGTTTAGATTTGAAAATTGATTTCAGGAGATTTTAGGAGACAACATCAGGTGAACAACATTAAATCATTATAACCATTCCTTTGTTAAGCTGATTATCTCTTTTTATATATAATGAACACGCAGTTATATATCATGATCAAATATACATCGGTAATTAAGAAGAAAGACTAATATCTCAACAAAGGAAAACATGTGAGGCAAAAGGTCAGTATCACCAGGAGCGTTGCTCGTCTGAGACATTCGCTACGTTCGCCCGTAATTCTTATGTCTCTCATGTGGAACATAGATTCCGGAAAAGTTATAAACAAATAGAGAGAAACTGTATTTCAAAATTACTAATAAAGCATTTGATTATAACATCATTGCTTTCTGTCCAAAATACATGAAAATGATCCCCCACAATTTGTTGACTCAACGTTGCAAGGAGATACACGAATCCTCAATTTTAATGGTTTTCCGAATTTCTAAACAAATAGAAGGACACTTAACTTCATAACAAATTGTAAAATATTAAGCGTGTCACTTTCGGTATAATTGTAACTATAATCAACCAGTTTAGTCCATTCGTCAATTACATTACAATAATTGTTTACATAACCTTTAAGCAATCGAGTGATTTCACTTTTTAGTATCGATTTCAGTTCAAAACCAATCGTTATAATTTCTATTCATTTGTGTTATTGAATTTTTCAATTAAAAAGAAATACATCATGCACCGATGGTGACATAACCTGACATCTGCATTGAAAATGATGAATAGGACTATATAAAGAGATAATAATGATAAAATATAACAAATTACACCGATAGAAAAAATATTAGTTGTAATATTTAACCTGAACAAATTTGAACTGTTTCGTCATTATGTTTGCAGATATATATAAGTAGATGGGAACGAAGGCTATTTGGCCATTTTTATATACAGTAAAACTTCGAAACCTCGAACAGTTTTGGGTCGAACACAGTAGATACCTCGAACAGGTTATTAGGTCCCGGCAAAACCCCCTCTTATTTCATATTAACGAACAGTAGATCACTCGAACGGAGATAGGTCGAACACTCGAACAGGTTTTGCGGTCCCTAGATACCATTTCATTCATTGTTCACCCTAGATAGGTCGAACAATACAATAATTCTCACCTTTCATGGACCGAGCGATATTCTATTATTTGATGACAGGTAAGATTGGTGACACGTGTTATTCGCACGCAGTGATAATTACTTGATGGTTGCACTATAAACAATACAGTGTACAAGTCATGTACTTATGTGACAAACAAATCACTTAATGGATCTATTAAATATCTTACGAAACATTAAGCTTATTTTGTATGTCTGCCACGAACGACAACTATGTTAGTACTGTTTGTCTTAAAATAGAACTTCGTAATTGTTTACTATCTTGTCTGTATAATATTCATGTGTGTAAAAATAAACGAATCATTTACTTAAATATGTTTTAGTTTTCTTTCATTTCTTTTCATTAATTATTAATAATGCTGTGACTATTGATCGACGTGCATTCAGTATGAAAACACTAACAACACACAAATGCCATGCGTTCAGCATGCTTAATACACTTGCACAGGTGACAGTCAGTTTGTATATATACGGTAGATGGCTCGAACAGGTAGATGGCTCGAACTAATTGCTCGGTCCGATGGCAGTTCGAGGTTTCGAAGTTTTACTGTAAAATGTATGGTACCATGTCATTTAAAATAAAAAGGTAAAAAAGAACGTCGATCAAATATCACGAAAAATAATCTGTATTCAAGAAGAATTTATCTTCAAAGTGCGACGTGTACAAGTTTCTTATCTTTAAACGTTTTTGTTTTATACGTTTTAAACTAAACTAAGAATTTATATTCTGTAGTCAAACTTTTATCGGATTTTGTGAGAGCGCGCAGTGTGATTTCTATGATGTTTTTAAAATAAAAAATACATACAGATGTACTGCATTGTTCTCATGTTGTTAATAAAACACGATAATTTATCGTAGCTGTACTCGAAAGGTTTAAAGTCAAGCTATAATATGCGCCTTTTTCGTACTTGTTTTTGGTGCTTCGTGTTTTATGTACAGACAATACGTGACAGAAAACGTACATCATACAGGCGCCGTCAAAATACCACATTGTCGAATTTATTTTCAGTTCCAATGTTAATGTTACAGAGTCAGAAATATTGGCAACCAGATAAAATATACGTACAATTATAGCGTCTGCAATTTTCTATTGATAGGATTATTCAACAACGAGGAGTCTAAGATTTGTTGAAGAAATTATAAAAGAGAGAACAAGTTGCTACAGGGAACGCCACATACTTAAGACAGTGCCTCTCCATACAGACCTTCGGAAAAACAACAATCCATGAAACATAAGGCATTTGAGGAGGCGCAAGGAATGGCCTGGTCGTCCATATGGAATAACTAGGAGAATCAAAGAGTACAAGCAGGGGGGGGGGATTAATGTATGGGAAAGATCACAGGAAAAGTCAAGACAGCTGTCAACAATAGGCCGAAACTGGGTAAAAAATAACATTATAACTACTAGTATATATTGTAAAAGAAATGCATAGGGGAAAGAACTAATAACTATACAGCGATTTACAGCCTGGAAACTGACAGTAAAAATACTGGGGATTTAAATAGACTTAACAGCTAGCTAACCTCACACTTAATCGCTACATGGTCATTGATTTCCAACATATATACATAAATTGCCTTAGTATGCAGAAACTAATTATTACAAGCAATTAACCATTGCGTACATAACAACAGACACACTATGTATAATCTAGCACGACACACTAAGAAATAATTTAGAGAAAAGGGCATGTTAATGCCTTCATACAGGGGTACTTTAAAACACGCATTATAACCTTTCTTAAAAGTAACATGGAACTGCAAAACACGTCCAATACAAGTAGTTCCTATGTTAGAACAACGTTAATTAACTAGATAAGTATGTGGTTATATCATTAAAGAAACTAGATAGCACCTTAATTAACTAGATAATTATGTGGTTAACTAGATAAGTATCGTGATAAATTTTCATACCAGAATATCTGAACACAAAAAATTGTCTGATAGTGCCACAACTGCCACCACTTTCCAATTAATCTATTTTAGATAAGTGTTTTATAGTTAACGCGATAAATATCTAGTTAACTACATACTTATCTAGTTAATAATCACGTCAACTAGATATCTAGATATTTAACTCGTTACCCACTAAATTAAATAGAAAAAGCTGTAGTTAAATATATTCTTATCGCGTTAACTGCTTAACAGTTAACTAAAATTATGTAGCTAATGCGTTACCTAATTATGTCGTTATGTCACTTGTGGAGTCTCTCAATGTAGTATTTTGGGGCCTCTTTTGCTCATTTGTTATGTACTACATGGTATGGTTATTAGCATTGCTACTGGTTGCAAATTAATTATATATGTTGATGAAAGTGTAGTTATATTTGTTGACAAAGATCCTGAAATATTTTCTGCAAAACTTGGTACGGTTCTACAAAAATATTCAACTTGACTGGTAGACGATACATTAATTTTACATCTTGGTAAGACTGGAGGTTTACTTTTGGACATCAAACGCAAATAACAATGAGTGGATGATTATAAAATTGATATATACAATTTATGTCAACTATAGTCTTTATCTGTCAATGATTCATACTCGATTTATACACACTTTTCTCGTATATAATGTTTGTTTATGTTTATTTGTTCACCTTTTCCATTGTATATATGTTGTTATGACAATGAACTTGTAAGTTTTTGTCAATAAAGTTTGAACTTGAAATTGAATGTAAAAGATCTTGGTATTAAGCTAGATAATCCCTGACTGTCGAAACCATTGTGAATGATATTGTGAAAGAGAGAGCATAAGTTTCTACAGGGAACACCACATATAGAAGTAAGTGCCTCTTCACACAGACCTCCGGGAAAACAACAATTCATAAACCATAAGGCGTTGAGGAGGTTAAAGACTTCATAGGTAAGGGAACAGGGGCGCGAGGAATTGAAAATTGAAAGAAACTTCCAATTTCCAAAATGTCTTTGTTTATGTTATTTGTGTAATGTATTTTTGTTTGTTAATTAAATACACACATTTTGTTTTGTAACTATAGTACGTGTAATATCAAGGGACACCATTTGAGTTTTCATGGGCCACCTAAGGTTGTTGCATACATGATAACTAGTCTATTGTGATAGTAATTTAAAACACTGCTTGAGAATATGTTTATTACAAGTTTTTACAATATCAAAGGTGCATATTTATTAATAATGATATATTTTATCATGCCGTGATTAATATTGTTAATGTGTGCATTGACCTGAATAAACCACCTATCTATATACAAAAGAGTTCATGAAATACATCGAAATGAGAAAGTTTTTTTCTGTTTTTTCTTATACCTCAGCGAATATTTGAGGAAAACGACTCTCGCTATTTTATAACCTATTGAACTTACATTGTCTGAAGAAGACTTCATTTATCTTATTGATTTGCATGCATACAACATAATTATATAACGGCAACCTTGTGAAATAATTATTAAAATCAAAGTATTATTTCTTAGAATCATTGTTATGATTTCATTTATTTGATAACAAAGACAGGATTACATGGGATAACAAAGACAGGATTATATGGTATAAATCAAAGCACAAAAGTGCTGTGGGACGGTACCACTCGTCTCTGTAGCCAAGCTGGCAACTCGTTGCATACAAGTTTCCGTTTTGTAACTGAACAGTTTTATAATATCAAAGTATGTGTAAATAGGTAAGATGGTTTGCATGAAATATGAAATAAAACTAAAACAAAAGACAGAAATGCGAAAAAGAATAAATATTTATTGAAAAATAGTAAACATTTTTTCCAATAGATCTTCAATCCGACTTGTTCTAGAAATGCTAGATTTTCAAACCGAAATAAAGAAAAACAGTCAGTAATAATGGTAGAACCTTAAAATTGTAAAACAAGTGAAATGTTTGTGACCTTTGTAAATAAATGAAATACAAAGATATCAGACCCTTTATGTAACGTGTGTGAATATTTAATTATAAAATGATATATTAAATTATATCAGCACGAACTTAGAGTAAAAAAATCAGTATGCACAGGCATAAAGTTATGACATCACTAGCTTGTCATAGGTTACGAGTTATCTTGTTGTAGTGGGGTATCTTCCAATTAATGTTTCAAGCACAGCGTGAGATGTACGTAGAAAGATTACACCGATAATATTCGTAGTCGATCACAACGAGACCATGTCTACGATAAATCCAAAACTGTAAACAAACTCGTGTGTATTAATACATTGCTTTGAACCCCATCTGAACTCCACAGAAACAGCTAATTAGTTCACAAACCACTTTAGGTGGTCACCTTTTTAACATGTCATGTTATTGAAACGTTTATGATAATTATTTCGTTCGGTGAACTTTGGAATTATTTTGTTCGCGTAGTAATTAGGATGTGGAAGTTTTTGACATGTTACCGGCTTTCAGTCTTTTTTGTGTTTGAAAACGGAAACCAATTGTTGTATGCCTCTCAAAGTGCCACACTACTATAGACCCGTCCAAAAAGGATTGGTAATAATTTCTTAGGTAGCCAATGTTGTGGTTCATCCGGTGTTATCTGTTGAGAGTCATATATTTAATATATATCATGTACGCATGGATGTATGAACATAATGGGTCTTCTGTTAAGACTGTTGAATTTGAATAAAAAGCTATTTTTGTACTTATATGTAACCAGACTAGAGCATTTTTCTAAGTAAACTCTATGTAGATAGCGAGGGATATAACCTATGTGTGCTATGATTGACGCTATTTTAGAAGAGGTTGAAAATCGCACTGCAGCGCTGCTTATTTTTCTTTTGACGTTCCTTGTTATAAACTGTAGTTAATAACATACACTAACAATAACGTCATAAAAAGGGGCAAGTACTATAGATTGGCAACTTCAGAAGATGTTAAGGGTAGGTGTAAAGGTCAAACCAGGGACAATGGGAAGGGGAACAGGTATAAAAAAAGAACAAAAAAAGACGGAGAATGGTCAACTATGAAACAAACGATCAGGGAGGAGAATGGGGAACAAAATGACACTAAAAGAATTCTGCAGCAGTTGAGTTGTTCATTCCTGTGTTGTTCCATATTCATGGTTTCCAGTTGATAAAAGGTGGCGTTAAATTTCATTGTCCTTATGATTTCAGTCGTGTTTTTGTGTTCCTCCTTTTTCTTTTGTCTGGATTTATCTAAGTAAGTTATGTATTCCCCTCTCCCCATTTTCATTTGAACAACAATTATACAGGCAATGTCCTTTCAACAGATTTATAACAACGGAACAATCGTTATAAAACTGACCAGAGAAAAGTAAGAATGAAATTGTACCAGAAGTAGTTAATACTGTAGTATCTGGTGTGCAGGGAATAACCTTAATGCAATATCATGAAATGTAAGCCACTGTTACTTTTTTTGATTTAGATATAATGGATGCAAATATCCAAAGTACAGATAAACACATGAATGACTGTGTGTGAATGAAAACATAAAAGACGAGTTAAATTTTTCATCTGGTGGGAATAATGGTATTTCGAATGCGGTATTTCCTGTTCGACTTCTATATTCACTTTCAAAGAAAGTGCACTTTTACAATGTCTTAGAACAGAGACCAACCAATCAGGAACGCCAACGGTCTTTGTGAACATTTTCAGGTCAACAGTGCTAACCCGCCAGCACTAGTTTACTTAGTCTAAACAACTGGGTTGATACATCTTTTGTTAATTTTTTGTAGCAGTGAACTATAAAATATCTGTTTCAAATGAATCGAACAACCGAAAAATCCAAATAATGTTCATTGTTTCAAATTAGGCAATGCCGTTTTTGAGGCGCGTTAGTGTCTTTTTGCTATCATCGTCTAAACCAGAAGTTTACTCGAAGTACCGCCATCCATATTCATCGTCCAAGAAAGTGGTACATTTGTACATGTAAATTCCTCTGATTTTTTTATAGATTCGATGAGTATAATGACTGATTTGTCAGAGATATATCAATTATAGATTGGGAGTCTTGAAATATGTGACTTATATGGATTATTTGTGTCATTTTTTGCGAATGATTTTACCCGAATAAACGCGTATTTATTTTCTAATATGATCAAAGTACTGTACTTAAAGTACTTTTAGGGGTGATTTTTTACAAATTTCAACCTCAGCTCAAAGTAACCACAAATTAACTTAAACATAGATTGATGCATTTATGATGAAACAATCTGTAATAATCACAACATGTAGAACCTGCTGTATAACATTGGAATAATAAATCCTTTCGATTGTTTTTTTCTCTTTTGCGAAAATACTTTTTGTACGTTTTCCGTATGCGTTAATATTGCGGAATCATGATATTCACTTTTGGCATGATGACCATTTTACAAATTGTAAAAGTATGAGTCGTACACTTATAGTTCGTTTCAAAACGTGTATTAATTGTGCTTAAATATCTATAGTTTATACTACATTTGTATGTATACTCATATTGTCATGTTCACCATGAATGGACTGGTACGAATAAACTTGACCCAAAAGATGATTGTTCTCGGCAATGGTGATGGAATATACGAAAACATGACCAATTTATTATCTGTAAGTAGGTAAGCTTCATTTATGCAGATCTAAGCTTGCGATTTTTTTCAGGCGCCTCTCTCATGGCAGTGCATGTACACAAATATATTATCTATATTGAGTTTTGGATGTTTTGTTAACGATGTAAATATAAAAGCTGTCACCATGTCCTCCATTATCTTTAAACAATCGCGAACATTTTATAGTATTGTGTAAACATAAAATAATGACTGCCAATCCAATACACGATATTATATTTACAATGGTCGGTAACATATAGATATACGACACTATTACAGCGATATTGTCTATCAAGCCAGGACTGCGTCATTACTCGGAACACATAACATTTCATAGTTACTAGCCTTATGAAAATTTAGTTAAAAAACATGATGTTTATACACTGGGAAATGGACATATTTTTATGGGCGTCTCTAACGATTAAGGAGAAGGTTTGAGATAAAGACTGGGTGAGACAGATGTAGATGCTCATGATCAAGTCGATGGATCTGAAGTGAAATAGCACATGTTGTTTTGAAAATCCTATTTTTACTTCCATTGTTCCCCATTCTTTACCAGCTTAGTTCTATTTTATTTCCCCCTCCGCGATCCTCTAGTCTCTTATTTTGGAGGCGTTTTGGCGTCTCATTGCTATCATCGTCAACCGGATGGTCTAGTCGAAGTATCGCCATATTCATTGTCTCAAGAAAATAGTACATGTAAAGTCCTCGGATTTGTTTATATATTTGATAAGTATAATGACTGACTTGTCAGGGATATATCAATTGTGGAATGGCAGGAATCTTGATATAAACGTCTTTTCTGGATTATTTGTGTCATTTTTGGCGATTGAGTTTACCCGAAATGTTGCCTTTAAATTTCTGACACGATGATATGGAAAACGTGCAGTCTTGCCTAGGAAGCGCCTCCCAGGACCTTCAGTCCTTTGATATACTTTTGTTAAGCGTCTATGCGCGCCAATGTTTTGATCTCCTTGAAAACAAAAATCGCCAAAGGAAGTAACCGCTGTGTCATATTTTTATATGTTTTAGAAAATATCTTTATAACTGTTATGTTTGAAATAGTAAGTGTAAACGAGTCCGTTTTTCTGTTAGACTTGTAATGTTTTGTATAGAAACAAGTTGTTTATATTTATTTTTATCATGTTTACCTCGTTAAAACATGTGCAACGATACATCGTCTATTATCTGGCTTTGCGTTTTTTTCGAAACGACTTTGTGTGTGTTGTTTTCAAATAAGTAGCCAGGTTTCGCCAAACGTGTTTGACGCTTAACAAAGATAAAAGTATGGCCTTACATTGCGATCAATGAAATAGAAATTCTTGGAAAATGGTTGGTAAGCTCTTCTGACCAATATCCAAACAAACGTAAATAATTATGTGGTTTAGATTTGAAAATTGATTTCAGGAGAATTTAGGAGACAACATCAGGTGAACAACATTAAATCATTATAACAATTCCTTTGTTAAGCTGATTATCTCTTTTTATATATAATGAACACGCAGTTATATATCATGATCAAATACACATCGGTAATTAAGAAGAAAGACTAATATCTCAACAAAGGAAAACATGTGAGGCAAAAGGTCAGTATCACCAGGAGCGTTGCTCGTCTGAGACATTCGCTACGTTCGCCCGTAATTCTTATGTCTCTCGTGTGGAACATAGATTCCGGAAAAGTTATAAACAAATAGAGAGAAACTGTATTTCAAAATTACTAATAAAGCATTTGATTATAACATCATTACTTTCTGTCCAAAATACATAAAAATTATCCCCCACAATTTGTTGACTCAACGTTGCAAGGAGATACACGAATCCTCAATTTTAATGGTTTTCCGAATTTCTAAACAAATAGAAGGACACTTAACTTCATAACAAATTGTAAAATATTAAGCGTGTCACTTTCGGTATAATTGTAACTATAATTAATCAGTTTAGTCCATTCGTCAATTACATTACAATAATTGTTTACATAACCTTTAAGCAATCGAGTGATTTCACTTTTTAGTATCGATTTCAGATCAAAACCAATCGTTATAATTTCTGTATCATTTGTGTTATTGAATTTTTCAATTAAAAAGAAATACATCATGCACCGATGGTGAAAGAAACTGACATCTGCATTGAAAATGATGAATAGGACTAAAGAGATAATAATGATAAAATATAACAAATTACACCGATAGAAAAAATATTAGTTGTAATATTTAACCTGAACAAATTTGAACTGTTTCGTCATTTTGTTTGCAGATATATATAAGTAGATGGGAACGAAGGCTATTTGGCCATTTTTATATACAAATGTAAAATGTATGGTACCATGTCATTTAAAATAAAAAGGTAAAAAAGAACGTCGATCAAATATCACGAAAAATAATCTGTATTCAAGAAGAATTTATCTTCAAAGTGCGACGTGTACAAGTTTCTTATCTTTAAACGTTTTTGTTTTATACGTTTTAAACTAAACTAAGAATTTATATTCTGTAGTCAAACTTTTATCGGATTTTGTGAGAGCGCGCAGTGTGATTTCTATGATGTTTTTAAAATAAAAAATACATACAGATGTACTGCATTGTTCTCATGTTGTTAATAAAACACGATAATTTATCGTAGCTGTACTCGAAAGGTTTAAAGTCAAGCTATAATATGCGCCTTTTTCGTACTTGTTTTTGGTGCTTCGTGTTTTATGTACAGACAATACGTGACAGAAAACGTACATCATACAGGCGCCGTCAAAATACCACATTGTCGAATTTATTTTCAGTTCCAATGTTAATGTTACAGAGTCAGAAATATTGGCAACCAGATAAAATATACGTACAATTATAGCGTCTGCAATTTTCTATTGATAGGATTATTCAACAACGAGGAGTCTAAGATTTGTTGAAGAAATTATAAAAGAGAGAACAAGTTGCTACAGGGAACGCCACATACTTAAGACAGTGCCTCTCCATACAGACCTTCGGAAAAACAACAATCCATGAAACATAAGGCATTTGAGGAGGCGCAAGGAATGGCCTGGTCGTCCATATGGAATAACTAGGAGAATCAAAGAGTACAAGCAGGGGGGGGATTAATGTATGGGAAAGATCACAGGAAAAGTCAAGACAGCTGTCAACAATAGGCCGAAACTGGGTAAAAAATAACATTATAACTACTAGTATATATTGTAAAAGAAATGCATAGGGGAAAGAACTAATAACTATACAGCGATTTACAGCCTGGAAACTGACAGTAAAAATACTGGGGATTTAAATAGACTTAACAGCTAGCTAACCTCACACTTAATCGCTACATGGTCATTGATTTCCAACATATATACATAAATTGCCTTAGTATGCAGAAACTAATTATTACAAGCAATTAACCATTGCGTACATAACAACAGACACACTATGTATAATCTAGCACGACACACTAAGAAATAATTTAGAGAAAAGGGCATGTTAATGCCTTCATACAGGGGTACTTTAAAACACGCATTATAACCTTTCTTAAAAGTAACATGGAACTGCAAAACACGTCCAATACAAGTAGTTCCTATGTTAGAACAACGTTAATTAACTAGATAAGTATGTGGTTATATCGTTAAAGAAACTAGATAGCACCTTAATTAACTAGATAATTATGTGGTTAACTAGATAAGTATCGTGATAAATTTTCATACCAGAATATCTGAACACAAAAAATTGTCTGATAGTGCCACAACTGCCACCACTTTCCAATTAATCTATTTTAGATAAGTGTTTTATAGTTAACGCGATAAATATCTAGTTAACTACATACTTATCTAGTTAATAATCACGTCAACTAGATATCTAGATATTTAACTCGTTACCCACTAAATTAAATAGAAAAAGCTGTAGTTAAATATATTCTTATCGCGTTAACTGCTTAACAGTTAACTAAAATTATGTAGCTTATGCGTTACCTAATTATGTCGTTATGTCACTTGTGGAGTCTCTCAATGTAGTATTTTGGGGCCTCTTTTGCTCATTTGTTATGTACTACATGGTATGGTTATTAGCATTGCTACTGGTTGCAAATTAATTATATATGTTGATGAAAGTGTAGTTATATTTGTTGACAAAGATCCTGAAATATTTTCTGCAAAACTTGGTACGGTTCTACAAAAATATTCAACTTGACTGGTAGACGATACATTAATTTTACATCTTGGTAAGACTGGAGGTTTACTTTTGGACATCAAACGCAAATAACAATGAGTGGATGATTATAAAATTGATATATACAATTTATGTCAACTATAGTCTTTATCTGTCAATGATTCATACTCGATTTATACACACTTTTCTCGTATATAATGTTTGTTTATGTTTATTTGTTCACCTTTTCCATTGTATATATGTTGTTATGACAATGAACTTGTAAGTTTTTGTCAATAAAGTTTGAACTTGAAATTGAATGTAAAAGATCTTGGTATTAAGCTAGATAATCCCTGACTGTCGAAACCATTGTGAATGATATTGTGAAAGAGAGAGCATAAGTTTCTACAGGGAACACCACATATAGAAGTAAGTGCCTCTTCACACAGACCTCCGGGAAAACAACAATTCATAAACCATAAGGCGTTGAGGAGGTTAAAGACTTCATAGGTAAGGGAACAGGGGCGCGAGGAATTGAAAATTGAAAGAAACTTCCAATTTCCAAAATGTCTTTGTTTATGTTATTTGTGTAATGTATTTTTGTTTGTTAATTAAATACACACATTTTGTTTTGTAACTATAGTACGTGTAATATCAAGGGACACCATTTGAGTTTTCATGGGCCACCTAAGGTTGTTGCATACATGATAACTAGTCTATTGTGATAGTAATTTAAAACACTGCTTGAGAATATGTTTATTACAAGTTTTTACAATATCAAAGGTGCATATTTATTAATAATGATATATTTTATCATGCCGTGATTAATATTGTTAATGTGTGCATTGACCTGAATAAACCACCTATCTATATACAAAAGAGTTCATGAAATACATCGAAATGAGAAAGTTTTTTTCTGTTTTTTCTTATACCTCAGCGAATATTTGAGGAAAACGACTCTCGCTATTTTATAACCTATTGAACTTACATTGTCTGAAGAAGACTTCATTTATCTTATTGATTTGCATGCATACAACATAATTATATAACGGCAACCTTGTGAAATAATTATTAAAATCAAAGTATTATTTCTTAGAATCATTGTTATGATTTCATTTATTTGATAACAAAGACAGGATTACATGGGATAACAAAGACAGGATTATATGGTATAAATCAAAGCACAAAAGTGCTGTGGGACGGTACCACTCGTCTCTGTAGCCAAGCTGGCAACTCGTTGCATACAAGTTTCCGTTTTGTAACTGAACAGTTTTATAATATCAAAGTATGTGTAAATAGGTAAGATGGTTTGCATGAAATATGAAATAAAACTAAAACAAAAGACAGAAATGCGAAAAAGAATAAATATTTATTGAAAAATAGTAAACATTTTTTCCAATAGATCTTCAATCCGACTTGTTCTAGAAATGCTAGATTTTCAAACCGAAATAAAGAAAAACAGTCAGTAATAATGGTAGAACCTTAAAATTGTAAAACAAGTGAAATGTTTGTGACCTTTGTAAATAAATGAAATACAAAGATATCAGACCCTTTATGTAACGTGTGTGAATATTTAATTATAAAATGATATATTAAATTATATCAGCACGAACTTAGAGTAAAATCAGTATGCACAGGCATAAAGTTATGACATCACTAGCTTGTCATAGGTTACGAGTTATCTTGTTGTAGTGGGGTATCTTCCAATTAATGTTTCAAGCACAGCGTGAGATGTACGTAGAAAGATGACACCGATAATATTCGTAGTCGATCACAACGAGACCATGTCTACGATAAATCCAAAACTGTAAACAAACTCGTGTGTATTAATACATTGCTTTGAACCCCATCTGAACTCCACAGAAACAGCTAATTAGTTCACAAACCACTTTAGGTGGTCACCTTTTTAACATGTCATGTTATTGAAACGTTTATGATAATTATTTCGTTCGGTGAACTTTGGAATTATTTTGTTCGCGTAGTAATTAGGATGTGGAAGTTTTTGACATGTTACCGGCTTTCAGTCTTTTTTGTGTTTGAAAACGGAAACCAATTGTTGTATGCCTCTCAAAGTGCCACACTACTATAGACCCGTCCAAAAAGGATTGGTAATAATTTCTTAGGTAGCCAATGTTGTGGTTCATCCGGTGTTATCTGTTGAGAGTCATATATTTAATATATATCATGTACGCATGGATGTATGAAAATAATGGGTCTTCTGTTAAGACTGTTGAATTTGAATAAAAAGCTATTTTTGTACTTATATGTAACCAGACTAGAGCATTTTTCTAAGTAAACTCTATGTAGATAGCGAGGGATATAACCTATGTGTGCTATGATTGACGCTATTTTAGAAGAGGTTGAAAATCGCACTGCAGCGCTGCTTATTTTTCTTTTGACGTTCCTTGTTATAAACTGTAGTTAATAACATACACTAACAATAACGTCATAAAAAGGGGCAAGTACTATAGATTGGCAACTTCAGAAGATGTTAAGGGTAGGTGTAAAGGTCAAACCAGGGACAATGGGAAGGGGAACAGGTATAAAAAAAGAACAAAAAAAGACGGAGAATGGTCAACTATGAAACAAACGATCAGGGAGGAGAATGGGGAACAAAATGACACTAAAAGAATTCTGCAGCAGTTGAGTTGTTCATTCCTGTGTTGTTCCATATTCATGGTTTCCAGTTGATAAAAGGTGGCGTTAAATTTCATTGTCCTTATGATTTCAGTCGTGTTTTTGTGTTCCTCCTTTTTCTTTTGTCTGGATTTATCTAAGTAAGTTATGTATTCCCCTCTCCCCATTTTCATTTGAACAACAATTATACAGGCAATGTCCTTTCAACAGATTTATAACAACGGAACAATCGTTATAAAACTGACCAGAGAAAAGTAAGAATGAAATTGTACCAGAAGTAGTTAATACTGTAGTATCTGGTGTGCAGGGAATAACCTTAATGCAATATCATGAAATGTAAGCCACTGTTACTTTTTTTGATTTAGATATAATGGATGCAAATATCCAAAGTACAGATAAACACATGAATGACTGTGTGTGAATGAAAACATAAAAGACGAGTTAAATTTTTCATCTGGTGGGAATAATGGTATTTCGAATGCGGTATTTCCTGTTCGACTTCTATATTCACTTTCAAAGAAAGTGCACTTTTACAATGTCTTAGAACAGAGACCAACCAATCAGGAACGCCAACGGTCTTTGTGAACATTTTCAGGTCAACAGTGCTAACCCGCCAGCACTAGTTTACTTAGTCTAAACAACTGGGTTGATACATCTTTTGTTGATTTTTTGTAGCAGTGAACTATAAAATATCTGTTTCAAATGAATCGAACAACCGAAAAATCCAAATAATGTTCATTGTTTCAAATTAGGCCATGCCGTTTTTGAGGCGCGTTAGTGTCTTTTTGCTATCATCGTCTAAACCAGAAGTTTACTCGAAGTACCGCCATCCATATTCATCGTCCAAGAAAGTGGTACATTTGTACATGTAAATTCCTCTGATTTTTTTATAGATTCGATGAGTATAATGACTGATTTGTCAGAGATATATCAATTATAGATTGGGAGTCTTGAAATATGTGACTTATATGGATTATTTGTGTCATTTTTTGCGAATGATTTTACCCGAATAAACGCGTATTTATTTTCTAATATGATCAAAGTACTGTACTTAAAGTACTTTTGGAAGGTGATTTTTTACAAATTTCAACCTCAGCTCAAAGTAACCACAAATTAACTTAAACATAGATTGATGCATTTATGATGAAACAATCTGTAATAATCACAACATGTAGAACCTGCTGTATAACATTGGAATAATAAATCCTTTCGATTGTTTTTTCTCTTTTGCGAAAATACTTTTTGTACGTTTTCCGTATGCGTTAATATTGCGGAATCATGATATTCACTTTTGGCATGATGACCATTTTACAAATTGTAAAAGTATGAGTCGTACACTTATAGTTCGTTTCAAAACGTGTATTAATTGTGCTTAAATATCTATAGTTTATACTACATTTGTATGTATACTCATATTGTCATGTTCACCATGAATGGACTGGTACGAATAAACTTGACCCAAAAGATGATTGTTCTCGGCAATGGTGATGGAATATACGAAAACATGACCAATTTATTATCTGTAAGTAGGTAAGCTTCATTTATGCAGATCTAAGCTTGCGATTTTTTTCAGGCGCCTCTCTCATGGCAGTGCATGTACACAAATATATTATCTATATTGAGTTTTGGATGTTTTGTTAACGATGTAAATATAAAAGCTGTCACCATGTCCTCCATTATCTTTAAACAATCGCGAACATTTTATAGTATTGTGTAAACATAAAATAATGACTGCCAATCCAATACACGATATTATATTTACAATGGTCGGTAACATATAGATATACGACACTATTACAGCGATATTGTCTATCAAGCCAGGACTGCGTCATTACTCGGAACACATAACATTTCATAGTTACTAGCCTTATGAAAATTTAGTTAATGATGTAAAAAATGTCTATAACTGCTATCCTTCTTTTGATACTTGTACGTAAACAGATTATTTATTAAAAACTACAAAAAACATGATGTTTATACACTGGGAAATGGACATATTTTTATGGGCGTCTCTAACGATTAAGGAGAAGGTTTGAGATAAAGACTGGGTGAGACAGATGTAGATGCTCATGATCAAGTCGATGGATCTGAAGTGAAATAGCACATGTTGTTTTGAAAATCCTATTTTTACTTCCATTGTTCCCCATTCTTTACCAGCTTAGTTCTATTTTATTTCCCCCTCCGCGATCATCTAGTCTCTTATTTTGGAGGCGTTTTGGCGTCTCATTGCTATCATCGTCAACCGGATGGTCTAGTCGAAGTATCGCCATATTCATTGTCTCAAGAAAATAGTACATGTAAAGTCCTCGGATTTGTTTATATATTTGATTAGTATAATGACTGACTTGTCAGGGATATATCAATTGTGGAATGGCAGGAATCTTGATATAAACGTCTTTTCTGGATTATTTGTGTCATTTTTGGCGATTGAGTTTACCCGAAATGTTGCCTTTAAATTTCTAACACGATAATATGGAAAACGTGCAGTCTTGCCTAGGAAGCGCCTCCCAGGACCTTCAGTCCTTTGATATACTTTTGTTAAGCGTCTATGCGCGCCAATGTTTTGATCTCCTTGAAAACAAAAATCGCCAAAGGAAGTAACCGCTGTGTCATATTTTTATATGTTTTAGAAAATATCTTTATAACTGTTATGTTTGAAATAGTAAGTGTAAACGAGTCCGTTTTTCTGTTAGACTTGTAATGTTTTGTATAGAAACAAGTTGTTTATATTTATTTTTATCATGTTTACCTCGTTAAAACATGTGCAACGATACATCGTCTATTATCTGGCTTTGCGTTTTTTCGAAACGACTTTGTGTGTGTTGTTTTCAAATAAGTAGCCAGGTTTCGCCAAACGTGTTTGACGCTTAACAAAGATAAAAGTATGGCCTTACATTGCGATCAATGAAATAGAAATTCTTGGAAAATGGTTGGTAAGCTCTTCTGACCAATATCCAAACAAACGTAAATAATTATGTGGTTTAGATTTGAAAATTGATTTCAGGAGAATTTAGGAGACAACATCAGGTGAACAACATTAAATCATTATAACCATTCCTTTGTTAAGCTGATTATCTCTTTTTATAGATAATGAACACGCAGTTATATATCATGATCAAATATACATCGGTAATTAAAAAGAAAGACTAATATCTCAACAAAGGAAAACATGTGAGGCAAAAGGTCAGTATCAGCAGGAGCGTTGCTCGTCTGAGACATTCGCTACGTTCGCCCGTAATTCTTATGTCTCTCATGTGGAACATAGATTCCGGAAAAGTTATAAACAAATAGAGAGAAACTGTATTTCAAAATTACTAATAAAGCATTTGATTATAACATCATTACTTTCTGTCCAAAATACATGAAAATTATCCCCCACAATTTGTTGACTCAACGTTGCAAGGAGATACACGAATCCTCAATTGTTATGGTTTTCCGAATTTCTAAACAAATAGAAGGACACTTAACTTCATAACAAATTGTAAAATATTAAGCGTGTCACTTTCGGTATAATTGTAACTATAATTAATCAGTTTAGTCCATTCGTCAATTACATTACAATAATTGTTTACATAACCTTTAAGCAATCGAGTGATTACACTTTTTAGTATCGATTTCAGTTCAAAACCAATCGTTATAATTTCTATATCATTTGTGTTATTGAATTTTTCAATTAAAAAGAAATACATCATGCACCGATGGTGAAAGAAACTGACATCTGCATTGAAAATGATGAATAGGACTAAAGAGATAATAATGATAAAATATAACAAATTACACCGATAGAAAAAATATTAGTTATAATATTTAACCTGAACAAATTTGAACTGTATCGTCATTATGTTTGCAGATATATATAAGTAGATGGGAACGAAGGCTTTTTTGGCCATTTTTATATAAAATGTACGGAACAATGTCATTTAAAATAAAAAGGTAAAAAAGAACGTCGATCAAATATCACGAAAAATAATCTGTATTCAAGAAGAATTTATCTTCAAAATGCGACGTGTACAAGTTTCTTATCTTTAAACGTTTTTGTTTTATACGATTTAAACTAAACTAAGAATCTATATTCTGTAGTAAACTTTTTTCGGATTTTGTGAGAGCGCGCAGTGTGATTTCTATGATGTTTTTAATATAAAAAATACATAAAGATGTACTGCATTGTTCTCATTTTGTTAAGAAAAGACGATAATTTATCGTAGCTGTACTCGAAAGGTTTAAAGTCAAGCTATAATATGCGCCTTTTTCGTACTTGTTTTTGGTGCTTCGTGTTTCATGTACAGACAATACGTGACAGAAAACGTACATCATACAGGCGCCGTCAAAATACCACATTGTCGAATTTATTTTCAGTTCCAATGTTAAAGTTACAGAGTCAGAAATATTGGCAACCAGATAAAATATACGTACAATTATAGCGTCTGCAATCTTCTATTTATAGGATTATTCGAAGGAGTCTAAAGATTTGTTGAAGAAATTATAAAAGAGAGAATAAGTTGCTACAGGGAACGCCACATACTTAAGACAGTGCCTCTCCATACAGACCTTCGGAAAAACAACAATCCATGAAACATAAGGCATTTGAGGAGGCGCAAGGAATGGCCTGGTCGTCCATAAGGAATAACTAGGAGAATCAAAGAGGACAATCAGGGGGGATTAATGTATGGGAAAGATCACAGGAAAAGTCAAGACAGCTGTCAACAATAGGCCGAAACTGGGTAAAAAATAACATTATAACTACTAGTATATAATGTGAAAGAAATGCATAGGGGAAAGAACTAATAACTATACAGCCTGGAAACTGACAGTAAAAATACTGGGGATTTAAATAGACTTAACAGCTAGCTAACCTCACACTTAATCGCTACATGGTCATTGATTTCCAACATATAAACATAAATTGCCTAAGTATGCAGTAACTAATTATTACAAGCAATTAACCATTGCGTACATAACAACAGACACGCTGTGTATAATCTAGCACGACACGCTAAGAAATAATTTTGAGAAAAGTGCATGTTAATACAGAGGTACTTTAAAACACTGCATTATAACCTTTCTTAAAGGTAACATGGAACTGCAAAACAAGTCCAATACAAGTATTTCCTATGTTAGAACAACGCCAGTGCATAGGTCATGATAAAACACTCCTAAATCGGACTCTTGTATTTGTGGTTTTGGGAAACATGTACGCAAAGTGACAATGTGATGTTAAAGAGTACATCTGTATGACGACCTTTACCACAAATTTTCGACAAAGCAATTTTTAAAAACAAGACAAGACTATCTACCTGTAAACTTTTCGAATGAACTTTTGTCGGAACTTATCACAAGAGATAATATTTTCTAACATCATTCGTTTTTCTCCAGTCTTATTATTCTCCAGTTTTATATAGTTTACATACTCCCTATGAAACTGTGCAGTTTTAATAGACTCATAAAGAGCACGCACTTGGCTCACTCAGTAGCTTTCAATCATTAATGCATCGATCCAAGAGCTTTATATATAGCAAGTGGTTATATTATCAGTAATAAATCATTTTATATGAATATAATGATTAATCGTGTTTTATTTATATCGTTTTGTAGTAATTGAAGACAATGCGATTGCTACGTCAGTGCAATAAGCTTTAAATATTTCATTTTAGTAGAAAATAATAAGTTTAGAATCATTAAAAGTAATATCGATCATCGGTTTTGGTATTATCTGTTTAGTCTTTAAAAAAAGCCTATGCAATACATTATAAACATGTATGCTATGTACAAAATACGTCACATGTGACCCTACCTTGACCCTCTTTCGTATGTTTTAAGAAGAATAATATTAAACTACAGCCGGACCGCGTTCATTCGATATCATCGGGCCGAAATTGTATTTCGAATAATACATGTTTTCGGAAAGCCTATTTTAATTCTTCGTGCATAAGAATATACATCGGGATCTGATATTTATTTCGGATAATATCAAGTTTTCGGATAGAAGGTTGTCGAAAAAACGAGTTGCGACTGTTCAGATCAGATGACGATAAATGAATTTGATATCCAAACTTCAAGTCTTCCTTTCCTAAACAATACAACAGCATGTACTTAAACAGTCGTTTTACAATATAATATAATAAATTTCATTTTAAATCGGCAAAACATAACAAATAACATAAGCTCAGATAAAGAGCTTTACAACCGACTACGGCGTACCATATTTAGTATAGAGAAAACATAGCATAAAACAGCTGCAACTAAAGATATAAGCAAAGCATACACATATTGACACAATGTGTTTATACTAGTATTCATGCATACTAGTTTTAATATTAAAAAGTATTAAATAAATATCATTTTTAAAACAGTAAAGGACTGGTAAATACACTGATAAGTCAAAAGTTTAAAAGATACATAGCACACATAAAACTAAGAGATGCATACATAAACTTAAATATGGTGGCGTATTACTGCCACCAGTTAGCATGATAGCGTTCGCGAATTGTTTTGTGTTAACCACGAATCTTATCTAGTAGGCTATTTACTATGTTACATATTAAGTGAAATTCGCAAACCATAACTAGATAACCCGTTAGTGTAATACATCATAAAAAGGTAAGAGGTGGCAGTTCTGGGCACTTTCAAACCTGTTTCTAGTCTTATGATATTTATTTTACCGAAAAGGTATCACGAATATTAACTAGATAGCTAGGTAATTATCGCAATAATTAAGTGGTTAACACGAAACAATTCGCGAACGCTTTCATGCTAACTGGTGGCAGAAATATGCCACCATACATAAGTAAGTATGGCCTTAAATATTTGTGCCATGTGTTGACGGAGAAAAATGAAATCTGGCAAAGTGCCCAACATGAGTATGTGTACAAAACTTCGGTAATTAAACTATGATTATCTTATTGGATTTGGAGGTCTGCATATCTGCATTTCCTGCAGACAAATTGTCTCAAAGAACCTAGCATCTCGTCAGAAGAAATAACGACTTGTACAGACGTCTCGCCGGAAGGGCTTGTTCGTTACTTCGTAAATTGTCAGCCAATTTGATTATATATGGCCATAGCCTTTATGCTCATCAAATAAATGTTTATTGGGTATCTACTATTTGATTAGGAAACTTCTTTGTCGACCGTCTAGCGCATGAGTGGCTTAATAATACACACGGGGACAACAGAGGTAACACGTCAATTTGCAGCTTTCGTACAGACATCGAACACGAACATGGAAATAAAGTCATAATTTAAATATACTGAATCGGCAATTTCATACCGTTCGTGAGCAGCGACTTCTGCAAATTGCCGTTATGAGGATTGTTATTGTTGAAAATATAGTATGTACTATTGCTGTGAATGTGGAAAATTACGCTGGCTCATATTTTTGAATTTTTCCGCTGATACAGTTTCTATATACGCTCGTTCTCTCTGTACTAACATAATTCTCAAATTACTCCCTGGATAATTTGCTTTCTTAATTGCTTGTGAAAATTTCTTGCCGCTACGTTGTAATTCGCGATATTTATGTTCAATACTTAGTATACTTCCTTAAACAAATCATGCTATGTGGTCGGTTGACTGATATATTCATAGAAGTGTCGCAATCCGCCTGAAGAGTAAGTAAGATATTTCGTAAATCGAACAATATTCATTTAAACTGTTTAGAACTGATTGAATCTTTCTAATCTAGTTTAGTTTCTGAAAGTGTTTTGCAGATAAAACATCCGTCGTGATTTAGCGCTTTTGTGGAAATTCCAGCAATTAGTTTTTAATACGAGAGTTATTTCTCATTTGAGCGTTTAGAATTATTCCGACACACTACTTGTCTTGTCAATTAAGTATTAAATATCTACATTTTCTTAGCACCAGAGAGATAAACAGTGTTAAAACGTGTACTGTTTCTATCAACGCCATACTTATGAAATAAAATATAGTCAGTCAAACAGGAAAGTGAATTATATTGGTCAATGTGTTATGGTTGATGCAATATAGCCAACACAATTATACCGATAGGTAGACAAAATTATTTTTCAATTGATACCGACTATGTCCATGTTTAGCGCCCATGGTATGGAAAATGTCCATATTAACTTATACACACATTCTTTATTGACTCAACATTAATAACTTTACAACATGAGTGTGCAACATTTGATAACTCAGATAATGAACAATAACAATGAGGCTCTCTTTTAATTACATAACGATATATGGCCACCATGACTCTACTTGAATTAATTAAGACCGGATTATTAGAGTGACACGTCTAGGCATGTCCATGCTTCTGACTATATCATTGAGTGGAGAACAATAAGAAATGTTCCAACGATTAAATGTAATACATTTGTATTATTATAGGATATCGACCGAGTACGAGGTCTTTCTTTCACAGAAGCCCGATGTACGAGGTCGATATCCGACTAACACACCACCAAACCACTTACAAATCGTCGATTTTACTGCGAACGACTGACGGCTTTCACGCTGACGATACTCTTCTAGTTATAACTCGAACGTGAAGTAAATGTTCATGAACATATTAGTACAACAGTGGATCTAATGTAAGTTTTATGGGTATACATGTATAAATTCTTTAAGTTTTTCAAATATTGAGATACGATTAATTGTATTCCATAGACATGTAGCAAGTATATTAACAATAAAACTTCACTATTATTGGTTCTGCGTTTAAGTATGTTCAATCATTCTAAATGTGTTACAGTTCTCTTTTTTATGTTTTGATGTTCCATTAAATATATATCATACTCTTTTTTTTGTTCATTTGTTTACCTAAACAATCAGTATACTTTATCTAGTAAAACTTCAATAAATATGCATTACTGCGGAATACAGTTATAATGTATTTCTCTGTATTTGTCATATAAAGACGTTTGTATCATCATAAAATTAAAAAAAACTTCCAGTTTCTTAACAAGCGTTTTTTTACTAATTTTGTCTGTTAGTAATATGATTAGACAATATTGTTTTTAACAGCTATACATGGCAATGGTTCTCATTAACGATGTTTTAGACTATGTAACAAAGATACTGGATGAAACCCATTAACACACTTAGGTTCAGATGAACAAGATACATCTTTAATTTTCTATGAATATTCATGACGACGACAAAGAAAACATATTTTCGATTTTGGGAAAGGTGGTCGGTGTCATCGATATATTATTTTCAGAGATGAGTAAACAGTCATTTAAAATGTAAATTTTGTAACCCAATAAATGAAACGTTGACACATTAATTTTGTTTTGTTTATGCATGTGTTAGAATTTCGTGCCATTGACAGAGAGAAATTCTCGTGGACAGGTCTAAGTAAAACAAAAGAGCCGGTGTGTAAGTTATGATAACAGAGCTGTGTTCGCATAAAATACATCGGTCCAATACATTTCAAAAGGTGTATTGAGATATTCGACTGTTTCTGTGCGCAAAAAGAGTAAACAGAGGGCATTAAACCTTTTCAAAAAAGTTCGGTGGAACTGCGAAACAAATCCGATACAATTATTGCCTATGCTAGCACAAACTCAGTGTGTATGTCTTGACAGAACACTCCTACATCGGACTCTTGATTTGTGTTTTGTGAACATGTCAGCAAAGTGACAATGTGATGTAAGAGAGTACATCTGTATGAAGACCTTTACCACAAATTTTCGACAAAACAATTTTTTTTAAAAACAACACAAGACAAACTACCTGTAAATGAACTTTCGAATGAACTTTTGTTGAAACTTATCACAAGAGATAAAAGTTTGTAACATTATTCGTTTTTCTCCAGTCTTATTTTTCTCCAGTTTTATATAGTTTACATAATCCCTATGAAACTGTGCAGTTTTCATAGACTCATAAAGAACATGAACTTGGCTCACTCAGTAGCGTTTAATCATTAATGCATCGATCCAAGAGCTTTATATATAGCAAGTGGTTATATTATCAGTTATAAATCATTTTATATGAATATGAAGATTTATATCGTATTGTAGTCATTGAAGACAATGCGATTGCTACGTCAGTGCAATTAGATTTAAAAAGTTCATTCCAACAGAATAGAATAACTTTAGAATGTTTAAAAGTAATATCAATCATCGGTTTTGGTATTATCTGTTAAGTCTTTGAACACCAACCTATGCAATACATTATACACATGTATGCTATGTACAAAATACGTCATATGTGGCCCTACCTTGACCATCTTTCATATGTTTTAAGAAGACTAAAATTTAATTACAGCCGGACCTCGTTCTTTCGATATCATCGGGTCCGAAATTTTATTTCGAGTAACACATGTTTTCGAAAAGCCCATTTCAATTCGACGTGCATATGAAGATACATCGGGATCTGATATTTATTTCGGATGATATCAAGTTTTCGGATAGAAGGATGCCGAAAGACGTGTTCCGACTGTTCTGACAACCATACCCTATTGTGCGTAAAATCGTTTCCTTTACAAGTATATGTCTCAATTGTCGCTATTTAAATGTATACAAATGACAACCTTTACTTATGAAGGGATGAGAGAAAATCAGATGACGATAAATAAATTTGAAGTCGTACTACAACCGTCTTTCTGTGTTGACGGACAAACTTGAAATCTGGCAACGTGCCCAACATCTGTATGTGTACAAAACTTCGGTAATTAAACTATAATTATCTTTTTGGATTTGGAGGTGTGCATATCTGCATTTCCTGCAGACAAATTGTCTCAAAGAACCTAGCATCTCATCAGAAGAAAGAACGACTTGTCCAGACGTCTCGCCGGAAGGGCTTGTTCGTTACTTCGTAAATTGTCAGCCAATTTGATTATATATGGCCATAGCCTTTATGCTCATCAAATAAATGTTTATTGTGTATCTACTATTTGATTAGGTAACTTCTTTGTCGACCGTCTAGCGCATGAGTGGCTTAGTAATACACACGGGGACAACAGAGGTAAAACGTCAATTTGCAGCTTTCGTACAGACATCGAACACGAACATGGAAATCAAGTAATAATTTAAACATATTGAATCGGCAATTTCATACCGTTCGTGAGCAGCTACTTCTGCAAATAGACGAAATGAGGATTGTTATTGTTGAAAAATCAAGTATGTAAAATTTCTGTGAATTGGGAAAATTACGCTGGCTCATATTTTTGAATTGACGCGATTTGCAAACTTATGTTTCTCTGTCGCAAAGTTTTCCGCTGATACAGTTTCTATATACGCTCGTTCCTCTCTGTAGAAACATGATTCTCAAATGACTCCCTGGATAATTTGCTTTATTAATTGCTTGTGATATTTTTTTGCAAAATATATACGTTGTTTTTTACGATATTTATGTTCAATACTTAGTATACTTCCTTAAACAAAAAATGTGGTTGGTTGACTAATATGTCCATAGAAGTGTCACGGTTAGCCTGAAGAGTAAGTAAGATATTTCGTAAATCGAACATTATTCAATAAAACAATTTACTACCGTCGTGGTTTAGCGCTTTGGTGGAATTTTCAAGCAATTAGTTTTAAATACCAGAGTAATATTTCTCATTCGACCTTTAAGAAATATTCCGACACACGACCTGTCACGTCAATTAAGTATTAAATATCTAAACTGTCTCAGCACCATAGAGATACATGGTGTTCAAACGTGTATTGTTTCTATCAATGCCATCATTATGAAATAAAATATACTCAGTCGAACAGGAAAATGTGCAAGGTGCGTTTTGTTGTTACTTTGTAACTAATAAAATTAAATTGGTCAACTTTTTACGATTGATGCAATATAGCTAAAAATTATACAAACAGATAGCAATTAAAATGATCTTACAATTGGCACCAAAAATGTCCATATTATAACATGCATACTTTCTTTTTTGACTCAACATTAATTACTTTACAGCATGAGTGTGCAACTTTTGTTAACTCAGAATCGTTATTTTAATTACATAGCAATATATGGCCACCATTACTATACAAAAACTAGATGGTTGTTTTTTTAATAAAAACATATGTCTCCAAGATGGCAGTTTGTCAGTAATTGTAATACTGATACAAGATGTTAGAATAAAATATCAACCAAACAAGAAAGATAGTGTTTGATCAGTTCACCATGCACTGTATATGTATAAAAACATCAAAGGGCCATAACTCAGTTAAAATATTATCTGATCGGAACGAAACGACAAGGGTGCGCAACTACACTTGATGCGTATTAATCCTGTGAAATTGGTTTAAATCCAAACAGCATTTTTGTTTAGATTAAGCGCGGACAAACTTCATCATGCACTGTATATGTATAAAAACATCAATGTGCTATAACTCATTGACAATTATCTGAACGGAACAAAAGAACGAGGAGGATGCACAAGTACACTTGATGCTTTTCAATCCTGTATAGTGTGTCTGAAATCCAAGCAGCATTGTTGGAGACGAAACACGGATAGACATCATATGTATTAAAACATCAAAGGGCCATAACTCAGGGAAAATATCCGAACCGAACAAAATGAGTATGCACAACTACACTTGATGCTTATCAATCCTGTGAAGTGTGGCTGAAATCCAACCAGCAGTATTGAAGATACACTAAAAGTGGACGAACCGACAGACAGATTGACAGACAGATGCCGAAGGCAAAAACAATATGTCTCCCTCGGAGAGAGGGAGACATAATTAATTAAGTCAGGATTATTTGAGTAATTCTATTAGGCATATGTATTCTCCTGAAACCAAAAGAAGTAAATTTGATTACGCTTTAAATTGGAAAGCTTTCAAAATAAACATGTAGACAACAAAGTTTATTAGCTGAATGAGCGGATCAGAATAGAACTTCTCATTTTTTTTCTTTTCTTGATTAACGAACATTATAATTTGCTTAGACAGGGACACTTTTTTACGGAATACAATTTGTACTGTGTTAACAAACTTAACAGTATATTCTCTGTTGAATTATATTATAAATGTGATTCATTGGCCACAGGCCTACAATCTTATAAGTAAACTGTATTATTATACTACAATGCAAATTCCATGGTAATAACAAGTGTAAACCCCCAGTACTTTTACTGACAGTTCCAAGGCTGTATATCGCTGTATGGTTATTATTTCTTTTTGTGTTTTTCATGTTTGTTTAATTTCCCTTCCTTTGTGCAATCATTTCACTTCATTTAGTGTTTATGTTATTTTGCTCTTCCCAGTTTCGGCCTATTGTTGCCAGCTGTCTTGACTTGTCCTGTGATCATTTCCATCATTAATCCCCCTGTTGTCCTATTTAATTCTCCTAGTTATCCGTCATGGTCGGCCTGGCCATTACTAACACCCCTGTTCCCTTACGTATGTACATTGAGCCTCCTCAAATGCCTTATGTTTAATAGAATGTTGTTATCCCGGAGGTTTGTGTGGGAAGGTACTGTCTTATGAATGTGGCGTTCCCTGTAATAACTTATTTTCTCTCTATTACAACACTGGTCCCGGTGTGGTGTTTTGTTTCTGCCGTATCAGTATTGGGGACACGAGTTGACGGAACGTTAATTATAGAAAGATGGGGAACATGTAGTTCTGCTTAGTATATCTTCATAAATATGATGAAAGGCGTTGCCCGAAACGTTAATAGAAGAGCAGAAAACTGAAGTTTTTTTATCCCTACTTGGATAAATGTGATAAGGAAACGTTTATAGGCAGAGCGACACTTGAAGGAGCTTGAAATGTAATAAACATGTCGTCAAGTTAATTAAAGACAACAACAGAACTTCAAAAGTAAAAGTCTGTTATCTGAACAAAATCAAAACAGTTATATCTCATCGTAATTTGGATACATATGGTTTGTTTAAGAAGAATGTGCACATTGTTAAATATTGAAATTAAAACATTGTTGGTTCTTTATGTACATGGGCGTGAACTACTATAGTGTTGATATCGCAGACAAAATTAATCGTTGGTGTGTTAATTTACGGGGACTAGTTGTGTACAAATGTTTTTTTTAATTCATCCGCTGACCATGGTCTAAACATGTTTATTTTCCATTTCAATGCTCTATTTTATTTAACACAACTGTCTTTTCATAAAAATAGAGAAATATTATACGTGTATATAGTACGTAACACGCGACACAGTTGGCGTGACGAGTCCATTTTAGTATCGTGCTGTCTTCATTTTAAACAATGTGACTAATGGTTACGTCAAGTCTCTGATGTTAACTAGAGTAATATCTTATATATATGCTAATCCTTTATATAATATCCGGTTGATCAGGTTATCGTTAGTCATCAATCTTTTCATCCATTTACACCAATTGATGTTCTTCAATTTCAATTTACTGATTGATAATGTCACGTAAAATATATTGTAGCTGATGCTCAAGACCTAGCTATACAAGAAATATCTTTCTCGTTAACTCTGTAGCAACTTATTCTCTCTCTTTTAAAAAGATTGTTGGAAGTATAATAAATAGAATTTTGCTAAAACAAAACAGCAGAAGGTATCCATTGAAAACGATCAATAGCTGATTATGATATACAAATAGTTCGCGCGTTCATTTGTTTAACGTGGGCAGTCTTCATAAATTTGACAAACGAAATGTTATTTATTGCAATATACATTGTTGTTACTGATAACTACGACGTTGAAAAAAAATCGTGTCAATTGTGTAGGTCATCGAATAAAAAGAAATATATGTATCTAATGTACAGTACGTTCGTCGTTATATAGTCCTGTCAAATTGTCAACAAGATCTGGCGAGAACTACCAACATACTAGCGGGATGTTAATTACGGGGATTGGATATATCTAATGTGTTTCTCTGTATTCTCTTGTCTTTAATTGAAATTAAATGGTAAACAGACGCCGAGCATTCGTTTTAAATGTACATCTAAGTGAATATGGATCGCAATGTTCTAACGCAGTGTGCTAACAACTTCAAATTGACAGGAATGAATTCAGTGGAGCTCTATTTGTACAAAGCTTTTGTAGTATTTCCCTTATAGCTCTGTATAAGTAATTGAATAGTGAAATTAAACGGCTTCAATCTTTGAAGATATATTTGTTTTCAAAACACTAATTTGTTTTAGAAAAAGAAAATGAGTATTTAATTCAATAAAATGATAAAACGCATCATTATCGCACCATATAGAGAACCGATGCTATTAACTATGATATAAATGTATACAAAAATGTTTAATTTCCCACGCTTTCGACTTAAAGTGTCTACTTTATTCGCTAAAGTGAAAATATTTTTTTTTCACTTGATGACTTGTTTTTATATTATTTACGTAACATAATTGCAGTCTTTTTGTAGATTTGCGTCTCATGCATATTTAATTTCCGAAACGTAATGTCATTTTAAAATGGGTCAATATGTTGATGTATTATACAGGATATATTCCAGTGTATATTAAAATAATTTACAAACTCGTGGTAAATCACATATTGAGGATACCGTTCTTAAACCCCGTAACCTCAAAATCACAACAATCAAATTTATATTCTCGTCAATATATGGGAGCATCGGTATTTTCTATATTTACTAAGCTTTCAATGGTTAGGTCGAGTGTTTACGCACCATCAATGTAAAATCCATATAAAAACGAGAAAACAGCAAAAATTAATCTCCGGATATTTGATCTGACCTTTAGCACGTAATTATGATTAGTTTCAATGGTAGCAAACAATATACCGGAAATGCATGCATAAATTGTAATAGTGTTCATATATTCATTTTGGTCATTTGATTATCAACCATACGTCATTTCATGTCGATACTATCCGTTCACAAAGTCCACACTTCCAATATCACACGTATTGCCGTTACGTATGTTATCTTTAGCCAAAGAAAATCAAATTGGTGTAATTTACGCTTTCGATGAAGCTACTATCTCTCGTTATTTAGATGATGTTTTGAATGTTGATAATGATTATTGTCCAGTTATGGTGAATAAATATATCCAACATAGTTACAACTTTTGAAAGCCAACACATTGGATGCACATGCCTCGTTTCTTGACTTAGATATGTCCATATATAATGGCATTATTATTACAAAAATACTATAAACGAGATGATTACGCCTTCATGATTATAAACTTTCCATCACAAGACGGTAATATTGCGACATCACCCTCTTCTGGCATTTACATATCTAAACTGATAACGTTTCTAAGGAGTAATAGCAACATAGAGGACTTTAATAAGCGTAAACTTCTTCTTTCAGGTAAACTCCTAAAGCAAGGTTATCATTATCATGAATTATGTAAGACGTTTCGAAATTTTGCTATAAATATCCATATGTTGTTTTAAAATAGTGTTAAATCTATGTTAGAGACAGGAACTTAGGAGATTTGTCATATAAAATTCACAAAATACATAACATTATTATCACTTTAGTCAGTTATTTGATAAACTGATAAATATATTTATAAGGAATGATTACAATCCTGACATTAGGAGAACTACTACTGTTAATATATTAAATAAATCAACAGTTGAGAGATGTTCGTACCTTTCTTTTTCTTTATTATAACGTCAATAAAATTATATATGACGTCATATGGCAGTAGCAAGGAAATTATCTATTTTGCTGTTGTATAAAACAATTTAATCCTCCGTAGTATAATCGTAAATTTGTTTCGTTTTCTCAATATTATATCATTTTATATTTTATTTTTCTTTATTTAGAATTCACTTTCCCTATCTCCAGTATTTTAGATTATGACTAATTAATGACTAAAATTTTCCGGATGCTTTTCCATAAGGTTATTTATTTACCTACTACTTTGTGGATATTTCGCATTCTGATGTAAAGAATTTAGTTACTGTGCGCAAAATTATTATAAGGCTGCTTGTGCTTTTATATACGATATGGTTATTGCTGTTAATGATAAGCTTCTACCTACTGTCAATTTGTGCGTATTTGTTAGAAATCAATGACCATATAACGGTTCAATGTGATGTTAGGTAGCTGTTCTAAACTTTAATTCAATCCTTGTTGTCCCCTACATTCTCCTTAGTTGTTTGTATGATCGGCCAGACCATTCCTTGCACCCTTATTCCCATACATCTTTGTATGGTCGGCCGGACCTAATGTTTTGCAGACTTGTTTTTCCTAAGGATATGTGTGGGAAGGTATCGTTATGTGTTTGTGGCGTTCCCTGTAACAGCAACAACGTAATCTCCACTTTAGTGGGTTGGCATCCATACGCGGATGAATTAAACTCACGAGTGAACTCCAAAAAAATATATCGAATTTTAAAACCTTGAACCTAAATTTTTGTTCCAAGATTATAATGGTGTTTTGATTATAAAGTTGTTATAATAGCATGACATTCAGAGAATGAGATTTGCACAAAAAACGGTAAAATGAAATTGATTAGCACGAAGGAACAACTTGCTAGTTGTAAGTGACTCCACTGACTGTTTCTATTTACATTTTATGAAATATTCTATATCTAACACTGGTGAACATGATTTAGGTTTTGTAAACTGTTCTTTGTAAGGTACACGGGGCACTAAATGATATCAGGTAGCAGATATCTTGTGTAAGATTAACACGTAAATTAATCTTGCAATGTTACGTTTCGTTTGGAACAACTTTTAACCAGATATAACAGATACATTGTATCGAGATACAGTTAACAAAGTATCATACATGATAAACTGAAAGATAGATTAAATATTGCTACATTTATATTTTACGCATGGAGTGAAAATTGAAGCGTTTTGAATGAAGATGAAAACGTCCGATAAATAAGAATTTCGAAATGAATACTCGGACCACTTTCTGATATTTCGGCAAATTTGTGTAATATTTTTTGCCAGATTACTGCAGATTTGCTGGCCAACAAACTTATTATAGAACAATTTATGGAAAATGGTAAAAATGGTGCTAAGTAGGATAAGGGCGGATATTGTAAACGGATGTCAGCTAGAATAGAACACATCAAGCCTTCTATTAAATGTAAAATCATTATATCAGCAACTATTCACGTATTTTAATGTCTGATAGGAAATGGCGGCTTTGAGAATACGAAATAATTAGACAAAATCCCAGGAGTGGCTCAAGTGTCGTATATCAAAACGTGACGATAAGGGAATACATTAGTTTGAATTGAAATACGTAATATACATCAGTGAAATTGTAGGAGGGACGAACGAATTAATAAATAATGGCGTAAAATCTAAATCAAAGGGAATGATTATAGACATTGTGATTAAAGAGCCTGTTGTTTTGAAATCGTTGTAATTTTCATAATGGAATAAAAACAAACAAATAACACTTAATAGTGTAGAGGCGATGGATTGTATATATGTTTTTTGGATTTTGTCGACGTTCGGAAATGAAACATTGAACAGACGACCAAAATGTTTGGATTTAGAAATCCCCACGATTACTAACATGTTCAGGGCCTAAGTGTCATCACCAGAGTGTTATATCTCTCTTGCCCCCCTCCCCAAATATACAACATGACATGTCAATTAACACTTGTAGATATTATTTTCACGCGTAAAATGTCATTCAATGTGATAATTTCCATTATTGAAACTTCTTGATCATTTCTCGTAAAGTTATACCACAAGCGACGAAGGTTTGTCAAATGAATCTGGTGAATTAACAAAGTAAGGTTGTGCTTATTATTAGGTTACTCCTTAATTAATCGTCGTATATTGTGCTACTGTTTTCGGCGCTGCCGTACTAATATGGTTTTGCTATTTGCATATCATTGTTGTGTAAACCAACCAAATCTTACGTTAACCACCAAGGCAATTTTTCTTCAATCGAACAACATTTGTAACGTTGACGCCGATTGGTTAACCATTCGATAAAGGGTACGTTACCTTACCCAACTCTGCTGAATTTGCCAACTTATAAATAAGACTGGTTGTTTCTTCGAACTAGATTATATACAGTTCCAAGGCGGTTAATCGCTGTATTCATTATTTCTATTTAAGTTTTAGATGTATGTTAAGTTCCCTTTCCCTGTGTGCAGTTCTTTGACTTGACTATATTCATGTTATTTTCTCCCCTCTTCTGGCCTATTATTATTGGTGACTTTTCTTGACTTGTTTCGTGATGTATTCCATCCATTGGAATGTCCCCCTTGTTGTCCCCCTGGGTACTCCTAAGTTGTTCTTGGAGGTCAGCCGGACCATTCCTTGCGCCCCTGTTTCCATGCATATTTACCCTTGCACCTCCTCAGTGTTTACTCATGAACCTTCTCACTGCCTGATGTTTCGCAGACTGTTGTTTTCCTGGAGAATGTGTGGGGAGGTATTGTCTAGTGTATGTGGCGTTACCTATAACAACCCAATTTAAGAATCCATTTTGGATCTGGAATGACAAGCAATCGAAGCAAGTCGGTTTTTTTGTGTTGCACAACAAATCTTAATCTTCAAATTGCGAATATCTTTTTTCAAGATATTTCTTGTATTTTCAAATCGCATAATTATTCATACATGACATTTTTCTAATAATCAGAGTTTGATACGACCACGAGTACAACATAGCTTTCTATCAGATTCCCTTTTTAACGATAAGATATTTAACTAAAGCCGAATTCTAAATGCTTGATGGTGGTGCCAGGTTGTGTGATAACTATGTCTGATAACTGACAGACAATATCCATACGCTAATCCACTACAATTGAATTGTGAAGCGACACTCCACATTCTCCAAAACGTTGTCATGCGCGATCGAGTTTACAGTCTCAAAATACCGGAACTACATTAGATAATGATCAGATATGTTGTAAATGTAAATTCAGCTTGCAAGTAAATGACAAGTAGGGAACAACGTTAACGACAGAAGATAACATTGTTACTTTCAAGTAAAGCGATATTGGCAGAAGACAATCCATTGAGTTTCAATGAGGAATACGAGAATGGGAGAATGTAAATCATATTCCATTATTCTTACAACTTTGATCAGAATTAAGATTTAACACCGATTGCTTCTACCAACCATCGATCTCAAATGTGTAGCTTCAGTTATATAATGTACATATTCCAGTGTCTCTCATATAAGTGAACCAACAAACACGATTGATGTATTTGTACAAAATGACAAACCATCCTTTGATTTTATTCTATTCTTAATTTTGAAGAATGACATTGCAGCCAAGATATTGAAATTCGAATTGATTGTTGTACTGAATCAAACTGCCAATTAAAGCAACCTATACTTCAGATCTGCATATCTTATCTTCCATGGAATAACAAGCAGACAAACGTTAGAAACAAACCGTAGCTCTTATCACAAACAAAGAGAGAGAATAAGTTGCTACAGGGAACGCCACATACATAAGACAGTGCCTCTCCACACAGGAGAAAAAACAATCCATAAAACATAAGGCACTTGAGGAGGTTCAAGAATACATAACAAGGGCGGAAGGAATGGCCTGACGACCATAAGGGATAACTAGGAGAATCAAAGAGGACAAACAGGGGGTGGGAGTAATGTATGAATAAAGTCAAGACAGTTGGCAACAATAGGCCGAAACTTGGGAGAACATAACTTGAACACTATATAAAGTGAAAGTATGGCATAGTGGGGAGGGAAATTTAACATACCATACAGCGATATACAGCCAGACAGAAACGTTGAAATAGAATTTTAATTTACATAAGGTATATTTTACCAGTCTTATGTTTTCATTGGATCTGAAAGAATAAAATTTGTGTCTTAATGATTGTTGTTACCCAAAATACAATGTTTTATAGTTTTTATTAAAATATATGCTGTTATAACAACGTAGGCACACAAAGTAAATATAATAACAATCTTAAGTGTAAGTCTGAGTTTCAGTCTTGTCATGCTCATAAAGACCCAGCTGTGGTTGCCTGGTTGCTGTGGTTGCTGTGGTTGCCTGGTTGCTGTGGTTGTCTGGTTGCTGTGATTGCCTGGCTGCTCTGGTTGCTGTGGTTGCCTGATTGCTGTGCTTGCCTGGTTGCTGTGCTTGCCTGGTTGCTGTGCTTGCCTGGTTGCTGTGCTTGCCTGGTTGCTGTGCTTGCCTGGTTGCTGTGCTTGCCTGGTTGCTGTGCTTGCCTGGTTGCTGTGCTTGCCTGATTGCTGTGCTTGCCTGGTTGCTGTGCTTGCCTGGTTGCTGTGCTTGCCTGGTTGCTGTGCTTGCCTGGTTGCTGTGCTTGCCTGATTGCTGTGCTTGCCTGATTGCTGTGCTTGCCTGGTTGCTGTGCTTGCCTGGTTGCTGTGGTTGCCTGGTTGCTGTGCTTGCCTGGTTGCTGTGCTTGCCTGGTTGCTGTGCTTGCCTGGTTGCTGTGCTTGCCTGGTTGCTGTGCTTGCCTGGTTGCTGTGCTTGCCTGGTTGCTGTGCTTGCCTGGTTGCTGTGCTTGCCTGATTGCTGTGCTTGCCTGGTTGCTGTGCTTGCCTGATTGCTGTGCTTGCCTGGTTGCTGTGCTTGCCTGGTTGCTGTGCTTGCCTGGTTGCTGTGCTTGCCTGGTTGCTGTGCTTGCCTGGTTGCTGTGGTTGCTGTGGTTGCCTGATTGCTGTGGTTGTCTGGTTGCTGTGATTGCCTGGCTGCTCTGGTTGCTGTGGTTGCCTGATTGCTGTGCTTGCCTGGTTGCTGTGCTTGCCTGGTTGCTGTGCTTGCCTGGTTGCTGTGCTTGCCTGGCTGCTCTGGTTGCTGTGGTTGCCTGATTGCTGTGCTTGCCTGGTTGCTGTGGTTGCCTGGTTGCTGTGCTTGCCTGATTGCTGTGCTTGCCTGGTTGCTGTGCTTGCCTGATTGCTGTGCTTGCCTGGTTGCTGTGCTTGCCTGGTTGCTGTGCTTGCCTGGTTGCTGTGCTTGCCTGGTCGCTGTGCTTGCCTGGTTGCTGTGCTTGCCTGGTTGCTGTGCTTGCCTGGTTGCTGTGCTTGCCTGGTTGCTGTGCTTGCCTGGTTGCTGTGCTTGCCTGGTTGCTGTGCTTGCCTGGTTGCTGTGCTTGCCTGGTTGCTGTGCTTGCCTGGTTGCTGTGCTTGCCTCGTTGCTGTGCTTGCCTCGTTGCTGTGCTTGCCTGATTGCTGTGCTTGCCTGGTTGCTGTGCTTGCCTGGTTGCTGTGCTTGCCTGGTTGCTGTGCTTGTCTGGTTGCTGTGCTTGTCTGGTTATTAAGATGTTTCGTTGGACATTATAAAAGGTAACGATCTACATCAACGTTAAACAAGAAATATCTTGAAAAAAGATGGTCGGTGTAATTTGAAGGTTAAGATTTGTTGTGCAACATAAAAAAATGCCGAGATGTTACGATAGCTGGTCACTCAAGATTCAAAATTGATTTCGGTAAATTCACCGTAAATCAGTGGTTTTCGCTAAGGTAACGTACCGCTTATCGAAAGGTTAACCAATCCGCGTCAATGTTACAAACGTTGTTCGGTTGAAGAGAAGTTGGTTTAGTGGTTAACAATAGAGGCTTGTCATAACAATATAGCGTGTCAACAATAGAGGCTTGTCATAACAATGTAGCGTCAACAATAGAGGCTTGTCATAACAATGTAGCGTCAACAATAGAGGCTTGTCATAACAATGTAGCGTCAACAATAGAGGCTTGTCATAACAATGTAGCGTCAACAATAGAGGCTTGTCATAACAATGTAGCGTCAACAATAGAGGCTTGTCATAACAATGTAGCGTCAACAATAGAGGTAACATCATTGGTTCCATGGATCATTATAGATGGGTTCAATGGGGAAAATAACATCTTCAATTTTATCACCATCGCACATCCGCAACAAATCCATTACAAGACTCTCCGCTCATGCAGTGAGATATAATGGTCAATCATAGATGTTCAAAGATGATTGTCCGTCTGATAGAATTGTACGATTGATTGATTGATGATATACTTTAGTAGGGGAAATAATTGTGATATATGGTAAAGTCTCGCGTGCAAGATTCTTTGTCATGTCTACAGCGTTTTCATTTATAAAACAAAGCTTCATTCGTATGATACAAATTATCGCCCTGTCGGTAAAAATACGAGCCTGTATCGTGTGGTTTTCTACCAGTCAATGATAGAAGATTATGGAGGTGTCAGACAAGGTATTAGTAGATAATGCCATGCCAGCATTCAAGCGACAATTACGGGAAACGTCAGTCTATAGTAAGGAGTTACGATCCTTTGAAATTATCAAACAGAAATTGGTGTACGACAATTGTATTGCGGTGGCTGTGTTGGGGTTTTGTGTCGTATGTCAACAGTATTTTAGTTGGCAGTATTTTGCATCAGTGTTCTTGGTTTACCAACCAGAACAGTCCTGTTCTTCAGCAAGCAACTGACAACTTATCTAAATCTCCCTGATTGTATGATATAAGAGTAATAAATACGTCATCACATAGGCTTCCTTAGTCATTAGAAATGTGGAGTTGGAGCCGGGTTAAACCACATCCGGATACGCCCGCCTCCGTTATGTTTGGTTGTAAGGTGAACTAAACCTATCCCGTGATCTTTCTGGTAAGATAAAACTCGTTATGTGTGTGTACAGGTCAAGGAGGACTAACTCTTCCCGCGAGTTCATGCTTCTAGGACAAAAAACCTCTTTATTCTAAACAAATATGAAATGTTATTTAAGATTTTTATGGTTTTTAGCAAGGGGCTCGTCAGAGCCAATTGCTTTAGTAGGCAAAATCCGCGGACACTCATCGGATGAGTCATCCCAAGTATTTCATTCTGAACCGCAAAAGGCTATACATACTCCTGGAGAAAGTTGTAACATTTCATCCCTAGTTTTTCTATTGATGGTAATTAATAATCTTGATTAGATCTTTTGATGTTAATTAATAATCTTGCTTATCTAATATGCACAAAGCTAATTATTTTCTTAATTAATTTATAATGTGGGTGGTAGCAATTACATCTTTGCTAAATCCATTGATGTTAATTACGTCTCTTTATAATCCAATACTTACATAATACGCACTTGTTGTTGTTTGCGGAAACAAAGCTTATTAGCATTAATTACTTTGTTTACCAACTTCTGATACTTGTCAGAATGCATTAATTACTTAACACCTGCATAATAATGCTTTGACTAATCAATTGACATTTGTCTTAATTAGGTTGATGATAATTTTATAGTGGTCAGTCGATGTGGAATATCCATTAGGACTCAGAGACAATGAATGTTACTTACGGTGTTGTTTTCATGTTGATTGTACTGTCGTCTGATACTGTGGGTGTTATATCAATTGCTATCTTTTGCCGACACCAATGTGTCATTAAAACGTTACTGCTACCAGTCAAACTCACGTCTATTGTTTTCATATCAATGTGTTATGTAATGTAGCGGAAGTTACATATACAAAATGATTGAATGTTGGTCAGTTGGAGTGAATATGACATTTTTAACATCAGTAATATGTATTTAGGGAACGCGTGTATAGCCCCGAAATTTCTTCGTGAAGTATTTAGTTAGAAATATTTTCGTCGCTACGATGCCCTATCTTCAAAATGAAATAAAATATTAAACTGACTGATTGACCATGTAAACATAATCTAATACTAACTCATAATGAAACCTGAATCTCAGTTGATCTAGCGTACAAAGTTATACTTACACATAAATTTACCCAAAAACCATCTGTCCTTTCCAAAAAATTCCAAAAGCCCAGCCGGTTGGCATATGAGCAAAACCAAAACGTCAGAAACGCTAAGATTGAGCAAAAACACATTCGTTGGCGTCCTCATCTCGCGTACCGTTGTGACGGCGATGATAACTAATACATTGCCAAATGTACCGACACAGAAAATGAAGAGATTTAACACAGATGTAACGATGTATATGTACAGCGGAATGGTCAATTCAAATTCTGGTATATTTGAAACATTGTAGTTTCTCAGTGAGATGTTGTATTTTCCACGTCCATCAATTTCAGTCAGTTCATTGAAATTGTACGATAGATTTTTACTTGCATTAAAATCCACCATGATCGTTTTATCTTGTAACGCATTTAAACATGCCGAACATATATAAACAGTGGAACACCCTTGTCCATACACTCACTGACTTTGAGTAAAATGAAGTTATTTGTTCACTTATGTTGTCAATGTTTAAATCAAAGATTCCAATGGTAAAGACCAAAATCGACACCAATTTAATGTCTTAAATTCCATTGCTGCGATCCCAGAAGAACACTTTGAGCATCTGCAAACTACTCGCGCCAAAGCAATTTAGATAACGGTTGCTAAGGTGTTTTTCGACACTAGATATTAATATTCCCGCGCAATTACAAGCGTTCAATAGTATGATAAGGTAAACTGTATAACATGATGTATGTGTCCGCGATGTGAAACAAACAAAATGTGTGGTGAAGACTGAGATGTTTAAAGTGGTATCGATATTTTATCTGATGGTGCGGCGAATATTGGTTTTATCAGTATTCTTCGGGGTCGAGGCACAGTAGCTTCAAACGTGTACTCATCAGCACCAGCGACAACAGAAAACGTTATTGTTAAGTCATCCTTTCATCAGCCGTAGCAACAACAGCAGCAATTTTCTTTACCCATAAGCATCATCTTCAGAAACGGTGCAAGAAAATTGTTTTCCGTTGTGTAATCATTTTCATCATCATCGGTGACGATGTGCTCGTCATTATAATCGTCATGACAGTCATTATATATATCGTCTTCGTGGTATTTACCAGCAGCGCAGGCGATAGCTTTGTTATAAAGACAGGAAGTGGCACAAAGAAGGCCATATTCACAAAACACGCCTCCCGAATCACTGGGCTACAAAATAAAAAAAATACAATGTATACACATTTTGTCCGCTTTGTACTCCCATGGATATATGACATAATCGCCCCTGCTTCGCCTTATGAGTCTACATGAGTCTAAGAATATAAAGGTGTTACCAGTACATGGACTTGTACTTTTATCTACGAGGGTGTATGGGAGGCGGGCATTACTACCGCAATGACTAAAGCCCAACTCTGGTTGTTTATGTGACTTAAACTTATTTCAGTGCACGATTTGAATGTAACATTATATTTGTAAACATATAAGCATTGCATGTTATCTCCATCTGGACGGACATTCAGAACAATTCTCAGTATTTAAGTTACCAACAGAATGAGTTATAACGTCTAGCACGAAATGCAACATACAAAAGACATACAAAGCACACAGAGACATGAACACATGGAGAAACAAGAAATATCTTGAAGGTTAACATTTGTTGTGCAACATAAAATAATGCCGAGACGTTACCATTGCTGATCAATTAAGATCCAAAATGGATTTCGGTAAATTTCGGTAATTTTACCGAAATTGAGTGGTTTTCTGTAAGGTAACGTCGTACCCCTTATTGAAATGTAAACCAATACGCGTCACGTTTGTTCTGTTGTAGAGAGGTTAGTTTAGCGGTTAACATAAGATTTGATTGGTTTACACAACACTGATATGCAAATAGCAAAGCCATGTTAGTACGGCTGCGCCGGAAAACGAAGATCGGCGCAAACTGAAATAAGCGAATATTTTATAGTTTTATTGGTAAAATTGGTAAAAAGATTTTCAGTAATTGCATGAACACATTTTCATTGATTCAAAAAATAAAGACAACGAAATATGAAAATTCTGCTTTCGTTCATTTGTTTAAACTTATAAATATATTCAACATTATTAGCATTCGTGTTAGCAATAGTTAGTTCCATGTTCAATTCAATTCATGCGTAAAATAAAGGAACATCAACACACAATTACTGGGCCATTGTGGTATATTGTCCATTGATAGAGATTTCAATAAATGCAATACTTAAGTATTTATTTATAACTATACTATACTATACGTTTATTGGTACAATCTGCACATACAGTGCCTTTGACCATTAACAAAATAAATATAATATGAGATGGTCAAGACAGTAAATATACATGTTACAAATACAATATCAAACATGTTATATAAGCAAACACAGAACAGAACAAAGATATTTGTGTATAAGTATGAATATTAAATGTAAGCAGCAATGGAATAACATTTTAGTGTCTTAATGTTACGCAATAATAAATATATATAACTATACGTGAACAGGAGAAGATATTTTAAGAGCAGAAAATCTTACTATGGAGCAATTAATGTAAGTTTGTCTTGTCTCAGTTTCATTGCATTAAAAACTAATTTAGCAGAGTATAACAAGAACTATCTTCAAAAAAAGATAAACGGCCTTAGATGGAATGATTTTTTGCAGTATGTGAAATAGAAATTTATTTAAAACAAAACAGTAGAAGTTTACCATTGAAAACATTAAATAAATTATTACGCTAGGCAAATAGTTCTCGTGTAATGCCTTCAGTTTGCCTTAAAATCGACAATATGCGCAATGTTCCATTCAGATTAAGTGAAAAATTCGTATAAAGTCGGATTTTGCCAGAGGGGTACGCTACGGACGGGCCAGAGGGGTACGCTACGGACGGGCCAGAGGGGTACGCTACGGACGGGCCAGAAGGGTACGCTACGGACGGGCCAGAGGGGTACGCTACGGACGGGCCAGAGGGGTACGCTACGGACGGGCCAGAGGGGTACGCTACGGACGGGCCAGAGGGGTACGCTACGGACGGGCCAGAGGGGTACGCTACGGACGGGAAAAGAAGTATTTTTCAACGATAAATAACTGAAAACTATGAAATTGCAAGAAATCATGTCAATTTTTGGTAAGAAAACAAACCCATATCATCTTTTTTAAATACGTTTCTTTTTGCATTAAGAAAAAGAATTGTCTTCTCGAGACATCCCGCTTGGTACCTCCCCGCTTGGTACCTCCCCGCTTGGTACCTCTCCGCTTGGTACCTCTCCGCTTGGTACCTCTCCGCTTGGTACCTCCCCGCTTGGTACCTCCCCGCTTGGTACCTCTCCGCTTGGTACCTCTCCGCTTGGTACCTCTCCGCTTGGTACCTCCCCGCTTGGTACCTCCCGCTTGGTACCTCCCCGCTTGGTACCTCCCCGCTAGGTACCTCCCCGCTTGGTACCTCCCCGCTTGGTACCTCCCCGCTTGGTACCTCCCCGCTTGGTACCTCCCCGCTTGGTACCTCCCCGCTTGGTACCTCTCCGCCTAAACTATGAACTAAGCATAGCGTCTGATTTGTTGCGTATTTAAAAGACGCACTTCATATACAACATTTGATTTGTTTGAAATGTAGGTCAAAATCAATATTGTATAGCTTCGCCGAAAAAAAACATGTTCATTGATACGATATGCAAGCATTTATCCCGTGTCTTAATTAAAGAAAAAGATACAAGGTATAGTAAATAATATATGGACCCGACTGCTTAAAACAATGTCAAAGGTATAAAAACTTCCGAATCGATGAAGGCGTAAAAAGCTAAAACAAAATTTATCCCGTAATCCTATTGATTTAGTCAGGAATGTTCTTGTTTATTTTTAAAGCCACCGTAGCAAGCGTGATTCTTCGACATTATTCCATCCTGTATTCCCCGTATGTTGTGTTATGTTGTGTTCAATCCGGTTTACTATCTCACAACTATAGAAAACGTATTAATTACTGTTAAATTTGCCTGATCAACATAACATTGTTTTTGATTTTGCTTACCATAACATTTTTTTTATTTTGATGTATTACGTACATTAAACTGCGACACGAATTCATCAGTAATTAAAAGTCTAGTTACTGTCCGTAAGGATGTGCAGCGCAATCATAAATACGTGTGTATACATTCAAACCATAATTTACGAAATGCACATTTTTATTTCTTGAACAGACGAGTTTATTCATTCTAGTCTAGCGTTTACAACGTGCAGATTTGAACCAATCGGCCTCAATTTTACAAACGCATTTCAGTTGTTCAAATTATTCTTCGGCATTTTACTTTGAATTTGAATGACTAAGGAACCGCGGTAACGCAGGTAGCAAATCAAGCTTCAAATGGTTGTGCCGGAAATGTCAACAATTGCGGAAGCTAAAGGCACACAAGGCTTAGATCCAGATTGGACGCCAATGTGCCGGAAATGTCAACAATTGCGGAAGCTAAAGGCACACAAGGCTTAGATCCAGATTGGACGCCAATGTGCCGGAAATGTCAACAATTGCGGAAGCTAAAGGCACACAAGGCTTAGATCCAGATTGGACGCCAATGTGCCGGAAATGTCAACAATTGCGGAAGCTAAAGGCACACAAGGCTTAGATCCAGATTGGACGCCAATGTGCCGGAAATGTCAACAATTGCGGAAGCTAAAGGCACACAAGGCTTAGATCCAGATTGGACGCCAATGTGCCGGAAATGTCAACAATTGCGGAAGCTAAAGGCACACAAGGCTTAGATCCAGATTGGACGCCAATGTGCCGGAAATGTCAACAATTGCGGAAGCTAAAGACACACAAGGCTTAGATCCAGATTGGACGCCAATCTGCCGGAAATGTCAACAATTGCGGAAGCTAAAGGCACACAAGGCTTAGATCCAGATTGGACGCCAATCTGCCGGAAATGTCAACAATTGCGGAAGCTAAAGGCACACAAGGCTTAGATCCAGATTGGACGCCAATCTGCCGGAAATGTCAACAATTGCGGAAGCTAAAGGCACACAAGGCTTAGATCCAGATTGGACGCCAATGTGCCGGAAATGTCAACAATTGCGGAAGCTAAAGGCACACAAGGCTTAGATCTCCAGAGTGGACGCCAATGTGCCGGAAATGTCAACAATTGCGGAAGGTAAAGGCACACAAGGCTTAGATCTCCAGAGTGGACGCCAATGTGCCGGAAATGTCAACAATTGCGGAAGGTAAAGGCACACAAGGCTTAGATCTCCAGAGTGGACGCCAATGTGCCGGAAATGTCAACAATTGCGGAAGCTAAAGGCACACAAGGCTAAGAACTCCAGAGTGGACGCCAAATGTACAGATGTATCTGGCGCATCTGAATGTAAACTAATTAAATGGTTTCCATTCTGAGTTGTTGCTATATTGGCTGTAACATCTTCAATACGAACAATTTCTGGGTAATATCCATTTAAACATCTTATTGAATCATGTTATGTATGGACAAAAAAAGGAGAGAGAATAATTTGCTACAGGGAACGTCACATACATAAACTCTTCACACAGACCTCCGGGAAAACAACAATCCATAAAACAAGAGGCATTTGTGGAGGTTCAAGGGTACATACGTAAGGGAACAGGGGCCCAGGGAATAGCCTGATCGACCGTAAGGGATAACTATGAGAATCAAAAACCCTGCTTGTTAAATTAAAATATATCACAAACTTCTTTTTTTCGACAAATAGGATGGAATACATTCTGAGTGTATTATTTGATAATGTATACTTGTTGATGTTATAATGTATATGTATGTTTATAATATCAATGAGAACGATAATTAACATCATTACTGCTAATTATATTTATGTATGTATTGTGTTGTAATATCGTTTTGAAGTAGATCCATAGTCACCTGTTGTCAACGTCTGTATATAAATTAGATAGGCAAGTATTGTATATTCACATGGGCCTTTGGTCTACTGAAATTGAAAATCAACTTCATCTTCTACTTAATAGTTTTCATGTTTTCGTTTTTGTAAAAAATGAGCAAATATGAGATGACATTATTTTAAATGATAATCTAACATTGAAAATGCCAACACTTTAGACATTACAATGTATTTAATGTTGGCGTGAGTGTAACTCATTAATGTTCATTTCCCATTTCAGAAACGGAAACATCGATATTGCATAACACGTTCTATAGATAAATAAATTGCCCACTGATGTATTAATTTAGTAGCACTTTGAATAAGTCTAATTTAAGAACTGCGTAGAATATGATCGCTGTTCCGCAGGCCTAATGCATCCAATGGTGGAGGAAATTGACGTATGCAAAAGATACTCAATGATTCAGCAGAAAAGTAATACAGTCTCTGTTGACTCGCGAATCGTCCTGAATAACAGAAATACACTAAATCTCTCACAAACGTGACCAGGACCCACGTGATGGCATTAACACGGGCAATTTAATGTATTAGAAAAGGGTGTTGCTCTACATTGTACATGAAATTTCTTAATAAAAAAAATATCATACTTTGATTTAGTGGAAATGACCTGCTGAAACCGTATTTCGATTAAAGTTCACAATGACCTTGACCATTGACCTACTGACCTCAAAATCAATAGGGGTCATCAACTTGCCACGATCAGGATGCCTATCAAGTTTGAGAAGCATAAGCATTCGTTATTGTTTGGAAATCGTTTTTCGAGTGAATGTCACCGTAACCTTTGACATACTGACCTCAAAAATCAAAAGGGGTCAGCTACTTGCCACGACCAGCAGGTCAATCAAATACACTTGACAAACTATCCATGTCCACTAGAAAAAATTAAACATCCATTTCACTAGTTTACACAAAAGAAATAGTACTAGCAATATAGCCTATGTTACACAATCTAGATATGCCTGCTGGTCATGACAAGATGATGACGCCTATTGATTTATAATAATTATATATTACGTAAATGATAGATAATACATTTATGACACTCAGAACTGGCAGACGTTAAACAACATTCTACTCCATTCAGTTCTGTTTTCGTTTCCAGCTTGTGACGTACACATTGTTTAAATCTCAAAACAAAGATTCAATGAAACTGGAAATTGAGATAAGTAGGTAGTTGCAAAAAAATAGTTCTCCATTTTCCAAATGAGTTTTAGTCTTGTCAACTTTGCAGCTGTAATTAATCGTCACCAAACAGCATAAAGTATTGCTTACATGAGTTGATAAAAAAGCCAAGTCGAGAAAAGCTCGCGTCCTTTAAAAAGTAGTCCATTTCGCGTATGTACACATGTATTGTGTTAAATGTTAGTCTTGAAATAATTTCCGGAAATATGTGTGAATTATGCTAAAATATAAGAGCGGCCAACGTGGAATCAAAACTTGATAATGATAATCAATGACTGCAGTTTGAAAGCAATATAAATGTTCATTCGGTAAGTGCAGTGCACGTATTCAGGAATGTCAGAGTGTATTTATTTCGTACGATAGGCATATTTGTAGCGTCGTGGAAACCAAGAAGGACGCTGCCATTATATGTAGCAGGCTCGTATTTTCCCGTTAGACAAAAGTAAAAATTTAAAAGTGTAACACAATACTTAGACTCGTTGCAGCTGCAAAGATATGAAATTTATCCACTTTCTATATACATGTTATTATTTGTATTTTTTATAAGGAGAAACAGAAACTAAAGCTTGAATTTGTGTGTATGTAGTCCTAATGGATAATGGTTTTAAAGTATCATTTCTCAAAATTCACACGCCGAGGTATATCTTTCATTTATCATCATATTACCCCAGATCTTCTCAGCTGGCAATATCCAAGTGATATATCATTCCATGGCCTAATTTTCTAATTGTCCTAATCACAAAGTTCTTAGACGAACTGACTAAGAGAAAAGCATTATTTGCCCTGCAGATAACGGGGATGCTAATTTCGCGTTACAAATAACACATGATTGTCCTAATACAGACAGAATCTGACATGTAAGATGTGACCTCTCAGTCGATTCCATTTAGGTCAATCAATACATAATGACTAAAGTATTAATATATTTAATAGAATAGAATAGAATAGAATTTATTTGCATATTTAGTCCTAAAAAGGACTTTGTACAAAACAACAATGATACATATATTACAGTAAATAGCATGGTGACAAATGGCGCAAAAGTATGTAGTTTAATATTATATCGAAATAAATAAATGTAGGTAATTTTGGTCCGTTTCCGGGAGAGACAGTACGTTTTACAAGATATTAACAAATATAGTAATATAGAAGTATGCGTACTGATATTATTTGTTATGCATTAAACCGCTTTTACCAGGGTTTGATGCATGACAAACAATATCAGACGGTCAATGCTTATTTAAAGACATCTATATAATTATATAGATGTTTCCATAAGACAAAATTATACAAAACAAGATAAATGGTATGTAATAAGGTGTACGGGTATTTTTTTTCTTTATTGTAAACGTTATAAACGCCTCAAGTCCTAAAATAGATGATACGTTTAATGTACATATAATGATCGTACACTGCTATGATACAGGAAGGTGCCGTGTATTTACAATACACTGACAAATAGGCATTACAATGTGATTTTCAACAATACCCACATGGCATTTGCAACCTTCCGTAATGTTCACAACACATGTACTAGTGCAGTAAACAAAAAATAATAAACAAATGACAAAAATAAACAAATGACAAAAACATATGACAATAAACAAGCATTAAGTATTTGTACAGTTCGGACGAAGTGTGGAAGCAAATATATTAAGATAATATGGCATGTAAGTTTCGTCTTTCAACAAAAGCATGGTGAATAAAAGTGGCCAGGTTTCTAATTTCATCAACGTTTTCGCTGGTAATTAATTGTACAAATTTAATCATGTTTGGTTTTCGCCAATAATAAGGCTTTAATAATTGTTTACGTATCTCATTATAAATTGGGCATTGAATGATAAAATGATATTCGTCTTCTAACAAATTGCATGCAATGCATAGGCGTTCGTCGAACGGTACCGGATGAGGTTTTTTCCACCGACCTGTTTCAACATACAAACCTATGAGAAGACATTCTCAATTGTGACATAGCTATTCTATACTTTTTGATATTGATGACTTCGAGGTATTTATTGTGTGTAAAATTAAAAAATGTTTTAAAAAACAAAGCTCTTGATGAGTTTTCTAATCTCGTGTTAAAATCCTGAACCCATATATCGCGAATCCTCTGCTTTATCAGCGCAAGGAAATAATAACTTATACTTATGATCAGTAATATCTTCATATGTGACTGTACTAGCAGCACCGTCTTAGCGCGGTTGTCTCTTTTCGGTCTTATGATTCTTTTCGGGCTTCGGGCTTATGATTCTTTTCGGGCTTATGATTCGTTTCGGACTTATGATTCTTGGGAATATTTTCGTTGTACTGACGTGAAGCAGAGTTTTACCCGCCATCTGCAAACCTACTGTCCTTGTCCCTTACCGGTTTAAGAACTTTCCAATTTACATTACTCAAACTATTCTAGTCATTTTGAATGTATAAATTCCATTTTAAGAAATATTATTTAGGCAGTTCAGGCTCAATATATTTTTTCGTACCAGATGTGTTTCGACCCATTGTAATTACAAAATTGTCACATCTTTGTTTTTTGAGTATTTCAGCTTTTTACCACGCATCATGAATGTAACATCAATTTGAATAAAGTAAAACGGTTAACTGAACTGCGTCTTATAGTGATGATGGCAGAACAGTGACACTGTAGCACAGTCCAGCATGGATATGTGTGTGTATGGTCTGGGTTCGTGCTTCCTCTACCATCCATGTTTACATTTGGTGCTTATTGATTAGAGAAAGTTACATTCTTTTCTAGGTTAACTTTTTGTTTTATTTATTTTTCTTGCTAAATGATTAGAAACAAACCAGACACAATTGAGTTCACTCACCTCTCTCACTCTGTGTTTCTGTTACGGATATGCCACCGGCGTTATATATCTGTCTCTAACTTAATATGCGTCTGTGTTACATCCTTCATTGCTTTTCTCTATATTTGAATTTTAGTAGTGAATAACAAGAATCAAGAATTTTTACAGTGATATTTATTTGTTAATTTTACTGCCGAATATAGGCTGTTTCCCCTTATCAAAAAGTGTCATGGGCCATTTCCCCCTAAAATCATATTTTTTTCTCAGTCCTTTGTTCATCCCAAATTTGGGATTTATTGCGCCTATTTTCCCAATTGAAAAGGCGCAGGCAATAAAAACATTTTCAAAAAGAATCGCTGTTTATGTGCTATCAATTAAACGAAGCCGTGTTCTACCTAAGCTATTTGTAGGGGAGACCGGGGCACAATGTTACACGGGGTAAAGTGTTACGTTTAAATTTTCAAACAAATAACGTCATTTTATGACGTCATAACCATTGTAGTTTAAACTACGTTTGGTATCGCCATTTTATCTGATCGGTCTAGGACAAGTCCAGCAGGGCCGTAAATTATATGGAGGCATGTAGGCAGTTGCCTCCTATTGCGGGCTGAAAAAAAAATCATTTTTTGTCTAAAAAGGGTCCAAAAAATTGTTTGCCTCGCCGCTCCGCTCGGCGGGGTGCCTCCCCTTCCAGGGGAGGCAATTTACGGCCCTGGTCCAGTCGATAATTAAGTATTAGTGATAAGTCAACGCATATCCGGAAATATTAGTAACTTTTCATGAATTTGGAGAAAATCGATTTCCTTTTAATTCATGAATTGGTTGATTATTTAGCTTATGTGGTAAATTAGAGTACATTTTCAGCATGACGTTGCGGAATTAATCGTGATTCGGTCTACATTGGATTTTACCCAAGGACGGTTGTATTTCCATGGGATTGTTAGGGGCAATGTGTTACATGATACACGGGGCATAAAGTTACTATGTAACACCATGCCCCGTGTGCTTGCCAACATTCATCTAACTTAAGGTAAGGCCACCCTAATGAGAATGTAAATTTTAATTCATTTGGAATACCTTGGTCAATATCAATCCTTAGCCTATGTGTTAAGCCTCTTGCCTTACATGCGAAAGGTCCAGGATTCAAATCCCCGCAGTGCCCAAATTTTTTCTTTGCTTTTTTCATGACATTTCTTGTCTTACTGACTTTTTTGACAAGGAAACTGATATAAAATCATAAAATATAAATTATATCATTTTCCCCCCAAAAAAATGCCATATTTCTCCAAATTTTGATAATTCTGCACGGTAAAATTTGATACATACATATTACAAGATGTTATCAAAGCAAAACTGGACGGTAAAAGTTTTTCATTTTGTTATATTTTGTTAAAGAGGTGTTGAGGATAATTTGGATGTCCATTATATTAGAGTACTAACGTTATTATGTATGATTATGCTACCTTGAAAATTGTCATTTCTTATTGTGATTTAAAAATTACGTCATTTACTGGAGGATGTATGCATATGAAGTACCACCTATATTTTTTACAAAGCATATTATTTTTTATTTCTTTTCCTTATGATATCACTAGCACTTTCTTTTTAAGAATAACACAAACAGATGATAAAAAAGTCTCATTTTGAAAAAAATATATTAAAACTTGAAAATCTTTAAAACGGCACGGTAAAACTTTGTAATATTTTGCATTTAGTTAACTTATGTGATTGAGAAACTCATGGAAACAGTTTAGTTAAGAATTGAAGATGAGTATTAGAGTGGTTTTACCTTAAGAAAACTACCACTGACTATTTGTTTACTATGTTTTACTGTTGATAACGTATTTGCATTTAACTTAACAGTTATCATTATTCAATAGAGAGCAATAATTACACCGAGTAGATCTATAAATAAATAATTGTCTGTGTAGAATGGTTTGAAACTACAAAAAAACAACAGATGTCATGTTGGTACTACTTACCTGACGGTGGTACCGTTTGTCATGTTGGTACAATAACCTGCTCAGCTGTTGGTACAGCTTACGTGTTGTTAGTACTACTTACCTGATGTTGATACATGTTATGTCATGTTGGTACAACTTACCTGACGGTGGTACAGTTTGTCATGTTGGTACAATAACCTGCTGTTGGTACAGTTTACGTGCTGTTAGTTATACTTACCTGATGTTGATACAGGTTATGTCATGTTGGTACAGCTTACGTGATGTTGGTACAACTTACCTGCTGTTGGTACAGTTTACATGCTGTTGGTACACATTACCTGACGTTGGTACACCTTACCTTACGTTGGTACACATTACCTGGTGTTGGTACAGCTTGCCTGGTGTTGGTATAGCTTACCTGATGTTGGTACAACTTTCCTGCTGTTGGTACAGTAGTAAATGTCATGTTGGTACAGCTTACATGCTGTTGGTACACCTTACCTTACGTTGGTACACATTACTGTTGGTACAGTAGTAAATGTCATGTTGGTACAGCTTACCTGCTGTTGGTACAGTAAATGTCAGGTTGGTACAGCTTAACTGCTGTTGTTACAATTTACCTGATGTTGGTACAACTTATGTGCTGTTGGTACAGTTTACCTGATGTTGGTACAGCTTACTTTATGTTGATACAGTTTATGTCTTGTTGGTACAGCTTACCTGATGTTGATACAGTTCATGTCACATAGATTCAACTAACTGAAGTTGGAACAGCTTAGGCGATGTTTTTTGTTTTAGTATAGGACACAATTATTGTGCTACATGTGTATATGTATCATGTTGGTACAACTTACGTGTTGTTAGTACTACTTACCCGATGTTGATACAGGTTATGTCATGTTGGTACAGCTAACCTCACGGTGGTACAGTTTTTCCTGTTGGTACAGCTTACGTGATGTTGGTACAACTTACCTGCTGTTGGTACAGTTTACATGCTGTTGGTACACCTTATCTGATGTTGGTACACCTTACCTGACGTTGGTACACCTTACCTGACGTTGGTACACCTTACCTGGTGTTGGTACAGCTTGCTTGGACACTCGACAAGTCAGACGAAATATTGTAGACAAGAAGAGCTACTAGTGTATGCGTTCCATACTATTTATGTAAAACGCTTTTACATTTCACCACATTTTTATTAACCCAGTCGTATATATCTGTCACAGTCTTCGGCCAAACCGCTTATAGTATACGCACCTGTACATTAAACCAATTATACAGTGGAACACGCTTATAGTACACGCACCTGTACATTAAACCAATTATACAGTGGAACACGCTTATAGTACACGCACCTGTACATTAAACCAATTATACAGTGGAACACGCTTATAGTACACGCACATGTACATTAAACCAATTATACAGTGGAACACGCTTATAGTACAAGCACCTGTACACCAAACCAATTATACAGTGGAACACGCTTATAGTACACGCACCTGTACATTAAACCAATTATACAGTGGAACACGCTTATAGTACACGCACCTGTACATTAAACCAATTATACAGTCGAACACGCTTATAGTACACGCACCTGTACACCAAACCAATTATACAGTCGAACACGCTTATAGTACACGCACCTGTACACCAAACCAATTATACAGTCGAACACGCTTATAGTACACGCACCTGTACACCAAACCAATTATACAGTGGAACACGCTTATAGTACACGCACCTGTACACCAAACCAATTATACAGTGGAACACGCTTATAGTACACGGACCTGTACACCAAACCAATTATACAGTGGAACACGCTTATAGTACACGGACCTGTACACCAAACCAATTATACAGTGGAACACGCTTATAGTACACGCACCTGTACATTAAACCAATTATACAGTGGAACACGCTTATAGTACACGCACCTGTACACCAAACCAATTATACAGTGGAACGCGCTTATAGTACAAGCACCTGTAAATTAAACCAATTATACAGTGGAACACGCTTATAGTACACGCACCTGTACACCAAACCAATTATACAGTGGAACACGCTTATAGTACACGCACTTGTACATTAAACCAATTATACAGTGGAACACGCTTATAGTACACGCACCTGTACACCAAACCAATTATACAGTGGAACACGCTTATAGTACACGCACTTGTACATTAAACCAATTATACAGTGGAACACGCTTATAGTACACGCATCTATACATTAAACCAATTATACAGTGGAACACGCTTATAGTACACGCACCTGTACATTAAACCAATTATACAGTGGAACACGCTTATAGTACACGCATCTATACATTAAACCAATTATACAGTGGAACACGCTTATAGTACACGCACCTGTACATTAAACCAATTATACAGTGGAACACGCTTATAGTACACGCACCTGTACATTAAACCAATTATACAGTGGAACACGCTTATAGTACACGCACCTGTATATTAAACCAATTATACAGTGGAACACGCTTATAGTATACGCACCTGTACACCAAACCAATTATACAGTGGAACACGCTTATAGTACACGCACCTGTACACCAAACCAATTATACAGTGGAACACGCTTATAGTACACGCACCTGTACATTAAACCAATTAAACAGTGGAACATGCTTATAGTACACGCACCTTTAAATTAAACCAAGTATACAGTGGAACACGCTTATAGTATACGCACCTGTACACCAAACCAATTAAACAGTGGAACATGCTTATAGTACACGCACCTTTAAATTAAACCAAGTATACAGTGGAACACGCTTATAGTACACGCACCTGTACACCAAACCAATTAAACAGTGGAACACGCTTATAGTACACGCACCTGTACACCAAACCAATTATACAGTGGAACACGCTTATAGTACACGCACCTGTACACCAAACCAATTAAACAGTGGAACATGCTTATAGTACACGCACCTGTACACCAAACCAATTAAACAGTGGAACATGCTTATAGTACACGCACCTGTACACCAAACCAATTAAACAGTGGAACATGCTTATAGTACACGCACCTGTACACCAAACCAATTAAACAGTGGAACATGCTTATAGTACACGCACCTGTACACCAAACCAATTAAACAGTGGAACACGCTTATAGTACACGCACCTGTACACCAAACCAATTAAACAGTGGAACATGCTTATAGTACACGCACCTTTAAATTAAACCAAGTATACAGTGGAACACGCTTATAGTATACGCACCTGTACATTAAACCAATTATACAGTGGAACACGCTTATAGTACACGCACCTGTACATTAAACCAATTATACATTGGAACAAGCTTATAATGAATTTCTGGGGACCTGGAGATTTACTTCGTTATACACAAACTTTGTTATATATTTCGTTATAAATCTATTGATAAAACAAATTTCCTTGTAACATCCTGTTTTCACACCCAGACCAATCGAAATTGCGTTAAAATATGCCTTTTGGGCCCCAAAACTTACGCTATATCCAAAATTACGCTATATCCAAATCCATTATAACCGTGAAGTTATACAATGAACTATAGAATAACTTGGAGGGGGGAATAAAAATTACTAAGTACTATCCGATTTTTCGTTATCATCCAGTACATTATAAGCGTGTTCCACTGTATAAACATTATCTCGGTTATGTGATTTAGAAATGCGATATTTCATGTTTTGTGATCACGCTTACATGAGCAGGGGAGAGATTAGAAAGAAAGATGAATACATCAACATTGTTGATGCTTACTTGTATGTATTGTAGCATGCAATGTTCATATAGGTTTATCGGTGTTGTTCTTTGGTGCTGTGGCATTGATCTAAATCTGTCGGGTGGGTGTATATTACTGGCTTTCACTTTATATAGTGTTCATGTTATTTCCTGCCAAGTTGCCTTTTGTTGTCAGCTGTCTTTCGATCCATTAACCCCCCCCCCCCCTGTTTGACCTCTTTGATTCTCCTAGTTGTCCCTATGGTCGCCCGGGTCACTCCTTGCGCCCCTGTTCCCTTACGTATGAACCCATGAGCCTCCTCAAATGCCTTATGTTTTATGGATTGTGGATCGTTGTTTGGGGAGGCACTGTTCTATGTATGTGGCGTTCCCTGTAACAACGTATTCCCTCTCTTTTACTCTAAAAGAGAATATAGACGTAGAGTTGGAACTATCACATACAAGGCGCACAGTAAATGATGTGTGAACATACTCATTGTAGGAGTATCGCCTTTGAATGATGTGTGAACATACTCATTGTAGGAGTATCGCCTTTGAATGATGTGTGAACATACTCATTGTAGGCGTATCGCCTTTGAATGATGTGTGAACATACTCATTGTAGGAGTATCGCATTTGAATGATGTGTGAACATACTCATTGTAGGAGTATCGCCTTTGAATGATGTGTGAACATACTCATTGTAGGAGTATCGCCTTTGAATGATGTGTGAACATACTCATTGTAGGAGTATCGCATTTGAATGATGTGTGAACATACTCATTGTAGGAGTATCGCTTTTGAATGATGTGTGAACATACTCATTGTAGGAGTATCGCATTTGAATGATGTGTGAACATACTCATTGTAGGCGTATCGCCTTTGAATGATGTGTGAACATACTCATTGTAGGAGTATCGCATTTGAATGATGTGTGAACATACTCATTGTAGGAGTATCGCATTTGAATGATGTGTGAACATACTCATTGTAGGAGTATCGCCTTTGAATGATGTGTGAACATACTCATTGTAGGAGTATCGCCTTTGAATGATGTGTGAACATACTCATTGTAGGAGTACCGCATTTGAATGATGTGTGAACATACTCATTGTAGGAGTATCGCCTTTGAATGATGTGTGAACATACTCATTGTAGGAGTATCGCATTTGAATGATGTGTGAACATACTCATTGTAGGAGTATCGCATTTGAATGATGTGTGAACATACTCATTGTAGGAGTATCGCCTTTGAATGATGTGTGAACATACTCATTGTAGGAGTATCGCCTTTGAATGATGTGTGAACATACTCATTGTAGGAGTACCGCATTTGAATGATGTGTGAACATACTCATTGTAGGAGTATCGCCTTTGAATGATGTGTGAACATACTCATTGTAGGAGTATCGCCTTTGAATGATGTGTGAACATACTCATTGTAGGAGTACCGCATTTGAATGATGTGTGAACATACTCATTGTAGGAGTATCGCCTTTGAATGATGTGTGAACATACTCATTGTAGGAGTATCGCATTTGAATGATGTGTGAACATACTCATTGTAGGAGTATCGCATTTGAATGATGTGTGAACATACTCATTGTAGGAGTATCGCCTTTGAATGATGTGTGAACATACTCATTGTAGGAGTATCGCCTTTGAATGATGTGTGAACATACTCATTGTAGGAGTATCGCCTTTGAATGATGTGTGAACATACTCATTGTAGGAGTATCGCCTTTGAATGATGTGTGAACATACTCATTGTAGGAGTATCGCCTTTGAATGATGTGTGAACATACTCATTGTAGGAGTATCGCCTTTGAATGATGTGTGAACATACTCATTGTAGGAGTATCGCCTTTGAATGATGTGTGAACATACTCATTGTAGGAGTATCGCCTTTGAATGATGTGTGAACATACTCATTGTAGGAGTATCGCATTTGAATGATGTGTGAACATACTCATTGTAGGAGTATCGCCTTTGAATGATGTGTGAACATACTCATTGTAGGAGTATCGCATTTGAATGATGTGTGAACATACTCATTGTAGGAGTATCGCCTTTGAATGATGTGTGAACATACTCATTGTAGGAGTATCGCCTTTGAATGATGTGTGAACATACTCATAGTAGGAGTATCGCCTTTGAATGAAGTGTGAACATACTCATTGTAGGAGTATCGCCTTTGAATGAAGTGTGAACATACTCATTGTAGGAGTATCGCCTTTGAATGATGTGTGAACATACTCATTGTAGGAGTATCGCCTTTGAATGATGTGTGAACATACTCATTGTAGGAGTATCGCATTTGAATGATGTGTGAACATACTCATTGTAGGAGTATCGCCTTTGAATGATGTGTGAACATACTCATTGTAGGAGTATCGCCTTTGAATGATGTGTGAACATACTCATTGTAGGAGTATCGCCTTTGAATGATGTGTGAACATACTCATTGTAGGAGTATCGCATTTGAACAGACAGTTGCTAAATCGACACTGTGGACTTAATGAAATTAATATGGAAGTCAGGCATGAATTACCATATTCACACCACACAGCCCCCTAAAATCATTGGTATAATTGAAAAATACTCACAAACAACTACAATAGATAAAGGAACACGCGACACAACCGTAAATAATATGTGAAAATAGGAGTATCGCCTTGAACAGTTAAGTGCAATTTTATGCGTCACGGGGGAAGGGTCTTTATGTAGATGAATATTGAAGTAATGAAGGAAACACCACATGGCAAAATGCACAACCATCCCAAAAGTACTAGGAGACATGACAATACATAGATTCATGTAAACAATTACGCATGTAGAAAGGGACAGAGCATACAGGAGAACCTGCTTGGAGCAGCCAATGGCAAACCACAACTAGAGGTTTAAACCTGGTTTAAGGCATGTTTTCTAGTGTAAGTCACATTTGTAAATACTAAAAATGAAGTTACGATGTCATGAAATACGAATGTGTTTACAATGTATTGATAACTAGCAGAGCGGTGAAAATATATATTGAGTGCATTAGTCCTTTCACCCTTTGTCCGTTGTATTGCTATATCGGAAGGCTTACATAAGTCAAGTGTTCACAAAGATGCACAATGAAAGTTTGAAAGCTCTGAGTATCAAAGTTTGTGATAAACACTATGTCTATTGGCCTCAGGTCCAAACAAAAATCTATTTCGATTCATATTGTAAGTACAAACACTATTTAAAGATTGTCAGACTGATTTTTATCCACTCTTTCAAGAACACATTCCAATGCCTAATGTTTAGACATGAAATAATAGTTAATCGAACGTTTAACTTTGTGAAACAACTTAACGTTTTAATAGTAAAAATTAGGCGTCTTTTTTGATTGGCACCTTGTCTGTTTGCATGGCAGACGACTATAGAATCATGCTAGGACTGAACATCAAGCCGTATTGCGACATTTGAGAAGGAAATCACTCAGTCCACACGATGTATCACATTATATATAAACTAGACAAATGGGATTATATCATGTGAGACTTCACAAGCAGCCTGTGACCATTGTAAGTTTCAAATTATTGAATAATTCTGTTCATAGGAATAGTTTAATTGAATATTCACATTATTTTATAAATACATGCAGACGTTGACTAAATTCACAATCCATTTCAATGGAAGTTTTAATGTTTTCATTGAGGGCACTAATATTCTGGCAGCATTAATATTGTACAGCGCAGGACTTACCGTTAAATAAATCAAGAATTCGAACTTCTTTCGAGAAGTTTGTCTTCTAAATGATTTGGCTAAAGACGTCTTCAGCATCAAATGCTGATTCAACAAACGTGTTCACAGAAAATTAGTTGGAGCTGGTTTGTAAATCGAAACCCAAGAACCATTGATTACGACAACAGATCGTCCGTCGGTGGGGTATATAAGCACAAGGACAATCGAATGTTTGATGTTATATTTGTGTTTCCCTGACATTGCAGTTCATTTATGTCACAGTAAACACACAGACACAAGCGTGGATTGGAAATGTCTGACATCAAACCAATGTCAGACGTTTAATTAAGTATATAAGTAGTTAAGTGAGCAAACTTTATACCCAAGCAGCAAATATAAACTACTTTATAATGTTGCACTTATAAATTGTGGTTACTTGTGTATTGATTGGCCAATGGCAATGAAATGCTCAGACGCTTTTATTAGGTTTGACAACTTCCCCGCACGCAATCAGCCGACAACTTCCCCGCACGCAATCAGCTGACAACTTCCCCGCACGCAATCAGCTGACAACTTCCCCGCACGCAATCAGCCGACAACTTCCCCGCACGCTATCAGCTGACAACTTCCCCGCACGCAATCAGCTGACAACTTCCCCGCACGCAATCAGCTGACAACTTCCCCGCACGCTATCAGCTGACAACTTCCCCGCACGCAATCAGCTGACAACTTCCCACACGCAATCAGCTGACAACTTCCCCGCACGCTATCAGCTGACAACTTCCCCGCACGCTATCAGCTGACAACTTCACCGCACGAATCCGATGTGGAGGACAAATGGCCGTAACCAAATGATACATAAGGACCTGCCCTGTCCTGGAACCCGGACCTCCCGGATGACAGGCCATCGCTCTACCAAACTGAGCCTATCGGGAGGTCTAGGTAATTATGTAATTACAGTAACAAAAGCAGAACGAATGAAAACTTACACACCATGTAGCAAGCTGTTAATATCAACACCACGTGCACTAAACTCAGCGCAAATTTATTCCCGAGCCACACGTGATTAACCACGTGATCCCAGAAGGACCAGAGTATGCCAGCCAACAAAATATACAGGTTTTTCTGATTCCAACCTTATCATGTGGTGAAGTTAACAAGTGATAATAATTTGGAATTGCCAATCTTCAAAGGCTGTCAACCAGCGTCTAAATCAATGAGAAAGTACTATCAAGTAGACACATTAATTCAAAGCCAACTTTTTTTCTGGTGAGCTTTAAAAACATGAGTGTCTTTGTTCCAAACATATATCTATTTCAGACCAATGTCCTTTTTTCTCTCATACTGTCATATGTTTGACAACAACACATTTTGCTGAGTAAAATATTTGTCTGCTCTCTGCCAGTGTAAGTCAATACATAGACAAACTTATTAATTTTGATTAAAATACATAATACATTTGATCTGGATCTAACTTATTATTTGACAGGAAGCTGATAAGAGAAGATTTTTGACAGTAACCGCAAACTTCATTCATGTCTTCATTCGTATTTCTAATTACACAAACGACGGTTTGACTGATTAAACGGTTATTACTTGTAAAAATGATGTAACCAAGTTGTTTGAGAGGAATAGTGTTGGACAGGTAGAAAGTCTGACGCCTGGTCCGAAGGTCGATAGTTAATAATTAAAAATACAGGAATACTGGTACTACACACATACGAGGGGCGGTCATAAAGTTGTCGGACAGTGGTGTTTTAAACACGGATATTTAGCTTAACCCTAAGAAACTCTGCGTATATACTTTACATCATATGAGTGAATATTGTACACGATTTCTTAAAATTCTAATAAAAATGTAAGTAAGCATAGAGAATAAAATATGCGCAAATACAATAACATCATGGGTAATATACGACATACAAATACAATAACACCATGGGTAATATACGACATACAAATACAATAACATCATGGGTAATATACGACAGATAGATTGAAGAAAAACAAATTTTTCGAATAATTAAATATATACCATCATACATATGTTGTTTTATTTGTACTGTAAGAACACGAACTGAGGGATATAACGAACACTGGGATATAAGAAATACATGTTACATCCCTGAGTCCACATTATACATTCTAATCAATATGAATGTAGTGCACGAATGATATAAAGAAGTTGTCCATGGTCACATGGATGTTTCCTATCAATATTGTTTTCTGTAAATGTATTTTGTAAGAAAACAAATGCGTTTAGTGACTGAAATAATATCCGTTTCTCACATTTGTTTGGATGGCCAAGTTTGGGATTAATGCTAATATTTTTCGGCGCAGCCATACTAACATAACTTTGCTATTTGAATGTCAGTGTTGTGTTAACAAATCAAAGTTTACGTTAACCACTAAACCAACTTCTCTTCAACCGAACAACGGTTGTAATATTGACGTTGGTTAACCTTTCGATAAGGGGAACGTTACCTTACCGAAATTCAGTATTTACCGATATCCATTTTTGATCTGGAGTTACCAGGAATCGTAACAGCTCGGCATTTTTTAAATTGCACAACAAATCTTAACATTCAAATTGCGCCGACAATATTTTTAAAGATATGTCTTGTTATCTTTAATCCCGACTCACACGGAAGCAAATAGCGGACACCAAGTACTGTACTGAAACTGACACAAAATATGTTTATGGCGCGTCAAACGTTTGTAGTGGTGTTAATCTTCTCTTGTGTCTCTTGTGTTGATGTCGGCACAGAGTTTGTAGTGGTGTAAATCTTCTCCTGTGTTGATGTCGGCACAGAGTTTGTAGTGGTGTTAATCTTCTCCTGTGTTGATGTCGGCACAGAGTTTGTAGTGGTGTAAATCTTCTCCTGTGTCGATGTCAGCACAGAGTTTGTAGTGGTGTTAATCTTCTCCTGTGTTGATGTCGGCACAGAGTTTGTAGTGGTGTAAATCTTCTCCTGTGTTGATGTCGGCACAGAGTTTGTAGTGGTGTTAATCTTCTCCTGTGTTGATGTCGGCACAGAGTTTGTAGTGGTGTTAATCTTCTCCTGTGTTGATGTCGGCACAGAGTTTGTAGTGGTGTAAATCTTCTCCTGTGTCGATGTCGGCACAGAGTTTGTAGTGGTGTTAATCTTCTCCTGTGTCGATGTCAGCACAGAGTTTGTAGTGGTGTAAATCTTCTCCTGTGTTGATGTCGGCACATAGTTTGTAGTGGTGTTAATCTTCTCCTGTGTTGATGTCGGCACAGAGTTTGTAGTGGTGTAAATCTTCTCCTGTGTTGATGTCGGCACAGAGTTTGTAGTGGTGTTAATCTTCTCCTGTGTTGATGTCGGCACAGAGTTTGTAGTGGTGTAAATCTTCTCCTGTGTTGATGTCGGCACAGAGTTTGTAGTGGTGTAAATCTTCTCCTGTGTTGATGTCGGCACAGAGTTTGTAGTGGTGTAAATCTTTTCCTGTGTTGATGTCGGCACAGAGTTTGTAGTGGTGTAAATCTTTTCCTGTGTTGATGTCGGCACAGAGTTTGTAGTGGTGTAAATCTTCTCCTGTGTTGATGTCGGCACAGAGTTTGTAGTGGTGTTAATCTTCTCCTGTGTTGATGTTGGCACAGAGTTTGTAGTGGTGTTAATCTTCTCTTGTGTCTCTTGTGTTGATGTCGGCACAGAGTTTGTAGTGGTGTTAATCTTCTCTTGTGTCTCTTGTGTTGATGTCGGCACAGAGTTTGTAGTGGTGTAAATCTTCTCCTGTGTTGATGTCGGCACAGAGTTTGTAGTGGTGTTAATCTTCTCCTGTGTTGATGTCGGCACAGAGTTTGTAGTGGTGTAAATCTTCTCCTGTGTCGATGTCAGCACAGAGTTTGTAGTGGTGTAAATCTTCTCCTGTGTTGATGTCGGCACAGAGTTTGTAGTGGTGTTAATCTTCTCCTGTGTTGATGTCGGCACAGAGTTTGTAGTGGTGTTAATCTTCTCCTGTGTTGATGTCGGCACAGAGTTTGTAGTGGTGTAAATCTTCTCCTGTGTTGATGTCGGCACAGAGTTTGTAGTGGTGTTAATCTTCTCCTGTGTCGATGTCAGCACAGAGTTTGTAGTGGTGTAAATCTTCTCCTGTGTTGATGTCGGCACATAGTTTGTAGTGGTGTTAATCTTCTCCTGTGTTGATGTCGGCACAGAGTTTGTAGTGGTATTTATCTTCTCCTGTGTTGATGTCGGCACATAGTTTGTAGTGGTGTAAATCTTCTCCTGTGTTGATGTCGGCACAGAGTTTGTAGTGGTGTTAATCTTCTCCTGTGTCGATGTCGGCACAGAGTTTGTAGTGGTGTAAATCTTCTCCTGTGTCGATGTCGGCACAGAGTTTGTAGTGGTGTTAATCTTCTCTTGTGTCTCTTGTGTTGATGTCGGCACAGAGTTTGTAGTGGTATTAATCTTCTCCTGTGTTGATGTCGGCACAGACACTCGAGAAGTACGTATTATTAAAAACAGCTCTGGAAAGTATTTGTTGGTTTAACTGTCTTGATAGATAATAAGATTACCACAGTAGTGTCACTTTAATAGATTTACATATATACTACATGACATCCGGTTGAGAACTAGTAGCGGAAGTAAGCCATAGCAACCAAACAAATGATATATTTAAAATATTACAGTTCATTTTTTTAATACCAAGTGTAGTTATACCAAAATAAATAATTGACCACTTTGCAGACGGGGCCAGTTTTGATCATTTGTGAACTATGCTCATGAAGTGGACGACTCAATGGATTACATCACAGTAGTACGGATAACAGCCCAGTAGTATGGATAACAGCACATAAGTACGGATAACAGCACAATAGTACGGATAACAGCACAGTAGTAAGGATAACAGCACAGTAGTACGGATAACAACACATAAGTACGGATAACAGCACAATAGTAAGGATAACAGCACAATAGTATGGATAACAGCACAATAGTACGGATAACAGCACATAAGTACGGATAACAGCACACTAGTACGGATAACAGCACAGTAGTACGGATAACAGTACATAAGTACTGATAACAGTACAATAGTAAGGATAGCACAATAGTAAGGATAACAACACAATAGTATGGATAACAGCACATAAGTACGGATAACAGCACAATATAAAGGATAACAGCACATAAGTACGGATAACAGCACAATATTAAGGATAACAGCACATAAGTACGGATAACAGCACATAAGTACGGATAACAGCACAATAGTAAGGATAACAGCATATAAGTACGGATAACAGCACAATAGTACGGATAACAGTACAGTAGTATGGATAACAGTACAGTAGTATGAATAACAGTATAGTAGTATAGATAACAGTACAGTAGTATGGATAACAGTACAGTAGTATGAATAACAGTATAGTAGTATAGATAACAGTACAGTAGTATGAATAACAGTACAGTAGTATGGATAACAGTACAGTAGTATGAATAACAGTACAGTAATATGGATAACAGCACAGTAGTATGGATAACAGCACAGTAGTATGAATAACAGCACAGTAGTAAGGATAATAGCACAGTAGTATGGATAACAGTACAGTAGTATGGATAACAGCACAGAAGTATGGATAACAGTACAGTAGTATGGATAACAGTACAGTAGTATGTATAACAACACAGTAGTATGAATAACAGCACAGTAGTAAGGATAATAGCACAGTAGTATGGATAACAGCACAGAAGTATGGATAACAGCACAGTAGTATGGATAACAGTACAGTAGTATGGATAACAGCACAGTAGTATGGATAACAGCACAGTAGTAAGGATAAAAGCACAGTAATATGGATAACAGCACAGTAGTATGGATAATAGCACAGTAGTATGGATAACAGCACAGTAGTATGGATAACAGCACAGTAGTATGGATAACAGCACAGTAGTAAGGATAATAGCGCAGTAGTATGGATAACAGCACAGTAGTAAGGAATACAGCACAGTAGTAAGGATAATAGCGCAGTAGTATGGATAACAGCACAGTAGTAAGGATAATAGCACAGTAATATGGATAACAGTATAGTAGTATGGATAATAGCACAGTAGTATGGATAACAGTACAGTAGTATGGATAACAGCACAGTAGTAAGGATAATAGCACAGTAATATGGATAACAGCACAGTAGTATGGATAATAGCACAGTAGTATGGATAACAGCACAGTAGTATGGATAACAGCACAGTAGTATGGATAACAGCACAGTAGTAAGGATAATAGCGCAGTAGTATGGATAACAGCACAGTAGTAAGGATAACAGCACAGTAGTATGGATAACAGCACAGTAGTATGGATAACAGCAAAGTAGTATGGATAACAGCACAGTAGTAAGGATAATAGCACAGTAATATGGATAACAGCACAGTAGTAAGGATAACAGCACAGTAGTATGGATAATAGCACAGTAGTATGGATAACAGCACAGTAGTATGGATAACAGCACAGTAGTATGGATAACAGCACAGTAGTATGGATAATAGCACAGTAGTATGGATAACAGCACAGTAGTATGGATAACAGCACAGTAGTATGGATAACAGCACAGTAGTATGGATAACAGCACAGTAGTATGGATAACAGCACAGTAGTATGGATAATAGCACAGTAGTATGGATAACAGCACAGTAGTATGGATAACAGCACAGTAGTATGGATAACAGCACAGTAGTAAGGATAACAGCACAGTAGTAAGGATAATAGCACAGTAGTATGGATAATAGCACAGTAGTATGGATAACAGCACAGTAGTATGGATAACAGCCCAGTAGTATGGATAACAGCACAGTAGTATGGATAACAGCACAGTAGTAAGGATAATAGCGCAGTAGTATGGATAACAGCACAGTAGTAAGGAATACAGCACAGTTGTACGGATTACAGCACAGTTGTACGGATTACAGCACAGTTGTACGGATTACAACTAAATGGTAAGAACTTTGGTCCTGGAACGGATTCTAATTGAAACAATTTGCTGACAGAATTACATTAATTGTAAGAAAGTCTAATTTTTTTTTGAAATTCAAAAGGAATAAGATTTATGCTGATTCTCTTTCAATAAGCATTTAAGATCCATTACAGACAATCATCATTTTAAACAGTTGAGACAGGAAATATTGACCATCTGGTTAAATAATAAGCAAAGAAAACAAAGGCTGACAATCATCATTGATTCCTAGCTTGAGTAATAACATCAATGTCTTTATTAAGACAGACTCGGATTATGTATTATATTTTATTGTTCGTCTCTCAAAAGTTTTATATTTATTATTGTCTTTATTCAGCAAGAAGCTTCCCAACTCTTTCGTTCATACTTTGATTTGTTTGACAACGAGACGCTCCGCTTGCTGAAATATTTGTCTGCGCTTTGCCAATCTTTATAAAAAATAATTATATAAATAAGCAGGCTTGTTATATTAAAATAAATAATGCTTTGAGGTGGCTCACTAATAGAATGTCAGCGCTGCATATGACAATTTATAGTAGACTTAAAAATGCTTACAGAACTTCCGTCGAATTTCATCCTGCATTAAAGACGACATTGAACAATAAATTAATCGGATATTGCTTGTCTGGCAAAATAATTTAAATAAGTAAAAGTTTTGGAAACAATAAAATCATACAAGGGTTTCTGTTATTTTTCTTGGAGAAATACGCAACTAATGAGATTAGTCTAACGTCAAGAACTTCAGGAGAAAATATTGTTTGTGTCTGTGACAATATTCTTGCGAGATGTTGTACTTTCGTGTATAATGTCATCTAACCCACGAAAACTAGCTAAATTTCTTGTCTGTGCTTGGTTAAAAAGAAGAGACATACTGTTCCATAATTGATAAACCTGTATAAAATTATGTTTATTTTAAATTTGCATATATTTCCTGTATGTACTTATATTGTGTGCTTGCATAGATCTGACTATGTTTAATTTCTGTTTATGTGTACTGTTCTGCCCGAATGATCTGTATGATGTGTGTCTGAATGTATCTGCATTGTGTTGTTTAAGCGTGTCTGAATGAATCTGTATTATATTACTTGTTTGACTTGTATAAGTGTGAATGTATCTGTATTATATTACTTGTTTGACTTGTATAAGTGTGTCTGTATGAATTTGCATTATGTTGCATGTAATGAATTGTAAAAGTGTGTCTCTATATACTTGTGATATAATTATGATGTTGAATTAATTATATATATCGGAAATTCTCTATTACTTCAATATGTTAAGGTGACCTATAGGCCCAATGGGCCGGGTGCTTATCTATCTGTTATTTGTAATGTATGTATATAAATGTAAATGCACATGTCACTATAATAAACTATTTACTTACTTACTTACTTACTTACTTACTTACTTTACTTCCTCCTTCGTAAAACTACAAGACAATCATTGATGCAGGCATAAAGGATGCCGCACATTTATTACCCTGTCGCCGCTCGAGTGCTCATTAACAGTTTTTTTTAAATTAGTATGGTGACCTAGTGACTGTCCCGCTGTAACTCGATACACATCTCGTTCGAGATTTCATTGTAATACATACATGTATCTAAATGTCATAACATGATATTCCATGATATACAGCATCGATGTTGATTTAATAAAATGGAAAATATATATCATGGTCCACCCGGTTTTTGTGGTACCAACGATACCGACCGATATTATGAATTATCAAAGCAAGACTGACATTTCAAATGAAAACACAGTAGTTTTGTATCAGAGTACTACACATTTGAAAGAAAATATATGCCAGAATGTAACAAACGAATCTCGATTTTCTTTCTTGGCCAATTAAAAGGGGAGTGGCGAGATCGCGATGGTCCTAAGTTATTGTAAGTGAAACGAGAAGAAAACAATTACAAAAATACCATAAATACTATGCACTAAAATATTCGATAATTGTTTGCACTAACTGAAATAACATAATGCCAACAACGTATTATTCACAAGACAATTTGATCTGCCATAACGATTATGTGGAGACACTATGTCTAACGTGTTAATGTAGTGGTCAGAGGTGTTTTGATATGCTCCGGGAAAATGGAATTTAACAGTGAATTTTGGAATATATTTGGACTTATTTTTGGACTAGCGAAATTGTGAACATAACAGCTACATGCCGGCGAAAGCTAAACAAGGTAAAAACCAAACTCCTCATCACTTTAGACCACGCAAACGAAAAGTTATCTCGCCAGTACAGAGCACTAGTTCGCCTTACACAGTGACCAGTCGTGTGGAAAATTACAATCAGCTGACACTGGGCTGGATAATAATACGCAAAATAAACGTGCGCACGTGACGAATTCACCAACGGTGTTATATGATTTCTCGCCCTATTACAATTACACAGCAAGCGGACTTTTAGATACAACAGGGGTGTGTATTCCAACCATGAATTTTCAACAAACACCTTTTACGGGCCAATTTATGCCGACATCACCGCAGTTTACACCACAATTCAACCCTTCAAACCAGGCACCACCGCAATGGGTCAAAGACATGCAAGACGATATCAAGAGCATTAAAGCATCTGTATCCAAAATCGACAAAATTGAAAAAATGATAGATAAACTCAATTCAAAAGTAGAAAAACTTGAGGTAGACGTCAAACATATGGATAACAAAGTACTAGACATAGAAACGTCGAATCAATTTATAAGCAGTGAAGTTGACGATACCAAGAAACAAATACAATCTACAGGCAGGGATCTTAAAAATTTAAACAAACATTACAAAGAAATGGAAACTACAATAGAAAACCTTAAAGCACAAAACGAATCCCTTGAGCATAAGTCAAATGACCTTGAAGCCAGAAGCATGAGAGAAAACCTTCTCTTCCATGGCATTGAAGAATCCTCTGGAGAAGATTGTGAAGAATTGGTGAAAACATTTATACGTGACAATCTTAACATTGATGAAAATATAACAATAGATAGGGCACATAGAATCGGAAAACCTAAAAGTTCCGGAAACAGACCGGTTGTAACAAAATTTCATAATTACAAACAAAGGGAAGTAATCAGAAACAAAGCATATGAAATGTCAGCCACACTACGAGACAAAAAGATGGGCATCAGCATACAACAAACCAAGTCAGTCTTGCAAAAGCGACGTGAGATGAGCGCCATCTATGATCGTGAACGGGATGCTGGTCGAACTGTTAAATGGGCAGGATCGAGACTGATGGTACGCAATGAAACAGGTGGTAACTTCCGGGAAGTGACAGCATAGGAACAGACAGGCGAGGAGCTGCGAATCATTTCATGGAACATAAATGGGTTAATCAGAAAGTTAACAGATGAAGACTTCATTCAACATTTATCACGCTTTGACTTAATATTTTTGTGTGAAACTTGGATTAATAACAAATGTAACTATAATTTAAACATAAACGACTATGAAAGTGTACATATATACGGAAATAAAACCTCAGGTGTTAAAAAGGGGCGACAAAGTGGAGGTATATCATTCTACTATAAAACGGAACTAAAAGATTATATATCTATTATAGAAACAAATGTTATAGGTATTTTATGGATCAAAATAGATCAAGTATTGTTGAATTCTGACAATGATATATGTATCTGTCATGTATACATCCCACCAATTTCCTCCAAGGTATTACTTGACAAAGATATTGACTTTTTCGAGATATTAGAAAATGATATTGGGAAATATAGCAATTTAGGTGACACTTATATTACAGGTGATTTTAACTCTAGAACGTCAACTATATCTGATTTTCTAGAATTTGACATATATCTTGATATACATGACGAAACATCCAATAATGGCACAGCCGAAAATGGTACGAATAATATCCCAAAACGATCAAATATGGACACCGTAATAGATAGTTATGGTAGAAAATTATTATCCCTATGTAAATCTACAAATCACATTATAGCCAATGGTCGTCTTCATGACGACATTGACGGTAATTTAACATTTTGTTCATCACGAGGCTCAAGTGTCACAGATTACCTCATGTTAGGAATAAACCATATAAATAACATACACAATTTTAGCGTATTAGAATGGAACAATTTCTCCGATCATTGTGCGTTGTATTTCACGTTTAAACAGCTTCGCTTAGAAAAAACACCAGATAATATTAATTATGAAAATAATGAACACAAATTAAGTTTCAACAAAGAAAAGGTAACTGAATTTATGACCTTGTTACGAAATAATGTTGATAGATTACAAATTACGAATGAAACTGTAGAAATACAAGTAGACAACTTAACTTCGTTCCTATATGATAATGCAAAATTGATTTTTAGTACAAATTACAACTATTGCGTAAAAACACATAATAAGATTATTAATAAACCTAAATGGTTTGATAACGAATGTTACACGGCTAAACAGAAATTCAAGAAAGCACGAAATGCATTTCTCCGTAATAAAAATGAAACAAATAGGTTATGCTTTACAAAACTCCGAACAAAATATAACCGAATTCGTCAAAAATCAAAATACCGATATAGAGTCGAAGAAGGTAAAAAGTTAAAACAAATAGCTAAAACGAAACCACGCATGTTTTGGCAAAATCTTAAAAAATGCTACAGTAATAGAACGCCTAAAAATAACAATATAAATTTAAATGACTTTTACGAACACTTCAAGACTCTTTTGTCTGAAACCCCAAATACAAATTTAGACAATATTAATAACGAAACTCCACCTTTAACCGATGATGACCTTGACATTCCTATCACAGAACAAGAGGTACGAAACGCGTTGTTTAAACAAGGCAATAATAAAGCATGTGGACCAGACCGTTTAACAGCAGAATTAATAAAAGCTTCTTACGAGGTCATATCCCCATATTTAGTATCATTATACAACCAGATATATAATAACTCAGAATATCCAAATAGTTGGGGCCTAGGATATATCATCCCAATATTTAAAGGAGGTGATCCAAATGAAGCAAAAAATTATAGGGGAATCACGCTAAACAATATATTAGCAAAGGTATACTCACAAATATTGTTAAACCGTCTAACTGTCTGGGCTAATAGAAACAACATAATCACACAAAACCAATTTGGTTATCAGAAAAAGAAAAGCACTACAGATTGCATTTTTATTCTACATTCCATAATATCGAAAGTACTAACTTCAGGTCAAAAATTATACACTGTTTTTATCGATTATGAGAAAGCACCGTGCGATGCTTTACAATTTCGTTTCGGTAGAGCACACATGCAATTGGTGACTGTACATTTTAAAATTGCTCGATCATTATAGGTTATGCGCTCTTTGTAAGGGCCATTTCCTTGATGATCTATTTAGATGATCTAGGAGTTACCATTGACGTTAAATTATTTTATATAATTATGTAATTATGGATATGAATTGGATGCTTTGTTTTTAACATGTATTTATCATTTAAATTATTCTGCCTCCCCCAACAGAGATGAACCTAATTTATTTACCATTTCATTGTATTTTCTTGTCACGTATTGCTATGTATTATTTTCTATGTTATATTGATGTTTTGTCAATAACCTTTTATGGGTTTAAGTACAAATAAAAGTTCTTCTTCTATGATAAAATAAACTTAAATTGTTTGTGGCATAAACTATTATCTACTAATGTAAGCACAAAAATGGTGAAATCCCTACAATCCATGTATGCTGTTGTTAAAAGCGCAGTAAAGCAAAACTCTTTTACATCAGAATACATTCAGTCATTCCAGGGCGTTAAACAAGGAGACGCTAGTTCAGCGTTACTTTTCATGCTATATATAAACGATATTCACGAAAATATAAATTCAAACTTAGACGGAATATTCACAATAGACGAACTGAAATTATTTTTGATTCTTTATGCAGATGACCAAGCTTTATTTACCACATCTCCAAATTCTTTACAATCAATGTTAAACGATATTGAACAGTATTGTCATACATATCACTTAAAAATAAATACCAATAAAACGAAAGTACTTATATTTGAGAAAGGCACACGCCATACAACAACAGATTTTTTCTTATATAACACTAAATTAGATATTGTCACTAGTTTTAAATATCTAGGCGTGTTCCTATTTAAAAACGGAAATTGGTATAGGACGCAAAAATGTATTGCCGAGCATTCAGCTAAAGCAATGCATAGGCTATTTTCAGTTTTTCACCAATTTGAATTTAAAACCGAAGATAAATGTAAGTTATTTGATACTCTAGTTTCACCTATTTTAAACTATTCATCGGAAATCTGGGGGCTAAACGAAGGCAAAGACATTGAATTAATACATACAAAATTCCTCAGAAAATTGCTGTACGTAAATAAATCTACAAACTTAGACGGTCTTTATGGCGAACTCGGGCGCGTACCTTTAAAAATCATGAGACAGATACATATGTTTAGATATTGGATTAAGCTGTTGAACTCGACCGAAGATACAATGATAAAACATGTTTATAATTGGTTAAAACGTGACGCGGACAACGACCTATCATATAACGGACAAAATTGGGCATTCCAAATTAAAGCTCTATTAAATAATCTTGGGCTTACTTACATATGGAATAACCAAAATGCAAATAATCATACCCTGACAATAATTAAATATAGAATTATAAATCAATATCAACAAAGCTGGTACAGTAATATCAATAATTCACAACGATTATTATCTTACAGTCGATATAAACATGAATTCAAACCTGAACTGTATTTAGACATTATAACTGAAAGAAAATTTAAAATTGCTTTAACAAATTCCGAATATCATCACATAGTCTTGAAATAGAACGTGGAAGATATAATAACATCGCACGCGAAAATCGGATCTGTAAATTTTGTAATATGAACGTAATTGAAAGCGAATATCATTTTCTATTAATTTGTCCCACATTCTCTGATGTACGAAATAAATATCTCAAAAAGTATTACTGCAGATGGCCAACTCTCTTTAAATTTGATAAAATCATGTCATCCGTTAATAAAAAAGAAATATTAGATCTTTCAAAATACATTTATTTTGCAAACAAAATAAGATTACAATTAGACCCTATTTAATTACATCGTTAAAATCTAGATTTTAATTTAATATTCTCGATAATATATTATTAACATCGAATCACAATTGTTTAAGCTTCTCTACCTATCATGTATGTTTTTGACATCTCTGATTTCATGGCTTTATATACAACTTGTCTATACCACTACATTACATTATATTATATTATATGTATATTATGTAGGCTAGAAGCTAAGTTATAGCTTAATAGCTGAATAAATATTGTTGTTGTTGTTGTTGTTGTTTATATGGATTATACTACATGTGTATGGTGCGATAAGGGGAGACTACTCAATAAACGACGCATCACCCCGCAGTTCAGCTCGGGTACGTCCGCAGTTTAAAGTTAAAACAGTACTCGGGACCAATCATTATGCCAAGCTGTTCCGTTCTTATAAATTAGAAAGACGGAAAGAAAAAAAACATGTACAAAATGTATATTAAAAACGCAACTACAAAAGTGTTTAATTATATTCACATATCAGGATAAAAACTATAAATTATAAAAAAAAAAACCCATCAACTTTCTAATAACGGCTCCTTACATGTGACTCACGAGCGGCGCCAATACATTTCCCTGACGGAGAATTCGGACTATAAATGCATATTGATAAATGTTCTTGACAGACTAACACTATAAAGGAACGAACTCATAATTTGAACGATATATTCCATTAACAAAACTTAATGCATTAAAGTCAGCTATATATAGTGTTTCATTATCACAGTCTATCTTATCTAATTAATCATATCGTGATTAGAAATCATTTATAATACAAACACGGAAAGAGTTCTTTTATTCATTAAAAGCATTCGGCAGAAATCGACTCAAATTACAGCACTTAATGAGAAATAAACTTTTTTGGCTTTAAGACATTTTTTCAGTGGAAGTCATTATTTTGGCTCGCGACGGTAATGGGGCCGCGGACATTTTATGACCCCTACTTCTCATCTCATCTGTATCTTAAACTAATAAAGACCAGCCACACATTTTATTGGCATTCAGCCAAGATATTTAATACGCATGACAAAGCTATCAGACAGGGGCCGTCGCTAGTATCCTGGCTGCCATCTAGGGTGTGAAAACAGTCGGCGGATTAAGGAAGGCATGAATGGAAGCATACTAACCAGGTGACAAGTATATTTATTTTGGCATTGTTTTGAATCTTAAAATGGTGATAATTACATTTACTCGACGATCAATTAAACGGCGATAATCTCATTTACTCACATAAAGTATTTTAACACAGATACAAATTAAATCAAATTCAAGTTCAAAGTTTCTTGACAAAACAACAATTGGAAAGGTGATACATATTCTGAATCTCTATTATGAAAGTAGACTTTGAAATGGATGTTCCAAATAAAACACATATGTATGAATAAATGTAATAACTTACTAGCAGCCAACAAATTTCGGAAAATATCATTTTAAAGTGATGGATTTTGCGACTGTGAAAATTCTCAGTAACAACCCCATCCGCGACCGCAATGCTCAATACCTTCCTACGCGCCTGGTGGTCAATATCTGGAATCGGAACCTAGCATCCGTCGGCTTTGTATTCATGTAAATTTTAATAAAACAGATGTACATTGATAATACTGAGACACGCAAACGAAAGAAACAAGAAATATCTTGAAAAAGATGGTCGGCGCAATTTGAAGGTTAAGGTTGGTGGTGTAACATAAACAAACGCCGAGATGTTACGATTGCTGGTCACACCAGATCGAAAATGGATTTCGGGAAATTCAGTAGATTTCGGTAAGGTAACGTACCCTTTATCGAAAGGTTAACCAATCTGCGTCAAGGTTACAAACGCTGTTCGGTTCAAGAGAAGTTGGTTTAGTGGTTAACGTAAGATGTGATTGGTTTACACAACACTAATATGCAAATAGCAAACAATGTTAGGCTGCACCGAATAAAGCAACGTCTTCGTGAGGAGTCTCGTGATGGCTTCACAATGAAATCAGCTCTTATTATTGTCCTGCTATACAAATATATAATTATGTAGTCTGGCTTTCAGATTTCTCATACTCAAAATTTATGATGATTGATTTGTAATGATATTTGACGGAAATTTAATTCCATCGTGTGGCTGATTTGGCATTTATTTGGAATTTCAACATTTTAAAAATACCCTTACCCACTTACGTCTAGGTTATAATGTTCGATGGTGTTATTGAAACATATTGTAGAGATTTAAAAGCACATGTATGGCGCCAAATTAAATTGCATGTGTTTACATGCAAATGGCTTCCTTCAAACGGTCGAGAGGGAAGGATACGACTAGCGTACATTCTTGTGGCGCGTTCCAGGTACCCGACACAGTGAAAAAAAGTTGTTCAGTGACAATGAGTGTAGTTTTCGTTATTCACCTGGAATCGCTAAGTACATAATACAATTGACTTATTGTTCCCATCACCAACTATCTCCATTTTAGTTTAATTTTATACCCTAGTTTGTCTCCCTCCCCTGTTGTGATATTTGTACCCCTATCCTGTTGTAGTCTTTGCAATCCTGTTGTAGTCTTTGTAACCATGTTGTAGTCTTTGTACCCCTGTTGTTGTCTTTGTAATCCTGTTGTAGTCATTGTATCCCCTGTTGTAGTCTTTGTAACCCTGTTGTTGTCTTTGTAATCCTGTTGTAGTCATTGTATCCCCTGTTGTAGTCATTGTATCCCCTGTTGTTGTCTGTGTACCCCTGTTGTTGTCTTTGTAATCCTGTTGTAGTCTTTGTATCCCCTGTTGTAGTCATTGTATCCCCTGTTGTAGTCATTGTAACCCTGTTGTAGTCTTTGTATCCCCTGTTGTAGTCATTGTATCTCCTGTTGTTGTCTTTGTAACCCTGTTGTAGTCTTTGTACCCCTGTTGTAGTCATTGTATCCCCTGTTGTTTTCTGTGTACCCCTGTTGTAGTCTTTGTAACCCTGTTGTAGTCATTGTATCCCCTGTTGTTGTCTTTGTACTCCTGTTGTAGTCTTTGTACTCCTGTTGTTGTCTTTGTAACCCGGTTGTAGTCATTGTATCCCCTGTTGTTGTCTGTGTACCCCTATTGTAGTCTTTGCATCCATGTTATAGGCTTTGTACCCCTGTTGTAATATTTGTACCCCTGTTGTAGCCTTTGTACCCCTGTTGTAGTCCTTGTACCCCTGTTATAGTCTTTGTACCCCTGTTGTAATATGTGTACCCCTGTTGTAATCTGTGTACCCCTGTTGTAGTATTTATACCCCTGCTGTAGTATTTATACCCCTGCTGTAGTATTTATACCCCTGTTGTAGTATTTATACCACTGTTGTAGTCTTTGTACCCCTGTTGTAGTACTTTTACCCCTGTTGTAATCTGTGTACCCCTGTTGTAGTCTGTGTACCCCTGTTGTAGTCTTTGTACCCCTGTTGTAATATGTGTACCCCTGTTGTAGTCTTTGTACCCCTGTTGTAGTAATTTTACCACTGTTGTAGTCTTTATACCCATGCTGTAGTATTGTTTACCCCTGTTGTAATCTGTGTACCCCTGTTGTAGTCTTTGTACCCCTGTTGTAGTCTGTGTACCCCTGTTGTAGTATTTGTAACCCTGTTGTAGTCTGTGTACCCCTGTTGTAGTATTTGTAACCCTGTTGTAGTCTTTGTACCCCTGTTGTAGTCTTTGTACCCCTGTTGTAGTCTTTGTAACCCTGTTGTAGTCTTTGTACCCCTGTTGTAGTCTTTGTACCCCTGTTGTAGTCTTTGTAACCCTGTTGTAGTCTTTGTACCCCTGTTGTAGTCATTGTATCCCCTGTTGTAGTCTTTGTACCCCTGCTGTAGTATTTATACCCCTGCTGTAGTATTTATACCCCTGTTGTAGTATTTATACCACTGTTGTAGTCTTTGTACCCCTGTTGTAGTATTTTTACCCCTGTTGTAATCTGTGTACCCCTGTTGTAGTCTGTGTACCCCTGTTGTAGTCTTTGTACCCCTGTTGTAATATGTGTACCCCTGTTGTAGTCTTTGTACCCCTGTTGTAGTAATTTTACCACTGTTGTAGTCTTTATACCCATGCTGTAGTATTGTTTACCCCTGTTGTAATCTGTGTACCCCTGTTGTAGTCTTTGTACCCCTGTTGTAGTCTGTGTACCCCTGTTGTAGTATTTGTAACCCTGTTGTAGTCTGTGTACCCCTGTTGTAGTATTTGTAACCCTGTTGTAGTCTTTGTACCCCTGTTGTAGTCTTTGTACCCCTGTTGTAGTCTTTGTAACCCTGTTGTAGTCTTTGTACCCCTGTTGTAGTCTTTGTACCCCTGTTGTAGTCTTTGTAACCCTGTTGTAGTCTTTGTACCCCTGTTGTAGTCATTGTATCCCCTGTTGTAGTCTCTGTACCCCTGTTGTAGTCTTTGTACCCCTGTTGTAGTCTTTGTACCCCTGTTGTAGTCTTTGTAACCCTGTTGTAGTCTTTGTACCCCTGTTGTAGTCTTTGTACAAATGTTGTAGTCTTTGTAACCCTGTTGTAGTCTTTGTACCCCTGTTGTAGTCTTTATATCCCTGTTGTAGTCTGTGTAACCCTGTTGTAGTCTGTGTATCCCTGTTGTAGTCATTGTATCCCCTGTTGTAGTCATTGTATCCCCTGATGTAGTCTGTATACCCCTGTTGTAGTATTTGTAACCCTGTTGTAGTCTTTGTACCCCTGTTGTAGTCTTTGTACCCCTGTTGTAGTCTTTGTAACCCTGTTGTAGTCTTTGTAACCCTATTGTAATCTTTGTACCCCTGTTGTAGTATGTGTTCCCCTGTTAAAGGGATCGCTGATAAGAGAGAATATCTTTAATTGAGATTTGATAATCAAGAATAATTGTACATACAAACATACGATGAAGATAATTGTACATACAAACATACGATGAAGATAATTGTACATACATACATACGATGAAGATAATTGTACATACATTCATACGATGAAGATAATTGTACATACACACATACGATGAAGATAATTGTACATACACATATACGATGAAGATATTGTACATACATACATACGATGAAGATATTGTACATACATACATACGATGAAGATATTGTACATACATTCATACGATGAAGATATTGTACATACATTCATACGATGAAGATATTGTACATACATACATACGATGAAGATATTGTACATACATACATACGATGAAGATATTGTACATACATACATACGATGAAGATATTGTACATACAAACATACGATGAAGATATTGTACATACATACAAACGATGACGATATTGTACATACAAACATACGATGAAGATAATTGTACATACATACATACGATGAAGATAATTGTACATACATACATACATACGATGACGATATTGTACATACAAACATACGATGAAGATAATTGTACATACATACATACGATGAAGATAATTGTACATACATACATACATACGATGAAGATAATTGTACATACAAACATACGATGAAGATAATTGTACATACATACATACGATGAAGATAATTGTACATACATACATACATACGATGAAGATAGTTGTACATACAAACATACGATGAAGATAGTTGTACATACAAACATACGATGGAGATAGTTGTACATACAAACATACGATGAAGATAGTTGTACATACATACATACGATGGAGATAGTTGTACATACAAACATACGATGAAGATAATTGTACATACAAACATACGATGAAGATAATTGTACATACAAACATACGATGAAGATAGTTGTACATACATACATACGATGAAGATAGTTGTAGATACAAACATACGATGAAGATAGTTGTAGATACATACATACGATGAAGATAGTTGTAGATACAAACATACGATGAAGATAGTTGTAGATACATACATACGATGAAGATAGTTGTAGATACAAACATACGATGAAGATAATTGTAGATACAAACATACGATGAAGATAGTTGTAGATACAAACATACGATGAAGATAGTTGTAGATACATACATACGATGAAGATAATTGTACATACAAACATACGATGAAGATAGTTGTACATACAAACATACGATGGAGATAATTGTACATACAAACATACGATGAAGATAGTTGTACATACAAACATACGATGGAGATAATTGTACATACAAACATACGATGAAGATAGTAGTACATACATACATACGATGAAGATAGTTGTACATACAAACATACGATGAAGATAGTTGTACATACACACATACGATGGAGATAATTGTACATACAAACATACGATGAAGATAATTGTACATACAAACATACGATGAAGATAGTTGTACATACAAACATACGATGAAGATAGTTGTACATACAAACATACGATGGAGATAATTGTACATACAAACATACGATGAAGATAGTTGTACATACAAACATACGATGAAGATAGTTGTACATACAAACATACGATGGAGATAATTGTACATACAAACATACGATGAAGATAGTTGTACATACAAACATACGATGAAGATAGTTGTACATACAAACATACGATGGAGATAATTGTACATACAAACATACGATGAAGATAATTGTACATACATACATACGATGAAGATAGTTGAAGATACATACATACGATGAAGATAGTTGTACATACAAACATACGATGAAGATAATTGTACATACAAACATACGATGGAGATAATTGTACATACAAACATACGATGAAGATAATTGTACATACAAACATACGATGAAGATAATTGTACATACATACATACGATGAAGATAGTTGTACATACATACATACGATGAAGATAATTGTACATACAAACATACGATGAAGATAGTAGTACATACAAACATACGATGAAGATAGTTGTACATACAAACATACGATGAAGATAGTTGTACATACAAACATACGATGAAGATAGTTGTACATACAAACATACGATGAAGATAGTTGTACATACAAACATACGATGAAGATAATTGTACATACAAACATACGATGAAGATAGTTGTACATACAAACATACGATGAAGATAGTTGTACATACAAACATACGATGAAGATAATTGTACATACAAACATACGATGAAGATAGTTGTACATACAAACATACGATGAAGATAGTTGTAGATACATACATACGATGAAGATAATTGTACATACAAACATACGATGAAGATAATTGTACATACAAACATACGATGAAGATAGTTGTACATACATACAAACATACGATGGAGATAATTGTACATACAAACATACGATGAAGATAATTGTACATACAAACATACGATGAAGATAATTGTACATACAAACATACGATGAAGATAGTTGTACATACAAACATACGATGGAGATAATTGTACATACAAACATACGATGAAGATAATTGTACATACAAACATACGATGAAGATAATTGTACATACAAACATACGATGAAGATAGTTGTACATACAAACATACGATGAAGATAGTTGTACATACAAACATACGATGAAGATAGTTGTACATACACACATACGATGGAGATAATTGTTCATACAAACATACGATGAAGATAATTGTACATACATACATACGATGAAGATAGTTGTACATACATACAAACATACGATGGAGATAATTGTACATACAAACATACGATGAAGATAATTGTACATACAAACATACGATGAAGATAATTGTACATACATACAAACATACGATGGAGATAATTGTACATACAAACATACGATGAAGATAATTGTACATACAAACATACGATGAAGATAGTTGTACATACAAACATACGATGAAGATAATTGTACATACAAACATACGATGAAGATAGTTGTACATACAAACATACGATGAAGATAGTTGTAGATACATACATACGATGGAGATAATTGTACATACAGACATACGATGAAGATAGTTGTAGATACATACATACGATGAAGATAAGTGTACATACATACATACGATGGAGATAGTTGTACATACAGACATACGATGAAGATAGTTGTACATACACACATACGATGGAGATAAGTGTACATACAAACATACGATGAAGATAGTTGTACATACATACATACGATGAAGATAATTGTACATACATACATACGATGAAGATAATTGTACATACATACATACGATGAAGATAGTTGTAGATACATACATACGATGAAGATAGTTGTACATACATACATACGATGAAGATTATTGTACATACAAACATACGATGAAGATAATTGTACATACAAACATACGATGAAGATAATTGTACATACATACATACATACATACGATGAAGATAGTTGTACATACATACATACATACGATGAAGATAGTTGTAGATACAAACATACGATGAAGATAGTTGTACATACATACATACATACGATGAAGATAGTTGTACATACAAACATACGATGGAGATAATTGTACATACATACATACGATGAAGAGTTTGCCTACGGAAATACTTGAAATTTGTTCAACAAGAAATATTGAATTGCTCCACGAAAACGCTAACAGATGCAATTGACAATAAAGCACAGACAGTTAGCTTCTAGCCATAATATGATACCATCGTAAATGACAACAGGAAGTCATTGTAAAACTTTGTAATCTAACCTAAACTTCTATTACGAATGCGTTTCAGGTTGGTATTTTATTCCCTAGACTGGATATCGTAGTTGGAATCATAGACTGGTACACGCGATTTCATTGGGTGTCTGTATTATAGAATAATAAACTTATATTGGAAAAATAACTTTTATTAGGGAAAAGAATGTACGTAATTATCAACAACTTGAATCAAATAAGTTTTAATTAAATGAATGTACACTTAATGCCATTAAAAACGCAACAAGTTTGATACAGACGCCATTAGGTGGATCAAGCGTTTTACTGTTACAGTAAAATCTGACTTAACGGCCATCTTAATAATAAAACCGTCTCAACATTAAAAACACAATTTTTAAGGCCATTTTCACTGATTTGCTCGTTATTCAACTTCAATTTTAAAACCACATCAATAAGAAGATCAGTTTTCAAGGGTCCCAAGGATGGTCTTATTATTGGGATTTTACTGCAGTTATATGTTAGTTTGTATTCAAAATTATATGGAACTACCGTCCAATCGCCTCTTAATTTCATCACTTGTTGATTTAAGAAATTATGGTTGTAAAATAATGTACGTGTGTATGTTTTTGTTGTAATGTCCCTCTCCCCACTATGCACCCTTTTAATGTTGCGTTTTAAATGCGTTAAGTATAAATGCTAAGACAAGTATAACCTCATAATATCCCTCTCTCCACTATGCACCCTTTTAATGTTGCGTTTTAAATGCGTTAAGTATAAATGCTAAGACAAGTAAAACCTCATAATGTCCCTCTCCCCACTATGCACCCTTTTAATGTTGCGTTTTAAATGCGTTAAGTATAAGTGCTAAGACAAGTAAAACCTCACACGATAACGAGAATAATACTTAAATTATATGAGGATAATTTTTACACTCAAATAATTAAATCTTTTATAACCATTTTGTATAATAGTATTAACAGGATTAGTATCAAAATATAGTTTAAGATATACATTCGGACCTCGTTTATTCGACAACCTTCCATACGAATACTTGGTATCATCCGAACTTTATATCAGGTCCCGATGTATCTTCTTGGCACGTCGAATTGAAATAGGTTATTCAAAACTATGTATTATTCGAAGTAAAAGTTCGGAACCGATGAATTCGAATGAACGCGGTCCGACTGTATGTTCGTCAGTTTGCCCTTTGACTCGAATCTGCGCACCAACCAGGAGTATACACACAGTGATTCACTTACATACTTTCCTCTGCATTCCAGTCTCATTTTAAAACCGAAAAAACAAGCTTTACATTTGTGCTTAAATTGTGAAAAAAAAGAACAATAGATTTGACATGCAATAATAATACGACCGCCATTGGAACCCTTGAAAACAGGTCTTAATTTTGAGGTGGTCTTAATACTGAGGTTGAATAAAGTTCAAAACAGTGAAAATGGACTTAATTTTTGATGATCTTATTATTGAGGAAGTCTTTAAGTGAGGTTTTACTGTACTTTATAAACAGGGGATTTGAAATTTTGAAATGCATCTAAAACTCAGAGCATATGTATACGATTTACGTTGCACTTTTATACTCCTCCTTCTTCGAAGACGAATGGGCGTATTGTTTTGCTCTTGTCGACAGGTCGGTCGATGGAAATGTCTGTCAGCATTTATTCGTACATGTATATTCTTTATCTCTTAAATGTATATATGTTATATGTAAAATAAACGAAATAAACTGTCTGTCAGCCGGAAGATCATTTTGATGCGGTCAAAGACTGAACTGCTTCAGTCAGTAGCCGTCGAACTATATAGAATGATTTACAGTGGTTGGCACAAAGTTTTGAGATCAAAGGTCAATGTCATGTTGACCTTTTTACTGAAAACGGTGTCCGATCAACAACAGTTTACTAGAGAACATATAAGCCCACGACTGTCTGTCATCCTTCATTTTTTTCCTTCGATAAATTAATTATTTCAGGATGGTTTGTCGGTCAAAGGACAAACTGATCATAATACTGAAAGGGGTTTCCGAACAGCAGATATTGTGTGCCTATACTTTAGGATACTTGACTGTGGTCCGTAAATAAATTTATGTTTTAGGTCAGTAGGTGAAAGGTCAAAGGTTACTGGAAATGATTTCTGATCAGTGAATGGGGAACACGAGGCATACGACTATCTGACTCTATACATTATTTTACCTACCACTAACAGGCAATTGGGGAGCATACTAGCTTTACAAGCGGTGTTTGTGTAATTAACATGTATGTCTCGTATGTAAAGTGTGTGAGCAGGTCAAGTCAGGGTATAGCAAATCAATGCAGAGCAGGGCAGAGCAGTGCATAGCAGAACACTGGAGAGCAGAGCAGAGCAGGGCAGGGCAGGGCAGAGCAGTGCATAGCAGAACACTGGAGAGCAGAGCAGAGCATGGCAGGGCAGAGCAGTGCATAGCAGAACACTGGAGAGCAGAGCAGATCAGAGCAAAGCAATGAATAGCAGAGCAGAGCAGTGCATAGCAGAGCATATCAGAGCAGTGCAGAGTATAGCAGATTTATATAGAGAGCAGCAGAGCAGTACAATGCAATGACGCAAATCAGACCTTAATTAAAATGAACCATAGCGATACGTAGGTTCGTAATTACCACAAAGTCGATTATGTTGTCTGATCTTAAAGGGTAGCATCAAGATAGAACTGAATGAATGTGTATAATGTTGATATTTGATCATGTCAAAGGATAAGTCCATGTTTAAATTATATTTCAAGCTGGTCACTGAGAACATATAAGAATGTACCAATAGATAAGTTGATATCTTATTTAATGAAACATATATCAAAATTGACTTCTTCTTTTTGAAGTACCGTCTTTCATGTTTAATCAGAAATATAATTACAAAAAGTATGCTCGGCTTTTCCAAAGGAAGGTTCTTTATGTATTTACCATTTACGTCAAACAAAAAATCAGGTATAAAAAATACTATAATTATCATTGGCTTTTGTAAACTAAATACCCATATTAGTCAAAAGTATTTTTTCGATTGATAGTATCCATACTAAATTATCACAAAGCATCCTTAGATATACAACAAGGTCTTAATTTTTGCGATAACAAATACATTTCTCGCTACAAGCAATTGCTATTGTAGGAGAACGATAGTGCAATGGATAAGATGTCGACAGCCCATGCCGGAAGTTCATACTGGATTGGTTGAGATGTCGACAGCCCATGCCGGAAGTTCATACTGGATTGGTTGAGATGTCGACAGCCCATGCCGGAAGTTCATACTGGATTGGTCAGACTCGCAAAGTTCACTTCGTAAGAAGTCAGTACTGCTACATGTATAAGATGTAATGGGACGTTAAGTGACACAAACTACCATGTTCATGTACTGACTATAACGGTGAAGGACGACCCCAGGCGTTAACCACCTGACCTTCTGTAAGCCAGCTGAATTGCTCTCCCCCATATCCCGGGCGGGATTCTAACCCGCAACGGTGAATGGCAACATATCCCGGACGGAATTCGAACCTGCAGCGGTGAGTGGCAAGTGATTTAAGTCGGTGACCATAAACACACAACCTCGGGGACCCACTGTTTCTTTCCGGCAGTGAGACCAAGAGTCATTGAAAATGCATGCATACAATATATACATAAGTAGAGCAGAGCAGATGAGTGCAGTGCAGAGCATAAATCATAAATGATTGAAACTATAAATATTGTCAGTAATGCCAAGTCACATGTACGATATACGATTACTTGACGCGTATATAATTCTTCGCAAATCCATTGATTTCGTTATTCAAAGTATGCACAATTGTTTGTCTGTGATTGTTTTACGACAGCAGTTTATGTATACAGAGTATCGTGTCTAATGCATGTGAAAACATCAATTCTTGATTATATGGAAGTCATTTCCTTATTTGAAAATCAAACTACATTAGTTAGCGTATGCAGTGCTTTTAGACATCGCCTCACGGATGTTTTGCAGAGAGTGTAATGTGAACAAGCAATTGCCCCTTGTATCAAAGCTCAGGAAATTAAGTTGTATAGAATTTCAATCATTTCCTGCACGCAGTAAAGTAGAATGTCATTTCGAAGAATCAGATAAGACTAGTGTTAACCTTATTCCGGGAGACATAGTGAACGACGAGAAGCGCACCTGGCCCCTGGTCTAAAGGACCTGGATTCGAAACCCACCTTGGGTCGTCACAATCCCTGAATTAGACGTGAATACTGGTGAGAACCCCACCTTGGGTCGTCACAATCCCTGAATTAGACGTGAATACTGGTGAGAACCCCACCTTGGGTCGTCACAATCCCTGAATTAGACGTGAATACTGGTGAGAACCCCACCTTGGGTCGTCACAATCCCTGAATTAAACGTGAATACTGGTGAGAACCCCACCTTGGGTCGTCACACTCCCTGAATTAGACGTGAATACTGGTGAGAACCCCACCTTGGGTCGTCACAATCCCTGAATTAGACGTGAATACTGGTGAGAACCCCACCTTGGGTCGTCACAATCCCTGAATTAGACGTGAATACTGGTGAGAACCCCACCTTGGGTCGTCACAATCCCTGAATTAGACGTGAATACTGGTGAGAACCCCACCTTGGGTCGTCACAATCCCTGAATTAGACGTGAATACTGGTGAGAACCCCACCTTGGGTCGTCACAATCCCTGAATTAGACGTGAATACTGGTGAGAACCCCACCTTGGGTCGTCACAATCCCTGAATTAGACGTGAATACTGGTGAGAACCCCACCTTGGGTCGTCACAATCCCTGAATTAGACGTGAATACTGGTGAGAACCCCAACTTGGGTCGTCACAATCCCTGAATTAAACGTGAATACTGGTGAGAACCCCACCTTGGGTCGTCACAATCCCTGAATTAGACGTGAATACTGGTGAGAACCCCAACTTGGGTAGTCACAATCCCTGAATTAGACGTGAATACTGGTGAGAAACACTGGATGAGTTGGGTCGTCACACTCCCTGAATTAGACGTGAATACTGGTGAGAACCCCACCTTGGGTCGTCACAATCCCTGAATTAGACGTGAATACTGGTGAGAACCCCACCTTGGGTCGTCACAATGCCTGAATTAAACGTGAATACTGGTGAGAACCCCACCTTGGGTCGTCACAATCCCTGAATTAGACGTGAATACTGGTGAGAACCCCACCTTGGGTCGTCACAATGCCTGAATTAAACGTGAATACTGGTGAGAACCCCACCTTGGGTCGTCACAATCCCTGAATTAGACGTGAATACTGGTGAGAACCCCACCTTGGGTCGTCACAATCCCTGAATTAGACGTGAATACTGGTGAGAACCCCACCTTGGGTCGTCACAATGCCTGAATTAAACGTGAATACTGGTGAGAACCCCACCTTGGGTCGTCACACTCCCTGAATTAGACGTGAATACTGGTGAGAACCCCACCTTGGGTCGTCACAATGCCTGAATTAAACGTGAATACTGGTGAGAACCCCACCTTGGGTCGTCACAATCCCTGAATTAGACGTGAATACTGGTGAGAACCCCACCTTGGGTCGTCACAATCCCTGAATTAGACGTGAATACTGGTGAGAAACACTGGATGAGGAAGCAGCCATCTAGAGAGATTAATATAAGTTTTAATAACCAGTGATGGCGTGATTATCGACAACAATCGAAAAATCATCGCTAGACATCGGCGACAATCGATTATGAACTACAATAATCGATAATAATCGGAATTTTGACTTTTTTGACATCTGTAAATTATTTCCGATTCGATTATCGATCATGAGTTTTCAAACAAATCCAATAATCGATTATGAAATTTGTCCAATTATCCATCACTAAGTATAATTTGTTTCTAAACCGATTTAAAATGAAATAAGTGAAAACTAACAGTTTCAAAACTTATAATGTCTATCCATTATTTTATTTCTGTCACATGAATAGCCAAGGTCATGGAGTGACTTCTCCAGCCATTAGGGGAGAGAATGACCCCAGGTGCCCCTTCTAACATTATTGTGGACACAGGCGGGCAAGATATGAAACTACTGATTGATTAACAAATTGAACTGTTCGATAAAATGGTCAAACCAATTTTACTTTACGGGTGCGAACTCTGGGGATATTCCAATAACAGCCTTCTTGAGAAAGTACAGCTTAAATATTTAAAATACATAGCTAGGTGTGAAACCCAGTACACCAAATTGCATGATATACAGAGAAACGGGTGTTAAACCCATATCTATTGAAATCGAAAAACGAATAATTTCATTTTGGTCAAAACTTGCCAAACCTACCCATCCAAAATTAGCAAACTCTAATGAACACGTACACAAAATTAAATGATGTCAACAGAAAAAAACTTCAGTGGATCGACAATGTAAAACGAATACTTATAAAATGTGGAATAAATAATATCTGGTCTACTCAAGATTTTCCAAATCCAGAATGGTTAACAGCCTCCGTTCAGCAAAAACTTACTGACTTATTTTTAAGTGAATGGTACGCAACTTTAGCTAATTCTAGAAAATGTTTAAACTACAGACTCATTAAAACAAATTTCAAATACGAAGAATACCTAAGTAAAACTCCAAACAACTTGTTAAAATATGTTATCAAATTCCGAACTAGAAACAATAAAATACCCATTGAAACAGGATCCTGGAACCAAACACACAATAATTTAAGAGTATGCACATTATGCCACTCGGGTATAGGAGACGAATACCATTTACTACTTCAATGCAAATCCCTAGCAGAATTAAGAAAAACATATATCAAAAACAATTACTATATACGACCAAACACGTTCCAGTTCAAATTATTAATGAACATATCGACAGAACATACAGCTTCATTTAAAAAACTTTGCATTTTCATCAAAGAAATTATATGTTCCTTCCAATAAAAAAACTCATCTTAAAGTTAGTACTATATTTTGTCACTGTTTATTGCATATATAACATTTATCCTGTCTCATGAAAATATGTGTGTCTTTAATAAATTATAGTAACATAATTATACACAACTCTGTAACATCATAAAGTTGTGTCTATTTATATTGACTATTTTCTCTGTTGCTCTTGTAATCTCACTGATATTATATAATATGCCTTGTTGTATTCATTACTACAGTAAGATTTTCATACTCATGCTTTCATGTATACATGAACTGAGCTTAGTAAAATAAACTTGTAAACTTGGGTACAACCATTGAGGGAGCTTTGTTATCGCTGTTCCCACTAATTACCTCGTGACAGAATTGGTTTATTACGGTATTGGTATGTATATCCAACTAAGAACTATATAGAAAGGTTTCATCACAGCATGTAGTTTAAGAACAATGTATTGTATAATTTTACTTGACCTGACAAAATTTGCATATCTTCATGGTAAATGCACGCTATAAATTAGTAATCGGGCCACTTTCGATAAAGACTTATTTATCATGTGCATTGACCATGAAGATATGCAAATTTTGACAGGTCAATAAAATTATACAAGACGATTATTTATAGTTTACTCCACCTCTTCCTGTGTCTTACAACCAATTAGCATCCAGAATTTTTCAATTTTTTGGCTTACTTATCTATTTATTATGGCATTTCGCACAATATCTATTAAGTGATTTCATTAAGTAAATGTTTAGTGATCAATATGACGGTAAACTTCTTTCAGACATGCCAAGCGCAATATTACGGCACCGTAATCTCATTAAAATTAGTTCCAGTCGCACGCTCCTATTATATACGCTAACAGTGAAAAGTAATGGAGCTAAAATTAGGGGCCGATTACAATGAGATTGATGACAACGTTACCTGAATCACATTTTCATTTGGTATCAGTTATTTGTTTTTACAAAGCACATAAGTTCCTGCCGAGGTGAAATGTACTGTAGCTTAGGATGAATTACCCGTCCATTCAGAGATCTCTGTGGAGGGTATGAAGATAATGCATTCAGTCATTTGTCCCCACTTCTAAACTGTGATGTATGTGGCGAAGCTGCTTGCTTACGAGCATGTTAAGTTCTGGTTGGTTATCGAGTAACACTTGCTAGGTCAACCGACCGCCGTATTTAACATAATACTGTTGAGAAACTGTGTATAGCAAGAAGAAACAAAAATATATAAAGAATACATGCACGTCTAGCCAGAATACCTCTTAGATTATTGGTAGACTAGTGTTCCATTTTATAATTGGCCTTCAATTCAAGTCACGTAAACAGCCAGTGCTATATAGTGACCTTTTTCAACTATGGTGGAGATCACGGGGCATAGGCGAGCACTTGGGTAGAAATCCCAACCATTCACAAGCCAGCTGGATAGCTTTCTCACATAATTATACATCCCAGGCGGGACTTGAACCTGCAGTGGCACAGGGAAAATTGCTGGAAGTCAGCCACCATAGCCACTCAACCCTAGTGGCCCCTTATTGCTCCTCTCTTGATTTTAAAAGTAACAAACATTCTTGTTATTATATTTATTCTTTGAACAAACATAACATAATTAAAGTATAAGAACGTAGAAACATGAACATATGTGAAGTAAATACACGCTGTCCTGCTGTCCCTTAACTGTAACATGGTTAAATTCTTACACATTAATGTCATAGTTTATAACATACAACATACACATACAAAGGTAATGCCTAGTAATATGAACACTTCAACATAATGATTTTATACACTTACACCGTGCACTCAGATTGCGTACTGTTGACTCAGTCCGAGGTCATTCATAATAAATACTTTATATACACACTTTATACCACGAAATGAAATAATAGATAATAAATAACATAGAAATGCAGTCAATAACGTGAGGTATATTCACTGTGAATATCGTCCTACAAATAAACGTTTTTGCCCTATTATATAAAACACACGTTATGCTCCTATTAGAACACTCTGCCCTGTGTGAATATGATAGAACACTCTGCCCTGTGTGAATATGATAGAAAATTGACAATCAATGGAAACTTATGATTATGAGTTTTGGAAGGTCCTAAGTACCAATAAATGGTAAATTCTTTCTGTGTACACGTACAGCGGTGATTTGATAATGAAGCAAAAAACTGGCAGCGAGAATTTAATACAAAAAATGTGATAGGTTTCAATGCTTAGAACCAACATGATAGGCTAGGGCAGATCTTGAAGCAAAAGACTTGTCACATGTTTCACATTGCCACTTGGGACCAAATTCACTATGCGAACTGTCCTTATGGCGACGCAACAATAATTTTGTCTTAAACGCCATTCCACAAGTCTCACAAATTTCGTTCTTTTCTTCACAATGAACAGACTTTACATGCTCTGTTGCGTAATACTTGCTCTTAAATGAAGAGCCGCAGATATCACAAGAAAACCGCTCCTTTTCTTCCTGCGTGGCATTCTCTAAATTATGTCTCTCCAAATGCAATTTCAGGCCACTTTTCTTCATGAAAGACATTCCACATATATCACAAATGTGATCACATGAGGATGTCGGTGCTTTCTGTGCTGTTTTCTTCTTGATACCAGAATGTTCCAATCCCTTATGCCTCTTCAGATCAATATTATTCTTGAAGACTTTGTCACACTGAGGACACGGTATCTTGTTGTCAGAGTGCAGACGACTCCAGTGTAATTTGAGCTGAGAGTGTGTATTAAAAGCATGTTTACAGACGTTGCAGCGGAACGGCTTCTTTCCAGTGTGCAGACGGATATGTTCCGTCAAGTGACCTGGTTGTATGAACTTCTTTCCACAGTACTTACATTCGTAGTTTCTCTCTCCAGTATGAGTCCAGATGTGACGCTTCCATTCGTTCTTTGTGACAAAACGTTTTTCACAATATGTGCATTTATGGATTCTTGAACTTTCTGGGGCGTGTCTACGAATGTGATTTTTTAAGTTTTTGAACGTTTTTATCTTCTGTCCGCAATGCAAACAAATGAATTTTTTCTCAATTTGACTGTAGGTGTAAATATTATCAGACACAAACATCACCTCTGCCGCTGCCTTGGCCCCATCTCCGACAACACCGCTATACGAGGGATCTAGCAGCTCCTCCTTAATAAATCTTGCTTCATTAATCTGATATTCCAGAACAGTTTCAACACCTTCCGTATTCTCCGAGTCTGTTGCAACAATGACATTATGAATATCTTGCTTTCCGTTGTTATCAATTTTGGCAGCAGCTGCAGCAATATTGATCAAACTATGTGAGACATTATCACTCTGTATAGATTCAGAATTAGCATACACATCACTAACTGTACTAGTAATAGTTTGAAGCCCTTCCCCTGTAAATATCATGTGAGTTGTACCAACAGAGGCAGCATTAGAGAATGGCACGTTCCCTGTCAAATGTTGAGCAAGTTGGCTTCTACGCAACAAAGCTTCACGGCTTTCCTCAGCATCTTCCACGGCTGGTTTACCCATTTCTTCAAACTGTTCGTCTGCCTCTTCAGCTGCAGTATAATTCTCAACCTGTATTTCACCTGCATGTTTATACTTGTCTTGAATTTCTGCTGAAATATCATGCTGAACTATGGTTTCTTCATTTCCAAACGTTTCATCTTGAGGTATTATTATATCCGAAGTGTTGTAAGATTGTATACCATCTGAGATAGCAATTTGTTCATTTGCACTCCTCTCAGGGTCAGGCCTGTTAGCAGACATTTCTCTTTGAAGCAAATTTAGTTCATTAATAGGTAACTCACTAGCAGATACTTGATGTAACCCTTCTTCGGGGATTTGAACAAATTCAACACCATTAGAATTGATCAATTGAACTTGACTAGTTTCTTGACCCTGAATTTCAGAGGTCAGTGAAGTTTGTTCAATAACAGTCTCTTCTACCTCAGCATCATTTCTGACATCAATATCACTCACTTCTTCATTGTCATTGGTATAATCACCATGAACTATTTGTTCAACGGTCTTATTGTCAGAATCTTCCGTTTCATATTGCATGACAACATTGGTTTCATCTGTCACATACTGTTCCTCTGTGCCCTGCTCCAGCACTATCTCTTTCATTTTATTATCACCTTCAGATAGACACACATATATCATTGATCCATCTTCACTCTGGTATGCCATAACCTGATCATTTCCATCTGTGGTTACATTCTGTGAAACTATGGACACCAGTTCCTCCATTGTGGTAGGTAGTGTCTGGTTCCCATATGAAACATTTGGCTCACCTTGACTATCATTTTCAACTTGCATTTCTTCTGCATTGAGTTCTTTATAAGATTCTTCATTTCTTTCATCAATATTTCCGACCATAACTCCATTATTATACACTTTAGATTTGTTCAGACTTGCCAACACATCTTCATCAGCATCCAGCATGTGTTTAATGATCTCATCCTCCTCTTGGTATAGATTTTTCTTCCCAGATGTTTGTACTTCAGTTTCAGTAAATCCAGAGAGTTCTGTTAACTGTTTGGCAATAGACAACAGTTCATCATGCTCAGGTTCACTTCCTTGCACATGCACTACACGATCTTTACCAAATTCTTCAATGATAATCTCCACTGGTTTCACGCCAGCTTCAGTCTGCAGACTTCCATCTGCTTGATTTACGTACAAAATTTCATCTGCTAGCTCATTCACTGTTTCATGTCCATCATATTCTTGCATTAGCAAATGTGACTCCATCTTTTTAGCTCTGAACTTTCTACCTCTCTCCAGTAAATCTTTCATCCCTTGCTCAATATCCTCCTTGAAAAAGTGACCTTGGTCCACTTTGTGGAAATACATGGTTACATAGCTGGAAAATGTAGCACTGCACATCTGACAATGGAATGGTTTTTCTGGACTATGTAACTCTATATGTTTCATCAGCATGGGATAATGAGGGAAGGAATCATCACATAGATGGCATTGGTAGCTTTTGGATACGCCATCATCATCTCTGTTATATTTCTGCATGTGTCGCGACAACTCGCCACGAGTTGTGTACCCCTTGCTACAATACATGCACTTATATGGTTTCAAAGTATCGTGAAATACTACATGTGAAGTTAGTCCCCCTCGCTGTCTGAACGTTGTCTTACATATGAAACACTGATAACTTTTGGTGTTAGCATGAACTCTGTAATGATCCGTTAGATTAGCTTGCTGTTTGAACGCCTTATCGCAATAATTGCATTTGTATGGACGGAAGTCTGAGTGAGATCTTGTGTGTTTTCGGAACTCGGTCAAGCGAACAAAGCCAGATCCACAGACCTTGCAACGATACGGCTGATCCTCGTCCCGTACATGAGCACGGCGGACATGTAACTTGATATATTTCAATTTAGAGAAACTTCGTCCACAGAGCAAACACTTGTGTGGATTCTTTGACCCTCTTTCAAACACGATCAATTCTTTCAGTACCGCATTCATACTAGTTTCGCTTAACTTTGGCAAGAACTGTTTCCCTTCATCTTGTCCAATATGTATAACATGTGTAGTAGGATCCTCATTGAGAGTACTTGAATGTGACACCAGTCCTTGCTTCACGTCCTTCCTATGATGCTTGTGACAGTGGGCATCCCGTAAATGTTTAGACGAGAAGATTTTATCAGGACACATTTCACACTGGAACACTTTGGATGAGCTTGAGGTATTAGCATGGTTGAACTTTGTATGCACATAGAGTGTCATATTGTGACACGTATTCTTCAAACATATCTTACATTTGTAACTTCCCTCTGGGTCAGTATTCACATCAGAAGTGCAAATTACACAATTACACACTTCCAGGTCACTGTGGTAGTTTAGTACATGTCGATTAAATGTTTTTTCAAACACAGATTTCTGACAGAACGGACAAGTCATCAAAAGGTGCGGCTCCGAGTGAGTCTTCATGTGTACCTTCAGATTCCTCCTCGTAAACCTGGAATTCCAGAAACAACAATAATGTATTCAGTCATTGCACAAATAATGGCAGTGATATTTTTTTTAAATAAGTTTACTGCCTGTGCCTTTTCAATTGGGAAAATAGGCGCGATAAGTCCCAAATTTGGGGAAATATGGTAATGGTTGTTTTGCTTATAAAAATAACTTTTCAGCTTTGGCTGGTGTAAGTCATATATATACGAGGTGATGTATGACCAAAGATTCTTTTAGAAAAGGTTAAATACACAAAAACCTGACTTAATAAAAAGACATTAAATCAGGGGGAATGAACAAAGAATTGAAACAAAATGATGACTATTTTGGGGAAATGGACACTTTTGGTTGGGGGAAACGGCATATATTCGGCAGTAAAATTAACCAAAACAATCACTGAATGGTTGATATATTTAGCTCAGCTGAAGTTTGTTTGGGACAGAATGTTAATTCTCTTTTTCAACAGTATCTCTGTTACATACGGTCATCAATTGACATAACCTGCATTCCTGGACTCCAACCAGCAAGTGATTTTCCAACATGAATTGGAAGCAATGATTACCTTAGATGTATTGTCTGCTATCAAATCATCATGGAGGGTAATCAAGTAAACTATGTGACAATTAAATTGGACATTATGCAATTATTGCGGTAAGATGCTATGTATCATTGTAGCCAAATTCTATATAAGAATAAATCCTCAAATATTCCTCTCTTCAAATTTCATAATAAAATAAATGTGCAATGAAAGCTAGATTTCCCTGATGCAGAAATCTTGAGTCTCTGACTCCCTTTTCTTTCTAGGGACTTCCAGTTTCCTCTTAATGTGCATCCCTGGGACCCCCAAAATAAGCCTTTGTCAAGTATAAACTGCATATCTGGGACCCAACAAATTTACTAAGGACCCAAAATTTGTCAAACACGAGGGTACTAGGACCCCTAGCTGAAAAATCCTAGGGAAATTCCGGAATCAACTCTAACAATGCTCATCAGGAACATTAAATTTCAAAGCTAGATTTTTTTTAATAAGTTTACATGAGCAATGATCAGTCAAACAAATTCACACAGTCCAACCTAGAGAAGGGACATGACAAATTAGGCAATTAGACCCCATTAAATTGAACAGTAGTTCCAGTGAATGAAATATGACTGTGATAATACTTTACATCCTGCATATAGATAGGACTAGTGCCTTCCAAAAGAAGGTTGATAGTTGATAATTGGATGAAACCTAATCAAGATGACAGTGGGTATAGAAGAAATAAACAAAACTAGGTCTTACATATCACCACAAATATCACACATCTCCGTCATGTCCGGATGTTGATATTCCACATGAGTATCTCGTGCAGACATGCTCGTGAAATGCTGCCTACAGACGAAGCATTGGAATGATGGTTTCCGTGTATTTTTGTGCCTGGTTAAATGCTGTTTCAGGAATCGACTCGATGCGAACACTTTGGAACAAATCTCACATTTATTCACTCCATGATCTGAAAACCAGAAAGACAGCAGCCATGTAGTGAGGACATGATGTAATATTATATTTTCAGACCTGTTTATAGCAGTTGGCAATCTTGTAATGTCATCAGCTGACCAAATAAGTTTTTGAGTGTCTCCAACTGTGACAATACATGTTCATTAGCATTATCTACACAGGCTTTACTTCATTTTAACACGAATCACAATATACTTATAAGACTTGTATGTTATGTTACTTTACATATCCCCATCAACATCCGTTGATTGATAGACCAGGCCTAGTGATAATCAGTATGCAGCACTCAACATCTGTTGATTGATAGACCAGGGCTAGTGATGATCAGTATGCAGCACTCAACATCTGTTGATTGATAGACCAGGGCTAGTGATAATCAGTATGCAGCACTCAACATCTGTTGATTGATAGACCAGGGCTAGTGATGATCAGTATGCAGCACTCAACATCTGTTGATTGATAGACCAGGGCTAGTGATGATCAGTATGCAGCACTCAACATCTGTTGATTGATAGACCAGGGCTAGTGATAATCAGTATGTAGCACTCAACATCTGTTGATTGATAGACCAGGCCTAGTGATAATCAGTATGCAGCACTCAACATCTGTTGATTGATAGACCAGGCCTAGTGATAATCAGTATGCAGCACTCAACATCTGTTGATTGATAGACCAGGCCTAGTGATAATCAGTATGCAGCACTCAACATCTGTTGATTGATAGACCAGGGCTAGTGATAATCAGTATGCAGCACTCAACATCTGTTGATTGATAGACCAGGGCTAGTGATGATCAGTATGCAGCACTCAACATCTGTTGATTGATAGACCAGGCCTAGTGATAATCAGTATGCAGCACTCAACATCTGTTGATTGATAGACCAGGCCTAGTGATAATCAGTATGCAGCACTCAACATCTGTTGATTGATAGACCAGGGCTAGTGATAATCAGTATGCAGCACTCAACATCTGTTGATTGATAGACCAGGGCTAGTGATAATCAGTATGCAGCACTCAACATCTGTTGATTGATAGACCAGGGCTAGTGATAATCAGTATGCAGCACTCAACATCTGTTGATTGATAGACCAGGCCTAGTGATAATCAGTATGCAGCACTCAACATCTGTTGATTGATAGACCAGGGCTAGTGATAATCAGTATGCAGCACTCAACATCTGTTGATTGATAGACCAGGGCTAGTGATAATCAGTATGCAGCACTCAACATCTGTTGATTGATAGACCAGGCCTAGTGATAATCAGTATGCAGCACTCAACATCTGTTGATTGATAGACCAGGGCTAGTGATAATCAGTATGCAGCACTCAACCTTTCCTCTGATGAGTCAAGTCTCAAGTGTGCAGATTTGAGTGTGCAAAGAGGAATACTAATGGACAGCCAAGTGTTCTTTTTGTTTCTCTTACTGAATCATCATTTGAGGTTTGAGAGTGAATCTGTGTAAATCTTATTGTTAAGTGAAGAGTGCTATTTATAATGGTTATATTTAAACACTCAAATCTCAAATTGACAATCATATACTAAAGAAAATGGATCATGAAGACTACTCCATATTCAGTCAGCATTGCAATTCAACTCAAATACTCATATATTTAGAATCACACTCAAAGAGTAATTTTGAGCTACAAGTGTTGTAACAGTGCGAGTCACCGGCCCAGTTGTCTCAATCACCGGCCCAGTTGTCTCTCTCACCGGCCAAGTTGTCTCAATCACCGGCCCAGTTGTCTCTCTCACCTGCCCAGTTGTCTTAATCACCGGCCCAGTTGTCTCTCTCACCGGCCCAGTTGTCTCTCTCACCGGCCTAGTTGTCTCAATCACCGGCCCAGTTGTCTCACCGGCCTAGTTGTCTCAATCACCGGCCCAGTTGTCTCAATCACCAGCCCAGTTGTCTCTCTCACCGGCCCAGTTGTCTCTCTCACCGGCCCAGTTGTCTCTCTCACCGGCCCAGTTGTCTCTCTCACCGGCCCAGTTGTCTCTCTCACCGGCCCAGTTGTCTCAATCACCGGCCCAGTTGTCTCAATCACCGGCCCAGTTGTCTCTCTCACAGGCCCAGTTGTCTCAATCACCGGCCCAGTTGTCTCAATCACCGGCCCAGTTGTCTCTCTCACAGGCCCAGTTGTCTCTCTCACCGGCCCAGTTCTCTCTCTCTCTCTAAAGCGTAACAATACTTTTACAATCAGACTGCCATGAAGTGAATTGATAAATACAACATTTCTTCAAAATACATTTAAATTGTGTTCAAAAACTAAAATGAATACAAAATTAATGGTATACCTATAGAAAATATATGTTTCGGTGCATGTTCTCTCATAAAATGACTCTGTAACAAAGACCAGTATTTGCACCTGAAAAAGAGAGACATACTCTATTTTGATATTTTCTATTCACAGGATAAATATTCACACATCATTTAAAATATCTTCGCCAAACTATGACAGGCTTGATAGTAGGGGTGACACGATGTAGTGGTATATTGCAATATGCAGGCAAACTGTATTGTACCACGATATTTACAATACTACTTATCTGTGTTTTCTGCTAGAAAGTTTCTAGCTACAAACTAGACACATATGAATTTATCTAGACATGGAAATATTGTATCGTGAAATACTGAAATGATAATGATTACTGTTTCTTTTAGTCATATAATTTTCTTGTCACAAGTATAAAATATTAAATTACTTGTCAAAAACTGAAGTAACATAGATAACTGTTTTGTTTTAGCTTGTCTTTGTTTTAGCTTGTCTTTGTTTATTTTGTGCAACACATTTGAAGATACAAGTATTCATGGCAGAAAAAATGCTGACTTAGCTGAAGGTTAATGAAGCAATATATTGTGTTACTTATGGCAATATGTTGTCCATGTATTACAATATATTGTGGTATGTAAGGCAACATGTTGCCCATGTATTGCAATATATTGTGATATGTAATGCAACATGTTGCCCATGTATTGTAATATATTGTGGTACATATTGCAATATATTGTGGTACTCTTCAGCCACATTTTGACACCCCTACTTGATAGAACATTACAGGACTTCACGAAAACAATCAAGTACCTTCCCTAATTTTCAAGGAATAGAATAGGTTTTGTCTTATGACAAGGTCCCTTATTTTCTATAGCATAGGACTTTGTTCTTCGCTGTAATCCTTTTTAGTGTTTGAAATTACTTTTACAGGCTACAAATCATTTGTAATATAACTTTTAGGACGATTTACGATAGCACTGTTATTTCATTTCTTGTTATTAAAGTTAAAATTACTTCACTTTTGTTATTTAAGCTTAAACAATACGTTTCATTATCAATTATTCAAATTGAAAGATGGAGATAATTCCAACCACAAGTCAATCACATGCTAGCAGCAAAGCATGTTTAAAACAGTTGGCTGTACAAAAAATTGGCCACAAATGAAACATAAACTAAACATACAAAGGCAAATTATATGTGAATACTTATAACATGGACTATGAGACATAAACCATTACATTCAGACAACAAAATATTAATCTGAATTTACAATATGAATTTTGACTCCTTGCAAAATACGGAGTGGAACGGCATTATGGACTGTACGCTACTGATTTTATCGCATACTAGACCCGAAATAGATAGTGACTGCATTCTTATTGGCGTGAATATCATCACATAAACGCGCATTTTGAATTTTTCTAGGCGTTGTCTTGAGTAAATAATAAAGAATTAAACGTGGATTGCTGAACGAATACATTTCTACGTTGACTATTTTACTTCCATGAGATGGCATTTTCAGCAATATGAGAACGGAGTTCGAGAGAAAAATAATTATAAAATACCTATATATAAAAGCCGTCATTGACGAAATAATTAACTTTTCTGAATGAACCATGATCTCATTTCCCTCGAAAGTCACCTTCGAAGTGTGAACTGCAGTTCGCGACTTTTTCTATTGTCAGTCTAATCAAGTGTTATTTCCGCGTTTCAAACACTGCCAACCACTAAATCACTATAATTAATTGTGCACACTCTCTCTTGATCAGAAATGTAACTCGTGTTGGACTAATTTACTTTTCTCAAGTATTATTATTACATGATTCACATGTCGATCCCATGTGTCGGGAACGCGAGACATGATCTGATTGAGTGGGAGTGGTTTAGGTGACAAGTGAACGCGGGACATGATCTGATTGAGTGGGAGTGGTTTAAGTGACAAGTGAATGCGAGACATGGTCTGATTGAGTGGGAGTGGTTTAAGTGACAAGTGAACGCGAGACATGGTCTGATTGAGTGGGAGTGGTTTAGGTGACAAGTGACAAGTGAATGCGAGACATGATCTGATTGAGTGGGAGTGGTTTAGGTGACAAGTGAACGCGAGACATGGTCTGATTGAGTGGGAGTGGTTTAGGTGACAAGTGAACGTGAGACATGATCTGATTGAGTGGGAGTGGTTTAGGTGACAAGTGAACGTGAGACATGGTCTGATTGAGTGGGAGTGGTTTAGGTGACAAGTGAACGTGAGACATGGTCTGATTGAGTGGGAGTGGTTTAGGTGACAAGTGAACGCGAGACATGGTCTGATTGAGTGGGAGTGGTTTAGGTGACAAGTGAACGTGAGACATGGTCTGATTGAGTGGGAGTGGTTTAGGTGACAAGTGAACGCGAGACATGGTCTGATTGAGTGGGAGTGGTTTAGGTGACAAGTGAACGTGAGACATGGTCTGATTGAGTGGGAGTGGTTTAGGTGACAAGTGAACGTGGGACATGATTTGATTGAGTGGGAGTGGTTTAGGTGACAAGTGAACGCGAGACATGGTCTGATTGAGTGGGAGTGGTTTAGGTGACAAGTGAACGCGAGACATGGTCTGATTGAGTGGGAGTGGTTTAGGTGACAAGTGAACGCGAGACATGATCTGATTGAGTGGGAGTGGTTTAGGTGACAAGTGGACGGGAGACATGGTCTGATTGAGTGGGAGTGGTTTAGGTGACAAGTGAACGCGAGACATGGTCTGATTGAGTGGGAGTGGTTAAGGTGACAAGTGAACGCGAGACATGGTCTGATTGAGTGGGAGTGGTTTAGGTGACAAGTGAACGCGAGACATGATCTGATTGAGTGGGAGTGGTTTAGGTGACAAGTGAACGCGAGACATGGTCTGATTGAGTGGGAGTGGTTTAGGTGACAAGTGAACGCGAGACATGGTCTGATTGAGTGGGAGTGGTTTAGGTGACAAGTGAACGCGAGACATGATCTGATTGAGTGGGAGTGGTTTAGGTGACAAGTGAACGCGAGACATGGTCTGATTGAGTGGGAGTGGTTTAGGTGACAAGTGACAAGCTCGCCCTCCAATTCTTTTGGACAAGCTTGTGTATAATTTCAGTCTGTTCAGCATTACATATATATACATGACTGAGTATAAACACATTTTGCACTTTATGTGAGATCCCGATTTTCACAGAAATTGAGAACAGATCTCGGCTGCTTATAACCGCATTCATCATTGAAATTGAGTGGAATAAAACATTCGAAAATGTTAATATTTTCGATGATTTGAGCCAATTTTATTTTTCTTGAGCTATTTTTTTATTTTCTTGAGACAATGGTTCAATTGGCAAGTGACAATGCGAGACCTGCTCGGCGGTAGGCCCTGTCGAAGGTTTCGTCTGTTTTGTCATTTTTGGTATGTTTGTTATTTTGTAGTTCCTTTTTCTACTTGAAGCAGAATAATTCAAGCGTAATTTATTACTAAAATTGTTTAGTTTTTTCCTCAAAATTCAAGTAGTTTTCAAGGACTTTTTGACTGTAACAAATTCAAGTAGTTTTCAAGGAGTAGGCGTCAAATTCAAGCCCTTTTCAAGACCTGTAGAATATTCATAAAAGTTACAGAACTTCGAATATATTTTCAAAACTATCCAGTGTTATGAGAACCATCACACAGAATTGTGTAAAGACTCTCAACAAAATGTCTCATTGGGTGAAAATGTTTGATGTCAATTTATGTCAAATCGTCTATCATATCAAAATAAGAACTAGAAAAATCGATTCCACACATAGTTTGTATTAGAAAAATGTCTGGGAGAAGAATTAAGCAACAAGTTGGGTGTTTTGAGGTATTTTAAGGGCTTACTTGTAGTTACATCCAGTGCAGTGCCAGGAACCAGACTTCTTGTATTTATGGTGAATGATTTTATGTATCTGAAGCCGGGAACCAGTGGGAAATGACAGACTGCAGTCATTACAAGAAAATCTGAAAAAGAAGTACAAGTGTACACACATTATAATGTAAGTATTAACACAAAGGCCAAAACATGTTTTGTTGATTTATTGATAAAAAGTACGACCACACAATCATTGTCAATTACATGTCGTATCATATTTAATGAAATTATACCGCAAAGCCACCAAATCAACATTTTGTTTGATAACAAAAAGTATTTGATAAAACATTCATTTTGTGAACAAATAATCTGATACTAATCCAATAGTTAAAAAACTAAATATTTTGGCTAAAATTTCTGTTATCCTTCCTGTCAAAGTACAATTAGCAATTTCTCCTTAAATAGCCTCCTTCATAAAAACGTATTTTGAAAAAACAAAAGGAGGTAAATTATTGAAAATATTTAAAATGAGCAACCATAGAATAAACGTATATAAAACTATTATCGAATTTTAAAACTAGTAAGATCCATACATGAAGGAGATATGATAACTATGAGTATGTACCAGGAAGAACGCCTGATATAAGACTGTAAGTTAACAAATTTCAAGTTATAGAAAAAAATTCAGAAGATAATTACTTAGTACTGTCTCAAGAACAAAGCATAAAACACACACCTGCCAGATCTTTTTGCTTGATGCTGTAACTTTCCGTGACATTGAGCAGCCCAACGAGTGGCAACAATCTTCTGACATTTTCTACATCTTTTCATCTTTTTTTCTGAAAGCAAGGAAAGAAATGTTTCATATTATATTCAGAACATTTAAAAACACACATTTTATTACGTGTGGTATGTCTGTAAATGTCATTATAGTGTGTTTTAAAACTCATTTTGATGAAAATATCAGCCGATTGAAAGAAAATTAAGCGTTCCTCATCACATAAAGTGAAATAAAATCATGTTACGTTCTTACCTCGGTAAGTTCATGAAATTTGAAAAATCACATTTTTCGCTTTTAATTGTACTGAGTATAATTATGTTGTATCACTATTCAAACATTTTCATGCATTGTGAAACCAAGTATTTACAACTTATATAACGGATTTCCCGGACACAGGTTTTCAGATTTTCTGCATCACTGATACAATATTTGGAGGTAGGACTCACGTTTACAACTGATTGTGCATCCTGAGAACACGCAAAAATGATTGCATGATGTGTTTTTCATATAATCTAATACAATAAAATAAATGTTTACACTTCACAAGGGAGAAAACCTAAATATCTTAATGAGTGAATATTGGTATAGTTAGAAAACTTGCTATAAAAACTTACTAGCTGATGTAGGTTTGAACTCAAAACCATCTAACATTGATTGACTCTCAACAACATGGACAGGTTTCTGTTTAGCAACAGTGTCTAAAATAAAATTTCATGGGAATATAAATACAACACACTAGGTATGTACCAGAATTAACTTCTTTCCTACAAGCAACCGACAACTTCCGTCTTCCCAGGTGGGAAACCAACAGCTTAAGGTCAAATGATACCAGAAAATAACTTTCCTAAAATAAGTAAACCTTTATAGACATCTTTTAGTTGGTTGTGAACAAATTACAAACTTACAAAGTAACATCAGTACTTAGAATTACTTCAGCTACAGGACAAGTAGTCCCAAACATCATTCCTGCAATTCTAACCTTGTATAACTTCATGTCTCCAACAGAACATAGAGCCGTCATTGATTCGGCAAAATGCATATCGACAATTTTAATAAATTAGATGAGAAATATCGACGATACATCAACATATAAGACATCGTTTACTTAAATGCCATAAATTTACGTGCTTGCAGTTAATGATTCGATTTATTTCCACTTAATGTTATATCTTTTACATGCTTATGTATTAGTTTGACCATCCTGTTTGTTATCTACTATGAAGTATGTGTGTTTTTTGCAAAATGAATATTTAAAGAAAATTTGAATCTTTAGTAATTTTTTTCCCTTAAACACATTTGATAGATGTGGCGAAGTTTTAGACATAGCCTTTTTGACAGCGCACCAGCTTCCATACTTGTTTTAGGTGAATTTTATTCATGTTCAGGCATGTATTTATTGATCAGTTTGTTTAAATTTATATGTAATCGATAATTGATTGACAGAAATATATCAATGATACATCAATATCATTTCTATCAATAACAGTTCTAACAGTAAATATGAAATATTCTCTACGATAAAACGTTATACCTGCAGCATTGCACACGATATCCACCATCTGATCCATACTTCTATACACCTCGTACATATCTTTATGGCAATTTTTGATATGCACAAGCAGGCTTTTCTTCCACACGTACTTCGCTCCACACAGTACACACCCATGGTCCAGTGTCCTCCCACCATTTGTAAGAGGGGCCAAGTCCCCAGTCACGGGATTTCCACCAATCAATTTTGCTCTAGCATATTTAAAGTTTGTGTATTCCTTGTTAAGAAAATCTTTGGTGTATTTGCGATGCTTCCCTTGAAAGTGTTGTTTCATTGTCTTCACGCTGCGTCTCAACGTTCCACACAACAAACATTCAATCAGCTTCGAGCTCTTTCTTGCAGACTGACCATATTCAGGAAGTGCAGCATTTGGTTGATACTGGATATCAACATCGTATGGCATCCCATAATGCATTGTGCGAATATGGCGGATGATACTCTTCCGCCAGTGGTTAACAATGTTGCAGTATGGGCATTTATATCCACCAACGTCGCCAACATTTTTCCCATTCTCAATCACATGTATAATATCTCGTGTTTTGAATTTTTTCATATCTGGATGAGATGCTGCAACGTGCTTTATAACTGCCCTTTTCACATTTGCTCTATACTCACAGTATGGACAACAATATATCTGAACGTCACTGTTTGCAGCCTGTTGACTCTCGACTTTGTATTTTTCTTCTTTGCCATGCATCGACACAGAATGCTGAACAATACCTCTGCGAGAATTGAAACTAGCATTACACACCTCACATCTAAATACTAAGCCCATGTTCTCGTCAGTTTCCTCAACTTTACACCTTTCAACTCTATACTCTTTCAACTCTTGGTGAGAAATCTTCATATGTCGAACCACTGCAATCAACCACTTGCTACCTTGGTTACAAACTGGACATACATACACCAAACCATCATCAAGACATTCCCTGTTAGTCACCTTCTCACCCCCAGTGTCCTTAACGTCCGCACTCTTGTGATCAGCAGACATATGAGCTACAATTTCAGATTGAGTTTCAAACACTGTATCACAAAAATGGCATTTATAATAGTCTACACCATCATCATGATCGATCAGGTAATCTAGACTGTTCCATAAAGTCATACTAACATTAACAGTTGCATTTTCATCTGGATGCATTTCGTCCATATGCTGGTCCACACTGCTCTTATATTTACTTTCAAAACCACAGAATGAACATTGAAAATATGTTGCATTTCCAGTGTTTTTGCTGCCGATAATAATTATATCTCTTCTGCTGAAATGCTTCACATCCTTGTGAGCTCTACTAACATGTCTTACAATGCAGCGTTTGTATTTGCTTTTCATGACACAATATGGACACTTGAACCCTTCAGTAACATCATCAGACAATTCAACTAGGATGGTGACTTGTTTTTTGTCTGAATGCAATTCATGAACATGCTTTACTGCATTCTCAGCCACATCAAACTGCATGCTACAGAATGAACACCTGTACGAGTATTTATCATCGGTCTGTTGAGTAGCTTCAAATTGATTATCAGATGTTGACAATGGCTTCCGTTTCTTGTCCAGCACAGTGAACCTCACATCCACTCCATCGCTATGTTCAGCTTTTATATGAGTCCTCAGCTCTAAGTTTCCTCTAAACTTTTTCTTGCAGTGATAACAAGTATTCAACACATTTGACAACTCACTATCATTATCAAGCTCTACTTTTGTTTTAACCTCTGTAATACTAAATTTGTCAGAACACTCAGGGTGCTTCTCTTGAACATGTTCCTTAACAAGCAATAAAGTCGAGAAAAACCCATTCTCACAGTATGGACAGCCAAGCTTTACAGAAGCAGAAAAGCCAAAATCTTCACTACCCCCTTTATTACTTTCAAATGGCATAAAATCATCATCAGAGTCTCCAAAGTCTATATCTTCATCTAACAAATCTTCTTCATTAACGAAGCCATCTAATGCATCTGTAATATCTTCCTGAGTACCACCGAGTGCTTGACTTTCTATTTTGGCAATACTGGCTACATTTTTCATTTTCTTAACCTCCTTTGTTTGTGTCTTGACATCCTTACCATTTGTTTCAATTTCACCACTGTCATCAGCAGAATCTTGTGGCTCTTCTTTGATTTCAATACCAGCATGATTAAAATTAATATGAAAAGTTAACGCTGATGCACGTTTAGCAGTGAAATCACAATGGGGACACTTGTTTAGCATCACTGTGCTATTCACTACGTTTGACTGCCGGATATCACTATCCTCAACATTTGCCTTTCTTTTAGTTGATTTTCTTTTTATTGGCTTCGAATGATCATCACACTTTGCTTCTCCTGGTTTTTCAGTTACTTCAGCAACAGCAGGTACTTCTTTCAAAATGACATCCTTATCATTTGAAGTTTTATATACTTCAGCAACGGCAGGTACTTCTTTCAAAATGACATCCTTATCATTTGAAGTATATACTTCAGCAACAGCAGGTACTTCTTTTGAAATGACAGTCTTATCATTTGAAGTTTTAAAATCATTTTCAGATGTATGTATCAAAACATCTTTCTTAGCACTAATGTTAGCACTTTTAGTGATATTCGTCTTATTATTTTTCGGTCCTGTCTTTTTTCTAGGTGATATGTTTGGAGACTTCTCATTCCAGTCTTCGGCATCAAGATCCAATTCTTCATCATCTTTTAATCTTTTAGAGGTAGGAGTTAATTCAATTTCATCCTCGAGCCATTTAGGAATTTTTCTTTTTCTCCCTGATTTCCTGACACCTGAGTTTGTTTTGCTTATCTTTTCAACTTCACCATGAATTATACCCATGTGTTTAACAATATCAGTTATGTTATGAAAAGAACACTCACAAAATTGGCATCTATAAGCAGTGACTACAACTTGCTTGTTTGTCCTGACAGCAGAGTCTCTCTCATGCTTGATTCCAGCAGCATCAATGCAGTTTATATGGTCGTCAACCACGTGTTTGTACAATGGACCGGATTGTGAGAACAGCACATCACAATATGGACAGTCATATGTCATTAATGGCTTTCTGTTATCTGCCATTTTACTCATACAGATGTATTTTGCTTCAAGTTCAGTAGAAAGTATATCATGCTTCTTCTTCAAGTGTTTAAGAATGTCCTTTGAGCAGGTAAATTTTTGCTGGCATTCCACACAGTCAAATGTTACCTTTAAATTCACGTGAGAGTACAAATGCTTCTTGAACTGAGTAAAGTTTTCAAACACTCTTTGACACACTATACACTTAACTGAAAACATGGGTATGTCATCTCGACATGACTGATTCTTCTTTGCAAGTGTTTCATTAGCTTTGTCAGTGATTTTAGTATGTCCCCCTTCTATTAATTCACTGTTATTACTTTCATTGTAGGTATTTTCTACTGTTTCACTATTCTTAGGAACACCATTTATATCATCAATTTGGTCCTCATATTGATCATCATTGTCATAATCATGATTATCAGCAACACCATCCATTCCATTATCAAATTCCTGAAAATCCTCTTCAATATTATCATCTTCATCAAAACTTTCCTCAGACTCTTCTTCAGCCACAGCAATAACATTTTCAATGTCTAATTCATTATAGTCATCTTGTTCCTCTCCTTTAATTGTGTTTTCCTTATCAGCAAGACTTCTTTGTTTAAGAATCTCATATTTTTTCATGACAATGTCAAGAACATTTTTCTTCATTTTCAACTTTGGCAATGTTGACACAGATGTTCCGTCAACTTTCTCTGGTTCATTGTCATGATTAGATGGCCTTTTCTTCACTTTGAATGAATACAAACCAATAGCTTTCAGCTCGTCATTAGAAAATATATGACCATGAATTTTTGAAGTCAGATGTCTACTAAGGTTAGATGTTTGCTTGGAAGCATAACTACAGAAAGGACACCTATAGATGATAGGACACAGATTTAAGCGAACTTCCACAGGTCGAGTGTCCACAGACTTAACTTCAACTCCAGCAGCCTGAATTGTTGGTACTTTCATTTTATTTACGTCAATATTCTTCACTAAACTTTTATGCTTCCTACTCACATGTGTTCTCACTGCACAAGCATATCTAGACACCTGACTACAATACGGACACTTGTACACTACAGAACCTTTCTCCTTGCTTCCCATCCGATCATTGAACTCCTCATTGTGTGCACCCATCATATGTCGCTTCAAACTTTTTTCCCATAGGAAGGTTTTCGGGCAAGAAGGGCATTTCATAATAACAATGTCATTATCATCTACCGCCTTTGTTGAACGTCGAACTCTTCTCCCTGGATATAACACTTCTTGAACACCCAGCTCGGCAAATATCTGCTCTCCTTCAGCCGTGAACTCGTCAGGATGACTCTGTTTCATATGTCGAATCAGACTCTTCTTCCAATAAAAATCAACTCCACAGAATTTGCAGCTAACTTTGTCATCTGTTTTTGAATTATCTAACGGATATTGACCAGGATGGGCCAAGATTATGTGATTTATTAGAGCCTTATTAACTCCCCTGTGTACATACATCTTGTGACAGTATGGACATTTGGTGAACATGTTCGTGTTGCTACTATCCTGCAAAGATTTCCCGGGATGTGAACTGGCAATGTGCTCTCTTAGATCGTCTCTTGTAGAGAAGTTGTCAGAGCAATATCTACACTTGTGGTGTTCCACTGTTGGCAAGGACACAACTTGACTACTACCTTCATTGGCACCAGCAACAATGACATTATTATCTCCACAAGGAGTACTCTTCAAATGTTTGTTCAACTCATCGTCATCCAGGAAGGTTTTAGAGCATGCGGAACAAGAAGGGAGTAAAGCAACAGCATCATTAGTACCACTGCTTCCTTGCTCCAGCTCCAATATACCGTGTTCATTGAGCAAATGTTGTTTCAAACTGTCTAAATTATCAGAAGCTGCCCCGCATTCTTGGCAGTAAAATGTGAAATTAACATTCTCAAGACCACTCTGATCAATTTGACCTGTGAGTGCTGCAGTAGTGGCACCAGCAGCTCCTGTGTTGTTATATGTCTGATTAATGTCACCTGCCACTATAGTTTGAGTGCCTGTTTGTTCTGAAACTGCAATTCTGGATACTGCTTCAATTGTACTCATGTCCTGTACAGATTGCAAGGATGACTGGGGAATGTCAGAAGCAGGAAGAGTGTCAGAGACATTTGTGTAATTCATGGAATTATCTCCGGAGACAATGGTTTGTAAAGTTAATGTCTGGCCATCTGTGCTGTCATCACCAAACACAGTAAACTGCATTCCATCCAGATTGGATCCCTGTAAAATGAAGAACCGAAAAAACTTAAAAAATGTAACACATCAAATTATTACAAGGCCATCCTTAAAAAGATATTTGTGTGGCATAACCCTACCTACTCATGCAATTGGCCCCTGGTTCTACTACATTTGTGTGGCATAACCCTACCTACTCATGCAATTGGCCCCTGGTTCTACTACATTTGTGTGGCATAACCCTACCTACTCATGCAATTGGCCCCTGGTTCTACTATATTTGTGTGGCATAACCCTACCTACTCATGCAATTGGCCCCTGGTTCTACTATATTTGTGTGGCATAACCCTACCTACTCATGCAATTGGCCCCTGGTTCTACTCAAATTTAAACAATAAGTGTATTGAATCAAGAGTTTTAAATACAAATATTCTGTAAACCATACTCTGAAGGTAATATCGCATTCATCAATGTACGACTAATGCTGCAAAATTATTTCAAAATTAGCAATGAAATTACTGATCAATAGAACTTTCTAGGTGGCGATGTTCTTACAGCACCCAGTTTTGAGGACAGAAAATTGTTCCCATTATATGAAGCAACAGGACATGAACTTCAGAGTTTAGAGATATGCACAGTACCAACTTTTATGGAAAAGAAGGACAGATTATCATGAAGGTAAACTTTATCTGAATACCCCCTAGTTTCAATATGAGGGCAAATTCAATTTAACAATGTCCTAAACTTTGTTGAAAGTTTACTTAACATACATGTAAATATGGAGTAAATTTGTATAGTAATTAGTACTGTCATAATGTATACATGCTAATTTAGTAATTAAAAAAGGTAACATTACCTCCTGATTCACAATATAAACAACCTTCTCTGTATTACCCGTCTCGTAATCAACTTCTTCCGTAACAACTGGCCCGGCATCATTATGCTCTGTTATGGAAAAATATAGCCAATGTATTAACAGCAGACTACATTTTATTAATTGATACATCAAGTCAAGCTAACTATCATTATTATAGCAGCAATTATTCGAATAGACAGAAACAAACTAACAGTATAATTTTTAACTATAAATAAATGATGCAGAATTGAATTTTTTCCCCAATATTTGTATTTCAGTTTTTCAGTAACAAGCCAACAATTTAGGTTTGTATCAAGGTTTTTTGAATGTTTGTAAAAGATTTATGACAGGTGGGAATTTGACATGCCAAATGTTTCTGTGTCCCTCGAAATAGACTTTGACCGAATATGTAAGATATCCCGGTAGTTGGGACTTAGCATCTCCCACTGTGGGGATTTAAACAAAATGCTTGGCTCTTGGGAGGGAATTAGACCCCAAAAAAGACAAACTGTCATAACTCCCCTCGGTCAGCCCTCCCCCAATCAGGGGTCACTGCTAGGTCACCAGGTGCATAAGACCAGCAATGGTTCTGAAGTTAACTGTTAAGTCTTGTCTTAATTGTGTTAAAATAGGGAAGAAAAAACACTGGTCCATGAAAACTAGACTCTGATAAAAAAAGGTCTTAATTTTGAGGTGGTCTTTAAGTGCATGTTCACTGTACAGTGTCTATGTTTACACTTTGCATACAGACTGAGAACATTTAATGCTTTCAGGAATTTTAGCCTTATAATAACTGCTCCCTGAGGTCAAGTTTTAGGCTTATTACAGTTACAGGACACAGACATATTTGGGAGTTATTAAGTTTATGATACATGTTAACATGTATATATTTTATCTTTTATTTCTTACCAGGACCAGAATGAACAGGTTGTTGAATGATGAAAGACGAGCCCTGTATATCAGAATTCCGTATTGGGATGATTTCTCCATTCTCTAATCGTACAAACACTTGCTCATCCATCTTCAAATGATCTGAAAGTTTAGAACAAATGTAATTACTATGATACAGAAATTATGATATATACCCTACAGGCCCGTAGCTGGGCATACGCACGTACGCCTGTGCATACCATCATTTTCAAAAGTAAAAAAACTCTAAATCAGAATTAAAAATCGAAGGCTGAGGGGGTGAAGGGTTACAGCACAGCTAATATTCACAGCTTAGAATTTTCATCGACGATACGTCCAATCCATATCTCGGAAAATGTCCTTCGGTCTATGTGCACTGTACGTAGTAACTTAGTAAGCAGACAGTATACACAACATGTAGCGTCGACATAAATCGATCACTTTTATATTTTGTTCCGTCTTCAGTTGTAACATTTTATCGTTGAAACTATTTCATCTGAATGAAATAATAATCAAGTGGGTAAATTTGAAAGCATGGCCTATTGCATCGATCCGCCTTACATTGCAGTCGGCTTTCAGAACACTAGAAGCGGCATTATTAGAACTGTCGACGGAAGGGGACACTAAAGCTGGCTGCCACAGGAACGCCATTTAACGGTTTGACTTTATAGTCAATTTAGTTGCTGCTGAACATGACCTGTCCTCGTGTGTACCATTTATATCGAAGCTGTTACAGCGCAAGTCGTGTGATCTCATTGAGGCAGTGACGGAGGCAAGTGTTTTAAACAAACTTCTTCTTGATGAAAGAAACGACCCATTAGTGTATGAGGCATTGTATAAAAAAGCCGTTACTCTAGCTGTCCATGTGGAAATTGTACCATCATAGCTGTAATAACAAGCTGTGTTGTGGAGGTAGCCATTTTAATACCGTCTGCATGCTTACAGCATTTACAAAAAGATATTAATACAAAGCTTAGAACATTAACAAATCTAAAATAGTCAATAACGTTACATCCCTCTTTCTTCACAAATGAGATACTAAGAACCTGGTTATAAGCATTATTATGTAAGACTAGATCTACTGACTAGATGATATATAATTGAATGTATTTAACAAAGTTAATTGACTAGATGCAACTTAACAAATAGGTTGGTTTAACTAAAGCTATTAAATGTCTTGTGTTTTATAAATGATGATACACACATAAAAGCAAATGTCAACTGGATCTCTAGGTTTAGTCAAAGAGGAATAACTCTCACATTGAATGTTCCACTTGTATACTCTGGTTATCCGACTTGATCTACTAAAATGTTCAATTGTATGTAATGAGTATTTGTTTTGCTAAAGTGCTTTTCTTGTCCTCATTTTTTTTTTTAAACTAAAAAGTCATCAATTAAAGAAAATCTAAATTTGTGTCATACTGGGGAGTATTATGCCCCTTAACACTATGACACTTGAATGATCTATAAATCAAGCTTTTGAGGCTTGTTCACTGATCGGCCAGAGCGGGTCTGGTAGTTTTGTCTGGTTGGTTTGTCTGGCACTTTGGGTTTTGGCGCGGGGCTGTCCAGAGCAGGCGATGGTATCTCCACGGTTGTCTGTGTAGGGATATCGTCTGGTCCGGTCGATTGTGCTGTGTCGTTTGCTTCTTCGGTAGCCATACGTAGGTGTTTGCGATTGCGCCGGTACAGACGGTTCTCACTCCGCACAACGTACGACCTAGGCTTGTTGTGTTTTTTAACTACTACACCGGGTTTCCATGCTGTATTTTGTGAGTTTGCACTTATCCTCACATTTTGTCCTTCACAGAGAGGCACGAGGTCTTTTGCTCCTCTACGCTGATCGTAATACAGTTTTTGACGTTGTTTTTGGTGGTCAAAGTGCGTTTTGACTGCTTTGTGATCAACTGAGTTAGGCTTAAGTACTTCTTTGGAGGCAGGAAGCAAGTTTCTGGGCCTCCTTCCCATAAGAAGCTGAGCCGGTGATAGATTCACTCCATCCAAGGGGGTTGTCCTGTAGTCCAACAGAGCCAAGTTTTTGTTCTGAGACTTGCTCCACAATCGTTTAACAGTTTGTACAGCTCGTTCAGCTTCCCCGTTTGAGCTTTGAAAGTGTGGACTGGAAGTTTGATGAATGATCCCATGTTCCTCACAGAAAGTCTTAAACTCTGATGAACTAAATTGTGGTCCATTGTCGGATCTGAGGGTGCTCGGAATACCATGTGAACTGAACACCTTCAAGAGTGCACTGGTAATAGCTGACGTTGTCTCGGATCCTAGCTTTTCCGTGTCTATGTACTTAGAGTAATAGTCTACAATTACTAAATATTTCTCTGATTGAAACTGAAACACGTCACAACCGACCATTTCATATGGTAGATCAGGTGTTGGCGTTGGTTTCAATGGTTCTGCCGGTTGCTGGTTTTGATGTTCTGCGCACACTGAACAATTGCTGATTAAAGTGTCGATTTCACTGTTCATCACTGGCCAGTACATAACTTCACGAGCTCTCTGCTTGCTTTTACAGAGCCCCAGGTGTGTTTTGTGTACAAGCTTCAGCATGTTGTTGCGTAGACTTGGCGGTATGACAATTCTTAGTCCCTTGTACACTATACCGTCTAGGACTGAGAGCTGGTCTCTAGAGTCCCAATATGGTCTCGTTTCAAACGGTGTTTCCGATCGCGTGTCAGGCCAACCTTTCACTATAAGTTCATGAAGGATTCCGAGTTCCTCGTTTGTTGCCTGTTTAATCTCCGCGTATTTCTCCGGGCTTACCGATATCAACTGAATCATTTCAGCAATGTCACAATCTTTCCCGTTTGCGATTGGAAATGCTCTGGATAGCGCGTCCGACACATGCATTTCCTTGCCTTTGCGGTATTTCAGGTTGATGTCGTACCACTGTAGGCGTAGCATCATTTTTTGAATACGCATAGGTGCCGCAAGAAGTGGTTTGGCAAACAACTGTTCTAAAGGTTTGTGATCATTGTACACTGTCACCGATTTGCCAAATATGTAACTGTGAAACTTTGTACAACTATACACGATTGAAAGCATTTCCTTCTCAATCTGTGCGTAGCGCTGTTCAGTATCTGTTAGAGCGCGCGACGCGTACGCGATAACTTTGTCGCCTTGCATAATGACGGCTCCAAGTCCATTTTTGCTGGAATCGCACTCAATTTGTACTTCTTTGTTGACGTCATAGTATGTCAATACCGGTGGTGAGCTGCAAAGCTCTTTGAGTTTTTCGAAGCTCTTTTCCTGAGAGTATCCCCATTCGAACTCAATGTCACTTTTGAGTAGGGTTCTGATTGGCGCGTCAATTTCACTCATGTTCGGTATGAACTTCGCAAGGTACTGCACTAGACCGAGAAGTCTTCGGACTCCTTCTTTTTGTTTCCGTTGTTGCGCCTTGAACCGTGCGACTCGTTTGTTCTTTTGTGGACTAATGTAGTCTTGGAATTTCTCTATGATTTTTGCATGATCTTCCATCTCATCATCGTCCCATTGTAGAGTCCTGAAGACTTCCCTACCCTCTTGGCCAAGCCACATTCCCATCCAGTCGGCAAGAACCTTCGTATTCGTTCCGGCGAGCGGGCCCTGGCACGTAAATTCTACGTGCTGTTTAAATCGCTGATACTCGCTGTATATTTTTTTTTTTTGTGGAGGTAACCATTTTAATACCGTCTGCATGCTTACAGCATTTACAAAAAGATATTAATACAAAGCTTAGAACATTAACAAATCTAAAATAGTCAATAACGTTACAATAGCCACGCAATGTCCGTAGGAGAGCACAACATAGACCTAATGCCCCAGCAGATACGGTTTCAGACTTCTGGAGGAGGAACATGTATCTACCATTTGTAGACCATTTGTGCATGGAGTTGGACATGAGGCTACTCACAGAAGGAGAACGGTTCAAGGTGCAGTATCTGTTACCGACGAGAGTTGCGAACCTCACTGACCAGGTATGTTTTAACACGTTGCACATTACCTTTCATGAACAGACTAAATAAAACTGAGTCTGCTATTTTCAGTGGTACAGTAAATTGAACTATAATGATTTCCTTAGTATCCATAGAGAGAAGGAGATATATATTGAGGCAGTGGTTGATATATTTGCCATGAAAAAGGAAAGACGCCTGGCTCTTTTATTTCGGAATTGAACGTGCCTAAGCTACAATCATTTAATGTATATGACTTACGTTTTAATGAGGGCAAACATGCTGTTATACATGTAATGTATCATTTTAGTTTAAATAGAAATTCATGAACAAACAAACTATATGTTTCTGTTATCTTTACTATATATACTATAATGCTATATGTAAATGTTTGTTTTATATTGCAGTGAATGTTGACGGACGCTGTTTTAAAAAAAATAATGGTCCCTATAGTAAATGAAAATTTGATTCCGTTTATATCAAATAACCTTAATCGGGCTTCGGTGAAAAAATCCTGTGGATATCCGAAACACATTCAGAGTTCACCATTTGTGTTCGACTATTCAAAAAATTTCCAGGGGAGGAATCCCGGTACACCCCCGCTTAACAAAGGAGGGGGATACTCCCTCCTTGTACCACCCCCAGTCGTGCGTATCATCAAAAACAGCCCAGCTACGGCCCTGCCGTATGTACGTATATATATAATATAAGCTATTAAACAGATCAGGGCTAGTAGAGTAAAAGCATGTCTTGGATTATTTTTTAAACATGTATGTGTTTCGACTTGAAGTGAATTTCTATAATATTATCAAGGCCTTGTTCATGTGAATCAACAAAATTCTAACACAGCTCGTGGTCAAAAGCATAAAACACATTCTTATTTTTCTCAATTTCGACTTTTTGTTTAAATTTTTTAATAATCTGTTTAATCAAACCACTCTTTTTAAACAACACTTTATAATGCTCATTCGTTTTTACTGTAATAAATTTCTTGACTCATGAAAAAGGTCAAAACTATGAATGTGACCAGTAAATGAGTAACACGCAGAATTTACAGCGAATCTGCTAAACAAGTCCGCCATTTTGAACTGTTCGGTTTAGAGGGCGAACATGAAACGAGTTTATTACTCAATAATGAGGTTATAACCGACCCGATTATGCTAAGTTAATATTTTAGAATATAATTTCACAGTTTCAAATCGTTTTGCACCAAAATATTACCTCATGACAAACAAAACTTGATAATTTCACGCGCATAACTTCAACCGTTGTCATTTGCAAAAAAATCAAAAGCCATCCGACTGCAAACCCAAAGGAAAATATTCAGCGACAAGGATATAACTTGCGTCGAGCAAATATTCTGATTTTTGCATAAATTTGCAATTGTATTATATTATATTTGCCATCTAATGATTAATTGCAACTATGAACATGAAACATCTAAGAAGTGAAATGTATGCGTTATTTTTCTTAATTAATGTTCCTTAGGTTCGTTTGGTCGAGAAAACGTTCCGACCGACCGGAAGCTCGAAATCCAAAACAAATAACATCAGTTTCTTTGGTAAATGTTTATTTGCATTTTTGTCCTAATCACTTCGATATATGAGCTTCGACTACATTGCTTCGATTCGTTTTGCATTAATGACAAAGTGTGCTGATAATTATTTTCTATATTTATTCTTCAGGTTCAAACCAACAGATTTTGTAGTTTGACGTTTGGCGGGATGACACGTCAAGAATCGGTGAAAATTGGGTCAATCTAAAATTATGGCAGTTTGGTTAAAGGTAATGCTAAACAATGAATGTGGGCATTAATGATAACCAATTATTAACATAGGAATATGCTATTGAGTGGTTGTCATTTATTTTCTTTAATGAAACATTGGTAATAATGAGTGATAGTTGACAAGGCAGATCAAATTGAAGCAACAATCCCATTAGCTCAAACTTAGTCAAAGCTTTCGACTACCTATCTGTCCGTCCATCCATCATCTTTCAAATGTTACAGATATGGGGTTGCATCGACTTATTAGAGAAAGTGAATAAAGGAATAATAGAATACTAATGAGTCCTACATCAGCTCAAGTAAAAGAAGTTTAAGTTTAGTTGTTTAATACTTATATTGCATGGTTGTCACAGCCACATTGCAAGTATCAAGGGTATGGATGGGATGGTGACAAATGAGGCTAGGCAGATTATCCCACAAATACAACTGAATGTGGAAAGAATGAGAATTTGTGCTAGTCAGAAGTGACTTGTACTTGTTGGAAACTCGTAGTCGTACCCTTTCTTTGGTCAACTCGTACCTACCCAAGTCAACTCGTACCCTTTCTTTGGTCAACTCGTACCTATCCAAGTCAACTCGTACCCTTTCTTCGGTCAACTCGTACCCTTTCTATGGTCAACTCGTACCTATCCAAGTCAACTCGTAACCGTAATTAATTATAATTAACATGTTGATTGCAGTTCAAAGCTAATGACACCTGATAATCCTATCTGTGTTCAGCTTTAATTATACAAATACATGTTTGGTTGTTTGTTTTGTTTTATTTCTAGCATTAACTTTTAATTGAAAATGTGTTAACAACACTATTATATTAATTTACCGAAACATTCAATGTTAACAAAAAATCTTTTTACCAAAACCTCCGAAAGAAACTAACATTAAAATCAATTTACCGAAACCTCCAAACGAAATGAACGTTAAAATTAATTTACCGAACTTGCTATTTACCGCACTTACTAGTATCCTTGTCTGGATAGTCTGAGTGGTTTTTGAATATAACTTGGAAAGTTCATGGCAACAAGCTGATGGAAGGTTTATAGAAAGTTACTAAGCAATAATCTGAATTCTGATCATCTGTGATTGAGGCAGCACCCATCCAGTCTTTCTTGCATTGTTGTTTCACTAGAAAGAGGTGAGGATCATGAGAAACACACTTGCGAGCATGACACTTAAAAGAGATCAGACTGATCTATATATATATATGAGTGAACCATGCAATGTTCAGTGTGACATGAAGATTTGGGAAAAAAATGTACTACATAATTATATATATTGAAAAGCGCTGCCCATTCATATTTCCGACATGTGCCCTGTTCAACTTTAGTAAGCTTATAACGAATCAAAACCTAACATATTGATAAAGAACTTGTCTAAACAAATGAAATACACAGGTTGCTTCACACAAACAACAAAGATTGGCCATTGATTTGTTACAAGCTTATTGAACTTGATCAATGCAGGAAATATGAATGGATGAAGTTAAATACTACCATTTTCATGATATATTGTGTGTTCCATATTTTTTGACAAGACAACATCACCTTGTTGACCCATTTGATTACTTTTGAGACCATAATGAGCGACTATAGGTGGCGCTGCTGTCGAGTAGGTCCTTCATCCGGATAATCTCGGATTTTATCGCTCCGCCCACGCCATTGTTGTTTACCGAAGCGTTTGACAGTTTTGACAGTCAGACGTTGAAAGGGATAAATCATGCCTGAAAAATCCATCAGTAACTTGCGTACAGGCCCATCTAAAAAGAAGAGGTTATTATAGCCCGATGCAGAATTGGGCACACACGTCTTTAATACACACTCCTGACTGTTTGGGCGGGATGCATCCCGCCCAGACTGCATTCCATGAAATACGCCTTTCACAGTACAACATTTTGTCGACTGTGTTGACCTTCAACCAGTCCGTTCCCAATTTTTCAATACCACTGACATTAAAAGTCTCTTTGAGACTATACAAGTTGGAACAATTATAAGCTACATCAAAGAGATTGGCTTTTACAACAAACTATGATAAGTTTTTAATCCATACTAACATATATTACATTTACCGGTGAATGAGGATTGCCTCGCTCACCCTGGTACATAAAATATATTCTTACCCTAATGATCCCAATTTTTACCCACTATATTTACATCTATTTAACACATACAAGTATATCACGTAGCCTTTTAAGTTTCACATATTCTTTACATTCGTTGCGCGCTAAATGACCAAAGCTGTCGATGCGCCGTAAAACAACATATAATCTAATCTATCAAAATATCTTTCTTATATTCTTGTTTTAATTAGTTGCAATTTATATATATCGGAGCTAAATTCGCAATAAATGCTTATTTAGCGCAACTTAAATAATTTCTCGCATTTATATTTGATCCAATAATTTTGGCATTATTAGTGAAAAATATAAAATTTGGGTGACATACCAGTATTGGTTACTTACTTTTGAGTCTGACTTTCAACAGTAATTTAAATTTAGAGGAGTGAGAAAAGGTGTTATTTCTTCATTTAATATTTCATTTGCACTGGGTGTTTACAATTTATGTAAGTAGAAAAATGAGTAATATATCGTATTCTAAAGTGTCATCTAATTTGATATAAAATTCGAATGATAATTGACATTAATTAATATATATTTTTTACGGTTCATTTAATCTGATTGGTTGATGCTAATTGTTTTGCAATTCATAAGCCACGCCCTAGACAGAAGATAAGACCTAAATTTCACTAAATTGCCCCATGTGTCAGCTGTAAAAACACAAGAGTCATAAAACCACAGGAGATCTTTATTATGTGTTAATTTCCGGTAAGATATAATTAATCCCATTGATAATTTCAACGATTAGGTCTTATCAATCTTTGATCTCAATTAGTAATTTGCACAATGGGGCTGCATCTGTCATCCAAAAATATTTACTTCAAAGAGTTGGCCAGCGACTTCAAACATCTTGGAATGTTAATTCTTACTCAAAATAAAATTGATGTCACAAGAATTGCCGCACAGACAATTAATACCTGGATTTGACCTACGTTAATATTGATTTTTACGCCTTGTGCTGGTGAAAATAGGAGACTTGTGTACATAAAAAATGTTGTGATGACATATTGCTGGCGTGATCTGCATCCATTGTTTGGTCGATCTTTACACCTTTTACAAGATTATTTAACCAAAATTGTTTTTCAAAGCAGTCTTTTAAACTATCAAATTGGCGTGGAAATGTATTAATAAACAACAACAACAATACAATTAAACTTCAATGAAAATATCAGAATTGACGCTGATATCGATCTGAAATGCGGAAGTAAACAAAGGACCTATTCGACAACAGCGCCACCAAACGGGCACCAGTTAGACAAGGGCGGATAACCCACTAAAGTCCCCCATTATTCATCATTTTTATACAAGTTTGCTGTGGTAAAAACAGGGCACTCCATAGTAAATAATGTTATATATTGCTTGCCGTATGCATCTGCTTATATATTTATGTATAAATTCCATTTTTCTTTGCAGATAACATTGGTTTTGATCTACCTGACAGTTTTATTTATTCTTGCCCGATTATTTGAAGCTGTGATATGGTACGAGCAAGGTCAGATTTCCCGTCAACTTCTAGACCCAATGGCATCCTCGGTCATGAAGCTGAAAGCCCTCCTTGAGCAGAGGGGTGTCAGTTATGACAGCATGGTGGAGAAAACAGAACTCTCTGAACTTGTAGAAGCTACTGGTAAATTATCTGTGATTCATGAAAGTTCAGCTTATCATCTTAGTCAAATGTTACTTAGTTCCAGTTTAAAATGCATTTCTGTTCATGTCATAAGATTTGAAATATACAATAATGTTATTTGGCTCAGTGTGTATTAAAACATTAGACATTTGAGAGTTTTGTATTTTCCAACATACCTTGATCTAGCCTTTTCTACTGAATAATAATGAATCATTCTTAAAATGCATGGTATAAAATGGTAACAAGAGAATAGAATTACTGGTTTATATACTTTTTCCACCATACAATTTGGTGTGAATTATGTATTTAGTCAAACCACTTGTGAGATTCTTGAGCTTGATTGGAATTCCATTTTAAGGCTGTAATGCATTACCCTACGAAGGAAAAAGTTTAACCATCAATGTCAATTTCTATCTAGCTTGATTAATTTCAGGATCAGTCACTGAAGAAGATATTGAATTAGCTACAGCAATGACTGAGGACAACATGCAAATTACAAACTACACTAGTGACATGGATTTCTATGAGCAGGTTAATTTTTGTTTTTCTACTTTTCCATTCCTTGTTGATCTTAAGACAAAACTAGTCTTTAAAATCTGCATTTGTTCTAACTTTTATAGCCTTTGGAAGTTATTTTGCTTTCAGGCTTGTGAAATAAAAAAAAATATATTGTGTACAAAGCATTTTGGGCGTAGAAGCTAGTTTTGATATCAATAATGCTGGTCAAAGAAACTGTTCTCTTGGTGGTTATAAGCCTTTTCTTAAGTACAGTGATTTATGCCCTTGTCTTTCATCAGTGCCTCTTATTATTCATGTTTTTATTTCTGAAATTGAATTTTCAAGTGCTAGACCGAGCCCCATTGTTGCAGTTTTTCATCCAAATCAGATATTTCTTTTTTTGTTGGGTAATAAAGACAATGAGACAAACAAGGCAGGTTGGGTGCAAGCTTGTTTAACATCATGTACATAAAGCAGAAAAAACACTGACCTACCCTAGCGACATATTATATATTGATAATATAGTATAAAGCATGACAATACATAGAGCAACTTTAGGGAGACTTTTCTTGAGGAACAGCAAGAAAGCGCCATCGGCTTCTGTGGGGGGGGAGACACTCCTAGACCCCTTACCAAGGGTCAGCCACGACTTGTAACTACATCTTACCTTTGATTTAAGCCCCTTCCCCTTCTAAACAATAATCCTGTGTCCGGCCCTGAATGTGCCATTGGTTTTGGTGTAGGCTTAATCTACTCCTTGTAATCTACAGTCTGACCTAGTTTTTTCAAATTCATCGGGTCCAAATTTTTATTTCGAATAATACATGGTTTCGAATAACCCATTTTAATTTGACATGCCTAAGAAGATACATTGCACCTCGGGACCTGGTATTTATTTCAGATCATATCAAGTATTTGGGCAGAAGGTTGTCAAATAATGAGGTCCGACTGTATGTGTCTTTTGAAGCAATTTGGTTGAGTTTTGCCTTCAATTGATTTTATGATGTCTTTATGTAAACTGTAGGTGGAGGATGCTAAGGACAGTATGTGGTTAGTGGAGATTATGACAGACAATGGTAGACTTCTGTCGGATACAAGTTGGCATCTTATACGTAAAAAAGTTGGAAAATTTGGAGTGCGATTCGGACGGTTTGATTGTCAACAGCATGTGAGGTAACATTGCATCTTCAATGTTTAACTAATGGTTTATGTTCTTAAACTCCTACTTTACACGTCCTGATCAGGCATGAGTATTTGCCTTAGGTAGTTTGCTGTTCACCTATTTCATATTTTTTGTTTGTATAAGGCTTAAAAACATGTTTGTTTTGTGTTCAGGCTTGTTCCGACCTACCCTATTTTTTTGCCCGGCACTAGAACATTTTTTCGTGTGTTAACCCCCTTATTGGGTTAAATTTCTTTTTTTGGGTAAAATGTGTGAATTTTTCGTTAGGTTCATATTTTCTGCCCAGTTATTAGACGCTTAACGAGTATTCCAGCTATAGAGCATTATATTCACCTTGATTAGACATTATCCATGTTAAAAGGGAATGGGAATTTGTCTTTTAACATACATGTATATTCATTTAAATCTTTGTTTTATTTGCTTCATTTGGAAATTAAAAAAATGTCAAAAATAAAATGTCCAGCCTACCTAGCCTGGGGGCATAAAATCTGAAACAAGCATCTAGAATGTTGAGCTCTTTTGTCTTATAATCATAAAGAATTGTCTTCTCAAAGAACTATGTCTTGAACTACATGTATAATAATGTAACTGGAATCTTACTTTCAAAAGTTTGCTACATATATACTTGGACACTTCGATGACCTTGATAATAAGACCACCCTTGGGAGCCTTGAACACTGGTCTCCTTATTGAGGTGCTTGAATATAGAGCAAAATAGTGAAGATGGACTGGAAAATTGTGATCTTAATTTCGAGGTTGTCTTTAAGTGAGGTTTTAATGTATTGTGTATTGCTTGAAGGTTTATTGCATTGTTCTATTCAGACTGTGTACAAGAAGAGGTTGGTTCACATCACGCCTTGTGTTAGCACTTCCAGAGAACTACCGCAGTAAAGCTAACGTTGCCTTGGATACATACCCCGGTCCCGTAAAAATTAATTCACTTTTCAATTGGATAAAACTTAAGGTGAATGGGCAGGTCAAGTCTATTGAGGATGAAAATGATCTGATGAAAGAATGGCTACATTTTGATTCATCCATAAGTCCTGATGTTCGTGTCATCTTCCTATCCACCATTAGAAGTGTACCTTTATTCTTGTCCGCCTTAAGTGTCAAATTTCCTGGCCGAGTGAAAATTGGATGCGTAAAGTTGAATACTGCCAAAGGAAAAAATGTTGCACAAAAGCTTGATGTAAAAGGTTCACCTTCGTACTTAGTGATTACTAAGGATGGGAAATACAGCTATGGACACAACGCTGGTGAAATAAAATCTTTTCAAGCCTTTGAGATGTTTCTCAAGACTGTGTATCCGAGTATGAATGACTTATTCATCGTGAGCATTATATTAACCAACATTGCAAGTATGTTTGAATTTGGCTTGGCTGCTGGTGGCGTCATGACTAGATTGATGAAAGTTTTACTCTGCATGTTTAAGTATAATCTGATACTGTTTCTGGTGTGGATTTGCTTGTTGGGATTGCTACAGATTCCGTTTTGTGGTAACATATCATTTGGCATATTGAAATATGTAAGGTACGTTACTATGACACCTTTCTTTGCTTGTGTAAGAAAAGACATGTTTCTGTTTACGAATCAAAAGATCATTCCTCTAACAGTCCTTGTGACAGTGTGTGGCATAGTTATGTACATCAAGAAGAAATATTTCACATCGGACGACGAGTTGGAGGAAGAATCCGATTGGTGGAACTTTTCAAATTTAGGAACTCTGAATTATTACAATGGTTCGGAAATGATGAGATTTCGTCCATTCGACCAAATATTTAATCCTTCGTTCGGGGGACCAGCGACTCATGATGATACCGAGGTGCAGCAGACGGTGAATTCTACTGAATATTTAAATCTTCTTCCAATATGGCTGTACCAGAAAAGTGAGGATGAATGTATCTGTAAAGATAGTCTCCATAGCAATGAGGCAACATTCGATAACAGTCAAATCCCTGATAACTCTGCAAGTGTTGATAATGGAACAATTCCCCCCGTTGTTGACAAAGAAAGTGAATGTTTATGTGACTGCAGGGCCCGTAATCAAACATGCAATGATATTTTACCTCCTGAAATATCCAGCTGCAATGTGGCCGGACCGTTACTTGGCTCAACTTTCGATAACCCTTGGGATGGTGTGCAAAAACTTGGTGCCCCTTTGACTCAGATAAAAAATCTGAACCGTTGTTGCCGTAAACCTGTGGGATTCTTTGTAGAAACACAATGTACTATATGTTTAGATCATTTTGTTAATGCTACTGTTCTACGTGGTTTACCATGTAAGCATGTGTTCCATGATAAATGTATACTGGCTTGGTTGCTAAGGGACCATCATTTTTGTCCAGTTTGCCGCTGGCCAGCTTTTCGACCCAAAGACCTGAACTATAGTAATGAATTACATTGTGAATAATTTGGGATTAAAAAATATGTAAGAGGGGTAATAATCTGCTTTTGTTCAAGAATGTATTTTATCTAATCTTATTTTATTAATCAGTTGGCGACTTGAACATTTTACTCCGCATAGTTATTGTTGATTTGAAATTTGTAATGCTAGTAATTGTAAAATCACCAGAAATGTGTTTGAATTGTGATAACAATGCTTGTTATTAATCTGTTGCAAGAGTGGTGTCAACAAAAGTGCTATTTTTTATTATTACACATTATAGTGACCTTAAAGATTCTTGAATTTTCTTGTAATCAGGGGTTCCATTAGGTGCTGAATCTCATGGGTTATTTTGATAATTTTTTACGAGATTGAACCCTTTTAGAGTCGGAATACCTCTGATTTAGAGAAAAAACTGTGACATTTTGGAAATTCCAGGGGTCAAAGGGGTCAACTCCAGGGTCAAATGGAACCCCTGAGTCCTCTTTTTCATATTGAAACAGATACTGTAGTATAAAACCCTTGATTATAAACTTGTGGTTATGTGATTTAATTCTATTGAATATAAGTTATTTTTTGACAGATGGGAAAAATCTTACAAACGATGATCTGTGCAAAATTGTTTACTTGAGTGTATGATATGCCTGTTTTCTTGATTTTCATTCATCATTTGGTCAATTCAATGGTCCAATAATATTTCATCTAGATGGTTATATGATGCCACATTTTGTGACAAATCTCAAGATGAGATGCACCAGTTCTGGACCTCAGGGCCGACTTTTTGTGGATAAATTTTGATAAAATCATTCATTTCTTCATTTTAAGATCAATTTCTATATGAATTCCTATTTTAACATATTTTCTTGATCTGTTAGTGAAGCTGTTATCAGTTATTTAAGATTTTTTTGCATACAAAGTCGTCATTATATTTTATTCCTTGATGATTTAATTGCACTCAATGTATACATTATATTTGACTAGAATTCTCTACCTTTATGTTTGCATATCTTGCTACAAAAACAAAAAAAGTAAAATGTGCTGATTGCTTTTTCTTACTGTTTGTTAACATATTGTGTTAATATTTTGATGTTGCTTTATGATAAATATATATCATGCTTGTTGTACAAGAAATATTGTCATCAACTTTTGTTCTAAAGATTTTTTTGTGATGTTCTTATTTGTATTTCTCTTATATTGGTGATTTAATACTTGGGGAAATTTTTAATTTATTACTTTTCAGTATTTTGAAAGAGATGGAGTAGATTTATTATAAATTCATATTTCAAATCTGACTGTATGGCTGTTCAAATTGAGTTTGGTCTCCAGTGTTGTCAGAATGTGAGATTTGAAATGCATTTAATATGGCAACATTCTCAGTTAAGTTATAGATAGAAGTGTAAGATGATTTTGTAATAAATTTAAATGTACTCCTTAAAGTAAAGTGGCATTTAAACAAAATCAATATAACTGCTTCTAACCGTAATTTTATTGCATATTGTTTGATTAAATGTAATCTTAGAACAAAAACTCTGGAGAATATATGTCCAAAATTGTAAAGATCGCTTTAATTATGTATGTTTTCCATTTCATGTTTTTTTTATCGAACATTTTCATGAAAAAATACAAATATTTTAACTTTAATTAATATGAAGTTTGATACCAAATTCAGACAAACAACCAATCCCAGTATTTACTAGTATTAACTTATCCAGGTATTATTTTAGTACAGTGAAACCTCTGGAGTGGCCCTCTCTTCAGGAAAACCCTCTCTTCAATTTTATCAGTTTTACCTCTAGAGCAACAACATCTCAATAACAGACAACATTTGTATCTCCCCTCTCGAGAGGTTGCACTGTATTTGTATTATTTGAAGAGGTATCAGTATTGGGCCATAATTAAAAAATAGTTTGAATGGTATAACCTTACCTACCCATGAAAATGGCCCCTACTCAAATAATTTAGGAGTCTTAGAGGGATGTTTTAATCAGCATATTAATAATTAACACTACATGTACTAGAACCATAGAAAATGAGAAATAAAAAACTAATTACACAATTGTACCCTCCAACCTGTCCAACATAACTCTGCTGGGTATTTAGGATGGCATAGTTTTGTTTTTCTCTGTGTTTGAAGTGGATTTTGTGCTTTTACATTATTAAGGGTTTAAGAAGTTTAAATATACATTATATACTGTATTTAGAATTTCTGTATGTGCCTGAAGTATAAAGACAATTACAGAAGTATTAAAATTAAAACTGGGAATTATTACATTACAATTATGTGTAATTGAAAAATGTTCAGTTACTCATTACATTCAATTACATGTAATTACAATTACCAATTACTGTATCCATGTTTATATGTACCAGTCTTCCTGTTGACACCATGGATTACATCAGTTAGATTTACATAGTATTCCAGGTATTTATTGAACTATCACTAGCAGCGTAGAATTACAGCTGACTCTCGTTACAACGATATTGTGACACCTCTATTTGTTGGACACCAGATATGAACAAAAGTGAGACACAATTTATCTATAAATGATCTAACATATATGTGCATTATCTGTTATACAGTTTGTTGTGGCTTTCTGTCATGCTGAGGAACATAATTTGTTAAATTTTATTGTTTTAATAATTTACAAATTGATTATAGACCTGTTTTTCTGTATTATTCTTTGAATTTATATGATTATTTCTAGTGAATGTATCGGAGTAAGTAACATTGTATCCAGTACCATAATTCCTCTCCTTAATGCCGCAGTATTGTATTACTAATTTATTCATCCTGATATTTTTCCTGTTGCAAATCTTTTTTAAAGCAGCAAGAGTTTTTCTCTTTTCTGATGGATATATGATTGTTTCTAACTGCCTGAATTGCGTCAAATATAACAAAAAGGCTTTTTTAGTTAATTTTAGAAATGAAACCAACAAATGGATTTTCTATGACTGCGATCTTTACTAGATTACTAACGAACGATTTTCTAATGTATCATTTTGATTATAAATGGGCAATGATCTAGGTTTCATTAAGCATACAGTATTCTTCCATGTTTCATGTCATAAATCATCACATTCGATAGTTTATTATCTATCTCCTACTCCTAGAATTCTTCACAAAATGTCCCAGAAGACAGTTGGGTAATTAAATGTCTTATTTCTTACAAAATATGTCAGACAGTGAAATAAAAATATTTCTATCATTAAGGATATCTTTCTTTTCAGATATGTAAAAAACTTTACATGCATTACTTGCATCAAAACGTTCTATTGCTTTAATGTAATATTTCACCTCTTTAATTGCTTAGACTTAACTTGCTACATTCTACAGGAAAGGTTATCTCCCTTTATCACTTCTATCGTATATACAGTACTACATATTCTATAGAAGGGATAAAGGGAGAGAACTCTTGAAGTGATTAAGGGAGATTACTCGTGACAATCTCCTGTGCTATATTCTACAAGAGCTTTATGGAGTTTTAAAGCAAGATTTTGTTTCTTTTTTACCTTGATTAGATTCAGTATGTATTTGTTATGTGCTATACACTCTAGTTTGTTAAACATATCTTTCATCACTTAGAATTTTCTGTTATTTTTTGTATACATGTATTTGGATTGATTCATGGTTGTTTGAAGAAAGATGCTGTTTTGCTGCTATGAATATAAAACTCTTGCATGGTTACATGATTGATAGGAATGGTGATTCTGTTAAAGTAAATATAAAAAGTTAACATAGAGTTTATAATTTCTTATTTCATGTGAGCCCAAAGTGACTGATATAAACTTACAGGATTGTTGGACATCCATTGCCTAAAGTTGACCACAATAGTCAGTTCCCAAATTTATAATATTTACCTCCCTTGTTCTGAATTATCGGCCATATTGATAGGCAACTTTCCTTAAAGACTATAGGGAATATAATGCAAACGATGATAAACTAATCGGATATAAAACAATAACTTATTCATTATGCTCATGTGGCCAGATGACTCAGAAAGTTAAAGAAAAAGTGGTTGTCACATGCAAATTTTTAGTATTTTCTCAATTATCACATAATTGGAAATTACTCCTGTAAGGGCTTATCAGTTTTGCCTATCAAAATGGCTGATGATTAAGAACAAGGGAGGTAAATATTGTAGATGTTGGAACTATCTATGGGTATTATACAAATATATCATGGCAGTGTGTGTGTGATAGTATGGATGATCCATAGGAGATTGTCACAAGTTCTCTCCCCTTCCATTGAATATGTATATATAGTACTATATACATATACTATAGAATGGTTAAAGGGAGAGAAGGCTAGATGGTATAAAGGGAGAGAACTGTAGAAGGTATAAACTAGAAGTGTAAAGGGAGAGAACTCTAGAAGGTATAAACTAGACGTGTAAAGGGAGAGAACTATAGACGGTATAAACTAGAAGTGTAAAGGGAGAGAACTCTAGAAGGTATAAACTAGAAGTGTAAATGGAGAGAACTCTAGACGGTATAAAGGGAGAGAACTCTAGAAGGTATAAACTATAAGTGTAAAGGGAGAGAACTCTAGACGGTATAAAGGCAGAGAACTCGTGACAATCTTATGTGGGATAATCAGCTCAATGGCAATAGTACATACATATTTTATTAACATATTTGGCACATAAGGTTTTTGATGACGTAACACAAAACAGCACTCAAGGACCCTTTAAATACAAAGATCCCTTAAATAGCGTTTTAATTTTGAAGACTTGATATAAATGAACTTTACCATAGATGGCCAAGATATATTACATAAATATGGTTTCTAATATTTGTATATAAAGGACTACACATAAAATGGAACTATGTTGAGTCAAAAAAGAAAGTGTTCATGGCGTATTTCTCTGTTACTGAGTAAACAATTAAATTAACTTGGTCAATATACCCATCAAGATGCAATGCAGATACCAAAATATATACCACCAGATAGAAATGAAAAGTATCTATCATTTGGTACAAATATGTCCATGTTTAGCCCCTATGGTATCGAAAAGTTACCATATTATCCCATGCACACTTTCTTTTTTGACTCGGCGTTATGAAAACCGAGGCGCAAGTCTAGATTAGTATAACTTTTCATGTGTCGACTTTCTGTACTGCCTAGCCGTTTCATCAACCAATCAAAACCCCAACATTTCGTACATATTGTCCAAATTCTTATAGCAAGAAGGCGTTTCATAAGTCAGAAATGTCTGGCCCTTTAAATAGGAGTGACAGATTAATAAATAAACAAGTTACATATTATTTAAATTAAATTCAACAAAATACGTAAAAAATTACATGTTGCACAATATTAATTTCCCTCACAATGAGATAAACTCCGTTGGTGTCCAATTATTTATATTTTTTATTTAATTACAAAGTTTAACTTCAATGAACTCAGACATTTTGTTCAGTTTGTTTCCAAACTTTCAAAACAACACGTAAATTATGATTACGCAAAAACCTGACGTCGATTGCCGTTTATAGATGAGCGACATTCGATATAAACATATCTAGGCGACAGACATCATCGTAATAGACTAAATATCTCCTCATTTCGTACGATACGCTACTTTATCACTGAAAAATTCAATTCCACTCAGGAAAGCCCTAGATATTATATACTCTGGAGATATCAGGCGGGATTATGAATTGACAAAAACGTTCGCTTTGATCAAAGGGTTCTTTCAGGTTATTTAAATTGGTTCTTATCAGAAAAACTGTGATTTAAAGTAGCATCTAAATGTGATAAATTCCCCATGAGGACCGAAGTATGAAGAGTTAAACAGTTACTATACGTAAATACAAGACGCGGGAAACAAGTGAATACAAACTGAGCGGCGTAATCTGCTTGATATATTCATTTCATACAAGTGATACTCATATAATAAATATGGATTTATTATCATGGAGGAATATTTACCTTATTTTGTTGTGTTTCGCTCTTCTTCAAGAGTATTTAACACAAGGTAATATAACTTAGCTTACTTTCTGTTAAATTCTTGTTTACTATACATTTTACAAAATACTTTAACAAATATTACAACAGTTTTGACCATATACATTCACAATGTTCACCAGTTAAAAAACTACCCGTCCATTATCATTAGTTCTAGTTTCGAAATAAATGTTTCTCTCTTATGTTTTTTCGGTCGTGAAAAACTGTATATGTATATTATATTTAATGGTCATGCATTAAAACGTTGACAGGAATCAATTAATTTTGTGCTGAAGTTAAAGATCAGAATATTTCAACAACATTGTTCCAAATACGCGCACAGGGATCAGGGCTTCCATTTGGTGCTGAATCTCGCGCACAGTGATCAGGGCTTCCATTTGGTGCTGAATCTCGCGCACAGGGATCAGGGCTTCCATTGGGTGCTGAATCTCGAGCACAGTGATCAGGGCTTCCATTGGGTGATGAATCTCGCGCACAGGGATCAGGGCTTCCATTTGGTGCTGAATCTCGCGCACAGTGATCAGGGCTTCCATTTGGTGCTGAATCTCGCGCACAGGGATCAGGGCTTCCATTTGGTGCTGAATCTCGCGCACAGTGATCAGGGCTTCCATTGGGTGCTGAATCTCGCGCACAGTGATCAGGGCTTCCATTGGGTGCTGAATCTCGCGCACAGTGATCAGGGCTTCCATTGGGTGCTCAATCTCGCGCACAGTGATCAGGGCTTCCATTCGGTGCTCAATCTCAAGGGTCACTTTGATAAATTTTGACCGGATTTTACCATTTATTGCCAAATGACCTATAATTTAGAGAAAAATTGACCCAAAGACAGAATCAAGATAGTCTAAATGTGGCCTTTTTGAAAATCATGAGATCAAAGGGTTAACTGGGGGGTCAAATGGAATCCCTGAGCGATGGGGTTAGCTCATTTCGGTTATTTTTATTATCAATGCACGCACTCGTTTTCATGAATCTGACGAAACCGAAGGACAAAAAAATTGTATATTTTGATCAGTTTCGGACAAAGCATGTGAATAAGAATTTTACTTGCTTCATAGTTGAGTAAGGTAATCTAATAAAGAAAACACAATGTACATTTGTTCCGACTTCAAGAATATAGTTTATCACCTTACAAGATATATACTCTCTGTAGAATATAGTTTATCACCTTACAAGATATATATACTCTCTGTAGAATATGGATTTTGTGATTGATTTATTTCGCCTATAAATTCAACCACTTACCTTGTAAATACTAAATCTGGATATTTATACAAGTATATCACTAGCTGTAAATACCAGATCTACTGGTCAGAAGAGTCAGTCCGCCACCTCAAACTGTAAGAATCTTCACTACATTTTGACAAAGTAATAAGAAATGATGAACAATATTTTGACAAGTTTACATCGATTTTTGAAATAGTTCGTTCCAATTGAATACAAAATGTTATACATGTATAGCTTACTGCAATCGCAACCAACAGATGATGGATACAGTAGCTTTATAGAAGCTTTGAGAAATTGTTCTGCTCGGTTAGAACGTTTGACCATTATATCACAAAATGAATTGCTCGTAAATACATTAATACTGGTCAGGTGTTCATATATAGAAAGTATTTCAGAATTTTAACATTAGTAGTGACTGGCGGAATTATTATGGCATGTATAAAATACTTGTAACTCTATTATTGCTGTATACATATTATGACATTAAAGACAAACTTTATACACGAAGGTCGAGCCCCTATACTTAACTTCACGGCTGAAGTGGCCCATGTGTGAAACAACATTCTAACACTGTTGGTTCATTTTAACAAATTGTGTGCTTTCACTGATTTTTATTTTGACTAATTATTTGTTAAGCCTTCTCAATGAAATTGTTACGCCTAACGTATAGAGCTATATGATTAACAAATATATGTTCGAATTTTCATTAAATTGTGATGAAAAATAAATGCGTTATTGTAAAAAGATTCAGGGTCCATTTAGAAGTTTTGCTCAATATATCACTGCGCAGAATAATTTAAATTTAACATACAGTCACGTACATATGTCATCGGCAAGGTCAAGGTCGGCAAGATGTCACAAGGAATATATTAATCAAAATCTTATCAAATTAATACAAATAATCCTTAAACTTTCGGAAATGTTTGGGTTGTCTAGGAACAATATTATCAATGTCACGTGATATCTGTGAGGTAAAGGTGAACATTGAATGAAGTCCGAATATCTGTATTAAAAATAGATAAGTTGCAAACATCAACAACCGAAGACGTTCTTAAATATAGAACTGTAAAATACATTCTTCCTACGTCAAACAATAGGACTACTATATATTAAGGACCACAATGGAAATAAGAGTTTTTACTTGAACTCTTTTTGTTGTGTCAGTATCATTAACATATAATATTGATTGATTTATTGTTGTATCCTGTACATTGTATCGTTCAAATTGTTGTATCCTGTACATTGTATCGTTCAAATTGTTGTATCCTGTACATTGTATCGTTCAAATTGTTGTATCCTGTACATTGTATCGTTCAAATTGTTGTATCATGTACATTGTATCGTTCAAATTGTTGTATCCTGTACATTGTATCGTTCAAATTGTTGTATCCTGTACATTGTATCGTTCAAATTGTTGTATCCTGTACATTGTATCGTTCAAATTGTTGTATCCTCTACATTGTATCGTTCAAATTGTTGTATCCTGTACATTGTATCGTTCAAATTGTTGTATCCTGTACATTGTATCGTTCAAATTGTTGTATCCTGTACATTGTATCGTTCAAATTGTTGTATCCTGTACATTGTATCGTTCAAATTGTTGTATCCTGTACATTGTATCGTTCAAATTGTTCTATCCTCTACATTGTATCGTTCAAATTGTTGTATCCTGTACATTGTATCGTTCAAATTGTTGTATCCTGTACATTGTATCGTTCAAATTGTTGTATCCTGTACATTGTATCGTTCAAATTGTTCTATCCTCTACATTGTATCGTTCAAATTGTTGTATCCTGTACATTGTATCGTTCAAATTGTTGTATCCTGTACATTGTATCGTTCAAATTGTTGTATCCTGTACATTGTATCGTTCAAATTGTTCTATCCTCTACATTGTATCGTTCAAATTGTTCTATCCTGTACATTGTATCGTTCAAATTGTTCTATCCTGTATATTGTATCGTTCAAATTTATTGGGTTTTTATAGCGTGACTTTAACGTCTGAGTGCATTTTTGTATCTCTATTTCTTGTTTCGTCAATGTTTCAGTAATATCAGTTGACCGAAACAGGTTTCCTGACATTACTTAACAACCAGTACTTATACTTGTCATTCCGCAAGCAGCTGGCAACTTTCCTATATAAATCAGAGGTGGAGGACCAATGACCGTAGTAACTGAATGTCACAGAAGAACGTGACCCGCCTAGCCCGGAAACCGAACCTAGACCGCCGGCCTCCATTCTAGCTTGATGTACATAAAACGAACACTGAGGTTGTTTTGGCGTTCTCTAGGTTATTAAGCGTATCACTTATTTTTCCAGCGACTTGATATCTAAATTAATTAATGAGTTTTGTTATTATACAGAGAACAACGACGCTAGTCCTCCAACAGCCATAGCAACAACCGACAATTCTTCATGCGCGCGCATTCCTACCACGGAAACAGACGATAGCTTGCTTGAAGATGCTAAATACTGCGATTACCCAATGTTATGGTCAATGGAGAATAATACATGTTTATTTTTCAAAGACGTCGATTGTGGAAATCGACAAGAACCGATTACCCCATGTAAGTTGTGTGTATGCATCATGTAATTAGTTAGAAATGGTGACGAAGTAAGATCAAATAATCACCGCCGACAGTTTTAGGTCGGCCGCCAATCGATGTTAAATATCTCGACCTGATGTCGCAACCGATACAATCTTTGTGCTATTGAAGTCTTCACGTTACCGTGTCAGAATGTTAACTGTTTACATTTTAAATGCCATGTTTCATATTTGCTTTTGAGTGATTCTTACAGCTTATTCAAATATCGTCGCCTTATTTCAAGAACCCCGTAACTGAAATCTTGTTTATATGATAATAATCATTGATATACCACAAGCACGTTGAAACTGTGTAGCGCATTAGTGTATATACGTTGTATTCAGTAAATGAAACATTCCGATAGTGAATTGACAATATCCTCTCAGATTCCGCTCGGTTATCATTTATATTTGGAGTCCGATTATAAAGAGATAGAACACACCGTAAGATTTAATAATCATTCTTTATGTAATTTCACTAAATTGTTTACGAATACATTGTCTCGCTGCTTGTAGATGGTCATTGACTAAACAGATGGCACATACTCTTAATATTGATTTTTATCACCGACCTTATTGTGAATTGCCCATTTTCATTAAATCAGAAATACTTATATCGTATTTAGTATTGTCAGAAATACAGATACCATTCAGAACAATAAGCAACCCCTAATACCGCCGAGATTACATTTACATCCGTTACAAGATTACGAGTGTAGAGTGAACACCCGACCGACGCAAAGGAGAGTAACGTAAGAATGTGTGGTAGGATCATCAATCAAACACATCGTATGTGTATACCTACGTCTTGGCTGTCTGATGCAGTATTTGGTCAATGAAATTCGATTGTTTCCACAATTACACCAGTATCGATAGACGAGTTAATTCATCTTGTTTGTGTTAATATGACTAGCATTGTTTTTTCCAGGTGAATATTTTAACTCAAATTGTTCAAAACCACATGGAGAAAATGTTTCACTTTGTACATGCCAAACACCCAGCGATTTGAACTTCGAAACTTGCTTAAACATGTCTGATGGGGATCACATATGGCCAGCCCGTCGGTGGACTCCGTTCTATATCCACTGTATGGACAGGCGAACTATTCCAAGGGAATGTTCTGACTCCGAAATGTTCAATTTCATAGATGGACATTGTGATACCAAAGTGGAGTTTGTGAATCAGGCTTATAATTTGTCATTGTCTTCGGATATACCAGAACCATTTCGATATCTAATCAAACCACATTCTACCGTAAGTGACATTCAACAGACAGACATAGTTGAGGTTACACATACACCAGTATCTACTGAACCAAATGGACATTGGATAGGCTCCACAATGTTGAGCGATAGTTTGAACTTCGTGAAACAAAGCGAGCAAACATTCCGCGGTGATTCTAAACAGAGTGACACTTTATCCAGCACAAAATCCAGTGATTTTAGAAACACGCTGGAAAGATATATGACGCCAATGCTTGATGCATCTAGTGACGTGTTTCAATCAGATATGAAAAGTGTCACATTTACAGAATACTCCGCGCAACAATCTTTATTAGAAACGCTTAGTTTCCATAAAGTAAGAAAATATATCTACCGTGATGGTGTTACCACGGTGTCAAAGAAAAGCATTGCAGCGCATGGTATAAATGGAAATGTGCATTTTCAATCACAAGTTGAAACTTTGCTCCTTTCAGCACCATCACAGACAAGTTTTTTGTCATCATTGTCGCGTTTCAATCAATTAAATACCTCGTCCTTACCGATAGTTCGTACTCATTCATTTTTGTTGCTTAATTCTTCATATTTGCGTCTGATATCACCATCAAGCGCTTCCATGTATCATATTTCTTCACCTTCCAACACTTACTCTTACAAATCACTATTGTCTTCATCATCATTATCTTTGACACTACCCGTCGCTCTACCGTCAACTAAAAATATGACATCAATGATAAAAGAAACTATGTTGTCTCCTGCATTTCAACATAGTACACATTTAGACACATTTAACTTTACATCGTCATCATCAGAAGCACCATCATCTTTTTCATCACCATTCTCATCATTAATTTTATCATCATCATTACATTCTAAATTTGCTTCAAACGATTTTGAACTCAGTACATTTGTGTCAACCACCGCATCTTCATACGGGTATCCTACAGCATCGTCTGCATCATCATCTTCCTTCACTGAACTTTCATCACCCCACAACTCATCAGAACTAAATTTATTAACATCAAGTTTATTACCAGTTTATTCATTACCCTTACATTCAAAACTGTCGTCGACACAATCTTTGAACAGTTTATCAAGCAAAGATGGAAAATATGAATCACTTTTAACATCTCCATCATTAAATACAAAAGCATCTGCTGCAATTGTTTCATCGTCAGATTGGTTAGTTTCAGTACTATCACCATCACCAGTTTCAAACCTGATAAAGGGGTCAGACTTCCTATCTTCAGAATCACATTGGACAGATTCTTCGACAGATTTGATAGGTGAGTCAAAACGCATTACACTTTCTAGCATGTCTTCACTTATTCTAGAGGCAACAGTACAGCCAGAAGCTTCAAATAATTTGCTTTATACAAAGTCAACATTATATTCGTACTTAGGGTCCAATAAAAGTAGTAATATGTTGATATCAAGTGATAATCAGTTAAACTGGTCATCAGGAGAACCATACACACTGACATCATTATTATCATCTCTGTCTTCGTTTTCAATTCCACCACCATCTTCATTACCATTAGCAACAACGTCGTCAGTATTATCCCAAGAATCTATAACATTGCTATCATCCTCATTTATTGAAAACCCACCATTGTCTCCTACATTGCCATCAGTATCTGAACCATCAGAATCATCTACACGATCATCAATGCCAATACTATCTACATATTCTGCTTCATTAAAATCATCCCGATCATTGTTATCAACAATGCCAACAAAGTCGATCCAACCAGATTCAACAATAACGGTACCCTCACCAAGTGTGCCTGTTTTAGATTTAACAGAAGTATCATCAAAGTTATTGATGTCATCACATTTATTTCCAAATACTACTGCATCTGTTTCATTATCATCACCATCGGCATTCCAACTGCCAAAGACGTCAATATCACAAACACTGCCTTCAATAGCAATATCTTCACCTCCATTATCAACACTATCATCAGCAAAGGTATCATCAAAATTATCCTCATCAGCAACATCATCATTATCACCAATATTCCCATCAAAAGAAATATTACCATCAATATCAACAACATCGTCATCATCATCAATATCAACATTTTCCTCATTAGCAATATCATTGTCACAATTGTCATCAATATTGTCATCATCAGCAATATTTCCATCATCATCAACAACAAAAACATTGTCATCATCAGCAATATTATCATCATTATCAACCACAACAACATTGTCATCATCATCAAAGTCATCCTCATTGTCAACATCAGCAACAATATTATCATCATCATCATCCAAATTAACACCATCACAGATATTATCATCATCCTTATCAACAGTATTATCACCTTCAGCTATATCATCATCACACATACCATCTTCATCATCAACACCAACACAATCCTCCTCAATGATATCAAATTCATTTTTATCACTCATGGGTATTGCTACACACCCATCAATAGGAACATCAAAACTGTCTAGTATAATACCCTCACCAACAACCTCTAGTAGGTCATCAGTTCAGCAGTCAGAAATATCAACTGCTTTAATATCTTATTCATCAGAAATCGTATCATCAAGTTTATCAGCAGGGGAATTCGAAAAAATATCTGGAGAAAAAGCCGATTCGAATACTTCATTAATTGTTGGACTCAGTGTTGGTGTAACAGCAGCCCTTCTTTGTGTGATCATTATTGTAATAATTGTATTGAGAAATAGAACAAAAAGAAATGCAATGAGTGGCGTGCGACTACCACCAGAATTGTATATATCAGAAAACTTGTGAGGCTAATGACCAATGATGTTTAGAAATAGTTAAAAATAAACAACCTAAACATAGAAATTAGACCCCATAATTCATTTTAATGTAGGTTGTTGTTTAAAGTCAATAGAATAACTCATTTACTTCGACATTTGGTACAATTGGAAAAATGTTCAGCTTGTTTTAGGGCGAAACAATCCAGAAACAATGTAGGGATCAACTGACTAAGTCTATGTAACTAAAGAACTGTAGAGAAAGGCATTAGGAAAGCAAATAATTCTTTTCAGCAGTTATCAACAGACATAAGTTTGATACCTTACCACAAATGACGAAACAATGGCTATTAAAAAATAAATGAGACCAGAAGTAAACAGAACAAAAATAAATACTCATATGGCTGTGATACATTAAAGACTTGATTACCATTCTGCCTCATTTGCTTTTTTTATGCTGCTCAGTGGTGCAACATTTTACAATTACTTAAAATAACAAGAAGAGTTTTTTGCAAACTCAGTGTCACAGATATCACTATCAACGAACGCTCGTAAATTAATATATGTCCACGGTCCTTTCAAGAGCAATATGACCAAGAGGTTAATGCATTTGCCTTGGGAACAGGAGGTCGTATGTTCAAATCCTGATATGGCTAGTTGGAGAGTCACCAGTTAGTTATGATATGGCTAGTTGGAGAGTCACCAGTTAGTTCTGATATGGCTAGTTGGAGAGTCACCAGTTAGTTGAAGAAATAATACCATTTGTATACCTGCCCTGTGATTCAGGGCTTTAAGGATAGGAATCAGGAATTCTGTAAGTCAGAAAATGTCTGGCCTTTTGAAGAGGGGTGACTCTATAATAAATAAACCTGTCACTTTCTTGTGATAATCAAGAAAATACCCTTATCTTCTCTTAGTGTATCTTTATACATCTTAGACAGATAATCATGTAGCATGGAATGGATATACATTTAATTGAAAAATGAATGACATAAAAGCTTACATAATTAGACTAGGCTGTTTTTATACTTGACATTTAAATGTCTAAAAAATGTAAACAATCGTGACACAAACTTCTTCCATACAGCAATGATATCAGTGAATAAATGAAACATCTTTTTTATCTTCAGAAAATCTAATGCTCTTAAAAGTTGTCCAAATATGTGATCATTTATTCATGTTTTGGCTTCATAACATAATGATAAAAGTGCATCTCCATTGACTGAAGAGCAATGGTTGACAATCAGCCAAAACACTAGAATGATGTTCCCAGGCCTCCAATCAGTGAAAAGTAATGTTTTGCAGAGTTGGTAAAAGAGTTTGATAAAGCACTTTGTTTTGACAACACGTTTTGACATCTTAATGTCTTCTACTTCCTGTTTTTCAGTCTAGCTGAATTTGAAAGCTAATCTTTATCTAATTTTGAAAATCACAGAATAGCATTGTATACAGTCTTATTCATTTGAATTCATCGAGTCTGAACTTTTATTTTGAATAATACACACTTTCGACTACCCCATTTAGTTTGACATGCCTAAGAAGATTCATCGGGACCCGATATTTATTTCGGATGATACAAAATATTCATATAGAAGGTTGTCTAATACATGAGGTTCAACTGTATCTACGTCTTGTTAATGTTCTTTAACTTCCCCTCAAGTTGGCATCCCATGATCTAATACCTTGACAACTTGATTTGCTTTACTTCATTACCGTGTTTAGCTTGGCAGAATTTTCTTCTTTGTCTGTACTTCTGTCTGATATTGAACACTACCAAAGATCTGAACTATACTCATTACATTTAAAAACATGCTTTTTTATACCAACCACACTTCTTTAAATTTCATTTTATTACTTTTAAAACTAATTTTTTATAAAAATACTAATCGATTGTCATGAAACTAAGCATACATATTGCGTACACATGCAATAATATCATGTCAAGTTATTTTCTTGTATCCTGAAAGTTATTTAAAGAAAATTTAGAAATCCTTCACAGTGCATTATTAAATGTGCCAAGTATACATATATTATGTGTTTACCTCTTGTTCATGCTCCTTAGCTTTACCTCACAACATTTCTGATATTATATGTATCATGTAGGAACCACATTCTGGTTTCTGTTGGATTAGAATTTAACTTATGTATATTGAATTGAAAACAATAAACAATAACACAATATATGTATATTGTTAGTTTCATTGTTTCTGCAATGACTGAAGAGATGAACAAAGCAAGAATGTAATTAGCACTTTTAATAGTTCCATTACAGACACAGTGTTCATTTGTAATTGTGTCCACAGCAAACATAATGTTTAGATAATGTTATAATGTTCTGACAAAACAGAAAGGGGCAGGATGGGGAGGGACTGAAGAGAACAGAACAGAAAGTGGCAGGACGGGGAGGGACTGAACAGAACAGAACAGAAAGTGGCAGGACGGGGAGGGACTGAACAGAACAGAACAGAAAGGGGCAGGACGGGGAGGGACTGAACAGAACAGAAAGGGGCAGGACGGGGAGGGACTGAACAGAACAGAACAGAAAGGGGCAGGACGGGGAGGGACTGAGCAGAACAGAACAGAAAGGGGCAGGACGGGGAGGGACTGAACAGAACAGAACAGAAAGGGGCAGGACGGGGAGGGACTGAACAGAACAGAACAGTCAACCTCTTCAGAGCAACACCTTTTCTGAGATGTTCACAATACAACATACATAATACACACATTTCACACACAAGTACATGGAAGCATCTATGTGTTCATATGGCATAAAATGAAAGTAAACAAGAGTAAAAAGCATGTAACAAGTATCAAATATAGTAAAATCAGAATATCTGACACAGAGATCTCTGTCAATATACAAATGGATAGAAGAGATTGTAAGCAGTTCAACAGTCAATTTTTCCAGTAGGCTACAGTCAGCAGACGTCACTAATCAGGGGCCTTGAAATAAAAAAGAGTTATAGTTACCAGAATGTTGATTTCTTTGACTCTAAACAACTGAAATTTTGTTGAAATAATCATTGTAACCCACCGAATATATTTGCCATTATTCGTTAAAATCTGTATCGTTATAAAAACAGATAAAAAATCACCATTTAACACTTTTAGGTCAAAGTCCGAGTCTTCAGTCTTGAAGTTTGTTTTGCTTGCAAGTGGCCTCAAAGATCAGTTAGACTTAAAGGTACATATTAATGAATTTTGTCAAATATGCATATTCATGATTATGTGAAAATTGGTGCCTTCATATAGATGTACTCTACAACACAGCATTGTCATTTTGCTTATATGTTTCCTAAAACCACAAATATGTGATTCTGGTAGCGGCATTCTCTATCCTGGCCTACATGCCAAGTAAGCGCTAGCATAATACATGTACCTGTATTGGACTTGTGGTTTGCTGTTTCAGGAAACCTTTTAGAAAAGTAATGGAGCAGCATGTTAGAGTATGAAGGCGGTATGAAGACATTAACATGCCATACACTCAAGATTATCACTTGCCAATCAAATCAATAGAAAATAGGACCTACCTTTAATTCTACATCAACATACAATTTGAATTCAATAACAATTAAGTGACATAGATCTAAAAATATTCTCCATTACAGTTTTTGTATTTTTAGTAAAATAGACTTCATACCAACATAGATATTCATGAATGTTATGCATGTCTTATCATCCTTGTTTACTTTAACAAAACAATTTTCTGACAGTTATAAGTTCCAAATATGTACCTAATTCATTGTACAAATGGGCTTTTCAACTCCAATACAAGCTGTCTTACCTAAAAGGGTTCAATTCTAGTAATTGTGTTCTTTTAGATGCAGAAAGTTGTCATGAATAGAGGGTTTTTACAAATTATCAGTAGTTAAGTATGGAACAAGAGGGTTGTTACAAAATACATATAGTTTAGTATGGAACAAGAGGGTTGTTACAAAATACATATAGTTAAGTACTGAACAAGAGGGTTGTTACAAAATACATATAGTTAAGTACGGAACAAGAGGGTTGTTACAAAATACATATAGTTTAGTATGGAACAAGAGGGTTGTTACAAAATACATATAGTTTAGTATGGTTCAAGAGGGTTGTTACAAAATATATATAGTTAAGTACGGAATAAGAGGGTTGTTACAAAATATAATTTTTTAAGTACAGACTAAGACGTTTTTACAAAAAATATGTTGTTAAATACAGAATAAGATGCTTGTTACAAAATGTCTGTAGTTCAGTATGTTTAAGAGGGTTGTTACAAAATATCTGTAGTTCAGTATGAAATAAGAGGGTTTTTACAAATTATCTGTAGTTTAGTATGGAACAAGAGGGTTGTTACAAAATACATATAGTTTAGTATGGAACAAGAGGGTTGTTACAAAATACATATAGTTAAGTACGGAACAAGAGGGTTGTTACAAAATACATATAGTTAAGTACGGAACAAGAGGGTTGTTACAAAATACATATAGTTTAGTATGGAACAAGAGGGTTGTTACAAAATACATATAGTTTAGTATGGTACAAGAGGGTTGTTACAAAATACATATAGTTTAGTATGGTACAAGAGGGTTGTTACAAAATACATATAGTTTAGTATGGTACAAGAGGGTTGTTACAAAATACATATAGTTAAGTACGGAACAAGAGGGTTGTTACAAAATATAAATTTTTAAGTACAGACTAAGACGTTTTTACAAAAAATGTTGTTAAATACAGAATAAGATGCTTGTTACAAAATATCTCTAGTTCAGTATGGATTAAGAGGGTTGTTACAAAATATATGTAGTTCAGTATGGAATAAGAAATTGTTACAAAATATATGTACTTAAGTACGGAATAAGAAATTGTTACAAAATATCTGTAGTTCAGTATGAAATAAGAGGGTTTATACAAAATATCTGTAGTTCAGTATGGAATTAGTACGTTGTTACAATAGCAGTTTCACAGATTTAATCAAATAATCAAACTACCTGGATATAACATTATATTATGCCTTATTTCAATGGATTTTAAAAGAAATCCCGTTATTTTCACTGAAAGGCGAGTCTTCAACAACAAAAACAAACCATTTGCTAGTATCTGAATGTAATAAACCAAAAATGCTGCCAACAGAACAGTAAGAACTAATCAACAGTTCCTGTGAAATAAAAAACTGAACTTGTATAGAATTGCTCACAAAAAGCTGGGCAAAATGGAACTAAATCAATGCAAAATATATCAAACAATATGCTAGAGATAACAGTTATTTTCACAGAAAGATAAGTCGTTTACAACTAAAAACAAACCATTTGCTAGTAAGTGAAAGTAAGAGAAACTATTTTTAGTAACAGTGACCTTGACCTTGGCTCCACCAGCCCCAATATCGAACTTGACCTGTATCTTCTGATGTTACACCTGTGTACCAAAAATTTTTCAAATCTGTCTAGCCTTTCATGAGTTATCGTCCGGAAACCAGTACGTTGTTACAATAGCAGTTTCACAGATTTAATCAAATAATCAAACTACCTGGATATAACATTATATTATGCCTTATTTCAATGTAATATTTGTAACTTTGGAGTAAAAGTTTGTGTGACAAACTCATTGTAAGATATAAATTTCTCTAAATAAGACATTAACGTCCATGTTTCTCTCAAACAGGATCTTAATCTCGGTATAAAAGTACTTCTAAACACCAAATACTTAAACATTCTTAAATTGCATGATTTTCGTGATTCATGGCTTTTAATAGCTTTAACATCAATATATTCCTTTAAACAAGGTGTATTAGAAAACGATGTAAGTAAGAATAAATACAATACGGAAACTCTACGTTTAGTCTATGTAACAGTTTCCTGAAACATGAAATATATTAGCTTGTTTCCCGCCCTGTCCGGCTACCAACTGGATTTTCCCAAACCAAAATACAGTAAGAACACATTCCATGGCAGACTTTTATAATGCAAATTTGACTCAATTTGATAAATTTGTACTTTGAAATCAAATTGTCTGCACAGAGGCATATAGAGGTTTGTAAGAGTAGAATTATCACAAACTACTCAGATTTATTACCATTATTAGTCATCCAAATTTTATTACAAAATATACCTGGATTAAATGATTACATATCAGAAAAGCAAATTATTACAATACAATTGTTCAACCTACTTACCTTAAACAAGCAATGGGAAACATACATGATTTTATGAATGGCCTGATTACTTTGACAACTATTTGTGCATTGAGTTTCATAAAACACTGACCTTAATTGAATGTGGGAGAGCAGTTAATTGACAGTTATAGTTAAATGAGCATTATGTTTTTATCACACAAAGTAAAACTATCGATCAAAAACACATCTATATCAGAAATAGTTACAGAACAAATGCTGTTGATACAAACATTCTACAATCGCCCGTCAACTTTACAATTCTACACAATATTGTTAAACACATCTCCGTGGTCTACTTTTTTATCCTAAGTATAATCCAAAAAGCAATGCTAATAGCTCACAATCACAGTCAACAAAATTACTGTTTTTATTTGGAAGTAATGTATGCACATATCTTGTTTATTTATTTGGTAGGGAATGACATACTTGCCAACAAATATATTTTTATTTTCACTGAATTTGACATAATTTGTAAGAAATAATACATTTAATTCACAACTTTCTTCCGGAATACAAATTACTCTTGGCATAAGCTACTGAATGTGACAATCTCTGACAAAAACTTGTATTTTTTTGACGCACATATGACGCCTTATGTTGCTCCTCGTTTGTAGAAATCCTTTTCGAAGTGTCAGAGTTTTTAATTAATTCCTAATTTCATTCGGAGATCAACAATAGGCTATTCATGGTTCAGAAATGTGTCAATATAAAACTACCAGGGTGTTGTTATGTGAAATGAAATACAGAATGTGTGGTTTGAAACTACCATGTAGCTACCAGAGAAGAGAAGAATAAAAAGATATGCCACCTTAAGCACTACCGCTAGTGCTTTGTACAGCTCATTACTGATAATACCGCTGGTCATATTGTCTTTAAGTAAAACTTGACAAAATGGTGGTCGAACCTGTCTTAAGAGACCACTCATGGGAGCAGGAAAAAGTCTCTCATACGACAGGACTGATGGTCTCTTAAGTAGGATACAGTAAAGTCGAAAAAACATAAAGTACAATTCATTTTATTTAACATTAAAAAAAGTACATGTATATTAAAGCTAATAAAATATTTAATTAAAGACATAAAATTGGTAATTGGGGTGTTCTTGTAGAAATAAATGAAATGAAAGAAAGGGGGAGGGGTGGGCATTGGGTCCCAAAGCAGTTTTTGGGACACACCCAATACTTTTGTTGTTGCTGTGAGTTTAGAAATAAAGAACAAAAACTCATTTTTCTTTGGGGGGAGGGGGTGGGGTTGTGTTGGAAACTGCCTCTGCCTGAAGACTTTTGTTTTCAACCTCCCTCCCCCACCCTACACAAAACAATTTTGACTTGTTGAAACAGATGAGCTAAAAAGGGCAAGAGTTATGAAACTTTCCTGCTTGGCTGCTTTTATGATGTCAAACCATCATGTAAAGTATCAAAGCTGTACCTTTATTAGTTACTGGGAAAAGTGGACTTGAACCAACTTGACTCAACCAAATTTCGAAGTTAAAAAGGGGCATAAAAATGACAAAATGCATGCAAGAATAGTGAAACTTTCCTGTGTGGTTGCTCTTATGTCAAACAAACAATCATGTGAAGGTTCAAAGCTATACCCTGAACGGTTTCTGAGAAAAAGCAGACTTTTACATAAAACTTAACAAAAATTCTAAGTGAAAAGGGGGCATAACTTTCACAAACTGCAACAATATATTCAACAAAACTGTATATATATCAGGGAACAACCATGATCATTATAATGAGAGTTAACTATATTAATATAATTGAAATACCATAGAAAATCCATTACACAAAATATTTAGACAAGTTAAAATAATTATCTTGATTACCATGGTACATGTATTCATTTTGTAAGTAAACACATCTGCAAAAGTTTGTTTGTGAACAAAATTAATTTTAAGCTCCATCAATGGAAAATACAAATAGTAAAAACACACAAAATATAACATTTTCAGTGTTCCGTTAAACAGAATTCACTTCTAATTGCACGCCATAAAGTTTGCACTTATGTTAACACTCTAATTAGTATTCATTAATCAATTTTAAGTTTTGCCACAGACCAACCCCATATAAGTGAGTTGACTTGGATTGTGGTTTCATGCAAACCATATAAATTCCATACATGTTTAAAAACGTTTCTGTTCCAATACTTGACATACAAGTCCAATACAGTAAGAATTATACATCACAGGAACAAATCACAATGATAAATCATAAATCAGTAAATTGTAACGCAACTGATGCTGTTAAGGTCCATCAGAAGCAATTAGATATTGGGGTGGCAGCCCCATGCCCAGCCGTCCCAGCTCTGATGCTCCTTGCTTGCATCTATTTGTATGTTATGATATACTCCGGATAAGCTTGTGTATCATTGAAGATGACAAACATGATTGGATTTGAACAGTTGTTAGTGACCGAATCATACAGTATGTGTGACTGTGATGGATCGATCGGAGGTGGAACCCTTATTCCACTGGTACCATTACAATACTTCCCAGTTAGCACTCTACAATAGTACATTCTCTTGTTGCCATCACTACCAACTGGAGTGTATGTTCCTTGGTCAGAGTAATTGGCATTCACAGCAAAGTACACCCCATTGCCAATAGCAACAGCTGTAAATAAAAATACAACCTTGAAATTATATGAATTTATAGGCAATACAGAGTAAAAAGATCAAACCTAAATGGCGCAGTATAAGACAAATGACCGCATGCAAATTTGATAAAATCCACAGGTGATTGTCATGAGTTCTCCCTTCATACCTTCTAGAATTCTCTCCCTTTATGCCTTCTATAGTATATGTACTCTATATACACATCAATCTTATTAAAATCAGCTCCAGTCGCACGCTCCTATACTATACGCTAACTGGATGCAAAATGCTTTGGTAAAGTGTTATGAATATTCGTCGATCTCCGACGAGCTCCGTAAATTCTATTTGAGGGTAGATCACCAAGACGTTCCGATTACATTTTTTCGTCAATTTCAATATGGCTGCGCCCTTGGACACAACCGCAACTCCTACACGGCAACATTCCTTGGTTGATCAGTGTTGTTTGTGAGGTGTTTCGTTTTTGGAAATATTTATAAACGGAAACGGCAGGAAGGATGTTAAAAAACAGTATAAACAGAAACTCCGAATAAACGATAAAACACGGTTTTGTAAGGAGAAATTTCATTGGACCACGAACGAGCACCTGGTTACGCATATCTATTTTTAGAGAGTTTATATGAACGTGACCTCTTACGGAGTGTAGCCAAATCCTGACAGTGGAAAGTAATGGAGCTAAAGTTAGGGGCTGATTTCAATGAGATTGTATACACATATACTACATGTATAGAGGTTTCTCCCTGTATCCCATCTATATGTATTATATAGACAATGCCACAAGATTGTCTATACTATCTTCTATGTGAACTTCATAAACGTTGTATAAATAATACAGATGGTTGAAATAGAGACCTCTGATTGGTCCATTTGCAGTAAACATATACTACAGAAGGGATAAAGGGAGAGAACACAGTAAGGATAAAGGGAGAGAACTTGTGACAATCTCCTGTGATAAAACTAACACTTTTCAAGATGTTGCAATAATGTGTGATTCAAAGACAATATTTGTGTCAGAAGTCAACACAGAGTATGGCAACAATCATTATAAGTTCACATCAAGGAAATGTCCTGTCACGGTTTATAATAGAGATGCTTATGATATTTTGGTATTTGAATATTCAGTCAACGCTCCAAATATTCAACATTTCATTATCATACATTAAAAATCAAAATTAACACTAACACAATCACCCAATATAAAAGTATAAAACAAAAACAACATTACCATTTTTTCCACAATAACTCCTATTGAAGCCTTGTGCATTAATACTCTGAACTGCATAATCAGCCGTGCCATGCCACAGAATTCTCTCATTCTTATTCTTTGGGTATGTTTGATCAAGGAGCTTCCGTTTGGCAGCATACTGAGAATACAGCGTTTTATTCTGAATTCTTTCGATCTGTAAATAACAGGTTGAAAAAACAAGTTGGTAAATAATGTCACATCAAAGTGCAGCTCTCAATTATTTTTAAAACTTTCTTCTCATAATACAAATTAATCTGACACCAGATACATAGGGACATAGGACATGATTGCCCCTGCTACAGGATTTTCAGTGGAAAAGGGCGAAATTTTGGACCTGCTAAATTCCCAGGGTCAGTTATATGTAAGAAAATCTAACATACTATTTCATGGTTCATACAGAACTTCCTGAAAAAACATTCAAGTACTTTTGAAGGACTTTTGAAGTACTTTTCCCCCATTTTCAAGGACTAAAAATGTTGATATTTTCGGTGTAGAGAAGAAGGGATCAAGTGTATTTTTTAAGTTTATCCTCCGACTACCATACCGTACTGTATTACCATACTATCTGTCGCAAACAGCTCTGTCATTTTATCACATTGTTTTCATCATTGTTGGTATATTTATTATTTTTTCCTTTTTCTTTTTGCAGCAGAAGGATTCATGGGCAATTTACCAAATTTTATTCATTTTTTTTCCAAATTTCAAGTACTTTTCAATAATTTTTTAGCTGTTACAAATTCAAGTACATGTAGTTTTCAAGGAGTAGGCACCAAATTCGAGAAGTTATCAAGGAGTAGACATCAAATTCAAGTAGTTTCCAAGGAGTAGACATCAAATTCAAGTAGTTTTCAAGGAGTAGGCACCAAATTCAAGTAGTTTTCAAGGAGTAGGCATCAAATTCAAGTAGTTTTCAAGGAGTAGGCATCAAATTCAAGTAGTTTTCAAGGAGTAGGCATCAAATTCAAGTAGTTTTCAAGGAGTAGGCATCAAACTCAAGGAGTTTTCAAGGAGTAGGCATCAAATTTAAGGAGTTTTCAAGGAGTAGGCATCAAATTCAAGTAGTTTTCAAGGAGTAGGCATCAAATTCAAGTAGTTTTCAAGGAGTAGGCATCAAATTTAAGTAGTTTTCAAGGAGTAGGCATCAAATTTAAGTAGTTTTCAAGGAGTAGGCATCAAATTCAAGTAGTTTTCAAGGAGTAGGCATCAAATTTAAGTAGTTTTCAAGGAGTAGGCATCAAATTTAAGTAGTTTTCAAGGAGTAGGCATCAAATTTAAGTAGTTTTCAAGGAGTAGGCATCATATTTAAGGAGTTTTCAAGGAGTAGGCATCAAATTTAAGGAGTTTTCAAGGAGTAGGCATCAAATTTAAGGAGTTTTCAAGGAGTAGGCATCAAATTTAAGGAGTTTTCAAGGAGTAGGCATCAAATTTAAGGAGTTTTCAAGGAGTAGGCATCAAATTTAAGGAGTTTTCAAGGAGTAGGCATCAAATTTAAGTAGTTTTCAAGGAGTAGGCATCAAATTTAAGGAGTTTTCAAGGAGTAGGCATCAAATTTAAGTAGTTTTCAAGGAGTAGGCATCAAATTTAAGAAGTTTTCAAGGAGTAGGCATCAAATTTAAGGAGTTTTCAAGGAGTAGGCACCAAATTCAAGGAGTTTTCAAGGAGTAGGCATCAAATTCAAGGAGTTTTCAAGGAGTAGGCATCAAATTTAAGGAGTTTTCAAGGAGTAGGCACCAAATTCAAGGAGTTTTCAAGGAGTAGGCATCAAATTCAAGGAGTTTTCAAGACCTGTGGGAACCTTTGATGTCATTAATTCAATTATATTTCAGCAGATAAACATACAAGCATCAAACCAACATAATAATTGAGTGAAGGCTTATTTTTCAAAGGTGTAACTTTTGAGTAACTTTTTGCTGCAAGAAACTGGTGACTTATTGCTGTGTCTGGCTTACTATCAACACCGGCTCATTTCAGGATTTAAGGCACATTAACCAAGAATAAACAGGTAAACCTAATACAATGCAGTAATAAATAAAATAGTCAAACAAATAAACAAACAAAGCTCTGTTAGAGTTGAAAGGAATCCATGCAAAACTGTAGGAGCAGTCACATGCACATGATTGTGTCTACGGACAGCTGGATGGGCAGACAGACAGACAAACCAATTCTCCGCCTTATTCCACATCTACTTTAAGAGGAGTTGGGTTTACAAGATTGTACCTACTACATGTACCAGTATATTCCCCAAAACAACAAAGGGCCACAACTCTGGTAATACTTGAGAAATTCCTGCTTGTATGCACATCTTCATATCATGTGTAGTAACTCTGCCAGATTTGAACGAAATGCCTGCAAATCTGTTAGAGTTGGGCTTACAAGAATGTGTCCACAGACAGACAGACTGATGAATGGATAACATAGAAAAACTTCACATAGTAGCTACACTGTAAGATGCGGAATATTGGGGAGATTGGAATCAAAATAATTAATTTGTTCCTATATATTATCAGTGAATAAAATATAGGCAGCCTATTGTATGATAACATTTCAAACACAAGTTTGTAATGACTCACTCGTAATTGCATTATTGCATCCAAGCTCCTGCCCATATTAATGCATCGATTAAATTCAGGAACATATTTATTATTTCTTAATGATAGCTTACATTAACAATATGTGGCACTCTGCCCAAAGTATTCAGTAAAGTCTGCAGTACGTCCTTGTATTCCTGGTGATTGTTATTCAACGTGACCAACTTCAAGTTTTCATTGTCTTTCATCTGAGACCATGATTTAGGTAATTCAGCACTGACATCTGAAAAAATATAACACACATTTCCGATTTCATAGGGTTTTACGCCATTTCTCAAAATTCTTCAGTCATATACAGCAGCCAGTTGACCTAACCAGTCTTTCTGGAATTGATTATCACCTAGTGCAGCCACGGACGTCACATCTCTATACTGTCGCAGTATCCTCATAAGTCTGTTTGGTCAATAATAAAGGCACCAGAAGAGTGGCGTTAAAATAATGCGGCAAAATCCCACGTTTTTACTATAGGCTTGCGCGTGGAAATTGAAAATAACAAAGAGCCAAAACTCTGTCATACAAAGGTAGATTGTGACTGCTTTTGATGTGCATCATTCCCATACCCAACTATATATTTATAGAAAATTTCAATTGAATCTGTTAAACCAGTACTAAAATACGGCTCCGGACGGAAAAAATGTGGCAAATCAAAAGTAACAAAGGGCCATAACTCTGTCATACATGGTGGATTGTGACCCATTTTGATGTGCATCATTCTCATACCAATATATATACCATACCAATAATTATATATTCATAGAAAGTTTCAATGAAATCTGTTCATCCAGTACTTAGATATCGTTACGGATGGGAAAGGTGGATGGACAATGCCAAATCAAAATCCCCCTCCCAAAACGTTTGGTTCGGCGGGGGATAATAAGACAACCATTGGTTCGGCGGGGGATAATAAGACAACCATTGGTTCGGCGGGGGATAATAAGACAACCATTGGTTCGGCGTGGGATAATACGACAACCATTGGTTCGGCGGGGGATAATAAGACAACCATTGGTTCGGCGGGGGATAATAAGACAACCATTGGTTTGGCGGGGGATAATACGACAACCATTGGTTCGGCGTGGGGTTAATAAGACAACCATAAGTTTGGCGGGGGATAATAAGACAACCATTGGTTCGGCGGGGGATAATAAGACAACCATTGGTTTGGCGGGGGATAATAAGACAACCATTGGTTCGGCGGGGGATAATAAGACAACCATTGGTTCGGCGGGGGATAATAAGACAACCATTGGTTCGGCGGGGGATAATAAGACAACCATTGGTTTGGCGGGGGATAATAAGACAACCATTGGTTAGGCGGGGAATAATAAGACAACCATTGGTTCGGCGGGGGATAATACGACAACCATTGGTTCGGCGGGGGATAATAAGACAACCATTGGTTTGGCGGGGGATATTACGTCAACCATTGGTTCGGCGGGGGATAATACGACAACCATTGGTTGGGCGGGGGATAATACGTCAACCATTGGTTGGGCGGGGGATATTACCTCAACCATTGGTTCGGCGGGGGATATTACGTCAACCATTGGTTCGGCGGGGGATAATACGACAACCATTGGTTGGGCGGGGGATAATAAGACAACCATTGGTTGGGTGGGGGATATTACGTCAACCATTGGTTCGGCGGGGGATAATACGACAACCATTGGTTGGGCGGGGGATAATAAGACAACCATTGGTTCGGCGGGGGATATTACGTCAACCATTGGTTGGGCGGGGGATAATACAACAACCATTGGTTGGGCGGGGGATAATAAGACAACCATTGGTTGGGCGGGGGATAATACGACAACCATTGGTTGGGTGGGGGATAATACAACCACTGGTTGGGCGGGGGATAATAAGACAACCATTGGTTCGGCGGGGGATATTACGTCAACCATTGGTTCGGCAGGGGATAATACGACAACCATTGGTTGGGCGGGGGATAATAAGACAACCATTGGTTCGCAAGGGGAGAATAAGACAACCATTGGTTCGGCGGGGGATAATAAGACAACCATTGGTTTGGCGGGGGATAATAAGACGACCATTGGTTCGGCGGGGGATAATAAGACGACCATTGGTTCGGCGGGGGATAATAAGACAACCATTGGTTTGGCGGGGATAATAAGACAACCATTGGTTCGGCGGGGGATAATAAGACAACCATTGGTTCGGCGGGGGATAATAAGACAACCATTGGTTGGGCGGGGGAGAATAAGACAACCATTGGTTCGGCGGGGGATAATAAGACAACCATTGGTTTGGCGGGGGATAATAAGACAACCATTGGTTAGGCGGGGGATAATAAGACAACCATTGGTTCGGCGGGGGATATTAAGACAACCATTTGGTCGGCGGGGGATAATAAGACAACCATTGGTTCTGAAACGTGTCGCTCTTAGTTGTGAGGTGGTCTGATTAGCAAGTCCAAATAAAGGAGAAAAAAATGGTCCATGAAAATATGGTTTTATGTATAAGCTGGTAATGGTTATCTTAAATGGAGGTTTTACAAACTCAGGCACATGGCACTGCCAAGACTGTTTTACTTTTAACCATAAACAAGTCATTGGATATACATTTTTGAGAGTAAAATTTAATGCATAAATGGCTTAATTTCAACTGTTTAGCCATATAGATAAAAAATACATACAACTTTTGCCAGTACATTCACATTACTTTTCATTAATGATATAAGCATATTAAAAGGAGATGTTACTACTTGTTCCTGTATTTCTGTAATGGCAAAATAAAATTGTTAACAAAAAATTACCATTTAAAAGATCTCTTCTTATTACTGGATAGGTCTTCCCAGGATTGGAGATATCTTTCTCTTCCATAGTGTTGAAATCTATCTCAAATTCACCTTTTCTACCACACTTCACTTTTACCGTCTTCAGTTTACTTTTATAAGCCGTTTCTATCTCAAGGTTGACGTTGTCAAGGAAGGGGAAAGATTTGTGGCCCCTAAGATACATCCATTTCACGATGTTTGACATAAGCTCTGCCTGATTCTTCCGATAAAAGGATTTTTCCGATACTCTCAGTTGGCTTACGACTTCAGCTACCACGTGTAATACGTTCCCAGAAAGGCCAACTAGATGAATATTTCCACCCTCAGTGTCAATTTCCATTTCAACGTGGTACTTGGAAGACTCCTTTTTCATTTGTTGAATCTGTGGTTAAAAATTCTCAGGTAATATTTATACAGTCGCCCTAGTTTATTTGACCACCTTCTTTACGAATACTCAGTATCATCCAAAACATATATCAGGTCCCGATGTATCTTCTTGGGCACGTCAAATTGAAATGGCCTATTTAAAATTTTGTATTATTTGAAATAAAATTTCGGAACCAATGAATTTGAATGAACGAGGGCCTTCTGTATATTGTAGATACAGTTTTAGATTGACTGGAAAAATTCTGCCTTATGTCATGGACATAATTATAAACCATGGATTCGAAACAGACTGGTAAATTTATTAAGACTTGTTGGAATTCTCGGGAGCTAGGAGATTTTCTTCCGAGATCAAATGATCGGAAAACCTCGTACAGTTCTACGAAAATGAAAATTTGTGACGTCTTCCATCTTGTTTCTGAATTGAGAGAAGTTGACATATTGAACCGCCGCTATCATCATGTTTATAACAGCTATATCTTTCTTAATGTTCCTGCTACAAGAGTAAGTCAGAGTTATGAAACCTGATGTGACGTGAGGTCATTCCAAGATGCTAAACAATTTCAAAAGCATACCCAAGCACAAAAGCATCTCTTACAAATAGACTTTTGAGCAAAATTAAGCGGCCAATTGAAGTGAAAAGGCTAACAATTTTACCCATGTGACCTTGACCCCTACAAAGGTCAATCCAAATGAGAACTATGACAATTATAGGGGCAGACATTGAGGGGGGAAATAGGGATGCTGAAAAAATATTGCAATAAAACTAGTGAAATTGTCAGTTGCGTTAATTGCACTCATTAAATTAAACCATCTAATAAGAACTATAATATATACTAATTAATATTAAATTAAGTAACTGCATTTAAAACAGCATCAAAATCTAATACTTAGTGAAATGACACACAATACAAACTAGGGCTGTCATTGATGCAATAGACATCGATGTATCAACCATTTCTTTTTGTTGACCAATATTTGATAGTCACTTACAAATATCAATATTATGGCAGGGAAGTACAGGAGAATGGGTACAGTCTAAACATGTGCCATCTCTTTGTAGGTGGCTGATTGTTAAATAGTGCTCTAGTGAATATTTAATAGTCTATCGAAGGAATTTAATAATATAATTGATATATCTTCTATATTTTTGTCTTTATATAAATTAAAGTAATATTATGGTCATTTTTTGTTCATTTTTATACCAAAACAAACATGAAAAATATATTTCCTATACTTAAAACATCGGTAAACATGCATTAACAAACAATGAACGCATACCCGGTAATGTATTGATCCGTATTTGTTGAAGAAAGATGTTTGTACATCATAATCAGGCTAATTTACAAGTTTTGTCTGTTAGTAATATAGTAAAAAAAATATTTTTTCTATCGGTTATACATTGCAATGGTTCTTGTAAGAGATGTTTTAGCCAATGTAACAACAATGCTGGATGAAGCCAATTCAAACATTTTACATCTTTAATATCATCGATGCGCAAACATTTGAATCAATGGCAAACTATATAAACCTACATAATTGTGACCAAGTGTACAAATGCCCGGATCCTCGATATTCTTAATCATCCACTCATCTGAAATAGTTCTTTCGAATATTTTTATGGCCTTTTCAGTTTTTTCTTGACTATCTGCATATATTGTAATGGTCTGTGAATCCCCATCGTCACTTTTAACTGTTTTTTTACCCTCATGAAACACACTATCATGACTTCTATGCCTTCCTTCATCCCTTCTAGAGGCAGAATGTCCTAGAACAACACCAAACAAGAAATATCTTGAAAAAAGATGGTCGGGGCAATTTGAAGGTTAATATTGTGTAATATAAAAAATGCAATGTTACGATTGCTGGTCACTCCAGATCCAAAATGGATTTCGGTAAATTCATGGTCGGAAATGTTGAACAGAAACCTAAAAGCTGTTATAGGGAGTGATAAAGGTGGTAAGAATTTGTGTCACAATCAATGAAAAAAGGTACTCGAGGGCCAATTGTTTTTTGCAGGAGTGTTCACCTTTCAATGTATTTGAAAATTTCAAATCATTTTAACAAAACCTGTTTTATTGTTTATCAGAGTCATAAATACATGTGAGAAGTATACTATTGAATGTTATTAATTTGGATATTAGATTCCAATACAGGTACTCTGTGTTTGTTTATCTGTAATTCCATAAGATTTTTACACTGTGCTTAACTTTTGTTCTTGTGTATATTTGATTTAAACTAAAATATGAGCCAGTTTTTTACTTGATACATATGAGCGCCGCTGTACGATTTCCAACCTCTTCTTTAAAAGTGATGTAATTTCCAGAAAACGTCACATGTGATGTAACCATGAACTGAGTGAACACAATATTTGCTGCATTTGGCAATATGGAAACAAAGTGAACATATGGAGTAAAAATTGTTTCCTTCTTGCAAATAGTGACATCACATGTTGCGTTTTCTTGAAATGACGTCACTTACAGAAGAGGTTGTAAATCCCACAGCAGCGCTCATATACACTTTTCAACCTCATGTTTTGGCCAAGCTAAATCAGAACACAAAAAGACATTACAGCAACATTGCACCAACATTACAGCAACATTGCACCAACATTACAGCAACATTGCACCAACATTACAGCAACATTGCACCAACATTACAGCAACATTGCACCAACATTACAGCAACATTGCACCAACATTACAGCAACATTGCACCAACATTACAGCAACATTGCACCAACATTACAGCAACATTGCACCAACATTACAGCAACATTGCACCAAGTATTTACTCCCAAACGATACAAGGAACAATATTGAAAGTTCCAGAGAAAAGTTTTGAATTTATAGACTGACTGATGAACTTTAATACAAACCTTTGACCGATAGTTTACAGCCTTCAATAAAACCAGGAACCATCTCCTTCTGAAAGATAACCAATCGTACTTCACCAGCATATTTTGGACCTTTTTTCTGAAATTCTGATACAACTTCACACGTCACAGCAGCCATGTCCGCTGGCATACATCCAACACCTAAAAAAGGACACAATATAAATAGTGTTTACAAACAGGCACCAATGAAAAACTGATCAAAATTGAAACCCATCATAAATCTTTAGAGTTTCAGCCATATTGCTTTATAAAGTCTATAGAATTTGGTTAAGTACTAGTGGCTGAAGAGGAATACAAAGGTATTGGAATAGAAAAAAACTTGTTTTACTGGTAATATGAACATCTGACTGATTTTCCTATCACTTAGGAAATACATGTAAGAAAAAAAACCTACCAACCTAACTTTCTTCCAAAGGCTTGACTTAATTGACAATTACAAAGGATTTGTTTTGTTGTGATCAGGTTAAATGCCAGTTTTATTATTCTTTCAGTCAAATAGTCGGTTGACCTAACCAGTTTTCATGAAATTAATTAAAAACCAGTACTAACTTACCCTTCAACAAGCAACTGACAACTTCCCAACATAAATCAGAGGTAGAGGACAAATGTTAGCAAGGACATGACCCACCAAGCCCAGGAATTGAACCCCACTCTCTCATCTGACAGCATCATGCTCTCACCACAGAGCTGACTAGATGGGTTAATACACTCATGATGAACTAACAGTTATACTTTCACTCTCTCATCTGACAGCATTATGCTCTCACCACTGAGCTGACTAGATGGGTTAATACACTATGATGGACTAACAGTTATACTTCCACTCTCTCATCTGACAGCATCATGCTCTCACCACTGAGCTGACTAGATGGGTTAATACACTATGATGGACTAACAGTTATACTTCCACTCTCTCATCTGACAGCATCATGCTCTCACCACTGAGCTGACTAGATGGGTTAATACACTATGATGGACTAACAGTTATACTTCCACTCTCACATCTGACAGCATCATGCTCTCACCACTGAGCTGACTAGATGGGTTAATACAATATGATCGACTAACAGTTATACTTCCACTCTCTCATCTGACAGCATCATGCTCTCACCACTGAGCTGACTAGATGGATTAATACACTATGATAGACTAACAGTTATACTTCCACTCTCTCATCTGACAGCATCATGCTCTCACCACTGAGCTGACTAGATGGGTTAATACACTATGATGGACTAACAGTTATACTTCCACTCTCTCATCTGACAGCATCATGCTCTCACCACTGAGCTGACTAGATGGGTTAATACACTATGATGGACAAACAGTTATACTTTCACTCTCTCATCTGACAGCATCATCCTCTCACACTGAGCTGACAAGATGGGTTAATACACTATGATAGACTAACAGTTATACTTCCACTCTCTCATCTGACAGCATCATGCACTCACCACAGAGCTGACAAGATGGGTTAATACACTATGATAGACTAACAGTTATACTTCCACTCTCTCATCTGACAGCATCATGCTCTCACACTGAGCTGACAAGATGGGTTAATACACTATGATAGACTAACAGTTATACTTACTTGTACCTAGAGCAGGAAATGCAATGGATGAAAACTGGTGTTTTTCTGCCATCAGTAAAGCGTTAAGTATGACTGGTCTCCATTCCCAGGGCTTACGTTTGGTGTCCACATGTACGATGTGTTTTGATCGTAGTTGGCCAGCTGTAGTAACCGCAACGCCTTCTTTCTTCATGGTTGACTCTGGAATATGTGGTAAACTAGAAATATGTCCATAGAACTTTGCTTCCTGCAAGTTATTGTTTAAAACTACATATGGCGAATCATCATTACCAACATCACCCTTACGTATGACCTGGACACAAACATATGTTCTATGTATGAAAGATCTGCCCATATATACTGTTACAGCTGATTTGAAAATGACTCGTCATAAGTTATTATTTATTATAAGCATTATAATAAGGCACAATTTTTGTAATTGTAGTGAAAAATTACACATGTATGAAGTCCTCTTAAGAGGTACGTTTGTATGTTTATTATTTATACACAGGTGCCCCTACTAAATCAGGGGGCATTACTCCACTCTTATATAATAGACCCCATAGCAAAACCCAAATGTGCTATTTCATGTGGTGACTAATATTCCTATGAAGATTTGTTATTCTAGGACAAACAAATTTGGAAATATGATACAAACTTAAGACAGATGGACGGACAGACGGATGGACAAGGGGAAATAAAAGCGCTTCTCCACTTGGTGAGGGGGGGGGGAGAAAGGGACATAAAACTGCATGCAATAATGTGTCAAAATAGAGAAACCACTCATTATACTAAGTGCATCCAATTTATTATTTATACTTTAAGAACATAAGCACACACATTTTTATCAAAGTTAAAAGGGCCATCCATTACTGTGAGTCAGTACAAAGGTAAATGCATTAGTTACATTCATAAGTTTTAACAAAAATGTTTTTTTACCTGCTCAAAATGTGGGAGATTGAGAGACATTTCTTGATCTCTGCACTGGACAAATGATTTCAAATAATGGATATAATTTTATTTCGGCACATTAAAACACCAGATATCTGGGAATACCCGGAACACTTACATCTCTGAACATAACTTACTTTGAGTCTCGCATTCCTGCTGTATAGCATTTCCTCCTTTTTTCAGAAGAGCTTTCGTGACAGCACCTGACAAAATCAATAATCAATCAAAAGCATTAACATAAAGTCTTGTGCAGAGAGTTTCGATAAGCTTATGCTTCCAATTCTATCCACTTGCCTATAGATAGATCCCACATCTACAATATTTACCTCCCTTGTTCTGAATAGTCAGCCATTTTGATAGGCAAATCTGATAAGCCCTTAAAAGAGGAATTCCTAATTATGTGATAATTGAGAAACTACCAAGACAATTTGCATGAGACAACCACTTTTTCTTTATCTTACTGAGCCAACTGTTCACGTGAGCATAATGAATAAGTTATTATTTTTATATCTTATTAGTTTATCATCGTTTACATTACGTTCCCTGTAAACTTTAAGGAAATTTGTCTACCAATATGGCCGACAATTTAGAACAAGGGAAGTAAATATTGTAAATGTGTGATCTATCTATTACATCATCACATTGTTATCTTGTCATATACAATAGAACTTCGAAACTTCGAACAGTTTTGGCTCAAACACAGTAGCTACCTCGAACAAGTTCTTAAGTCCCGGCGAATTTCATTCTTATTTCATATTATCTAACAGTAGATCACTCAAACAGAGATAGGTCGAAATCTTGAACAGGATTTGCTGTCCCTAGCTACCATTTCATAAAATTCTTAAACAAGAGTGTAAACATTATTGAGTAAATTCCGTCGAAGCGTCAACATTGGTATAAATTCTACCCGAAATGTATTATCTTAACCATTTTGATTATGCATAGTACACTCATACTGGGAACAGTCAGTTCGTACATACACATGTATACCATCGATGCCTCGAATAAAAGAAGGCTCAAACTTATTTCTGGATCAGACGGCAGTTCGAGGTTTCAAAGTTTTACTGTACTGTATAATTAATACATTACAATTTAGACATATAAATATGTTTAAACTAAACTAACACAAAATGTCATCAAAATCACATCAAATGATGATAATAATATGGGCTGTATGAAGATTTCCTGGGCATGAACTAATCTTCACCGTACTTTCAGCACCAGTAAGATTGAAGTTAATGTAAGGCATTACCCTTGGTTAGATCTAGATCCATGTTACAGCTCGCTACGATAGCGTCAGCGTCCTCCTCCGTTATATCACCTTCATACACCAGAAGTGAGCAATTTCCAATACTAAATTCAGCTCGTCCTAGTGAATGAAATGAAAAAATTTAAATAAATTTTCGAAGGGAAATTAGTGTGATAGAATCATTCTTATACCCAATGTAGCATACAGTCAGACTTCGTTCATTCGAATTCATCAGGTCCGAAATTTTATATTGAACTACAAATGGTTTCGCACAGCCCATTTCTATTCTACGTGCTTAAGAAGATACATGGGGACGTGATATTCATTTCGGATGATACAGAGTATTCTGATAGAAGGTTGTCAAATAAACGATGTGCAACTGTAGTTTAAAGCAAAATTACTTTTTTCACACTTCTGGTTCTATGGCAGTTGCAAACAATCCAGATTATATTTCAGTTCACAAAAAAGACCTGTTAGTTTGATATTAACATGTTTGTAAAAAGAAGGTAGCTGATTTTAGACATCAAAACGAAAATATGAGTTTTGACAGATCCGAGAGGATTTTCTAATGTATCATTTTGATACATAGCATGAAATAATGTTTCATAACATTGGAAATGTTTTTCATACATGTTTTCATCTAAGATATAATCACATTCAACAATTTCTGCCTCAAGTTCTTCAGTGTCAGCAAAAAAATGGAACTTAAATGAAAGATAGCTGCAATTTATGTCAAACTCGGTATCTTTTTGTTTAAAAATATGTCATTCCCTACCAAATATGTAAATTGTGTTCTTAAATATTGAGGTGATCATATAACTGAGGTGATCATATAACTGAGGTGATCATATAACTGAGGTGATCATATAACTGAGGTGGTCATATAACTGAGGTGATCATATAACTGAGATGATCATATAACTGAGGTGATCATATAACTGAGGTGATCATATAACTGAGGTGATCATATAACTGAGGTGATCATATAACTGAGGTGGTCATATAACTGAGGTGATCATATAACTGAGATGATCATATAACTGAGGTGATCATATAACTGAGGTGATCATATAACTGAGATGATCATATAACTGAGATGATCATATAACTGAGGTGATCATATAACTGAGGTGATCATATAACTGAGGTGATCATATAACTGAGGTGGTCTTTGAATGAGGTTTTACTGTTCCTCTTTGAGTGAGAAAATTTATGCTGGTCAACATTTTTCGCCATATTATAGAATCAGTGAACAGTACCACATATTCAGAACATATTCAGAACACAAACAGCATGGAAACACATCATGTACCTCTACTTTCTTGAACAAGATGACCTAAAGGTTTCTGTCTCGAACCAGAAGATGAACGTCCGCGAGAACCACTTTGTTTAAACCAACTATTTTCCTCAGTTTGGAAAGCCTGAAAATTTAGTATAAATCTTTAAAAGGCCAAATTTTATTAACTATGTATATCCATATCTCGGGTCAATCTTAACTGCTGTGCAACTTTTAGTGTAAATCTTCATTTGTTTGTATAATCTTTTTTGGAGTAAATTGTTATTTTCATATAAATCTTACTAAATATTTTAACTATTGCAAATTGCAAGCTATCACAACAGGTAGAAAGAATAGAAATAATTGAATAAAATAGACATAATATTCTATGAAACAATCTTCACTTTATGTCATAATGAAATGTTAAAGAAAAATACATAATCGTTTTTACATCCAAAATGTCGTCATCGGCAGTAAATATCACAAATCGGACCACCGTCACTGAAGAGCGTGGATGATCCTTTAAAAAACCGCTAACACTCCTGAACATTTGTTGTGCTACTTTGTCTTTAGGATATTTCTGTGCACCAGTACCAATAGCAGGGAATGATATAGAAGACATTTTCATACTATCAGCTTCTTCTAGGCAGGCCACAACACAACTATGAACACTCTGAAATAGAACAGAATAGGTAAGTCAAACATACCCGGTACAACATGATAACTGTGATAACAGTCAAACATACCCGGTACAACATGATAACTGTGATGACAGTCAAACATACCCGGTACAACATAATTACTGTGATAACAGTAAAACATACCCGGTACAACATGATAACTGTGATAACAGTCAAACATACCCGGTACAACATGATAACTGTGATAACAGTCAAACATACCCGGTACAACATAATTACTGTGATAACAGTAAAACATACCCGGTACAACATGATAACTGTGATAACAGTCAAACATACCCGGTACAACATAATTACTGTGATAACAGTAAAACATACCCGGTACAACATAATTACTGTGATAACAGTCAAACATACCCGGTACAACATAATTACTGTGATAACAGTAAAACATACCCGGTACAACATAATTACTGTGATAACAGTCAAACATACCCGGTACAACATGATAACTGTGATAACAGTCAAACATACCCGGTACAACATGATAACTGTGATAACAGTCAAACATACCCGGTACAACATAATTACTGTGATAACAGTAAAACATACCCGGTACAACATGATAACTGTGATAACAGTCAAACATACCCGGTACAACATAATTACTGTGATAACAGTAAAACATACCCGGTACAACATAATTACTGTGATAACAGTAAAACATACCCGGTACAACATAATTACTGTGATAACAGTCAAACATACCCGGTACAACATAATTACTGTGATAACAGTCAAACATACCCGGTACAACATAATTACTGTGATAACAGTAAAACCTCAATAATACGACCACCATTGGGACCATTGAAAACTAGTCTTCTTATTGAGGTGGTCTTAATATTGAGGTTGAATAACTATGAAAATGAACTTGCAAACTGTGGATTAAATTTTAAGGTGGTCTTTATTTGAGGTTTTACTGTATATGTTATTTAATGGCACATATCAACAGTATCTGAGTTACATAAAGCTATAAGTTGAGCTTACACAGAAAGTACAAGCAGATATGAACATACAGACAGAAGTAACTAGATATGTCCTTAGGACACGGTCACCCTCCGCTATTGGCTTTTCAGTAGAATGCAAATACTTTGTTTGTTTAGGCTAAACAATTTTGAAGCAATATGAATTGAATCCATCCCACACTTTCAAGTGTTACTGATTGGAAACCAAGTTTTGTTAAGTTAAAAAAGGGCTGTAACTCTCTAACACTGACTTAAATCGAACTTGACCTATATTGTATTATCTTATACTTATGTGCCCAATATAATTTGAATCTATCCATCCTTTCAAGATTTATTAACCGGGAACAAATTTTTCGCATGGATGGACGGACAGGGTCACACTTGATGATGCACTGTTGTCTATATTCCAATAGGGACATAAAAAGAATATTAAAAGAATCAAGTACCTTTAAGCTTCTTGATGGATGACTGGGATCGAAGTGTTTTACAGCAATATGAAATATATTAGAACATGCCAGTCTGCCACCAGACGTGACAGCAACATCTCCTGGACTTATACCGTCTGAATAGTTTTTGTTACATTCTCTCTGAATACCGTCACCAGCAGCTTTCAGTACAGAATGTGATAAAGCTCCTTTCTTCAGATCAAGATCAGTTGATACGCTGTTCACTATAACATCAACCTGAAAATAACACATGAGAGGTTGACAGACATGCACACGAGAGGTTGACAGACATGCACACGAGAGGTTGACAGACACCACATGAGAGGTTGACAGACACCACACGAGAGGTTGACAGACACCACACGAGAGGTTGACAGACATGCACACGAGAGGTTGACAGACACCACACGAGAGGTTGACACACATGCACACGAGAGGTTGACAGACATGCATTTTTTAAAGGTTTTCCATTCATCATGTGTTCACCTAAGCCGTCTGAAACTCGGACATATCTAGCAAAACTTCCCGTACAGTAAAATACTGGAAATTACACATTATATATGGAAACTACTTTTATGAATGGTTTTGTTCTATGCTGTGGTAACATAAGGATTTCGTACCACAGCCAGACAAAGGTGCATTCCCCTACATCAGTTTGTCTAACAGCACACATCTTTCACACAAATCATAAATATGCAAGTGCGAAAATGGATAAAACATGTAAATATTACTCCAATCACTTTATGTTGGGTAATGAACAACACGATCATGAAACATCCGGCAATTGTGTGTAAATTTACCTTTTCCTTGGCAAGTATTGCTTTCACAACCTTTACTCGAACTTTTCCAAATGGGTTTACTTTACCAGATTCACGTTCTCTACTCATTCTAGATGGTTCATTGTCTGCATCTTGTGTAACATTAGCTGCAAAAAAGCACAAGAGCTCATTACAATGCTATAATGGATTCAAATATACTGTATTCCAAGAAATTTCCGCGGATACAATATTTCGCGTTTTTCATAACGTAGACTTATTCACGGCTATAAACATTCGCGGAAGCACATCGATCGCGAAAAACGCGAAAATATAGTCGTTATTCAGATTTTGTATGCATAAAAACACAACGGCCGTCGGCATTATTTAACGGTAGCTAATCTAACCAGGTATATATTGATACGTCAAAAATTGCGATCAGACGAACATCAGCATAATCCCCTGTGGCAATTGGACCATGGACAAACAAGGTAAAACTATGTTAATATACATGCACTGCAGTTTACTTTAATTTTAAGTATTACCATTATCTATTTTACTCTTTATAGATATTAATTATCAATCGCAACAGCTAAACCTAGGTAACAAGTAAGCCCAGTCGACATATTTAAATTTACAAACACAACCAAACACTTAATTATAATCCACAATCCGTAATAACGGTTATTCACACCTCCAATCAATGACTGGCAATAATTGGAGATAAAATATTTACTGTCACTAACAGCTTTGTCCATAATCGGGTTAGAGGACAAAAGGCAAATAACAGCCCTTTTATCCTGTACGATGAGCGGCACGCTTCTACCTCCGCAAATACTGTGTTTACTCCCAGGGGCTGCACAGGGGAGCTACAACCTCTTGATTTGTCTGGCAATGCGCAAGTTAAAGAGGAGGTGAAAAACCAGTTCACGCTCTGGTACGCCGACTTAGTTAAAAAGCAGCTTGATAAGGGTTGTTCAGTTGACAAGCTAGACATTGACTTAAAACTGTCTACCATTAAACCAATCCATTCTAAATGGATGACGAGTGCATTTGAAAAAATCAAACAGCAACCTGACATCATTAAATCTGGTTGGTACAGCGCATGTCTGCTTCTTAAGGAGTAATAGAACTGTATCCGAAAATAAAAACACGTCTTATGCACTGTTGTAACTCAAATTGTTTGTTTATCTTGTATCCATATGCGAAATTTGAAATGTTGATCTTCAGATTAAATGTTGCTCAATATGTGCATTTATTATTTGTGTTTTACCCCTGTTCACCACAATGACCGAAATTTCATAGACTATGACGTCACATGCCCATCAACTGAGTGAAACTAGATTTAGATACTGTTATTTTCGGAGAATTTGACAGAATAAAATGGATATTATTGTGAAGATTAATGGAATATTAAGAACTATAGTAAGACATTCATGAATTCTACATCATAAATAATTATTCAATTATTAACTAAATATTTTTAATGTGCATATTAAGATATTAAAACAATGTACGTAAATTCCACATTTACTTACGGCATTGTACACCGAAACTAGAAATGTTCGCGTTTCTGTCATACTAGAGGTTTCCGCGGCTAGAAAACTTTGCGGAAATACACTGACCGCGAAAGTCGCAAACATAAAATGCGCGAAATAATTTCTTGGTTTACAGTAAGTGAGAATACTGTTATTGTGAACTCGATTTCTATTGGTTGCCATTTTCCAACACATGTTTTCATTGGCTGGCTGCCTCAAAATTTATTTACAATAACTCTGCAAACATTCCTCAAAGTAATGACAATTTGAATTTATCATAAACAAGAGCTGTTAGTTAAACAAATCACTCCCATTAAAAATCAATTTCTGGAAACTGGATGACTTTCCAAAGAATATGTACATGAGTAGGAAATACCACCATAGTTGATTAACATGAAATCAGATCGCAAGCTACTTCATATAACAAAAATGTTGTATTTACCCAAAATTTTGACATCACTAAACTCAGTTTGTAGAGCTTGAAGGAATGCACAGACTGTACGACTGTTGATATCACAGAATATCACCTCCTTCATACCTGTCTTGTTTCGCTGTATATAAAAACAACACAATAAATAAAATAACTACCAGTACAGTAGTTAGTTGCATACCAGACCAGAACTTCCTGTGTTTACACTGGTGCTGGATCCTCTATCTTACACCACCTGTGTTGAATGAGTCTCGTGCTGATGACGTCACTCATCATGATGTCACATAACATTGAATAATAACTTTAAATATGTTATCAAATCATACATTGCTATAAAACAAGTCCTTAAATTCCTTACAAAGGGTCTGCAAGAAAAAGATTGATCACTGGCTTTGTGTGCTGAAGGAAATATCTGGCTGTCAGGTAACTGTTTGACTGCAGAGCCTTATTCCTGCCAAAGCACTAATCTCATGTGGGTCACATAATGTTACATTGTGAATGGTGTCATGTCTATTGTTTATATGTATATAATATTATATTGTATATTTATGTATGATCTCATTTTTTTCAGGTAAATTCTTAATTGTTTGTACATGTATATTTAAACCTGCCTCTTATAAATGTTTATGTTGTAAACATGTATAAATCATAGAGACTCACAGGGATGATGGGCTTGTCCAACTGTGTTGCCTCTAATAACTGTTATTATTATTATTAATATTATATAACTTGTTGATGACGGACGACAGATACAGGGGATTCCCAGTCGCTCACCTAGAGCACTTGATGCTCAGGTGAGCTAAATATTGAACAGGATATTCAGCCAATGAGCTGAGCATGAACCAACGTTTATCTCAGTCACTGAACTGCTTGAATGCACTATTCATGCTCATCAGCAATTTCCCTTGATATAGGAAGACATATTGTGGAGGAGATTGATAAGTGACCATGTCTCTTCAAGTCTTTAAACACTCACCTTGAGAAAATTGTTCACAGTTGACACTATAGTCGTACAAGACTGATCGACGGGATAGTTATATATTCCAGTACAAAGTGCAGGAAATGCAATAGACGTCTGCTTTTTTTTCACCGCCTTCTTCAGACATGTGGTGACCGTAGTTTGTAGAAGTGCCTGCTCCCCCTTATGTCCCCCATTCCAGTTTGGTCCGGCAGCATGAGCTACAAACTTACATGGCAACTGTCCGGCACTACTCACAAAAACATCGCCACAATTCAGCTTGCCCTTCTGTTGTATTCGATCATTGCATTCAGTTTCTATCACTTTTCCTCCTAAAACATAACAAAGGAACCTTTTAAAGATAAAAGATGACGGAAGCTGAATCAATCATGACGGCTGGAGAATTGATTGATTTACTCATTAAGTTTAATCATATTTTATTGTATTCATACATATAACTATCATATTTGCACAAACATACAAATAACTTCTACATACATACAAAAGGGTAGGGCCAACAAATTTAAAACAACACAATCTAGGGCCCTCCCAGAGATCAAGTTTTACTTGTTGAATGTCACACAGTGTACACAATTTTGTGTTTTGTATATCTGCAATACTAAAGCTGAGCACAGTATCTGCAAGAGAATTCTAACTAGAAACAAAATAAACCATGGCAACAGACTCATGGCAACATCCCAAACCTTTAAGTTATTTGTGCAACAATAGCGGATAAAGGCTTCAATCTAGTATCTCATTTTCAGAAGATATCATTTCAACTAACAGCGCTGCATAGTCTTGGAACAGGTATCAACCCCTTGACTTCATATGTTGTTTGTTCAAACTTCACAAAATGTTTCATCAACAGACATCAGAACCATTTTCTCTAAAGACTTGAGAGTTAGTCAGATCAAATGCTCTGTACCATGAATGGTAAAAACAAAGACCCGAAAACCACAGATGCGCAACTAATATTGACCAATGAATGAAGTCTCACTTAGTCTAAACGATACTGGTGCGTGAGATTTGGAAAAAATGGTAGACAGCGCCATATTGTCAAAACATAGGAAGATCACACTTCGCAGTTTTCAAACCATTATTCAATTAAAGAAGCTTTCAATGCTATATAATTAATATAATTAGGTTAATAAATGTGTAACTATGTTCTATATCTCAAATTCTATAAATACATCTTTAACTTAAAAAAATCTACACCATCTTATATGGTTTATGGAGAGTTAGGAGTAACTCGACTTAAAACTGATATTCAAAATAGAGTATTCGCATATTGGACAAGAATTATAGACAACATCAATAGCAATAATAACACTAAACTGGCTTCCAAACTGTACACAATATTACTTGAATTAGAGTCACAAAATAAAATTAACTGTCAATGGTTAGACAATGTTAAACGATATCTTTGTGAGATTGGTTTTTCAGGTGTGTGGTACAGTATAGCCAAAGTTTTATTAGTAGCAAATGGCTTAAAAAAGCAACATACCAAAAGTTAAAAGATATTTTTATCCAAACATGGCGATCTGAAATTAATCAGACGTCGAATACGAATATTTACAAATATATAAAGAACGAATTCAAGCGTAGTAACTCTATAAATAAACTGTCTCCATACTGTTGTAAAAAATTAATTTCGTTTTTAACCCGAAATCATAGACTTGCTATTGAAACAGGACGATGGCAAAACTTACCTGTCTGTGAACGTTTATGTACAAATTGTAGAGAATTAGGAGACGAGTATCATTACCTATTTAAGTGTTCATTACTTGAAAATTATAGAGTTAAATAGCTAGATAAATACACAAGACAAAGACCCAGTATGTTTAAACTTATAAACTTAGTCTCAAGTAATAACTTAAAGAAATGTGAAGAATGTGAACAAATCATGGACTATTTTAAAACAACTTAACAATAGAATGCCAAAATAAGTATATTTTTACACACAATGTAACACATTTACACAAATAACACATATTTTTTATAATATTTGTGATTGCTTTCTTTCGTATGTAAAAAGGAAAAATATATATATGTGTGTATATGTAAATATGTGCGCACGTGCACACGTATGTATGTGTGTGTGTATGTGTATATATGTGTATATGTATATATGTATATGTGTATGTGTGTGTATGTGTGTGTATGTGTGTGTGTATATATTGTTTTCTTTTCTTTTTCTCAAGTTGTAAATGTACTGTAAGTAAAGGCTACACACTATGATCGTAAATTAACTACATTAATGTAGCCGTTTTCCAGTATCACATGTTATATTTTTTCATTATGTCATATTGTTTGTAATGCTAATGTTTCCCACTTCCTAGGGACTTATAAATGCTTTGTGTAAATAAATCTTCAAAAATCTTGTTTATTTCGAGAAATAGAGCAGTGAGTCTGCCACTAACATTGTATCAACGCCATATCTTGTTTACGTGCACCTTCTCTCGCAGCGAGATTTCGCCGTGATATTTTACAATATCTGGCCAAGTAGCGCATTTGAGGTATTTAGGTCTTTGATAAAAGGAAGTAAAAATACACCATTCACTCACCTTTAGTACATATAACTCTTGCCAGTCCACCTCTATGTCCTAATTCTTTGTTGGCGGCATTCACTAGAACATCTACTCTCAGCTCAGTTATATCACCACCAAATACCCTCAGCTTAAACAGATATAAAATACAGTCTAACCTCGTTCATTCGAATTTAGTGGGCTCGATATTTTATTTAAAGTAATACATGGTTTCGAAAAGGTCATTTCTAATTGACATGCATAAGGTACATTGGGACCTGATATTCACTTTGGATGATACCGAGTATTTGGATAAAAGGTTGTCGGATAAACAAGGTCCGACTGTAGGTATTATTATGCAGCATTGTGCACTTGGGTAATCTACAAACAACTTGATAAGAGAAATTTAAAAATTTCTCAGGAAAAAAATCTAAAATAACTTATCTATGATGTACTGATTGATCAATATGGCACCAATTCATATTTTGTACTCAAGGTTAACATGGGGACAAAATAGTCAATTTGTTTACATCTAAAGTTATGTGTTTATGCACCAGTAACCCTTCTTCGTCTATTAGTTTCATGGACAAATAAGCTCTACTATTTTTATTATTGTTCAATGTTGTCTTGTTTGTTTCCAGAACCCCATAACTTGTTTTTCATCTTTTGAGAAAAACAACTTTTAAGTTTTACCCTCTTGAGATAATTATTACATAAGGGATTGTGGAATTGCATTTTATTTAAGTTATGTGCATTCCAGAACAATATAGGTAGTACAGATAGAAAGACCTTGGAAAGACAGTTTCGACAATAGCAAAGACTCAAAACCGCCGTTACGGGGTTCTGGAAATTAGGTGATGAAATGTTGATGAACCTGACACATCAAAACTACTCCATCCATTGGTATTTATTCATGAATGGTATTTTAGATACGTTAATTTTTAATTCAATGCTCAAGTTCATTCAACGATTTAGTCGGTAGTGATCTCCCCTGAGAAATTTCACGTTGGATATGATTACCGGAAAAACTATTTATCTTAAATGAGGAGTTAGAGCTACAAGAGTTGCCTCATGTAAACATAGGGTCTGGATACGTGCTACCCACTCCTGCCTTACATCAGGGGGTAAACATAGGGTCTGGATACGTGCTACCCTCTCCTGCCTTACATCAGGGGGTAAACATAGGGTCTGGATACGTGCTACCCTCTCCTGCCTTACATCAGGGGGTAAACATAGGGTCTGGATACGTGCTACCCTCTCCTGCCTTACATCAGGGGGTAAACATAGGGTCTGGATATGTGCTACCCTCTCCTGCCTTACATCAGGGGGTAAACATAGGGTCTGGATATGTGCTTCCCTCTCCTGCCTTACATCAGGGGGTAAACATAGGGTCTGGATATGTGCTACCCTCTCCTGCCTTACATCAGGGGGTAAACATAGGGTCTAGATATGTGCTACCCTGTCCTGCCTTACATCAGGGGGTAAACATAGGGTCTGGTTATGTGCTACTCTGTCCTGCCTTACATCAGGGGGTAAACATAGGGTCTGGATATGTGCTACCCTGTCCTGCCTTACATCAGGGGGTAAACATAGGGTCTGGTTATGTGCTACCCACTCCTGCCTTACATCAGGGGGTAAACAAAGGGTCTGGATATGTGCTACCCTGTCCTGCCTTACATCAGGGGGTAAACATAGGGTCTGGATACGTGCTACCCTCTCCTGCCTTACATCAGGGGGTAAACATAGGGTCTGGATATGTGCTACCCTCTCCTGCCTTACATCAGGGGGTAAACATAGGGTCTGGATATGTGCTTCCCTCTCCTGCCTTACATCAGGGGGTAAACATAGGGTCTGGATATGTGCTACCCTCTCCTGCCTTACATCAGGGGGTAAACATAGGGTCTAGATATGTGCTACCCTGTCCTGCCTTACATCAGGGGGTAAACATAGGGTCTGGTTATGTGCTACTCTGTCCTGCCTTACATCAGGGGGTAAACATAGGGTCTGGATATGTGCTACCCTGTCCTGCCTTACATCAGGGGGTAAACATAGGGTCTGGTTATGTGCTACCCACTCCTGCCTTACATCAGGGGGTAAACAAAGGGTCTGGATATGTGCTACCCTGTCCTGCCTTACATCAGGGGGTAAACATAGGGTCTGGATATGTGCTACCCTGTCCTGCCTTACATCAGGGGGTAAAAATAGGGTCTGGATACGTGCTACCCTGTCCTGCCTTACATCAGGGGGTAAACATAGGGTCTCGATATGTGCTACCTTGTCCTGCCTTACATCAGGGGGTAAAATAATTTGAGACTTTATATGTTTGATCCAGTATAGCGTTGCTTAACAAAATATACAAATAAACAAGTTGAATGCAATATATGCAGTAAAATGAAATCCAACCTTTATCCCAGATGGATTCTTAACTTCAGCGCAACAAGTCAATTGGTCAAACTTTGCTAGTGTGGCTAGCTTTTTCTGAGTGGCACTTTTTGTCCAGCTAGACTTGGAGATATCGATGTAACATGGTGTTTGCTTCTCAACCTTTTTCATGCATTCTTTTCCTTTATCACAAGCTAAGTATTGACCTATCCGCTTATGTTTGAGAGTATGTTGCTTAGCAACAATACCATCTTGAAGAGTTTGAATCATTTTCTTTCCCGCTCGAATACCTTCAGCAGTACCTGTAAATAAATTCTGAATAAACCTGGACCTTCAAATCATGTTTAGCAAATTACAAATTCTTCTGGCAAAAATAAAAGTAATTTTGATATTATAAGATATTTATATTGAAGGTTAACTACACAACATGCATAAATCGTACATCACAATCGAAAGAAACATCGTGTATTTGTAAAAACTTGTATTTTCAAATTATGAACTTCCAGGGGGACAACTTCAATAACACTTAAAGATGTATCTGGCGCATCTGAACATAAAATGTTTGAATTGGCTTCATCCAGTATTGTTGTTACATTGGCTAAAACATCTCTTTTGTTTATTAATGTTATAACTATAGGAAATATATTTTTATGTTTGTTTAGGTAAACAAAATAACATAAAATGAGCATAGTATTATTTTAAGTGTTCAATATATGTTCCAGAATTTTATTCTGTGCACTTATTGCTGTTCTTTTCGGTATCTTATTCTACTAATATAGTTGCAGCACTTGCATTATTGACATCTGGTAACATTTAATACATCTCATGACTGATTTTCTTTTTTCATTAAAAAATATCAGGGACTCCAAAAATGGCCAATTTTGTGGTCCTGGGACCCCTGTTTGAGTTTCAAGGAAAACCCTGCAATCGTCTATATATTACATGTTGTGTTGTCCTGGGACCCCTGTTTGAAAAGTTTCAAGGAAAACCCTGCAATCTTCCATATACTACATGTTGTGTTGTCCTGGGACCCCTGTTTGAAAAGTTTCAAGGAAAACCCTGCAATCTTCCATATATTACATGTTGTGTTGTCCTGGGACCCCTGTTTGAAAAGTTTCAAGGAAAACCCTGCAATCTTCCATATATTACATGTTGTGTGGTCCTGGGACCCCTGTTTGAGTTTCAAGGAAAACCCTGCAATCTTCCATATATTACATGTTGTGTTGTCCTGGGACCCCTGTTTGAAAAGTTTCAAGGAAAACCCTGCAATCTTCCATATATTACATGTTGTGTTGTCCTGGGACCCCTGTTTGAGTTTCAAGGAAAACACTGCAATCTTCCATATATTACATGTTGTGTGGTCCTGGGACCCCTGTTTGAGTTTCAAGAAAAACCCTGCAATCTTCCATATACTACATGTTGTGTTGTCCTGGGACCCCTGTTTGAAAAGTTTCAAGGAAAACCCTGCAATCTTCCATATATTACATGTTGTGTGGTCCTGGGACCCCTGTTTGAAAAGTTTCAAGGAAAACCCTGCAATCTTCCATATATTACATGTTGTGTGGTCCTGGGACCCCTGTTTGAGTTTCAAGGAAAATCCTGCAATCTTCCATATACTACATGTTGTGTGGTCCTGGGACCCCTGTTTGAGTTTCAAGGAAAACCCTGCAATCTTCCATATATTACATGTTGCGTGTCCTGGGACCCCTGTTTGAAAAGTTTCAAGGAAAACCCTGCAATCTTCCATATATTACATGTTGTGTGGTCCTGGGACCCCTGTTTGAAAAGTTTCAAGGAAAACCCTGCAATCTTCCATATATTACATGTTGTGTGGTCCTGGGACCCCTGTTTGAGTTTCAAGGAAAATCCTGCAATCTTCCATATACTACATGTTGTGTGGTCCTGGGACCCCTGTTTGAGTTTCAAGGAAAACCCTGCAATCTTCCATATATTACATGTTGCGTGTCCTGGGACCCCTGTTTGAAAAGTTTCAAGGAAAACCCTGCAATCTTCCATATATTACATGTTGTGTTGTCCTGGGACCCCTGTTTGAGTTTCAAGGAAAACCCTGCAATCTTCCATATACTACATGTTGTGTTGTCCTGGGACCCCTGTTTGAGTTTCAAGGAAAACCCTGCAATCTTCCATATACTACATGTTGTGTGGTCCTGGGACCCCTGTTTGAGTTTCAAGGAAAACCCTGCAATCTTCCATATACTACATGTTGTGTTGTCCTGGGACCCCTGTTTGAAAAGTTTCAAGGAAAATCCTGCAATCTTCCATATATTACATGTTGTGTGGTCCTGGGACCACTGTTTGAAAAGTTTCAAGGAAAACCCTGCAATCTTCCATATATTACATGTTGTGTGGTCCTGGGACCCCTGTTTGAGTTTCAAGGAAAACCCTGCAATCTTCCATATACTACATGTTGTGTTGTCCTGGGACCCCTGTTTGAAAAGTTTCAAGGAAAACCCTGCAATCTTCCATATATTACATGTTGTGTGGTCCTGGGACCACTGTTTGAAAAGTTTCAAGGAAAACCCTGCAATCTTCCATATATTACATGTTGTGTTGTCCTGGGACCCCTGTTTGAGTTTCAAGGAAAACCCTGCAATCTTCCATATACTACATGTTGTGTTGTCCTGGGACCCCTGTTTGAAAAGTTTCAAGGAAAACCCTGCAATCTTCCATATACTACATGTTGTGTTGTCCTGGGACCCCTGTTTGAAAAGTTTCAAGGAAAACCCTGCAATCTTCCATATATTACATGTTGTGTGGTCCTGGGACCACTGTTTGAAAAGTTTCAAGGAAAACCCTGCAATCTTCCATATATTACATGTTGTGTGGTCCTGGGACCCCTGTTTGAGTTTCAAGGAAAACCCTGCAATCTTCCATATACTACATGTTGTGTGGTCCTGGGACCCCTGTTTGAGTTTCAAGGAAAACCCTGCAATCTTCCATATACTACATGTTGTGTTGTCCTGGGACCCCTGTTTGAAAAGTTTCAAGGAAAACCCTGCAATCTTCCATATACTACATGTTTGTTGTCCTGGGACCCCTGTTTGAAAAGTTTCAAGGAAAACCCTGCAATCTTCAATATATTACATGTTGTGTGGTCCTGGGACCAATTTTTGAAAAGTTTCAAGGAAAACCCTGCAATCTTCCATATATTACATGTTGTGTGGTCCTGGGACCACTGTTTGAAAAGTTTCAAGGAAAATCCTGCAATCTTCCATATATTACATGTTGTGTTGTCCTGGGACCCCTGTTTGAGTTTCAAGGAAAACCCTGCAATCTTCCATATACTACATGTTGTGTGGTCCTGGGACCCCTGTTTGAGTTTCAAGGAAAACCCTGCAATCTTCCATATACTACATGTTGTGTTGTCCTGGGACCCCTGTTTGAAAAGTTTCAAGGAAAACCCTGCAATCTTCCATATATTACATGTTGTGTGGTCCTGGGACCCCTGTTTGAAAAGTTTCAAGGAAAACCCTTCAATCTTCCATATATTACATGTTGTGTGGTCCTGGGAACCCTGTTTAAAAAGTTTCAAGGAAAACCCTGCAATCTTCCATATATTACATGTTGTGTTGTCCTGGGACCCCTGTTTGAGTTTCAAGGAAAACCCTGCAATCTTCCATATACTACATGTTGTGTTGTCCTGGGACCCCTGTTTGAAAAGTTTCAAGGAAAACCCTGCAATCTTCCATATATTACATGTTGTGTGGTCCTGGGACCCCTGTTTGAGTTTCAAGGAAAACCCTGCAATCTTCCATATATTACATGTTGTGTGGTCCTGGGACCCCTGTTTGAGTTTCAAGGAAAACCCTGCAATCTTCCATATATTACATGTTGTGTGGTCCTGGGACCCCTGTTTGAAAAGTTTCAAGGAAAACCCTGCAATCTTCCATATATTACATGTTGTGTTGTGTCTGGGTGATTATTTTAAAATGCATGTATAAAATACTTGTATGCTGGACAGAAAAAACCCAATTACACCCTTATGTGGAACCTTAAGCTTATATCTAAAGGTCGGTAATTTGTGCTCAACATATCATCTTGAAGTAAGTTAGTAAGAAAATCTATTCATGACATGACCAAATTATAGATAAAAAACAAACAAACAAACATCCATTTTGTTTTGACCTTCGAGAGTGATCTTGGCCTAGCAATTAGTGGTCTTGACCTTGCACGAAGTGATCATGACCTTGCAACTAGTAGGAAAGAACTTACAATTAGTGGCAAAGACCTTGCAACCACCTGTTGTTTTTTTGACCTTGTAGCTTGTAATCTTGACCTTGCATCTAGTGATCGTAACTTTGCACAGTGCTTCTAATTACCTTAACTGAGACTGACACTGTATGAAATTACCTTCTAACGTCACGGCACCACAAGCTGTATCAAGTCCAGCAAGTGTAAGTCCTCTATCGGTAAGTTTCTTCCTCTCTCTTTCGAAAGTGGTTTTGGCAACTTGCATGATGTACCTTACAATCTCTGGTTTAAGAGACATCTGTTCTGTATACACACTATTGTTTGAAAGAAATTCATGAAGCTCATCAGAAACCTGCTCCTGTAGAGAATCAATTGTATAAATTTCAAGTTGCCCTTTTCCTTCCTTAATTTCAACACAGCCCTTAAATTTCTGTCTAAGGGACTTTTCGGTCATCTTCCATTTATCCGACTGGAGTACACCCTCTGTACCTGAATCAAGTGGAATAGTTATCTTTACAAGGTTTTTCCAAATCACCGATTCTACTTCCCGTAAATGGTTATCTTCCACACCATAAATTATTAATTTGTCCCCCTTCAAATCCCAGATGTACATTAAGTCCTCCTCAAGAAGCATATATTTGATTTTTTCCTGTACCGATTCATTTTGAAGCAATTTTGCGTTCTCTGCCCCTATATTGATTGTATATGGTCTTGCATTTTGAAGCTCTTCAAACATAGTTATCAATGCTCCATCAACAGTATGTTTTGAACCAGTAAATGTTATTTTACCTTTTTCCAGAAAAATCTCAACCTTCAGATTCTCACAATCTGATTCCCATTTTTGAATGAAACCGCAAGCCATCAGGAAATTAAGTTTCCACTTAACTAGCTCCTTACTTTTCACAACTGATTCTTGCTTCTGCTTTTCCTTTACATTAACATTATTTATTGTGCTTTCAATTTCTTCCCATGCTTCATCAAACCTTTCTCCGTCCCCAACCATAGTTATTTCACATTTATCATTATTAACAAAAACAGCAACCGAACCACTTTCAGGTATATTAACATTTCTAAGTTCCTTTAAAACTGCAGTAAACATAGATTTGTCCACTTTTGCCCTTTTAACTTTTAAAACACACATAAACTTTTCTACAATGACAAGAACCTTATCAGACCAGGATTTGGTGAGAGATTTATGCTTGTTGTCTTTCTTCTCCAATGAGCATTCCACACTGATAGGACTGTCATCCCAAAACACTTCCGCATCACAACTTTTTAACTGTTCTTCAAACTCAATTTTTCTCTTTTTATTCATTTTCAAGAACTTCAACTTGTCTTGGTCAAACTTATCTAGAACAATGGGGTCAGGCAACTTGCAACCCTCAGGTACGTCTGGAAGCCCGAATAACTCGTTGTAAGGTTTAACAGTCACACGCTGTCCATCTATTTTATGATCACTTTTCCTGCACACATTTGTAACCACTGCAATACAAGTTATATAACTTAACTCAAAACAATATTATGAAGATAAGAGCAGACCATGGCAATGCATAAAGGTACACTCTTTGAAAAAAGTACAAGATTGCAGTTACATATTTATAAAACAGGAAAAATAGTAATAATTCTATATTTAAAGATGGAGGGCTGATAAGCTTGTAAGGTCATATCTCACTGGAGGCCATCTATCAAACAACATATCTAGAACTGGTTCTAGAAGCCTATACAGTACCACCTCACCAGATTGGCCCTTTCTTGTGCTGGGTATGACAGGCTTACCAGTGGATAGATTCTGTCCGAGCACTCTCAGGGGAGGTAACTCTGCCATAAACTTCATTCGAATAATTTTTGGAACTTGGTGTTAATAGAGGAAGATACCCAATACTGTTTGCTTGGTGTAGAAATGGTACAAAAATGAAAATGTGTCTGCCAGATGAAATAAATAGTCAAACAAAAACTGACTTCTGATGTTGTACAACACATGAGTAACAACACCTCTTTGATGTATTTCTTCTGAGGAGAGATTGAGCCTAGGTTTGACAGTATAAGCAGTTGTTAATTTACCTGAGGAATCTGTGAAAGTTATTACGCAATACTGGTTATCTGGATGAAGTTCTGTTTTAGCCACGTCTCCGCCATTGCTACGCCGCGTGTTCTCAAAATACAGTGATATGCTACTCTCCGTTACATCATCCGGAAGGTTGGTCACTATTACGGATCTTGTCACAGGGACTTGTTGTGGAATCATGTTCATATGATTAATCTGAAACTTCTTGCACACATCCACAACTTTATGAAAGTCTAAAATTTCATAAAATAAAAAGAAATCCATCAGCAAATTCTTGTGTTGCAACTGAATTGAAAAAAATGTGGGCCAGCAATGGTTACATTGAGTCACTACGTGTCACTTAAGATCTGTTCAAGTTGTACTCAAAGATTCCGACCAGGCTGTCCTAACCTGACAATAATGTTTTAAAACTAGAGCTCAGGCTTACATAAAGATGTATGTCCCCCCCCCCCCCAACAACATATTCATTATAACTCTGCCAAAAGTAATCCAATCCTACAATGCTGACAATATGCACAACTAGGCTTAGTACCAATAACTCATGTGAAGTTTCGTTAAAATCCAATCAACGGTTTAGAGGAACAAGCACAGACAAACTTGACATCCAGAGAGAGAGCACCTAAGTGTGGGAGTGACAAAAACAAAGCAGATAGTTAGCTCAATGGACACACACATATGAGAAGTAGGCTCTATACAGAAACAATACAAACATGAAAAGCGCATACAGACGGTTGTACATAACTAAGGAGAGTCTACATGCAACAGTCAAAGTTGATACAGTACTAAAGGCCAGAATGCGTCTCAAAACTATTAGCCCACCCAGAAGATCCAGGCAGATTCCCAGGCATGTTATATTTTTTCGTGACATTGGCTACGGTCCTCCACATGTGGAGTAGTTGTCCGTTGCTTGAAGAAGAGCAAGTTAGTACTGGTTGATCATTAATTCCAACTGGTAAGGTCAACTGGCAGACTGAGAATTGGTTGAAAAATAGCGTAAAACCCGATATAAACAAACTCAAATTTATCATTATATAAAACATGAAAATATAGTATTTTATTAGGCAATAACCAAATTTTGATACAAAATGCACTTTTAATTCTAAAATATCTTAAACATTAAAGTCAGTGACAAACTGGAAGGGCAAACATTGGGGTTAGGAGCTTATTGTTCTGTTTTCTGTGATAATCACACACAATCACCTGTCAATCACACACAATCACCTGTCTAGGAGCTTATTGTTCTGTTTTCTGTGATAATCACACACAATCACACACAATCACCTGTCAATCACACACAATCACCTGTCTAGGAGCTTATTGTTCTGTTTTCTGTGATAATCACACACAATCACCTGTCAATCACCTGTCAATCACCTGTCTAGGAGCTTATTGTTCTGTTTTCTGTGATAATCACACACAATCACCTGACTAGGACACAATCACCTGTCTAGGACACACTCACCTGTCTAGGACACAATCACCTGTCAATCACACACAATCACCTGTCTAGGACACAATCACCTGTCTAGGACACACTCACCTGTCTAGGACACAATCACCTGACTAGGACACAATCACCTGTCTAGGACACACTCACCTGTCTAGGACACAATCACCTGTCAATCACACACAATCACCTGTCTAGGACACACTCACCTGTCAATCACACACAATCACCTGTCTAGGACACAATCACCTGTCAATCACACACAATCACCTGTCTAGGACACAATCACCTGTCTAGGACACAATCACCTGTCTAGGACACAATCACCTGTCTAGGACACAATCACCTGTCTAGGACACAATCACCTGTCTAGGACACACTCACCTGTCTAGGACACAATCACCTGTCTAGGACACAATCACCTGTCTAGGACACACTCACCTGTCACTGAACAATAAATGTTAGAACATAGTTTTACGTGTTAAAAATGTTTACTAACCATAAGGAGCTTCAAAGCTCACCAAAGCTTTGCTGTTTTCATGATTCAAGGTTACTGATATAACTGTACACTTCAGTTTGGCTTCCAAGTAATTAAGTATCTGTTCGTCAGTTGTGTCGCCTGGTACCTCTTCCAGCAGTAACTCAGTCTTACTTATGATGAATAGTCGTACAATCAGCTCACATCCTTCTACTTTGTGTTTCCTAGCAACAACTGATGTAGCAACTGAAAAAGACCATCCCCCAAACAAATTTAATACTGTATTAAACATCATTCCAGAGTGGCCCTCACTTGAGCGCCATCATAACTTTTTCATTCAAACAAATGCAACATTTAGGAAATAGAAAATCTAACATTTTTATACCATAATTTGCATGTCCTGTCAAATCGCATATATTAACTGCAAGGTTTCCTTATAGTGTCAGCATACATTATTGCACAATTTACGGCACCTCTGGAGTCACACTGTTGATGTTGATATTGTAGTATGGATACAGTTCTTGTTGCAACAGTCGTGTGACAAAAGCGACCAAGAAAATTGCATGGTTCCCAGAAGATTGTCATGAGTTCTTTCCCTTAATCCTTTCTATAGTTTATAGTACAGTGTATACATCTACTATAAAAGGGAGAGAACTCTAGAAAGTATAAAGGGAAAGAACTCATGACAATCTCATGTGGAATGTCTTACAAAGTGGTCTCCCTTTACATAGAACTGAGACCTCTGCAATCACAAACACTTTTACAGTTATTTGTTATATATAACATACCGGTACTGACAATGTTCTGGTTATATTACAGAGAAATAATATCAATGTAGGTGGTTTAACAAAAAAAACATTTGACATAACAATTTAAAGTCTTCGTATCCAAGGTGCAACGGTCAAATATCTATCATGTATCTTTCAAGGCAGTGATTAAGGTAATGTTAAGGGATACAAGGGCCGTGAGGAGTTTAGGAGTTGTCTATGTACAATTCATCTTACATGTTTTTCATCAACTTCACAAATGTATGTATAAATATTGCACATCGCAATGCTATATTTAGATAAGAAGTTAACAATAAATACACATATTAGTACATAATAAATATTTATATACCGTATAACATTATTGATACTTGGACATTTGTTACGATATTGTGGTAATGATTGATAACATGTTCGTTCCTTTAGTATATATACGTGTATTTACGTGTATTATTATTGCATACACGTGTTTGTTCTCTATCACATGTATGTTTGATTACATAGAGAGTCATTTCAGTTTGTTCTTCAACTGTAGCCTTATATGTATGTTTGAATATGTGTTATAGTGTTCCTACTCCGTCTCATAGATGTATGTTTGTATATACACTGTATGTACATATTTGTTTGTCCTCATGGACCATATGGCTTACTGGACTTTAAATGAAATAATCTATCTTATTAACAAACAAACCTTTGCTGTTCCTGAATTTTATCAGTAAGAACCCCTTTTGTTGATTTAAGTTGAACGACACTATATCTCCCCCACCTGAACGCCTTTCATTCTCGAAGTAAAACCTCAAACCATCAGGTGTACAACGTTCTTCAAAGCCTCGTACCTTATCAAATAGATGTAAAATAAACTTACATTATCTAGAACTATCACTGAAGGTGATTAATACCCCCGCTGCAGTTAAGCTGTGGACAAGAAAAAATAACAAAGGACAATAACTCTGTAATTAGCTAAAATAGAGTTATGGTTCTTGTACACTACACTTCCTCTCATTGTGCTCTACCATTGTATGAATCTTTTTTAAATTCCATCCAGTAGTTTTCAAGTTATGCTCTGGATAAGAGTAAATCAGTGAAAATGGACTTGAAAATTGTGTTCTTAATTTTGAGGTGGTCTTATTATGGAAGTGGTCTTCAAGTGAGATGTTACAGTACATAACTAACTGATTCTATAAATTTAACCTCTCCATAGCATCAACCACTATACAATAATATCTAACATTCTTGTCATAAGGATTTGCTATAAATTTAATTTCTGATCATTTGATCCTGGCCGCCATGTTTTTTTACATAACTTAATAATTTATGCAATCTTATAAGAAGACCACTAAACAATGCTACAAACCAAATATCAAAGCTCTAGACCTTATGGTTTGGGACAAGAAGATTTTCAAAGTTTACACTCTTAAAATCTATTTTTAGGTCCTGTGACCTACTTATGCAACAGACTGGAACCATTTATATAACTTCGAAAGAGGATCATTCATGTGAAGTTTGGTCAAAATCCATTGAGTGGTTTAGGAGTAGATGTTGTTTATAGTTTCCACTTTATACATACAGGGAACAAGCCCCGCCCCCTGGCAGCCATCTTTTTCGACGAAACCTAATAATCTATGCAATCTTGTAAGAGGATCACTAGACAATGCTACACACCAAATATCAAAGCTCTAGACCTTAAGGTTTTAGACAAGAAGAATTTCAAAGCTTACACTTTTAACATCTATTTTTAGCTCCTGTGACCTAATTATGCAGAGGACCGGAACGATTTATGCACCTTTGAAAGAGGCCCACCCAAGGATCATTCCTGTGAAATTTGAACAAAATCCATTCAGTGGTATAGGAGGAGATGTTGTTTAAAGAAAATGTTGACGCACGATTCACAACCCACGATTCCTGACGACGGACATTCATGGATCCTAAAAGCTCACCAAGAGCACTTGCTCAGGTGAGCTAAAAACCATTTCAAATGGAATAAAAACATTTTATGTTCATTTATTTCAACAAAAGCCCTTCCAAGAAAGTGCTGATCTTGTGATTTTAAACTTTCGTTGGGAAATACTTGATGTCATAACCAATGACAACACTTAGACACGACAAACCTCAATAGTATCTGTAGTGCTTGTGTACTCGTCGGAGAAGCGGCCATCACTGTATAGAGATGTAGGTTCTACAGAAGCTTCCTCAGCCCGACGTGTCACACCTTTCTCAGTCCGGCGTGTTGCACCTTCCTCAGCCTGACGTGTCGCACCTTCCTTAGCCCAACGTGTCACAGGAATGATGTGCAGTGTTTGACCTTCACATACACAAGGACTTTCTTCATGTTTATACAAAACCAGCTTAGCATCTGAAAATTGACCACAGAGAGCAAGTTAGCCATCATTAGGAAATGCTAAAATGCAAGCATCAAATAATCCTTTTAAGTCCATTTATGAATTAATTGCTAGATTATCATTTGACATTTTTGTGAAATGGAGAACAGTGGGTTATTTTAATTCCTTATTTCCTGAAAATTGATATTTAAGTTTCTGAATTTTAGTATTTTCAATTTGGTTGCCATGACCACAACATTAATTACATTCAGTTCATTTGATATATTTTGATAAATGACCAAGCCAGTATCAAAACCTGTGAACGTTCTGTAATATTGCATCTTTAGTTTAACAGAAATTGTACTTAATTATAACACAAATGCTGATTCTAGGACACTGGACAAAGACCAAGCTTCACAGTTCAATTTCATTAAATTTATGTTTCAATGTATAATACAACTACAGAATTATCTCTCAGATATGTATTATTTCTCTCACCGACTGAATAAAAATTACAGTAATTTTGTCTTTAATTACAGTATACAAATATTTGCTTTGAGCTTGACAGTTATGACTCATGTACTGTTATCATACAATAGGAATATTATGAGTAAAATGACAGTATGTTTCTCGTACCTGAGCAAAGTATTACAGTTTACAAATTTTCAAAGAAATGAATTACCAGCAACACTTGCAAAAGTGATAATAGCGCTTCTCGAATCTGAACTAAAATCAACCTTCTCAACCTGCAAAACTTTGCCAAATTTTTTCTTGCTTTCAAAGTAGAGTTCTAATACATCGGATGTCACATCTCTAGGTAAGTTTTGAACTTCTATCTTGTAGTCTGAAGTAAAACAACATGAACAGGTGAACTTGCTTTAAGTACGATAGACAACAACGATAAACAACAGCCTGATGTAGATGCTAGCCTGCACATTAAACCTGGGACAACAGCCTGATGTAGATGCTAGCCTGCACATTAAACCTGGGACAACAACCTGATGTAGATGCTAGCCTGCACATTGAACCTGGGACAACAGCCTGATGTAGATGCTAGCCTGCACATTGAACCTGGGACAACAGCCTGATGTAGATGCTAGCCTGCACATTAAACCTGGGACAACAGCCTGATGTAGATGCTAGCCTGCACATTGAACCTGGGACAACAGCCTGATGTAGATGCTAGCCTGCACATTAAACCTGGGACAACAACCTGATGTAGATGCTAGCCTGCACATTGAACCTGGGACAACAACCTGATGTAGATGCTAGCCTGCACATTAAACCTGGGACAACAGCCTGATGTAGATGCTAGCCTGCACATTGAACCTGGGACAACAGCCTGATGTAGATGCTAGCCTGCACATTGAACCTGGGACAACAGCCTGATGTAGATGCTAGCCTGCACATTGAACCTGGGACAACAGCCTGATGTAGATGCTAGCCTGCACATTAAACCTGGGACAACAGCCTGATGTAGATGCTAGCCTGCACATTAAACCTGGGACAACAGCCTGATGTAGATGCTAGCCTGCACATTGAACCTGGGACAACAGCCTGATGTAGATGCTAGCCTGCACATTAAACCTGGGACAACAGCCTGATGTAGATGCTAGCCTGCACATTGAACCTGGGACAACAGCCTGATGTAGATGCTAGCCTGCACATTGAACCTGGGACAACAGCCTGATGTAGATGCTAGCCTGCACATTAAACCTGGGACAACAGCCTGATGTAGATGCTAGCCTGCACATTGAACCTGGGACAACAACCTGATGTAGATGCTAGCCTGCACATTGAACCTGTGACAACAACCTGATGTAGATGCTAGCCTGCACATTAAACCTGGGACTTAGACCATCATGGGGTACAGCTGGGCCAATCTCAGAATACACATGACATTCTAAGGGGTCCGAGGGGCATGCCCCTATAAACATTTGAAATTCTACGTACATCGTCACGGCATTCTGAGGCATTTAAACATATGTTTAATGGAAAAATACAGTTGCCACGCTGACAAGCAGATTCTAGATTGAGTTTAATAATCTTTATATAAAGAAAGTTTCTCATTAAGTGACAAACGATCAAACTTATCTAACATAAGACAGAAAAACTGTTAAAACCGAAAGAGATTACAAAAACAGGCAAATTACTGTGTTTATGAGGTTGACACTCGCCGTGTACATTTTTGCTGATACACATTTATAGTAATTTGGTTGGACTTTTTGAAGATAGTAGAGCAATTTTTAACCCAGAGACGGTCCCTGCACATTGCCAATGAGACCCATTGACAGTTTAATCAGTTGCATACCAGTACTACGATAGGTGAGAAACACTGAAAAGAATTTCTGTCTTTACCTGGCTGGACGCGGAACGAACCCACAACCTTCGGATTCGTAATCAGCTGTGTTTACCACTGAGCTACTGGGCCACCCAAAGGAGATTGTTTCGAATTATCTCCCTTTATAGAAAGGATAAAGGGAGAGAACTCTAACAGGGAAAAAAGGAGAGAACCTATGACAATCTCCTGTGATTAAAACACAAGAAGAAGAACAACTTAATATCCGTTGTATCAAAAATGGGTTGAATGAATTTCCGAGAACCAGAGTCTATAGTCACAATCAATATCTCCGATCCATGCTTATGGGGGGAAAATGGAGTTATTTCTACACCAGCAAATATTTCAATATGTCTTTTTTTAAGCAAGAGCCATACCTTCAGCAGAGTGTAATGTATCGTAGGTTAGATCCAATCTGTGATGCACTGGAGTAAGGTAAGTGTCTGAAAAATAACAACCATCAAGTTTATCAGAGATTTTAAAAAAAAATTTTTTACTGCCTGAGCCATGAGTTGGGAAAAATAGGCGCGATAAATCCCAAATTTTGGAATAAAAGGTAATGGTTGTTTTGCTTATAAAAATAACTTTTCAGCTCTGGCTGGTGTTTGTTATATATATATATGAGCTGATGAATGACCAAAGATTCTTTTAGAAAAGGTTAAATACACAAACCCTGACTTAATAAAAGAAATGCTGTCAGAGGGGGGAAAATGAACAATTAATTGGGGCAAAATTATGATTTTTTGGGAAAAATGGAAGCTTCTTGATAAGGTAAACAGCATACTAATGAATTTTTCTTCCACTTACCGTCAGGAGAGGTTGGCACCGGTGGTAGCGGTCTTTTCTCCTTTTTGGACATATTTGCAAAATTTATGTCATCAAAGACACTGAAACAAGTAACAAATTACTTTTCAAATAATATTAATAGCAAAATTGAAAAATAAGACTTACTTACTATATACAATGTGGATTTACATGTAAGCCGAGCCAATCAGTTGAATTAGTTTCATTCACAGGAGATTGTCACGAGTTCTCTCTTCATCCCTTCTAGGATTCTCTCCCTTTATTCCATCTAAGTTCTACACGTATATACATATACTATAGTAGGGATAAAGGTAGAGAACTCTAGAATTCTCTATTAATGGAATGCGGTTACAGAAGATGATGATGATGGAGGGTAAAGGGAGAGAACTCATCACAACCTCCTGTGGTTTGGAATAGTCTTTGAACTAACAGAAAACATTCACATCTATACATGTTAAACTACATGTTCTTTCAATACACTCAGTGTTATCGTTGAACAGGCCAAACTGGAAAAGTAACCAGCCAGCAAGGGGGGGGGGGTCTGGGAGATAGAAAATACAATATATATACTAATTTCAACTGGCCTAATATAAGTGCCATTTGAACCATTAATTTCAGCCGGCAGCCGGTTCTTATTGACAACACTAAATACTCATGTTGGATTTTGGAATATTTGCATATGTACACGATAAATATCAGTCTATAAAACTGCAAATAGAACAAGGTATGGGAATATTCATTATTGTATGCATGTACACATTGTATAGCTTCCAGTAACATTACATTTGTATCAACCCTCGTAATACATCAATCAGTATATTAAGATATGTTTTATGTGACCCCCCCCCCCCCCCTCCCCCCACTTGTAACAGTCAACAAGAAACACAAACATACAAGACAATACCATACCTTTCTTATTACTCATAACTATTTAGGCAAAAACGAAAGAGGAAGAAAATTATACATCAATTCACGGAAAATGCTTGGTCATACATAGAACAAAGAAACTTTTTTGTATAAAAGGATAAAGCAAACTGAGAAATTAAAAAGGAGGCAAAATATTCAAAATACGAACACAAACAATAATAAGAAATAATAAGAGTACAGTATATTTCGATGAGTTTTTGAAACCGAAAGTAGAATTATCAAAACTCATTTATCCGCAATAAATCACTTAATTAAAATTTAACATTTAGTCAACACTTAGTTAAACGAAGTAAATATAACATCTCGAGAAAACGGTGATTTATTAATCGCACACACAGTATCGCGCACTGCTTCTTAATAATTTGTCAAAATGTGCATTACAGTGAAATCGAAAGTAGAAAGTTTTCTTCGGCGTGACAATTACAATCTAACGAACCAAACATGTTCCCATTAAACAAACTTTGAACACAATAGAGATCTAACAGTAAACTCCTTACCTACGGTCCAGATGTCACGTGAGTGGCAATAGATTAAATAAAAAGTCCTACTGCATGAAAGTCTAATTATAGATAATTCAGAAAATGTACAAGTTCAACAAGGGCGACGCCGGAGGCGATACGTAAACTAAATTCTGAGTAAGGGGAGAAAACTGCGTATGTTAGCCTACAACAAACGGACACAGACACAAACACACACACACACACACACACACGTACAGATATTCCGAATGATGTCAAGTCGAGTATAGTGCATCATAACGTGAACAAATGTTTCTAAAATGTTTATATACAGGCAACCTTTTGTCAATATAAAGATGTACATGTGCCATTGAAGTGGTAAAATACAGAGAGCGATAAAAAACAAGATTTCGCCGATGTCAACAATAATTAAGCTTTGTAAAGTTATTCAAGTTCTAGACGATCGAGTTTTGGTATTTGTTTCCAACTTTTACATAGTACATAAGGTATATACAATCCCATGTGGAACTACATTCCATGAAGTTTGAATTTTACACGTAGAAACCTCTAAAAGGGAAATAATAAGACCACACTCACCGTTCACGTCCATTTTGGACTCCTTGGCACGACAACGGAAGCACATTGGAACATTTTCAACGCATAACAAAACGTTGTTTTTCAATGAGACGCAGGCGGCGTGATATACCCTTTCTGAAACCCTCAAGAATATTTATGACATTGTCATTTACGCACTGTATGGCGAGCAGTTATAACCTTCGATCAGCAGATGTTTTTTTGTGCTTTAAAGCTGTTAGATAATTTGTGTGGACAGTATTATGATTCAGATACTTGTTATTTGTGTTTTAAGAATAGGTGTATACGTCTTACTTAGAAAATATATATATTGAATTCTACTATTGTGTTCGGACAGGCCGTCTTATTCAATTATACGATGTCTTTCTTTCAGTTGTTGCTCATTCCAATGTATAATGGATTGTCAATGTCTTATGTTGCTAGGGTGACGCTACGGAGGTATGTTACATTTCCCCTGTTTATGCATGCATCTAGAATCAGTCATCTTCGAAAGTCACTTTCATTAATTGCCGACAAAATCAGTTTCTCTGTCCATAAAAACGGTATCTTTATTTCTACACGTACTGTTCACTTTAGATGGCTGTATGTATGTTTAGAAATACACTGCTGAGCCTCAGAGGGGAAGTTGCTAATTTATATGGACATCTATAAATCATTAAAGAAATAATGTGTGACCTTACCTTGTTGTAATTATTTACCAAAAACAAATAGATGGGATTCGAACCTTCCACCACCCACTCCCAAGGCGGAGGTCTTAACCACTCGGCCAAGGGAGACGGTACTATGTATGGTACGCGTTAAATCGTTGTGATTGGTCGGAAAGAGGGTTTGTTTTCTGTAGGATGAATCACGATTATTATCAGGAAAAAAAAATTAACATGAAAAGGTGTTATAATTTCACAATAATCATGAGAAAGGGGTATTGCGTCTTTTTCATAGGAATATACATGTGATTTGAAAATAAAATTTGTCGTATCCTACATGGGAATTATTAGAATATTTCTGCCCGCCTGTTGGGCCAACTTCAAGATAAGTATTTTCCTTTTCGATACGAAAGCTCACAACATCTGCGGCCACTCATAATAATATTATGTAATGCAGGATCGTTTGGCTGTGCATACTTAAATCACAGTATGTCCTATGTCCCTTATCATACCGTTAGTAAAATTACGCATTTATAAAACCCAAATTTCTAATGGATAATAATAATATAGGACTTAAAATAACTAAGATAATTTGTTTCTATATATGTATTTCCGTATATAATTATAAGCAAGAAATATTTTGAAAACAAATGGTCGGCGCCATCTGAAGCAAGCAAATTATAGTCTGTTTCAATATAGTTCATCAGTACTTATTGTATGAGTCGTGAAATCACATATTCATGTTAATAAACTTGTTACACATCTTTTTATCTGATTAAAACAATACAAACAAGCAAGGGATTGACCAACAACACTGCACACTTGATTAATCTAGTTATATGTGTGAAAAAGTGACAGAGGCTCAATAATTCCGAACAGGACACGTATATGCCTTAACCTTACCGAAATCCACTGGAGACCTAATCGTCTGTTTATATTTTTCTTAACATGCAATCTTTTCCTTAGATTGTTTGTATGCATTTAAAACAACCTTACATTTAATATGATAACAAGAAATAATATTTATTTAGTGCAAATGTTGTATTCGACGAGGATTTCGGTACAAAGTAACGTACCCTTTATCGAAAGGTTAACCAATCCGCGTCAATGTTACAAATATTGTCCGGTTGAAGGGAAGTTGGTTTAGTGGTTATCGTAAGATTTGATTGGTTTACACAACACTGTTGTGCAAATAGCAAAGCCATGTTAGTACGGCTGCGCCGAAATAGTTTGGTATACGTTTAAAGATGTTAACTGATGTTACTATTCCACGACTTACAAGAACCCGACGAGAATCAGACTCTACGGAAAGGTCAGTTCATGCATGCTCGATATGAACACTTGGGATGCAGCTATAGGAAATGTAAGTTTGAAACTTTAAATTTGAAAATCAACAACATACAACAACGCAATGATGGTCGATGAATTCAGGCTGAAAATGTGGTAAATTATAAGTTTCAGATTGCAGAGCAACCAGAAACACGGATATTACGTTGAAATTAATATCATCTGAAAGTAGTTTGTAGCCCTACTCCAAGGGTACTCGGCCTTACTAGCAGCTGGTGTATGTTTTGATCGTATCATCGTAAGCATCCCACCATTTGCAGCTGGGTGCCGGTGACATTGTACCGGTAAAAATGGAAGCAAAACAGTGATCTCTGAAGGTAAGAATATTCTCATCTTTGTGATGTTGCCAGTCGTGTAACAGCTCTTTGGCGTCAGTACTAGTTGCTGGGTATCCGGTATCTTTACATAGCTCTGCTACAAAATCGGTTTGAAAATCAATATCGTCATGGCAATTCTGCAGAGTTTTCAATTTTGCCAACATTTCTTCTACACTCTTTTTCATCTCTGTCAATGCTTTAGGCTTGTCTGACAATTTTCCTAGTATATATCTGAAAACAAACAGTTTTTAAAAATAACTTAGTCCCCCTGACGTATCCATGGGTGGTTGCCACACGTATTTAGATGAGCCAAAGGACTTGTTGGAAACGAAAGAACTCGCCATTAATTTAACTGACGCGTAAATGTGTTTATTCTTAACTGTGACATTAGTCCGAGAGTATCTTGAACAATTTTACTGATGTTGCTCCAATCGTATATGCATAACATAAGGAGTGATTCTAAAAAAACCAAATCAGTTACATATATGTAAGCTAAAGGGGATTTCATGAACAAACGTATCTCCGGGTCATTCCATTTTCATGTACTTGTATTAAAATTCCAAAAATATATTATAAATGTTAGGTTAGGACGAAACAGAGACAAAATCGAATACTTTATATAAAACGATTATTGTTGAAGAGAGAGAATACGTAATTACAGGGAACGCCACATACACAAGACAGTGCCTCCCCACGCAGACCTCCGGGAAAACAACAATCCACAAAACATAAGGCACTTAAGGAGGTCTAAGGGTACACATGTTAAGAAACAGAGGCACAAGGAATGGCCCGGCAGACCACAAGGAATAACTAGGAGTATAAAAGTGGACAGTGAAGGAAGGGGGAGGTGGATTAATGGATGGAAAAGATTACAGTACAAGTCAAGACAGCTGGAAACTTACTTGCAAATCCAGAGTGCTTGTACATCAAACATGGTGAAGGAGTAACATTGATCCTGGATTCCTACGTAGAACATTTTGTTGTTCCCACCATTGATCCAAAGACTCCCCTTGTACAAACCATCCGGGTATAAGGATACTGTACTATTTAACTTTAACTGCTCTTCTAGGAAGGGAAATGTGTAAAGGTATCCGGTGCACATAATAACGGCGTCTATTTCCGCCGACGTCCCGTCCTTGAAGTAAGCATTGTTTGAGTCGAACCGTTTAACCAATGGTCGCTCTTCAATTCCCTCTGGCCATGTAAATCCCATGGCTTTGGTTCGCCATGAACAAACAATGCTTTTGGCGCCGTATTTGAGACATTGCATACTGATGTCTTCTGCCGAATAATGGGAACCAATGACTAACAGACGCTGACCTTTGAACTCTTTGGCGTCGCGAAAATTGTGCGAGTGTAGGATTCGCCCCTCGAACGATTCGATACCAGGAAATGTTGGAATGTTCGGTGCGTTAAATATCCCCACGGCGACAATCACGTGACTGAACGTTTCCGTTACTGATGCGTTTTCCAGGAGATTTGTGGACACAACTGTGAAATTGTCTTCGGAGTCATTGTACTTGACGAATCTTACTGCCGTGTTGAATTTTATAAACTGTTTCAAATCTTTCTTGCTACTCTTCCATCGTCCTGAAATAATATTTGTTACTTGATACTATTAATCTTAAATTTGCAGACTAATGGCTAAAAACGTTATCCAATGAAAAATGTAAACTAACATTCGATCGGTTTGTATTTAAGAATGTCGGGCATTTTCTTTGACAGGACATGCGGTCTTAATGATATGTATAACTACCAATCTATATGAATAGATCTTAGAATGTGTTGCTTTGTAAAAGAAGTCACAGAGGGAACTAGAGCTTAAACCAGCCATATAATTATACAACGGGAGACTACTCTTAAAGTCTTAATAACGACGGAAACTAGGCTGCGTTGTTTCTCATTTAGAGCTGGTCCATATCACATTAATACTAATTGTTCTTAATTGTATTAAATTTTAAGCGACTATAGAAGTAGACCTGTAAAGTCACCAAACTGGTATTAGATGGGAAATGACTCCAAATTATTCCATCCAAAGTACTGTGACGAAACTTTCAGTCAAAGGGAATCGAAACTGAAAGTGTAACGTCGCGAGGAAATTATCTGACATGTATTCAATTAAGGTTACGCACCTTCTAGGTAGTCTCTCATTGCTGGCCTGGGCGGATAAGAGGGAACAGCTTTCCCGAAATGATCTTCAAATGTATAGTCTGGAAACTCCAAACATTCTTTAGGACCATTTGACCACAAATGCTTGTACATGCCCACATGACAGGGTTCCCCATACTCGTCAGTACCTGAAATTGATATTCAAGCAATATAAGATTTTTGTAGCAATAACATTTTCGGCGCTTTTGAAAGTTTGCGAGCAGTATTCGCTAATTTTGTGTTTTTGCATGTATTTAATTGCAGTTTCTAGTTTAGTTTATTAACGTTATAATCAGTATGAGAATAAAGGTCATGCGCACAAAATTGAAATAGTTTGCTGCCTTAATACATACAGCTATTTAGATATGATGGATATGGCGCGTGCAAAAAGATGATGTAAGCGCTATTAAAGCTATAAAGACTGCAGAATTTTGCAATTTTTATACCGGGTTGTGTCGATCAAGTGTTGAATTTAGTGTGGAGTTAGAACATTATGAGTTTTATAATATCTTTAGCGTACCTTAATTACTTGGCGGTAGCGTGATTGTGCATTAAATTATAACCCACAATTTTCTTTGGCATCTAGAATATTCACGAACATGCAGACACTGTTTCAAAATACATGCTGTCGTACTAAACGTTACTCAGTTTTGTACCTGTTCTCCAAGAAAAGTTCCACATTCCACCCCAAGTTGTCTGTTTATCATAGCAGACAATTTCCACGTAATTGTCGGTCATCAGACTGGCGAAATGATAGAGCACCGACATTCCACTTGGACCCGCACCAATCACACAAATTCTTTTCTTTTCAGACATGTTTGCTATAGAACAGAACAGAACAGAAATTATGATTTCGGATTTGAGCAAAGCTCTTCATCCATACAGTACACATATGTACAACATATTGTCAAGGTACAAACAAAACAGCAATCTAGTAAAATAAAGTAATGAAAAAAACAACAACAACAATAAAACAACAAGTAAACATATATGAAAGAGAGAGAATACGTAACTACAGGGAACGCCACATACACAAGACAGTGCCTCCCCACGCAGACCTACGGAAAAACAACAATCCACAAAACATGAGGCACTAAAGGAGGTCAAACGGTACACATATTAAGGAACTGATATATGTGTGTGTGTGAGAGTGAAGGAAATGAATTAAATATATCACACAAAACAATAATAAGATGGAATAAAACATAGATAATATAGATCGATAGATTTATTTTGGTACAAGATCAGTTACAATAATCAACACAGTACATACAATGCATTTTAAAACACAGTGATAATAATTATCACTATTACAAAGCTGAGGTAAAAATAAAAGGAAATATTACTAGCTAATGACAATAGTTAATTAAAGCTTATTAAATCACAACTTACGCTTAAGAAATTGATTTAAGAGGGTAACATTAAGATAGTCTCAAGTTGCGACATAGCCATTTTAAGAATTCCGGTACGTTATTTTGACCTCATACTTGTACCAAGGATAAGACATTCAAGAAGCTGAACAGCACGTATTTCCAATGGGGTCCTGTATAACTCTATTAGACGGGGACAACCGATACAGAAGGTATAACATAACTTCACATATAGAAGTAATGTAATGTTAAGTTTCAATTCATTTGTGTTCATAATAATAATAAATGATAATAATAATATCTTTATTTATAGAAGGTAACACGTAAAGAGGTATACGAAAATAGTTGTACAATTCTTAAATAAACATGGCCTTCTAACAGAAAACAACATAAATTGATACACAATAAATATATAACACACATTCGTTCATTCAAGACAATCACTCATCAGGTATTGTAAATAGTACATATATATCAATATAATAGTAAATGCTAATAATAACTTTCATAACAAATATAATAGAGTGTAGACCTTTTACAATAAACATGATTTAACTAATGCTCTTTTGAATGAATTTTCTGACGAGACTGCTCTTATATTGTTGGGAATTTTATTCCAAGTAACAGCACTTACATTTTTAAAAGAATGTTTCATGTAGTTTGTTTTAAAAGTGCATCGGTATTTATACATACATTGATGCTGTTACTATCTGAGTCACATGTTTAAATATTGTTAGATAAATCATAATTATGTAAAATATATGTAAATGTGTCACAATTCTGATTATAATATACTATGTTTTGTAGAAGGTTGAAACAAGGCACATTGTACAGATGCCATGACACAGTGGTGTAATAGCTAGATCGATACCCTGTGACGAACATTTATCTCCATTAAAGACATTATCATTATTCTGGTAATTAAAATATCACAAACATTTAAATTGCTTCGGAGCAACACACTGTCCACAACAGCTTATATTCAAATTAAGAACACTGTAGGAAATGTATGTACATTTACAATGTTTTCAATATTAGAAACTCGTTAATGTATGGTAACTTGTCTTAGTTACTATAATGTTACATGAATTATTTATGATAATATTTTTATTTTTGCTTTTACATAATTTGAATGCAAGCAACTCTATACATGTAATGACCTTCTCCAAATGTATATTTGAAGTTTGTTATCAACATGTTGCATGTTGCATTCAGTAAACTATATCCATGTGATATCGCTGTTTGAAAATAAAATATTGCTGTATGGAAAAATGTATGTGATCATGCTGTAGACTGTTTGTCTGTCTGTCTTGTATGTATGCTTATTGTATGTATGCTTATTGTATGTCCTCGTGGGCTGTATGACCTAATTGGAATATAAATAAATGTCTGTCTGTCTTGTATGTATGCTTATTGTATGTCCTCGTGGGCTGTATGACCTAATTGGAATATAAATAAATGTCTGTCTATTAGCATCTGCAGCATTTTGTTGTCGTAGATATATCGTACTTACAAGCAAATCCGTGTAAGTTAAATAAAAAGGCATGCCTTTATTTACTAAAAATATGCAGTTCATATTAATTGTATGTTTTAAAATTATTTGTTACTTACTTTACCACACAACCATCGTTTACAACAATTTATATGAAACCGAAGTAACTTATTTATTTGTAATGTTTTGTTTTGTTCAAAATATCACTGTAAACTCGGTACGCCCCCAAACTGTGGTGTTTTCAAGATGGCGGACGTGAAATATTGAAAAGGTAAGTGTCATTATTTTTTGGTCAGATTTCTTTAAATAGGATGTCATCGACTATAAACGTTGAATGAAATAAAAGAGCTTGGAATTTGGAATGAAAGGTTACTAGTCGTTTGTTTAGCGAACCGTAGCATCAGCATATAATGTCTATCCGAACACGATGTTTTGAGGAAGTTGAAAAATGAAGCGAGGGACCGAACGAAAACTGGCGTTTTTATCTGAAACGAATGCCTCGATTATTCTACTAGGATTATCTTTGAAAACGGCACAGCCTCTCACAATTAACCATTATTTTACCGCCATCAACATTTGTGTTTCGAGGGTTTGAAATTAGGCGTTCTGTACGCCGCGGGGCAACACGTTAACAACCACAACCACTGTACGCCGCGGTGCAACATGTTAACAATCACAATCACTGTACACCGCGGAGTAACACGTTAACAACCACTGTACGCCGCGGTGCAACACGTTAACAACCACTGTACGCCGCGGTGCAACACGTTAACAATCACAACCACTGTACGCCGCAGTGCAACACGTTAACAATCACAACCACTGTACGCCGCGGTGCAACACGTTAACAACCACTGTACGCCGCGGTGCAACACGTTAACAATCACAACCACTGTACGCCGCGGAGAAACACGTTAACAACCACTGTACGCCGCGGTGCAACACGTTAGAAAACACAACCACTGTACGCCGCGGGGCAACACGTTAACAACCACTGTACGCCGCGGTGCAACACGTTAACAATCACATCCACTGTACGCCGCGGTGCAACACGTTAACAATCACAACCACTGTACGCCGCGGTGCAACACGTTAACAATCACAACCACTGTACGCCGCGGTGCAACACGTTAACAATCACAACCACTGTACGCCGCGGTGCAACACGTTAACAATCACAACCACTGTACGCCGCGGTGCAACACGTTAACAATCACAACAACTGTACGCCGCGGAGTAACACGTTAACAACCACTGTACGCCGCGGTGCAACACGTATACAATCACAACCACTGTACGCCGCGGGGAAACACGTTAACAACCACTGTACGCCGCGGTGCAACACGTTAACAATCACATCCACTGTACGCCGCGGTGCAACACGTTAACAATCACAACCACTGTACGCCGCGGTGCAACACGTTAACAATCACAACCACTGTACGCCGCGGTGCAACACGTTAACAATCGCAACCACTGTACGCCGCGGGGCAACACGTTAACAACCACTGTACGTCGCGGTGCAACACGTTAACAATCACAACCAATGTACGCCGCGGAGTAACACGTTAGCAACCACTGTACGCCGCGGTGCAACACGTTAACAATCACAACCACTGTACGCCGCGGTGCAACACGTTAACAATCACAATCACTGTACGCCGCGGTGCAACACGTTAACAATCACAACCACTGTACGCCGCGGAGTAACACGTTAACAACCACTGTACGCCGCGGTGCAACACGTTAACAATCACAACCACTGTACGCCGCGGAGAAACACGTTAACAACCACTGTACGCCGCGATGTCAGAAATTAAGCCAAACATAAAGATGCAAAGTGGAAGAAGGCACAGACCACTTATCAAACGATGAAAGAAAATGGTACACGTAGTCTAATTAGAATTCCTAATTGACATTCTCATGTTATGCGTAATGACATGTTACTGCAGTTAATAGTCTGAATTTCTTACTTACATTTTCAGCTTTTCTGAATCTTTCAACTGGCACTAATTTTCATTTGTATATGTACGGTATCCATGACCTATTTCCAGATTTATGACCTTGTGATACATTTGTAGAAATGATTATCCGCTGTTTCTGTGACTTTACCCCCTATTGAAAAGGTGAATACATTATTTTGAAAACTATTAATAAGCGGAATCTTTTATCTGTGTATTTAGTATATATGATTAATCTCCATTTAAAGTAATTTCATAATCCATTATACTTTGTCCATGTTTTGTTATGATGAATAATGGTAAAACAGTCGGATTGTTACGCATGTTATCAATTTATTCCGTAAAACGTTGATGCATCTTTCAAACATTAATAATCATTAACTTTAAACATGTTTTACAGGGCGTTAGAAGTCGCAGCACGTAATAGTAATTGGTAATGCTATTTATCTGAGCGTGGTTCATGTGCTTGTACATTTGACTGTTTCATGGACTCGAATGCATTTAATTTGTGATCCGGAATTTATTTTAATGTTTCAGAATGTTGTTCATTTGCTACTACTGCAAATACACGGGAGAAGAAGAAAACAGTGTGCAGCTTGCAACGTGGACCATCCCGACAAACTATTGAAGTTGAGAAAAAAGAACTGTATTCTTATACCGGTGTGGTTTGCTTATGAACTGAATCGCATCGGGATGTTAATTGTGATGTTTGTTCAAAATATGAGCCGAGCTAATATCTGTGATATTTTACATGTGCAGATTTCTAGGATAAATATCAAAAATGATCTCCCTTGATTATCGGCTTTGTTTACGCCATTTCCTCTAACTTGGGTTGTCTCCCTTCCCCACCTGACACCTGTCAAACTGGTCAATATTCCATAATCGATATTGGCTCCATGCTATAACCGAATATACTCGATAATAGATATATCATCAGACTTTAACCTTACTCAAGTACATGACAAGCCCACTCGAGAAAATAACCTACTAGACCTCATATTCACCTCAAACCCATCTTTAATCAAGTCAACTGCCAACGCCCCCGGTATATCGGACCACGACATTGTAGTCGCTGACTCTGATACCAGATCATATTATACCAAACAGAAGCATAGACGCTGTTTTTTATTCTCCTAAGCGAATTGGGACCAACTGAAGGCAGATATCACTGATATTTCAACACATATCGTCTATCTATATAGGAACATCACAACGGTACACCAACTTCGGGACACATTGAAATCGAAACTCTCTTCAGCCATTCAAACCAATATACCATCAAAGATGAAAAATCATGGATTACATGGAATGTCAAGCGACAACTCAAACGTAAAGCAAGACTATACAAAAAGGCCAAGAAAACTAACAACTGGACTGAATACAGAAAATGCCAAAGAGAAATAGCTGGAAAGCTGAATGGACACACATAAATAATATCATTGACGAAGGTCGGAAAATCAACGACTCCAAACCCCTGTGGAATTACATCACGTCGAAGAAAGAGGACACAATTGGTATTGCTCCACTTCTAGATCACGGTCATCTTTTCAGCGACAGCAAGGGTAAGACAGAACTCCTCGTACAGCAGTTTCAGTCAGTATTCACTAAGGATGATGCAAACCAACAAGCTCCTCAACTCTCCAAACATGTGGATGATGACATTCACAATTTATACATAGGAGAGCAAGGTGTTTTTAAGCTGCTAAAGTAATCCAAGCCATAACAGCCATCTTTCAACGATATGTAGATACCGGTGAGCTACCAAAAGACTGGCGAGAAGCGAACATTGCACCCGTTGACAAGAAAGGGGACCGCCATACGCCAGATAATTATCGCCCCGTATCTTTCACCTGCGTCATTTTGAAACTGCTGGAACACATTATTTGCCATCATATTTTGAACCACTTAGATACACACAAAGTTCTCACATCCCTCAACCATGGACTACTATCCAAGAATGATAACTATGGTATCCGAGGCATTATACTCAACTGGATATCCAGCTTCTTGTCACAACGTAAAATGTGTGTTGTCGTGGTAGGTAAGAAGTCCCACCATGTTGCTGTAGGATCCGGTGTACCCAAGGCACAGTGCTAGGTCCCTGTTGTTTCCCTGTCATTGATATGACCTACCAGAAAGGGTGAAGTTACATATTAGACTCTTTGCAGATGATTGTCTCCTATATAGAGCCATTAACTCCATAAAATACCATAGACTACTTCAAGAAGATCTAGACAACCTCCAAAAATGGGCGCAAGAATGGGGCATGAAGTTCAACGCCAAGAAATGCTACCAACTAAGCACCAGAAAACGTTCAACCTTCTTCTATACAATCAGCAATCTAATCCTCAAACAAGTTCAAGAAAACCCATACCTAGGAATCACATTTTCAGACGACCTCAAATGGAACACCCACAAAACCAACATCACAAAACGGGCTAATTCTATTTTGACACTGCCCTACAAGATGCCGGAATATTGCCTATCTAGCACTCATCCGATCCAAGTTGGAGTACGGGAGCATTAGATGGGACCCCTATCGGCAAAGAGACATCGATAAGCTCGAGCGCGTCCAGCGATCAGCAGCTCGCTTCATTACAAGAAACTATAAATCCAGACCAGATGGATGTATCACCGCCATGCTAGATAAACTAGAACTCCCAACACTTCAAGAGAGACGACGCCACCAGAGGTTGACGTTTCTGTACAAGGTGGTGGAAGGGCTTGTACCAGCCATCAACATTGGGGACTATTTGCAACCTCTTCGGCCAGAACGTACTATTAGGGCTAAACAATACGATAACTTTATACATTCAAACATTGTTGAGAACTCTGTGAATAATAACTTAAAGTGTTTTCAACCGATATACGTGAAAAGTGACAATTTTAAACATTCATTTTTTGTCAGAACTGTTTTTGGCAGGAACTAACTTAGTGATAGCGCTGTCAACTCAAGATCAACCGAGTGCTTTAAGTCTATCATATCAGCACAAGTCGTTTAAACGCAACCCCCTTCCGCCAAAGTAAAAGCCAGCAGTGGTTCCTTCGACGTACCCATTCAGATTCAGATTCATGAAGGGGCTAATGTCCTATGTTGAAGGGGCTAATTTGCATGTGCACATTTAAGCTTAGGGCCTAATTTCCTAGGGGCTTATGTCCGTCTACCATATTTGTGGGCAAGAAAGATATATCACTCTGGTGATGACACTTCAGGCCCTGAACATTTTGTTGGTAATCGTTGGGGGTTTTTAACTTAAGTGATCAGTACAAAACACAAAATTTATAAGCATAAAGTTAAACTTCGAATTTTAAATGTATAATTATTAAATACGAAGGTCGAATGTTCGAATATTCGAATATTCGTTCGGAAGGTTAACCGAATATTCAAATACCAAAACTGCCAAACGTTGACATCCCTAAAAACAATATTGACGAATTTCATTTAGATAGAAACAATCTGTCCTCGCAATGATAAACAATACAAAGCAATATCCAACAAAAATATACTTCTTACCTCTGCCTTTGAATTAACTTCAATTCTATCGACCCAGTCGTGTGTCTATGTCACTGACAAGTTTATACGAATGGGCATAACAAGGTTGGATAAATTCGATTCTCTAAGGAAAGCCATATGGGTCTGACATTTCTTTACTTTTAGGGGCGTACTGTAGCCATTTGTTTATGACACAATTAGCTATAGAATGAAAATAGTGTATGAGAGGGAGAGGGAGAGGGAGAGGGAGAGGGAGAGGGAGAGGGAGAGGGAGAGGGAGAGGGAGAGGGAGAGGGAGAGGGAGAGGGAGAGGGAGAGGGAGAGGGAGAGGGAGAGGGAGAGGGAGAGGGAGAGAGACCGAGACCGAGACCGAGACCGAGACCGAGACCGAGACCGAGAGAGGATGGGAGGGAGAGAGAACGCAGAACACAGAAAGGAGAGATACAAATGCGATATCGGATGTGACAGCTCTACGTCGGTCATTTGTATGCCTTATCAAAGATGTGTGGTATTATACGTGTATCGAAAAGAATTGAGAAAATTGATGCTCAAGATAAATATTATATTTTACAGTTATACTTTCAATGTCCGAAGATTTGATTTAAGCAATGTTATTGCATATTCACATTAGTATCAAATTGGCTTGCCATACATAAATTTCGATAAAGCTTTGTGCATATTAATCATTTGCTAGTTGGTTGCAACGCCTATATCTCAACAAAATCATCATGATTATCTTAACCGTAATTTTAAAATATGTGCTTCAAATGAATATCCTAATTATGCATCATTTCCCTCTTATAACTTCTTAAGTTGCAGTGTAATCGTTAAAATAAAAATATATTTTTGCAATAAATTTTAAACAGTGTATAGCTTAGGAAACTTCTCATTGTCAAACGTTTTTTGTTCCCATGATTGATCGATGTGGTTTGGCAACGCGCCATGCAAGCAGGATATATTTCTTGTTTTGCAAATATTATAGTTCTGTTTATGCTATTTATTTTGTCATGCAAGAAGAGATAATTGCTGATGATTTTAGGTATTATTGAAAGTATGTAGAAATAATTACACGAATAATAAATATTCAAATACATTTCCTATTAGCCACCTTTGATATCATCGTAGTTTGTTCAGTAAGGTATCGTATAATAATATGACTACATCTGTTTAAATACCTTTTGAACATTACCTCAAGCTTTTAAACTGCATGCATGATTGAACAAAGATATTCATGTTAAGAGATAACGATAAACATTAATGAACAACATAACAAAGGTATCCACAGTAGAAAAGTGTATCAGTGTTGTATAGATTACGACGCCGTCACAAATATCGAGTCTTATATAATTGTTAATACGGTCATTTTTTTCCGGCTTAGCCGTACTAACATGGTTTTGCTATTTGCGTATCAGTGTTGTGTAAACCAATCAAATCTTACATTTACCACCAAGGCAATTTCTCTTCAACCGAACAACGTTTGTAACATTGACGAAATCCACTGAATTTCGGTGAATTCATCGACATCCATTTTAGATCTTGAGTGACCAGTAATCGTAGCATTTCAGCAATGTTTGTGTTGCACAACAAATCTTAACCTTCAAATAGCGCCGACCATCTTTTTTCAAGATATTTCTTGTTGTCTTTAGATTAACCGGAGCGCTATGTCTTCTTTTTGCAATTTATATCAAACTGACACAGTATATATGACATTAAGATCACGAGCAATGTCGATTCTAGGTAACCTCGGGTAAAAACCTAGGATACTCAGAAACCTAGAAAAAACTAGTTTTACACACTAGATGTCACAATTTAGCTCAATCTGAATAAAACATGGTCAGGTTATTTATTTATCATTATAAAGTTAAATCAAGTTTGATACTGCATCAGTTGAGAGCAATACTTTGGTTACTAAGTCAAGTCACAGAAAGCCCTTGTTTATGCCGTTGGAGGTCACAATTTTGGCTTCATCGTAATTCTGTTTTGGCAAAAACTTCTCGTAATAGTTTTAAGCACATGCACTTCACAATTTATTTCTATACTTGTGAGTTATGTGATAACGCGAACAGGGACCAATTTAGTATTTACACGATCCATTCGCATACATTCTATGGTATAACTTATATGATCAGTCTATAAAAAAGTATCGTTATATTAACATTGAAAAAACGTCAATAAAAGGCTATATTACCAAAGAATTTCGATTAGCTCAGTGTTTAGAGCGCTAAGCCGGGCGGTGCTGTTCTATTCCCGGTCCTTTCCTGACCCTTTTCTACGGTCATTTGTTCCCCACATGTTGGGAAGTTGTGAAGAAAATTAGTAAGGCCAATTTAATAATGTTAGAAAAGAGGAGTTAGTTCCCCTTGTGTCCTCCTTAAAGTGTCCTTAGTTGTACTTTATGATCGGCCAGGCCATTCCGTGTGCCACTGTTCCCTTGCGTATTTACCCTTGTACCTCCTCAATGCCTGATGTTTTGTGGACTGTAGTATTTCTGGAGGTCTTTGTAGGGATGCATTGTCTTGTGTATGTGACGTTCCCTGTAGCAACTTATTCTCTCTTATACACTCGGTTAACATATAGATACATGTATACACAGAGATAACACGGTCTTAATGTCATTGAAACAGATAAATGAATCTATATTGATATCTTTAATTAAACTTTCGAGCAAAATAACAGTGGATTCATTTTGATGAAGGTTGTTGATCATATCTGGCTGTAGTTATGGACTTTTATATTTTATGGAGTTTATATGTTTGGCGTATACTGGTGCATTGCAAATGTGTACTGTAATATGTTTAAAGTAGCGTTAAATTTATTATATTGTTTTCTCTCTATCATGTTAATTTCATATTTTTATCTTCCTTCAAACCCGTATAAGTAAGAAAAAAACTAAGGAGCTTTAGACAAAGCTCAATATAATAATGTAGGGAAAACAAATACAACAGATGCAAGCTAGATTATACATTAACAGGTCTATATCATTGTTCAATTATGGAGTTTTATGTAAATAAATGACTACAGTCATTAAAACGTAGAAGTAAAGATTATATGACCGATAAGGAGCATGTTCTAGTTGTTTATCGTTTTTACAAGGATTATGTGATTCCATTAGTATACGTTTCATTACAACATTTTTTCAATACGTGTTTTCATGTCAGAAATCGCCATATCCACCAGTTTATGCCTATATTTCGTCAGTTACAGCAAAGGTACTACAGAAAGTTATGAGTTAAACGTCTAATTTACTGCAACTTATGTCGAATTCAGCAAGAATATTAGCCCTCACAAAACATGGTCAATCAGTTATTTCATACATGATACTCGCCTCACCCTCGGTACTCAGGCTATTCATAATATATATGCCACCCTGGACAAATTGGCTAGCGAATTTTCGTAATGCATGAATATTCATTACCATTTCTCGACCAATGACATGAACGATATCACCTGTGCGCTCTATTCACTTACACTCAGTTTTAGATTCACACTATGCGCTAGGAAAATGTATGAAATAGCACCAATACATTTACGAACTCAAAACGTCCAAACTCAGGCTTAGTACATCAATATAGTGCAGTCATCTGTTGCTAGCGAAAGTTCATTTAGTGCATTTTTACATAGGGCCTATATGTGGATGAAACCCAGGAACGCATTTAAGATCAACCGACTGTCGTATTTACCGGTATCTGTAAGGCTGTTTATCAAGAAAACGCTATAGATTCTACACACAATTTTATTTGAGAATATACAATATACAATATAAATATAAGAGAGTAGCACTAAGAAAGTCTAAAACAAATAGTAAATATGTAGCATTAAATTTCATGTATTCTTAAATAATAAGGCCAGGTGTGCCTGTACATCTTAACATTAAGCATTTTTGAGGGAAGTTACCCATTGGGAATTATTCAAATAAAAAATAGCATGTTTGTTTTTAAAACGAAAATATATGTTTCTCAATGGCAGTTTGTCAGTAAATGTAATAGTGGCACATGATGTTCAAATAAAATATGGAGCCAACAAGATATGAAGTCGTATGACTTTTGACCTTCAACTGTGATCTTGACCTTGAAACTAGCTGGTTAAAACATGCGCTCTGAACGTCGTATCTATATCATAAACATTTGAGCCAAATTATTTAAAAACCTTCTAAGGGTTCAAGAGATATGGAGAGTACACAAAATATAGCCACTTGACCTATAATGTGACCATGATCCTCAACTTAGCCGCTTAAACGTGCAGAACGCACATCGTCTCTATATGGTGAACATTTGATCCAAGTTATTTTTAAACCCTTTAAGTAATGGAGCGGACACAATTTGTGACAGACAAACAAACGGACAGAGGGACAACCCGAGAAAAAACAATTTGTCTCCCCCCATAATCAAACAAATTGGTTTAATTGGAGGAAGCTGTTTAGTTATAAAGTAGTTTGATAGAATATTTCTTAAGCACCAGGTACCATTCAGTGTTTACAGGGGCCAATGACATAATATGTATAATGTGGAATCCGTACTGATGGACCGATGCATGCAGACAAATTTACCACCATTTCTCTTTGACATATCTTCTGAAGAATGCAGCAAGTCGAACGTGGTTAAATGCCGCTAAGTAGGTGTAACATGTAATTATTGAAGCATCAGGGAGACCGACTGCTTCAAGGAAGTCAGGCCTGTCATGTCATTTACATATCCCTGTCAATCCTCGAATCCCTACCACTAGAGGGTAAAATAGCAAGATTTGAATAAATTACATCTTGCATTTCTGAACAAAAGTTGCTTGCGGCGATACATTTATATACATGTATATCTATAGTACTCAATAGCCAAACGTTATCAAAACGATAAGAAAAATCTGAATATATGACTATATAAAGTATAAAAGCATTAGTCAATAAATGCAAATGTCAAGCATTTGTTCAAATCAAACACTATAAACGGTATCTAAACGTTGACATTAGTCATCTGACTTTCTGGTCGTTCATACTTCAAACCTGGTTTGGAGTTTTCCAATGGCTTTGTTTTCTTAAGGAACTCCTTGTCCTCTTCATACCGTGATCTCTTAGAGGCATTTTTGTTCGCCGGTATCCTTGCTTTCAGCATATGGTGAGGGGGAAGCACCAAACCCACCGCGGCCGTCAACGATGATACTGTCTCCATATTTACTTCAGGTGTAGGCTCTTCTGTTGCCATGGGAGCAGTATTTGCTAGTTCTAGTGCGACTGAACCACTTGTTGATGGGCGCATTTCAATTGGGTTGTCAGTACCGAATGTTCTGCAGATATCGAAATCTTTCAAGTTTTCACTGAAATAATAGATATTTGTATTAGTTCATATACATTAACAGATAATACGAGTCCTGAGAGAATCAAATATAGCAATTGAAAACAACACGTGTATATCTACTCTATATCTATAACCAAGATTAATTCTTCAAAGAAATACATAAATACATAAAGCCACATAAAATGTAAACGCAGACAACGGCAATACTACTTTAATATAATTATATCAAGTACTTTAATACTAGTTTGACTACAAAAATTGACAAAGGATCAAAACATACGTGCTGATGCCAACTTTGCTTGGCTTGTAGATCTTAAACCTCTTCAGCAGTTTGAACAGTAGGAATACCGTCACCCCTATAGCAATTGCGGAACATATCAGTATCGCCATTAATTTTGGTATGTTGATGTTACACTGGTATTCATTGACCAGATCCTCGCAATCAAACATCAATGCACATGGTTCTCCGGCACATTCATTCGTCTCAGTCTGACACCATTGATCCTCATATCCAGCGTTACACACACATATATAGTCATCAAAAGATACCGAACGCTTGGTGTCATTACAACCTCGCTCTCCAAGCCTCGGATGAATGCAATGTCCATAAACACAAGGATTAAGAAGCACAAACAGGTTGAGAGTTACTGAAGGAGTGAATCCGCCGCTTGATGCCTTCGATATTAATCTAAGTGTCATATTCCCATTAAGGTTAGGGGCATATTGAATGTGAATGTCTTGTGCCTTAAGACTCCTGTAATTTCTCGAAGAAACATTTTCTAATGGAAAATCAAACGCATCACGTTCGACAAGATTGTATGTAGAATTTCCAAGCCCTGTGAAGTTCGGCTTTCCGACAAAAGTTTCATTGCCATCAACGTCGGCCAGCAGCAAAGCACCGACATACAAGGACGAAGACCTATTTGCGTTAACTGTGTATGTGTGTACCATATGTGGACGTTTGTCGAAGTGAATTGTTCCGTTTGGCTTAATGAAATATCTGTCTGTCTTATCACTAACATCCGATACATTAATAGAAATTGTTCTTTCATCTGATAAAACAGTTTCAGTAAGGGGTAGCCCTGTTTCAGTAATTCGTATTTTTATAGTATCAATTCCAAAGTAATCTTCCTCCGGTGTACAATGAAGCCCCCCGCTTTGCTGTGCAATTGAACAATTCAAGTGTTTGGGCTGTTCCGTTATTTCAAAGATTAACGTGTCGTTATCAACATCTTCTGTTTCTATGTCTACTTCAAGATCTCTATCTTCCAAAACATGAACCGCGCCTAATACTATTTTCGGAGGATGATTTGGAAATGTTTTGTTTATTCTTGCGAGAGTCAACATCATTGATGACGGTAGGGAACCTGTTGTATTAACACTTCTCTTTTCTCTATGGGCATTGGTTTTGCATATCTTAAAATACAAATGGAAGTACATGTATATTTACTAAAAGAGAGAGAATAAATTATAAGCTACAGTGAACGCCACATACATAAGACACTGCCTCTCCACACAGACCTCCGGAAAACAACAATCCATAAAACATAAGGAATGGCATTGCCGACCATAAGGGATGGCTAGGAGAATATTATTACTCATTTCATAACTTTACCCGTATACTTAATGCAGTTGCGCTCAGGTGCTGGTAGAAAACAAATTTCATTGTAATGAAGTTGCAGTCAATGTAAAGGCAGATTTTAATTGAGGCATTATGAATTGTGCAACAAACGGTGTGTACGTATATGGTTTAACAGACATATTGTTTTGAAAATGAGTTATCATTTGGTAAGGACTAACATTCTTGTCGACGAAAGTATATCTTATTATGCTCAAATTGACATAATTTGCAAAAATAAGACATTTAACTCGTGAATTTCTTCGAAGAAACGTTGCTGTAACGGAAGAAATTAAGGGATAAACTGCTTGGATGTAACGATTTCTGATATGAAAAATGTTTCTGATGAAATGAGACCTATTCAATTGTCACTCAATGTTTTTTGTTAAAACGATAGATTAGAAAATGCTCCAGATCTGCCAAATGTTGTGATGACTGAAATCAGCTACTTTCGGGTTAAGAAACATGTCAATGTCAAATATACAGAAGGTCTTTTTGTAAAATGAAATGTTTGAAACTGCCACACAGCAATCTAAGAAGAGAGAAAAATGTTATTCCACTTTAAAACTAATCCAGTACAAATTTGCAATAACACAACTAGTATACCTCAGACATGTAAACTCCGGAGTCCATAACTGCAGTCAGATATGATCTACAACCTTCATCAATATGAGTCCATTGTTCCTTTTCTGGAATGTATTATATAATATATCAATATGAATGCAACATAATGAGGCTGTGTCGATGACATTAAGACAATCTATACTCGTTCCGTAAATATATGTATGTGCATGTACGATGAACATAATTTTGACATGTTAACAACAACCTTTATTCCATCGTTTGATTAATTTTACTCATAAATATCAAGAAGCTTTTTAGAAACTATGGGTTAGCGCTTTCGACACATATACATGTACCTAGATAAGGAGCAAAACTACCAAATTTACCAAGAACAGTGACAGGGATATACATGTATATCACAATGATATCGGTAAAGACTGTAGGAATCCGGATTCAGGGTACATGCAGAGAAAACATAAGTATAAAATGTATATGATCTTCACATATTTGTCAATTTAGTGGATTTTGTTCTCATATACCGTTATTCCAGTACATCAAGGCCGGCTGGAAATCGCCGTCATCATGACAACCTGATTGTATAGTTACGTTTATACCCATTGTCTCGAAGTCTACAACAGGAGCTGGGGAAACAAAAAATGACAAGCCGCATAGCTTCTGTATTCTGAAATACAATGTGAACATCTGTTTGTACAAATACGTATATACCAATGAAATAAGCTCATTACAAGTGTTGTAGAAATACACTAGATTGTCTTACCTATACAGGTGAACAACTCTTTAAGCTATTAACTAATGCAATTCTACTGTGCCTTCCCTAGGCTACAGTTTAATACTTATATACGTTTATTTTATAGACTGAACAAATATAACATACCTTCAAAAGTTTAAATGCTAAATTGGTGTTCCAAAGTTTCTTATTACGTTTTCTCATGAATCACAAGTAAATAATTGATTGCTGTACATTGTCATAATCATAGAACGACCTGTGTGAATGTAACTAACAGAGTGGATGAGTTAGATAACATACTGGAAATATTGGGGATACTAGAGAATCGAGTGATACATTTACCAGAATATTCCCATATCTTCACTATTTACCTCCCTTGTTCTTAATCATCAGCAATTTTGATAGGCGAAACTGATAAGCCTTTATTGGAGTAATTTCCAAATATGTGATAGTTGAGAAAATACTTAGAGAATTTGCATGTGATAACCACTTTTTCTTCAACTGCCGACATGAGCATAATGAATAAATTATTTTTTATTCTGATAAGTTTATCATCGTTTACATCATTTTTCCTATAAACTTTAAGGAAGTTAGCATATCAATATGGCCGACAATTCAGAAAAAAAGAGATGTCTATTACCTGTTTCGTAACATCCTTGAAGTCTTCATTAACGTATTAGCCGGATTGGATATATAAGGTTTGTAGTCTATCGTTGCTGCACTACCGTAGTCAGTGTTCATATCGTCATCACTTAAACTTCCAAAATTCACTCCACCCTTTGTTACTGGAAATGAATAGAAAATTGTCTAATTATACATTGGTGTGAGAATGGTATACCCACATACTAGAATCTAAATAATTAGGAAGGCATATTAGTCGAGGGGTAGAGTGTCTGACTCCTGGTTCGAAGGTCGTGGGTTCAAACTCCACCTTTGCCGAGGTTGATGTGTGAACTTCACAATCCCTGAATTAGGAGCGAATGCTGGTTAGTACATCGGGACTGATTAGTATTAGTTGTAAGAGCTTGTTTTAATCGATGTTATATAAGTAAGTATAAACTTACATTAATATGGAAAAGGACCTTTCGTAAAAATGATGCCACACCTCATACAATTAAAACAATATTGTTATTGTTTTATTGGGGCGTTAAGTCACATACGCAGCTAGTGTCATGTAGTGACTGGGTAACCCAGTTCGAAAGTTTCCTTACATGCAAAATCTACCTCTCAGGTAGTATTGGAACCCGCAGTTGCGGGTATCAATATATTATAAGCCAGCGACCATACTCCTTAAATGTTTTATAAATGCCAGTAATATCTTCAAATGCGACTGAAGTGCCATGCAGTTGGTTTTAACACAAAGGTAAATGAAGAGTTAAAAAATAAAGAAAATATAACTTTCTATGTAATATTACTATCCCCAAAAGCCTTTGAGTGGTAAGGAAACTGATAATTTACAAATCTTGCTCAAACACGACACTTAACCAATCTACATTTCATCAAACTATTATTTACAATCTTTATTACGAAGCCATAAATAACCACAACAATGAACAACGAAGTTAATGAATCATTAAAACTTAATGACTCAATAATATTTGATTACTTACATTTTCCAAAAACAACGACTTCAGGCTTAACCGTCGAAGATGCTGTCCATTTATCAGAATCCTTAGTCTTTGATGCGATCATGTTATGCCTCGTTGCGTTGATATAAACATCATTTACACCTTCAAGGCACAAAGTTAATGTCATAAAATCAGCATTTTTGCGGGGGAAGAATTTTCGCTATTTTCAAAAAGAATCGTGATAAGTATTGTTTTATGAATCTTACGACAAAAATTAAAGTAGAAACTCGCGAACATTCAAACTGGTAACTTCAAATCGCAAAACATTGCCCCGCAAAAATATCTTGAGTTTATAGTACTTAATAACTGCATTCTTGGCGGTTTGTTTGCTAATTATACGTATATCGCTGTTGGACGACTTATTGTCTTCTCGATAGATTTGATCGAAGTCTCAAACTGCGATTTGTTTATTATGCCTTAAATTGATTCCAAACACCATGAAAGGAGAATTACGGAAGAAGACAACGAATCGTTCAAATATTTAAATTAATTATACAGTAAAACATCACTTAAAGACCACCTCCATAATGAAGTAACCTCAATAATAAGACCACAACTTTCATGTCCATAAGCACTATTGTGCTCTTTATTCAACCTCGATATTTAGACCACCTCAATCAGAGGACCAGCTTTCAAAGGTCTCAAGGATGGTCTTATTATTGAGGTTTTACTGTAAAATCAGTGTTAATGATGATTAAAAACTTAAAAAGGTACAAAGCATGAAACAAAAGAAATTACGAAGACTTACGTTTCACACACACTGATTTCCCTTGAAGTTTACTTTTTAAGTGAGAGTAACCAACACCATAGAGAGTCTGATGCACACATCTACCCGGCTCCATGTTGAAGAATGACTTCTCCTGCTCAGTTGTGTGATTCAGATTTGTTATTTCATCAGGAGACATGTTGGTTAGATTCCTGAACTCCGCAACTGATCTATTGATCGCTTTGCCGTCCAATTCAATTTTTCCGTGAACTATTGCAGAGGATCCCGCTTTTTCCTCTCCGACAATAAGCGGTGGGAACACATCATTGGCCCCTTCACTCGTCCCTATTTGCCATTCTGGATACGAATTGTAATTAACACTAAATAGTTTTAGCCATAAATCATTAACTACGATCAAAGCAGCATAATGTGTAGTGAACCTAAAATGGCTCGAATGATATATTTACTCAGCTATTGACTAGAGAAACGAAACGAGTACCTCGTATTATTTAATCACGCTTCTGAAAACTATCAAGTCTAAACATATTTACAACGACATGTTGTTTTATGAGCTTCTGTAAATAATTATATGTAATTCAACAATGTTAATCATAAAATAGAGATAATTAGTTGCTACATGGAACGCAACATATCTAAAACATTTCCTTCCCACACCTATCTCGGGAAAACAACAATTCATAAATATAAGGCAATTGAGGAGGTTCAAGTGTACACACGTAAGGGACCAGGGGCACAAGGAATGGCATGAACGACCATAAGGGATAACTAGGATAATCAAAGAGGACAAACAGGGGGTATTAATGGATTGCAAGGATCACAGGACAAGTCAAGACTGCTGGCAACAATAGGCCACCGTAATATTAATAATAAACTCACCATAATATTCAATGTCTTCATTTCCACCCTGCCATTGTATACCAATCCTTGTTTGTGAGGATGTCCAGTAAGGAACGTCTTCATCACCGGATGTAGAGGTACTTGAACTTGTATATAGCGGTGCAGTAGAAGCTCCAGTCACGTCAGGAGGGAATAACTTTACCTGGACGCTACAATTTTTGCTTGAATGTATACCAGCACTGTTTATAGCCGACACTTCTACGCTGTAGATTTCTCCGTCTTTAAACGTCCCATTTTCAAGACTGAAGTGAGCTTTTGATTTTAAACCAACTTTCGTACTATTCATTACCACTTCAGATGTGGACAATACTCTTATTGTGTAGGATTCAATAATACTTATGTCTTCGGTACAGTTCCAATAAGCACCAATAGTCGAACTTGATCCCAAGTGGTCTGTGGGTTGATCCTCGTTAAAATCGGGATCCAAACATTTCACGTACTCACATTTTGGCGGAGTGACATCGATTTCAACAGCGTTTGAATAAGTAATTGTTTCTTTTCCGGCAAAATTCACGGCTTTTACATTAATATAGTAAGCCGTGCTATTACATTCCATATCATTCCTGATATTGTGACACATATTGTCAATGTCAGCTTCATTAAGCGTCAGGTTCGTAACGTGTAATTCAATCAGATCGTAACCATCCTTATGACGTTCGTATGTGCAAGATTGTTTGCAGAGGTTTTCACATGGTGCTATACACGGGTAACAAAATGTCTTGAAATGTTGCATCGGCGCAACATTTCCAGGTTCTTTGTTATTGTCGGAAACTCCAAGCCAAAGTTCTTTGATACTGCTCTCAGCGTCGTAAAAGGCTCTACCATGTCGACAAGGTTTATCATGCTGATCAGGTACGTCAATTCGTTTTATAACTGCATCGCTATAAAATGGTTTGTAGATATCTTGTATAGGCGGCTGATAATCGTTTTCATTCCATGTAATGGCAGCTAGTTTAACATCGCCATTGAATTTGAAATTTGCAATACTTATTATTTCTTCATCATCAACTATAAGTGTTAGATCTATTGTATGCTCAAGAAATTCCATTTTCTTCGCAACGTTAATTGTGTAAGAATGGTCACCTTTAGAAGGATCAAATGGCAGTTGAAACCAGCGCTGAATGTCTGTGTATTTACTTCTGGCCCAAAATACATGATGCCAAAGTGAATTTCCTTCAGTTCTGTAACCAAGGAAGTGAATTCCAAATCCATATTCGTCAACTTCGAAATTCGTATCATTGTTTGTACTAGTGTCATTAATTGGCACAAAGGATCCAGGTTGTTTTGTTGTGGCAGCGGTCGTCGCCGTGAAATTAGAATTTTCTGTATAGTTACTATCAGGTGCTTCCAAACCAGTTATGTTGTCAAACCGACTGTAGTCGAATTCCTCCTCAATTGGTTTGTCATCGATTTCAAACGGTACAACAACAGCCTCTGTGATGAGAGACACTGTCGTTAGTATGTATTCCCCACTTGCAGAGCGCAATGTAAACGTGTAGTTGCCACCTTGTAAGGTTTGTGTCTGAGATACAATGCTTGATTTGATAACACTTGTTAAATCAGCATTATAACCAATACCAAGAAATGCACCATTAGTGTTGACAACAACGTAGTCTGTACTGAAGTCATAAGAAAACGGAGCGAATTCGTGTTCGTCACTAGGAAAGAAACGTGACTGTGTGGGGCAAATATAATCATTCAATGTATTCGCGATTGCAAGTAATCCATGTAATTCGTTAGTTGAACTTTGGTAAGGTTTATGTGAATTCCAATCATCAGTTATCTTTACTTGACCCGTAAATGGGGCGTTAATGTCGATCAGTATTGACGAAGATTGTACGCTTGTGGTAAGATCAGCACCATTTGTAAAATTTAAAACAGCATAATACACTCTACCTGAGTCTAGCTCCAACTCATAGAATGAGGTCTTACTGTCACCTTGTATTACATTATCCGCTGCAAGGAAACAATTTCGACTTGATACGTGTTTCACCTCACACGATGTACACTCGAATAAGCCAACATATGTTTTAGAGATTCCCGATTCCTTGTCATAGAAGTTCGCCCATGAAATATGCATTTCGGTGTTCAGACGTGCGTACGAAACTGTGTTGCTTTCGATACCATTTACAAATAAAGTACCTTCTTCAGGAGGTGTCGTGTCAACAAGGATTTGTTCACTAGTGACTCCAGTGCACATGCCAGCTTCGTCTTTAGCAATGACTGTCACAAAAAATGCTTGTCCATGATTCAATTTCAAATCGCTGATTCTCCGAAACTCATTTTGATCGACACTAGTTAACGGATAGACATCATAAACAGATGCATTTTGCTGAAATATAGTGCATTTAAGAGTATCGTTCGTGATAAAGTCGTCTTGACTGCTGAGTCCTACTTGATAGTTAATTATATCAATATCTGCCCTAAATCCAGTCCACGATACTTCGACATATGTAGTTGAAGATTGATATCTTGGCAAAGAAACAGTTCCTCCATCAATAGCATCCTCAAAGCCAACACGGATGCCGTTGGAATATCCCTCTGTGTATCCACCTGCCTTGCTGTAGGAGCGAACAGTTATATAATACTTAACAAGTTTGGATGTCAGATTTAAATGATCAAATGTATATGACGTATTGAGACCAACATTAACGAAGTAATGTATGTTTGATCGTGTCTTCGAGTAGCGCCTATCGTTTCCGATTGCAACTTCGTAATGATCTATTTTCTGTGTCGGATCATTCGACTTATCACCGAATTCGTCCCAGTTGCAGGACAATTTAGTCGTACTAAATTGGTAGTTGAGATCTTCGTTTTCGCCATCCCTTACAAGACCCGGCAGTGGAGGTTGAATTCGTACAGACATGCCATCAGAACGCGCAATCTTAGGACGACCAAGGAAATCAACAGTTTTTACAGTCACAATATATTTCATGCCGTTTTCAAGAGCAACTTCATCATTGTAAAATAGTTTTGATGCTGATGGTATTGGTTGGAAATCAAACAGGACGTTACCAGTAAGATCACTTACAGACCACGACGCTTCTTTTATTGGACAAGAATCGGAATACACCCAACGACCCTGAATAAGATTTGGTAAGGACTGGTAATCTATATCTTCCCCAGCGTTCCCGTCTATGACCGTTAATGTTGGAGCTTGACTTACTACAACGCTGTCAGATGTTATTTCTGTTTTCAAGCCAGCTTTGTTATAAATCCTTATGGTAGCATAGAATATTGTCCCAGGATTTAGTGAGAATCCATCGAAGAAAATTTTTCCATCCAGATTTACTGCTGTACCTTTGAAGCCCGATATCTCTGATCCAAATGGCTTGTATCCAATGCAAACCTCAAATCTGGAACCAACAATAAATATGTAATAGATTCAGGACATACACGGACATATCACACACCGGTCAGTAGTTTTGAAAAATAAATATGCAAATTGAAATACTAAATGAAGCCGACATTAAATCATCGGAAGTAATATTAACATGGTTTACATGGACATTCATGTTAGTGTACATACCTTTCATTGTCAATACCAGATTCATCATCGGAAGCACCATGTACTTGAAGTTCAACATAAGATCGTGGAAGTTGACATTTCTGATGTTCCAAAGCCTTGTGGGTGCCAATACTTGTTACTACATCCAGTCGCTCTGCTTGCGGTAATGTTCTGTCAATGATAATTGTTCTTCCATACGTTTTGTATTGTCCGACCACGTTAGATATTTTAATTTGGACCAACACGCTTGTCATGTTAAATGCATTTATAGGATCGTTGAGATCTCTCTCGAACTTGTGTGTACCTTTTACAATATTGTAATTATCTAAAATGTCAAACGAAAAGCTATTTGTCCCCAAGGAGACTACAATTTTGTCTACGACACTTTCATACTCTTTTACAATCTTCCACTCACATGTTAGAATGCTCTTACGCTTCGATAAATATTTTGAGCAGTCTAGATCATTAATGTCCGGACTTGTGTTATCTGCTATAATTGCAAGCGATGACGATACATTGATGTTGCCTGCTCTGTCGGACGTATTAGTAGTAATGAACGTTGTGGAACCTGGTGCAAGAGTTATCACGCTCGTCAATTCGGCAAAATTGTCAGTGAAAGGATGAAGGTCATCAAGTAATGGTAAAGAACCAAGTGCATATTGTACTGATGCGATCGAATGTTTGTCATAAACATTTGATGATATTGCCAAAGTATCTGTTGATGCCTGGTACATGACTCCATTTACGATTGATGTTGAAGTATCATTCGACACCATCTCTTCAAACAAAATTGTTGGAGGATTTCGGTCCAGCGTGATACCGTCAGATGATGAAAGGATGTATTGATCATGGCAACCTGTCACAGCTCGTATCGTTATGTAATATGTAGTATCTTCGAATAATTCAGTATGAATCTGGCATTGACCATGGGTATCATTCAACATAACCAATCCGTATCTAGTAAAGGTTTGTATGTCGGTGCCGTATTCGCCTGTACCAATAGCCCAGTCATAACTTATTATGTTACAACCTTCACTCTCAAACCCATAAAATGAAGCTGCGATGGATGTATGATCGATTGTATACATTTCGTCTTGGTAAAGGTTTCTTCCATCAAACACAACTCCGGGAATATTTGCCTGCTGTACGTGTATGGGCTTAGATTTTCCGATCAGTGATTCTAATCCAGCTCCATTTATGGCCTTAATGGACACAACATATAACACCTTTGATTCAGAGAATGTTTCAAAATGTATATTTTCTATGTGTGCAGTCGTTTCTTCTCCGTTGTATTCTGTAAACTGTTTGATGCTAACTTCATCTGCAGATGTGCCAATAGCGACTAAATAATGATCGATACCGCTATCTGAGTCTCTTGCGGACCAACTGATTCTTAAGCCATTTTGATCATCGTGTAAAACATTTCCATTTTTATCGAGTTCTTCTTCATCCTTTGGAAGCCCTATTCGAACCTAAAGCGAAAATTTAGAACAATTTAATTACAGGAACATTTAAGATACGATCTCGTTTTGCTTTCACATTTTTAACCCAGATAAAAAATTATAATTTCCGAAAGTAAGTAGGGGAAAAAAAGGTCAACACATTTGTAAGTAATCGAAACACAATTATATTTTAACATTTTGAAAAAAAATCCAACGGAGATTAAAAGCCACTTGCTCGCTTTTAAATTTTCCAAAATATTTCAAATAAATGTATGTAACACGTTATTTTGTACATTCAACGTTTTTATGTAAATACCATCCGTCCATTATATCAATAAATTGACAACCGTGTATTCTAATTTTATCTTGTATATTGAAATAGACGGTGATTGCAAAAGTAATTACCTTTGGCATAGCTGGTGGAGTTGTATCTATGGTAACACCAGCTGTCTCGTGCGACGTTGCTAACAAAGCTTGATTCAAGGCAGTAACATGCAAGGAATACTGAGCTCCATCTTTAAGGGATAAGTTCTCTAGCTTGACCGTTGTTCTTGTGAGAAATGAGGTCGGTGGAATAGTTTTATTATACTGATCACTTGAAGGCCAGAACTTCTGTTTGACTCCGAATTGTGTCTTATAAATGATGGTTCTGTATTCCTTGATACCAGACTCGGGATCATTGAAATCCCACATCAGATCCATCTTTGTTTTGTCGTCTTGGTACGCAAGTCCAGTCTCTGTGTCAGCGATCGCTTTCAACATTGGTGTGGTCAAATCTACAAGTAAGCCATTACTTTTTGCCGGAGTTTTTAAATCAGCCCCATTCACACCATGAACATTAAAATAAACCCTGTCGTTGTGCTCCATTGAAATCGTATGATCTTCAAACTCGTCGTTGTTTCCGACATCAAATGTATTCATATGCTCGTTATTTATAAATACATCAACTTCATAATGATCAATTCCACTCTCTGGATCGTAGTATCCTTTCCAGTTAGCATACTTTGACACAGTTTCAGAAGTAAATTCTTCATCTGTACTCCCATTCTTGCCATCTTGTACGTTCCCGGCTATCGGTGGCGTAATATCGACAAGAACTGAGTTGGACAGAAAGGTAAAAATAGACGTTTACAATTAGTGACATTTATGCCATAAAACACATCCATAAAACGGCATTAACAACACTATGACGCAATTTGCATTCGAAACACAAGCGAACACCCGTGATTTACTAGAATATTGTATTAAAACAAATGGTTAGGCTGTAACAATAATTGACGCCTTAGAATGCCAAACAATGAAGTAAACTAATGAATCTTTAAAAATAAGCGTCAATATTGGTGAGAGGTTTATTACGACTGAATTGATGGGCAGCACGACACCGAAATGTCTAGACATCGCCATTTGAAATCACCGCCAATATACTGTAGGAAGACAAATGAGTGTGTACGAAGGGAAGTAAATCATATTGTCTTATTATAAAGAAACTGATGCACCATTTTTGTGTATCGCACGTATATTGGTTAATATTTTGCAACGCATGTTTTCATTGGCTGTCCACCTCACAGTTTGTTTATAATCATTCTCAAGTTAATAAAAATGGGCTATTACAATAATGAGACATAACATATATACTGAATGACAAGATTTCTGCGGTGTTTTAGTTTTATTACTCATGGTTTTTCAAAAGAAGTGTTTAGTAATTACAAATTACAACATATTATATATATTGTATCTTTATGTATATTTGGAATAGTAAAAGTGAGATGTTATTAGAGAGTATAATAGTAAATAGGCAGTATACGAATTTTGGCTAATTATAAAGGATGTAGGTGTTTAATTTCAGAGTGTGTTAGAACAAAATGGATTTACTTATTACTGTTAAAACAGTTTGCCAATATAAGCCTTAAATTAAATCAAATAAAAACATATCCACCACAAGTTTTTCAGAAATACTGCGTCGTACAGTAATGCTATAAGAAAACGTCGTTCGACCAGTCCCTACCTCCGTCTGATGAACTGTTAGCAGATTTTGAATTCAGAGCGTTGTTGTAGGCAAATACTGTAGAATAATAGGTTCGATTGTGAGTCAATGACGCGGGTTCGCATGATGACTTGTCATATCGGGTTAGATTGTGGAATTTCACAATATCTTCAGAGCCTTCTGATGTTCCTACTCCCCATATAAAACTGAAATAAATTGTTGAATGTTGTCAAGTTTAGTATGTGGCGTTCCATGTAGCTACATATTCTCTCTCTCTTTTATCAGATGAATTTTGTTTACAAAAGAAAATCGTCGTTCTCAATAACATTTAAATGAGGCTTCGTCATATGTGCGAATTCCATTTGTTTGGTATGGATCATACAACCATTTAAATGTTATTTATAAATAAATATTGCTAAGTTTTAATCATTTGTCCCCTTTTCAGAAAGGTAGGACAGGTTTAAAATTAATAGAATGTGTAAACAATGAGAATTCCATGTTGCACTCCATCGACTTTACACCTATTGCCTTTAACTGAGCAGTATACTTTTGGGTTACTTTAGGAAAAGTGATCAGTGCCCATAATGCTACTCTTTCTTATTTCAATTACAACCACAATTTATTTACCGGTCTATGCCTGATTCAGGATCAAAGAAGTCTATCCACTGTGCACATATTCTTGAATCATCTGATTGGAACGCTTTATCTTTCCTCAGTTTATCGCCGTCAAGTACTGTGCCAGGAATTGGTGGTGATTTGTCAATAAGAATTGGTTCATCACCATGACCCGACGTAAATAAATCGACTGTAACAACGGAAATACAGTATGAACTAGCAGTATCCTAGTTTATTGGTCTGTGAAATGTTATATATCTATAGAAATTCCCAGACCAGTTTAATAGCTAAAGGGCTAACACATTGGAAAATGTCGAGTTAAAAGAATACATATTGTAATGCAAACAAACGTATAATAAGCGGTATATATAATGATAATAAAATAAAACTTGTTATAAACACTAAGACATATAAGATGCTACCCAATTCGATTTGAAATCTACAGTTGAGTAGTTCAGTTAATTCATTTCTTTATTCGTCAAGCAAAAACAGTAATTTTAAAATGTGTTTAGAAGACAGCTATTCAAACATTTTAACCAAACTTACCATTATTTGTGACTCTGATACGAATCCATGCAGGAATACCTTCTTTTAAACCAAGATCTTCCACAGCAACAAACGGGTCATCTCTGTCCATGGAGGCATGAAGACTATAAGCTTTCAATTGAACATCGTACTTTGTCTTACCCAGTCCAAATTCGGCGTCAGATATTTTAGACAGGTCATCTGTTGCATTGTAATATATTGCGATAAGATCGAAATCTTCATCGTATATTACATCAGTGACTCCATTGAATACCGGAGGCGTGGTATCGACGATAAATGGTGTAGAATGACATACGGTAGTAACAAGGGAACCACCTAGTTCAGCTCCATTTAGTGCCTGGACAGTGACATAGTACGGACCATCAGGTACATGTATTCCTTTCTGGAATCCGGAATCTGTCCAGAATTTTTTACTGGTCAGGTGAACATAAGGATCTCTATAGCTGACAATGTCCGTTCCACAAACATATGTACCAACAGCCCACGTGTACCCCCAAATTCCACTCTCATTATCATGGAAACCTTTCCAGTTAGCTGAAAGTAAGAAACAGGGACAATAAGTTACATTGCAATATAAGACTTTTTATTGTAAACCATTCAATGAAAACTATATATCGTGATTTGACTCTTACCGTTGTCCTTTTTGTTTGGGGCATATGTTTATTCGTGTAAGTATACAAACTCGAAATTCCATTCTACAGCACACATGGTAGAGCTTCAACTTCGGTGGCAATTATTTTGTGATCATTCGGAACTTCAAGTCGAGGTAACTGTTTTTATTTCTTCTTGACTTTTACGATATAAAGCGCAGTCTGCGCAGCTAACTTAAATCTATTCATGCTTTACCTGAGACATAATGGTTTGTTAAAGTATAAAGTTCATCACGTAACGGTTCATGCCCATTGAACACCGTTCCGGATCCTGGTCCGTCTGTTATAATCCTACAATGTTCAAGAAATATATTCATCAAAGGATAAGACATGGATCAAGTAGTTAACACAATTATGTTATAAGTTCGTATTTTATTTCAATAATGTATTTCACCACTCGGAAATAGTGTATTAATAATGTAATATAATAATAATGCGCCCTCGGTCGATATTACTTTTACCAGATTGATAAATCATGAATCGTCCTCATTAAAAGGCAATACTTGTATGAAGTCTATTACTGAATGAATTTTTGTTAAAATTGTTATAGTGTTTGTTCTATCGCGGCAGCATTATATACAAATGTACCGCTTAAATTAATCGTGCATTTTTTTTGCATTTTATTTAGCTACTTATGTGGGATAAAGTGTAACAACAAAGTCGACAATGCACAGAATCATAGTTTGAAAGCAATGAGCTTGATGTGCAAGCATCGTATAAACGTTATTATCATTCTTATCATAAGGCCAATTAAGAAATATGAGAAATGACTATATTTATAATAATGGCCTGTTGAACTGTTTAAAGTTCAGCTTTTTGCAGGAAAAATTCATACCTGTGATTATCTTTCCATGTAACATCTGTACATCGCTGTGTGACTGCCGCTGAACAATTATCTGCTCGAAGTATGTCACTGGTAGCATTTATATGTCCGGGCTCAGGAGGATTGAAATCCACCATTGTACCCTTCCCAATGAGAAAAGCGTCATACCCCAGTATATTGCCTACCCGTGTGTTAACAAAGTAGGTTGTTCCATGTGTAAGGGGTAAATCTGTATATTCCAATGGCGTGTGGTACCCGGACCCTAAGCGCTCATAATTGCTGTATGTTCCACTTATTCGTAAGTAAGCATTTGCTCCTTGTATGACATCATGAAAGTCACAGGTTTCTGAATGATGTTCATAGTCAAACGATACGCAGTTTAATCCGTATTCGATGCATTTCTGTGCACACAGTTCAGGAGTTCTAGTTTTTTGAGTGCTTAGAATCCATGCAACCAGTTTGCCTTCTCGTGGAATCGTAAAGTGCTTAAGTGAACCTGAAATCCCTTCACGTGTCATAGAATGGTCTAAATTCAACTCTTGCCAGGATACAAACTGGGATCCAAACTGACCGGGACTGAATCCAACGGCCTTGTAATGGGTTTCAACCAAAGGACTGTCTTCAAATGCCACAACAGACGCGATCAGTTTGTCAGGATGACTTGAAAACGTGTATGCATGTTCAACTCTCCCGTCAGGCAACGTACTGTCGTAAGTATTTAATGAACATTGACTAATTGACTCAAGACCTTGGCTGTTTCGTGCTTTTACAGACCAATACACCGGGACCCCACCAGGTAGTCGTGCTGGTACCATCAGACTATTTCCGCCCATATCTGTCCAATCCACTAGATTCGTACCGCCTCGATGTGTGCCGATAGCATAAAACAATTTCACTTCACTGACCTCATCTTGAGCATACATCTCCAACCTAAAAGCTGTATCGTAATACGGTCTGTTTGGTATTTGTTTGACAATGCAACCCCTTGTTCCAGATCGTTTCCTTCGCTCGTTGATAGTTGCAGGCATTACATCGGGTGGAGAAGGGTCATCATCCCGTTTTTTCTTATCGAAAATGTTCATTTGGATTTTCGGCACTGAGTATTGCCACAGAACGCCTTTGAAAACTGTTACTGTTGTGAATATCAGTCTTAATTCTGCAAGTGCCGTTAACTTCAAACGTAATGGTGTAAATTCCATGTCCATTTTAGCTCTATAATATAATATCTAGATAACAGAATGTAAGGCCAAATAAAAACATACAGGAAAAAAAGACTTTCATGTCAATTAAACTGAGCTAATAAGCTTGATTGTTGAATAGAATTCGGTGTTGTAGATCAAGTTACAGGAAAGAGAAATGTCTTCTATCTTCAAGAGATTGCAAAGAATGCCTACTGTGGTAAACCACTTCAAAAGGCGCGGCGAGTGTACGCTCTATTGTGTAATATGTTTGGCAAAGTTCGTAACAGCAAAATGCAATTATCAAAGTTGAGATAATTACCGTACTGTGCATGTATAATAATGTTTGGATTATTTGTCAGATTTCAATTTTCTTTTTTTTAATTTAATGAATGATTATCTATCCTGTATAAAGATAATCGATGGCTGTAAAGACAATACTACAATGGAAAAAAATATGTTACCCAACGTCTATTGGATATTTGGAGAAGACCAGCTCCGACGACATTGGGAATTTAGTTTCCAAAAGATAACCATCCAGCCTTATCTCGCCTTTTGCAAACCCAATATCAACCACAGCCTCACCCCATACTATTCCACCAACAAACGGTGCCAACGTGACCTAGGGTAAATAAAAGTTGGCAAATAAATATTCGTAATATCTAATACACCGTCCTTCCTGAACATTTAACATGGAATTCTAATTAACATCGAGTCGGGTACTGTCTGTATATATTAGTTCAACGGTGGATATTAGTCTCACTGCTTACGTTCAGGTTACGTTGTGACGTTGTACATAATGTTAGCTTTATACGACAAATTCATCCTAGACATTTTCTATAACTGGGTGGTCATTCATAGAACACAAAACTCTTACTGAACGCAATTATACAACCAGTCTGGTACTGGCTGAACACCTTAGCCAATTCGTTTTTTGTTTTCATGTACATTAGATATAAGTCAAACTACCTGATTTCTGGTTACGTTTTAAAATTGTATATAAAGTTAAATTTGTAGGAGAAATGTAATAAATGCATTTTCTTTACCTTGGAAGTCATACTAAGAACACAAAGTCCAACCTTTACTTTTAGGCCAACCGCTCCACCAGCTCCAAAACCTAAAAAAAATGCCAAATTTTGTGTTTAAGAGGCAAACAAATTTAGAATGTATATCTATGTATATTTTATGTATCGAATATTATTTTTAATAACAATAACAAGCAAATTGAGTTGTATAAACCAAAATGATATATGTATCTTTACTAGTTCAAATAAAATAATCCCAAATGTAACATATTAAGATTATTTACGTTAGACCTTGAATGTAAGGTATACCAACCGAGTATCAAAGGCACTGGACCGACCATGAACAATTGGTTGAATTCAAAGAATGGTATGTCAGGAGGTTTAATTGGGATGTTGGCAGACACGCAGAAGTCCATCTTGTCTTTAAACTCCGTTATGATATCCCCAAGTTTATCGACAGCATCTTTCATTAACTGAAATTGTTCACATTGCATAAACTGATTTAAGGTTTTGAAATCGAATTGACTGAGCCGGATTATTATGTTTTATTCATTAAAACCTCACCTAAGTAAAGAGTGGCTTGCATTTTTAATTACTTTTTACGTCTCAATATTGATAGCAAGATTGAATGAATACATTGCGAAAATACATAATTGTTTAGCCAGTCCAAATGAACGAGTGTAAACCAATAAGGACGATTCAACCTTAAATTCCATTGTAGACAATATTTCGGTTGCCTCTACGTAAAGTCATTTGTTTATATGTTTTGGTTAACTCGCATTCGACATTATTTTCGAGATACTAAGATCAAGCAATTCCGATTGTCACTATATTATATATATAATGAGACACAACAACTGTCATGTACCTCTTTGACAACTGTATCCCTGACGTCCTCGAGAACTTTTGTCGTTTTCTTATCAAGAACTTGGTATTCAGCCAGTTGTCCTAAGAATGTAGGAATGCTCATGTTATAGATGGCCATATCTTGTGAAGTAGCTGAGGAGAAATGTGTGTATTGAGCATCGTGTAATCAATAAGCAAAGTATAAAGTTGCAATAACAACGTTATAACATGCATGCGTGTTTAAAGGAAAACATTATGACATAAATTTACTGTATAATATGCGCTATCCAAAACATCTGGCAGCAAACACGTTTCAGCAAGGGTTTGAATATGTAGGCTTGTGTATGCATACATTCACATCTGTATTCCAATGTCATACTGCTGGTATACCCATCATTTATGTTTGTCGTTTTTGTATTTGTTTACTTGTATCAATATGATTGCATGTCTTCTTGTGCTTTGTGGGTGGCTGTGTACTTTGTTCGTGAAATTTCTTACTCGACACCTTGATTGATGCATATATTGTTTAGTTGGTTATGTTGGGGTCAGCACAGTTCTAACCAGTGCGCTCTTTCGACAGCAATTAGGCAACTGAGCAAGTCACTCCATAAGTTTCCCATGATACTAGCTCATCCACGTACAAGTATTCGGCACATTTTCACACAATTTCAGTCTTGAAAAAACCCAGACATACTTAGCTATTTTATCGTCCTTTAATACTACAGCAAAGATACACCTTATCGGTTGTTACAAATTATATCCAATGAAAATTATCATCGGCCTCTATATACTTACATCTTTTATCCCGACAATGTCCGATCTTGAATTTTATTTCATGAAATAAGTCTATCGGAGGTAAACATGAGGAAAACAATCCTACACATAACTTAATCTCGGCTGATAAAGAGAGTTCGCCACCTTCTAGCTTCGCATTTCCCACCATGGACAATTGCATTCCAAATAATGTAATTTGCAGGTCTAGTTCTTCGTCAATTCCTGTAAAAAAATTGTATTTTGCGCTTGCGTTTAATTAAAGTATGTACACAAGGTGGTTATAACACAAAGAGATGAATACGACTATAGATATGGTGCGTAATGGGTAATATTTTTTAATAATTAGTTATCGTCCACTTAGACAATTTTGTTGGAAATGTATTTACCATACAGCGGTAAATGTGAGTATGGATAGCTGCTAAATCGATATAACTCCTAGCATTTTTCCGACAGTTATGCTCCCCGTTATGATTTGGGAACATTTTAAAGTCCCCATTTCGCCCGACAGTTTGTGTTCACTCCCCCGTTCGGTCAGAAGCCAATTTATTTTCTTGGCTTGTCCTGTTTTGCATTGTCTTGGGAATGTAGCGTTCCCTGTACTAATTGAATCCGTTAAAGGAGATTCAATATAACGAGCAAGAGCACTAAATAAACTAACATATGACATATTCGTGTTTTATTACAACAAATTGGTCCAACGTGGTAACATACTTGCTACCAGGGATTGTTGCTTGGCATGCTATGGAAAATAAGAAGGTATTCACCTATTTTTGATATTTTCTTACCATGTACTTGGATGATCTTCGTCTTGTCCAAATACTTGACTTCCACTTTCAAGTTTTCGGGTATTACCGCAACGCTGACTTCAATGTGTTTAGTTTCTGATCCAAATGGTATTGGTACGCTGCATGTTACTCCAAGGCAACAGTCATGTACAGTACACACGTGACCTAATCCAGATGCAATCTTACCCTTAAAACCTTGACATGCTGTAAGAAAATGCCATAGGAAATGTGTGAATTGAAACATTCAAGATATAATGGCAATGTATTCACTTTGTATTAAATAGAAATGCTATATGACGTATGGCCATTCATTTCTTCAGATTAACGGATATGATCGTAAATGAAAGAATAACTAATTCCGTAATTCCATAGTTGTAAATGACAGTGTTGCAATCACTCAACAAAATGGCGATGCATTTGTATTAATGAGGTATGTCCAATGTTGTCCAGTTAGGTATTGCGGTTATTGGATACAATTATGTTTCCTGGACCTCAATCGTGTAAGTTTGCATAACGTGTTCAATTACTACATTACCCATTTAATTGTAAGACAAAGTATTTTCCGCTATTTTGAATTTATTCAAAGTTATAATGAATGATTTCATTATAATCACACGAAACAGTCGAAGTTGTTTATGTCATTGAACTTTGTTTGTAGTAGAAGCTGTTAAAAGCGTTCCGTAACCGAGGGGATGAGATACCTTAAATCTTAGATCATATCAGAGTAAAAGAGGGAATCCGTTGCTACAGGGAACTCATACGTATGATAAGCATAAACGTACAAACGAATCAAGTATATCATTGCGATTTATAGCTTGATAGATAACTCAAATAATTGCTTTTTAATGGTCAGTCGATAAAAACGCATCATGGACTTGTCTTACCCTTTCCAGCCATTGTCATCAGATCATCAGCAACGGTTCCTGCGTCACCTCCTTTTGACGACAATGATAGTCCCTTTATTTTCATGAATTTCTTCATGAAGTGTAGAGACATTGCGGCTGGATTTCCCACTGGAAGGCTCGTCATTGAATTGGAAAGTCTACCAATTACTGTATTAAAATCTTTGAAGAGATTGTTATCCTTATTCAACTTCCCTAGTATCCAATCAACGTTGTATTTATTCACATTGACAATATCTAAAATGTTAGGTACCTTTGGACTGAAAGAATTAACAAAATGTAGATATACTAAATAAACAAGAAATGGGCAATGCCCACAAACCAGGTTTTAAACCTAATTATTTGTAACCAAGGCTCTACTTGTATAATGAATACATGATAATCATCAATGCTGCAAAGAAGCCAGAGGTGATACATGCATACACACACTCACACTTAGATATATCATGTATATATGCAAACACTATACAACAACTTTGATGTCAATACACCCACGAATAGGGAAGATAATAAGTGGAAACTGAATTTAAATTTTAAATGACCTTGACCTTGGACGAAACGAACCCAAAAGCAATCCCAAAGGAGATCTTCACATGTTCTTACTATACACCAAGCTTGATGTCAATATGACCAATAAATCTAAACTTATTAGCCGACGAGCAAATTGCAATTTTTAGTAAAGGTGACCTTGACCTTTGACGAAACGATTCCAAAGCAATCCCAAGCGAGCTCTCCACATGTTCTTACTGAACACCAAGTTTGACGTCAATATGATCAACGAAACTCAAGTTATTCGCCGGAAACCAAATTGCTACTTTTAGTAACGGTGACCTTGACCTTTGTCAGAACGGGTCCAAAACCAATCCCAAACGAGCTCTCTACATGTTCTTACTATACACCAAGTTTGATGTCAATATGATTAACGAAACAAAAGTTATTCGCCGGAAACCAAATTTCTATTTTTAGTAACTGTGACCTTGACCTTTGACAGACCAAACCCAAAAGTAATCCCAAGCGAGCTCTCCACATGTTCTTACTGAACACCAAGTTTGATGTCAATATGATCAACAAAACTCAAGTTATTCGCCGGAAACCAAATTGCTATTTTTAGTAACAGTGACATTGACCTTTATCAGAACGGGTCCAAAAGCAATCCCAAGCGAGCTCTCCACATGTTCTTACTATACACCAAGTTTGATGTCAAAATGATCAATGTAACTCAAGTTATTCGCCGGAAACCAAATTTCTATTTTTAGTAACGGTGACCCTGACCTTTGTCAGAAAGGTCCCAAAAGTAATCAAACGGGAGCTCTCCATATGTTCTTACTGTACACCAAGTTTGGTTGCAATATGATCAACAGAACTCAAGTTATTCGCCGGAAACCCCCAGTTTGACACCCGCCCGCCCACCCGTCCGCTCGCCCGCCCAAGGACACACACCATTCTAATAACCTGGTTTTTTTTCAAAAACCTGGTTAAAAAATAGAATCTACGATTAAACTAAAAAATGTATAATTGTTAAAATGGGCGGTTCGTCTTAGATTTTTAAATAAGACTCGTTATTATTATCTGTCATTCATCGAATATTTATTAAAAACATATTCTCTTAATTTATTCCTCTTCCGCGTCTTTGAAGAAAGTTATGCGTATGAGTCCGTTTTTATTGTCTAGAAAACTATTCAGCAGAGGTTCAACACAGAGGTAATACCTACCCATTTTTACCGAAAAGAGCATTTTTGAAGAATTCGGCAAACTTTTTAGCTTCTTTCTTTAGACTTTCCTTAAAACTGTCAGCGATCGAAGTAGAATCATAGAGAGGCGAACCGTCATGTATATATTCACTCTTCTCTGCACCATGCATGTCATCTAGTCCCTCATGCGAGTCTCTCTCAATTTTTTCTTTCTCACCATTCGGTTCTTCGTCTCCTGAGGATTCTCCGGAGTCAAATGTCTGGCCTATGTAACTAGAAAGTATCAAATTATGTCAAAATCTAAACGCACGATTCACGAAATTTCTAGGCTATTATTTTGTTGGTCTATATGGTGATTCCAAAACCTATTAATAATGGTTGTAATTAAGTGTATACATTACAAATCAAAATCTGAGTATTTTAGTGCTTCTATTTGCGTAATTGTTTATTAATAAGTCTCCACTTTCAATACAATTTCACATATACTTACCGAAATTCGTAATCATTACATTCTTTTATCCATTTGGGAATAGGAAATAGCCGGTCAAGGAACGGTCCCGGATCCGTATAATCATAGTCCTCGTCCGGACCCGTCGTGTCTTTAGGACTTCTTACAGACACGTGAATATAATTAGGACTACATTTCGGTGCCTTTGAAGCTCGTCCTATCTTATGGCCTGCCTTTGCCGCTGGTTCGCCACTTGCATACTGAGGCTTTAGAATGATGTTTTCTATAACAATTTCAAACGTAGTAAACTCTGCATCTGTCGGTTGAATAATAACCTTATTTCCTGGCTGTTTATGCACAAGTCCATTTACGGGCATGACAATCTGCCAGGGTAAAAAAAGACAAATCATACAGTAGCTTTAAAATACCTAATCATAATCAATAAGCTTGTAGACACATTTAGGTATCATGAATAAATCATTTTAGAAAATACAATGATATAGGAAATGTGAAATTGCGCGCTAGAATTCGAATAACTTTCATACTTACTGACTGACTTTCCCCTAGCTCGATATCCACGCCTGTGGTATTGAATGTTTTTTGGGTTGTTGTCGGCCAGACGCCTTCCTTACACTCACCCTTGGCCTGGCGACGTTCCGTCGGAAAGTTTTTGTGAAATTTAGGGCCAAACACTTTCTGAACAAGTGACTTACTAGTTTCTATTCTGTAAGTAACATATAATGCATTTCATACACAGCAGTAAAACCGATTTAGTGAACAACGAAACACATCTGGAAACATTACAATAAATGTCAAAAGGCTGTCCTAATACATTCAAATTATCAATTATTAACTATTTAATTGCAAATATGTCTTGTCAAATATATACCATGTATAATGAACACAATGCACTTCTTCAATGCCAGTACTAACTTGAATTATTAATCAAAGTCACTGTAGGTTACAGTGTTTATGAATAAATGAGACACTAAGTTAATAAATAAAAACAGTGTTGTATTACTGTGTATGTGTGTCCTTTATGACATTTTTGTACGTTTAGTGACAAAACCAAATAGTTTAAGAATAAAGAAACGTTGATTAACGAATACAATTACAAACATGGTTTTGACACGTTTAGCACAGATCTGAACGGATATCGTTACCTTATATCAACAGTTCGTTTCACAGTTTTTCCGTTAACAACAATCTTTATCTTTATTACAAATGTCTTTAGAAGTCCAGCTTTCAAGTACATGATTACTTACACTTTTTTGATTTCCTTGTAGGCCAATTTAATTCCCTTGATAACGTCCATAATTAACTTGAACTCCTTAACAAATGGTTCCACTATGTGAAGAAGTGGTTGCAAGGGTGCAAGTACCTTGTCCCATTCTGCTTTCAAATTTTCTTTCAATTCCTGAATCGACTGTCTCTGAAATATGATTGGTGTCTGTTATTATACATCTGCTATTTATTATTGGTTGTTTAAACCGGTAACTATAGATAAACTTTTAAAGGTACACAGTCTTATTTATGTGCTCTACAACACTGCATTATCACTTTTCTTACATGTTTCCCAAAACCACATATACACGCGTCCGATACAGGTATTTTCTATCCTGACCTACGTGTCGAGCGATTGCTTGCGTAGGATATCGTGTTTTGCAGTTCCAGGAAACCTTAAATGTAACAATACAGTGTTTTAGACTACGACTGTATTAAAGCTTTAATATGCCATTTTCTCAAAATTATTACTTAGCATATTTTGATTGAAAATAATTTAATCTACCTTTAAGTTTTGTTTAACTATACTCAGACAAGTACAACATGTAGTTGTTTTCTCAATTATACCGACTTGGTTGGCCCTCTATGATATAATAATCAGTACATGACAAGACAAACAGATTGACTTCCTACCAATACTTAGTACCGATACACTGTGTGACCAACATTTACTTCATTACGTTTGCGTTTGGTTTTGGTAAAAAATGTTTTTAATTTATTAATTATTCAGTTATTAGCTCCGATCCTAACATGTTTGACCCCTTGGCCGCTACCCTACTGTTTATATTCTTAGCATAACGGAAAATCCGTAGACCCGGATTCGATTCCCGGCAGCGCCATTGACCGATGTTTCGTGTTTCACAAACATGACTTTATTTTAACATTACTCACAGTTGCATCGATACCGTCACTCAACACTGAAGTCATTCTTTTCTCTACGGAAGCATGGTCCCGACGTTTTCTGTCATCGATCGAACTCACAAGTGTTTTAAACGCCTCAGCAAGTCTCCTAATAATACTTGGGATTTGTTTGGCAGTGTTCAACCATTCAACTGCTCGACCTGTGACATTTAACAAATTATATAATGACATAAATTTCTCTTATATGTATGTAGACACTTTGTAATCAGCCATACGATATTAATGTGTTTATATGAATACGATTATGTTCACTGCACAACATGCACAAGGTAGAGACAAACGTAATATTAACTAGAACTCTGAGTGTGTCTTACACATGTCTTTCACAGTTGTTAAAGTGAATCAGTCGTCAACGAGCAATTGTTCCGTGTAATTTTACAAAATACGTGATGGTTGAATCAAATGCAAGATTTTCCGAATACCTGATCTGATAAAACAATCTGTATAATTCTAAAAAAGAATCCAAAGAAAAGTTACATTTCATGCATTCACTTCGACCCTCAGCAGGAGACTGCAAAACCGACAAGCCACCTGACATGGATAGCTAACAGCACCACAAGATGTTATTGACAACAAAAACAATACAATTAAACAAATCAATAATCCTGAGTGGAAACAAATTGATGTAGCAAATTAATGCATGGGATTTAGTCGATTTAACCGGTTTCCTACCTTTTTATCCCACCCGAGTATGTTGAAAAGGGAATCTACAAATATGATGAAGTTGCCCTTGTTTCGAAATTGTTTTAAGTCCACCGAGTAAGTGATAAGGTCAGGGAACGGAGAATATTTGCTGTTGTACATAATATATACTAGCATATACATTAAACACGCACATATTAAAGAGAATATTACCTTTTAGAAACATACAGGAATCAATAACTTTGTTTTTAACATCTATTGACATTGTTATGGCCGTCTTTACGCTGAAAAATGAAAGATAGTTAATGCACTTTGAAAATAACGTTGTATCTGTTTCTTATTATTTGGTAAAACTGCTGGCAAGTTACGAATCTAAATATGACCAGCTATACAGTGTTGGTTCTTGTAGTCAAATCGATGGTTAATAAATACGCTGCATCTAGGTTTCGCACTTGTACTAAAATAGTATACATTTCTGAATCAATAGTTGTAAAGGGAAACTCCGATACTGAATTACCACCAGTAAATGTGTTGCTTATACCCACGACAGGCTCAAAGACACAACTCTAACGGTTTAGCTAAACTAAATTATGACAGAGACAACAATTGCAATTTACGCTGGGTTTAAACGATATTTCTAACGCTATTTTAGTGACTTGTTTGATCTAACCAGCTCTCATGTTACAAGACCGTAGCCTGCTGCACCTGAATTCTACTCCGAATAAACACAAGACAATCGTTGATGCTAAACATCAAAGGCGCCGCTTATGAATCATTAGGCATTGAAAGCAAATCTCGACCGGTCTACGGTCTACGAAGGCTCTCATGAGCGGCGCCAATAAAATAAATCAAGAATATTAATTATATAACATATTATATAAATATAATATCAAAAGAGCTAACCTACCATTTTGTATTTTGAGAATCTCTAAATTATGACATATTTATCTGAAATGATGAACGTGATTGACAGGTTTACAACGACATTTTTCGATATTCTCAATTTATTTAAATCATAAATGATATACCTTACTGCAATAAAAGGGACAAAATGTGTCTGGTTGTTTGTTTAGAATATAGGTGAAATAAAACTGGCAAGTTAGCACTTTTGACCAGTATACTTACTCGGTGATAGCGCGTGACATTGCTGTTATTGCTTGCAGCGGGTTATCTATGAGATGCTTTAGTGAATCCCAAATAAGGTTGACTGCTTCTACAATCTTCTTAGCAATATATGGCAGGGCTGATGTCACGGCATCAACAATATCCTGTAATATAAATGTGTATTTATTGTCAATGATATTACATTACAAATATTATATTGTTCAAAATTAGCGCTATTCAGGTGATTTTAAATTTGTATTACGATCAAACCATTAACAAATATGCTTTCAAGGCACTAATATACAAAATAAATTCAAGATTCCGAAAGAATATTTTTTTATATCATGAAGTAACGATGACATACAATAATATTATAACAACAATTATAATGATAATAACGTTCATATATATTTATATATAGTCAGTTTTTATTTACTTGAACCCGGTTGTAAACATATTCTTACTCAATCAGCCAATGAAAACCCGTATTGGAAAATGTATACCAATATAATATTGTATGCACAATGACTGTTTTCTGATTTTAGCGTTAACGTCATGTCCGTGGTGCTGCAACGTTGATGCAAATAATCATTTTGATTATTTAAGTTTGCGAAGAACTTAAAAGTACTCTCATTCATTTAAAACATATTGTCTTAGCCGTTTGATCCAGGTCTTAAAGCAGTTTTCATTGTTCTGATAAGAACATTTTAAGAAAATAATCACAGGGGCCCAAGTTAGGTGAATAGTGCGGGTGGGGTAGAAATTGGACATTTTTTTCTTATGAGCAGGCGCATTGTAATTAAGAAGTTTAATGTACCTCCAGCCCGTTGAGGGACGCTATTTCTGATTATTTTTATTCTGAGTATTTTAAGTAGTTTGAGTACAGCGTTTTTGTTTAAGTGTTGCAGTTGCCCTTAGGAACAGGAATTTGAAGAGCAAAAGTTTGAAAGTTGCTTGTAAAGAAAAGAGAAAGTTCTTGACAGTTCTGCCATGTTTGAATATAGGTGGACGCCTAATGTTCTTCGTGGCCCAAACATGGTTTGAAAATTTTCTCTTTGACTCAAAATAATGCACCCAAATCCTAGGACGACCGGAACGCACATCATTGTTTAGCTGCTGTCAACACGACAATATCAACCCACCAACGATTAATCAGTAATCTGAGTCCCTCACATATATCACAAACCTCCAATGATATACTTACCTTATATTAAGGCTCTTATTTCAGTTGCCTTTTCGGCTCTTTTGAATGCAGTGTAATGAGTAGATGATAGAGCAATGCATATTTTATCTGTGTTACGTGTCAGTGAACACGCTATCGATACCAGCCCTGTGTTCAGTTACGGCTAACAGATGCGAACTCCTTTGTGTTGTATCCCGTGCCAACCGTATCTCATTGACTTCACACGGGGAACCAAATTGCAAAACGTTACAAAACGTGAGCCGCAAATACCTTTACTGAACGCAGGTCAGTTTACACAGTGCACGAATTTCTAGCTTTGCTTGAAAACCGCAGACATTATTTTTCGAACACCAAACGTATCTAGTCTTTGTCATTCGACATGCCACCGACAATGTTCCCACTTTTATAGCAAAATTAATAAAAAAAACTCATAGCTCAGGATTGTGAGTTTTACATAATTATTCTTCCAGAATATTCAATACTTACGTAGTAATCCCTTTGTTCTCCATGGTATTTTTATGAGGCTAGACAGACATGATTAACTACGAACTAACAGATAAACAAACACTCTTTCTTTATAAAGACTTTGTTTACGAAACATAATTTTTTATCATATTGTAGAAAATAACAACAGAAACAGCCTGTTTCAAAATACATGTACATATAACACTCACATTGTAAAATTTGAGGATGTCTTGTTTCACCCCATCAACAAAGTTGCGAACTTCTTGTATGATGATTTTGATTTCTTCGACAATAGTTGATCCAGCGATATTGTAAACCTTCTTCACAAACGCTTGCAAGTTTGAAGCAACCTCGCCCATAATTGTAGGGAGGTTTTTGACAGTTTGCACAATCATATTTATTATATTCCCTGCCGAATTATCTGGAAGGATATTAGAACCATACAATAAAATTAACCAAATATAGGGAGAGAAGAGCATCGTGGACTAGTGGAAGAGTGCCGAACTCCGGCTACGGATTACCAAGGTTCGTTTCCTTTCTTTACGGAGATTCTTCCTGGGTTGTCAAATCCCTGAATTTGGCGCGGGTACTGGTAAACTAGTAAGCACTCACCGAGTTTTATGTATTACTGCTGTAAGAACATGAGTCACAATCGGTGTTGAATAAATATGCTAAATCATTATGAAAAGACTGTTGCACAGCATGTTACAATTTCTTAACTCGGTAATCGAAAATCTCAAAAAGGTCCTTTTTAATTTGTATACCGCGTAAACTCTCAAGAACATCAACGTCTCTTTAACAACATTCACATTAATTTTCCCAAAGTAAATTTACAACCGATGTTAATGTTTCCAATTCAACAAACTCTCAACAATAGCCGAAAATATCTTCTCCCAAAGGGTTTCGCTCTGGGGGTGATTCTGTACTTACACAAACTCCAAATGGCAAAAGCACACATTGAAGCAACTTGTTAAACTTACAAAAATACAAACAGCACATCGATCATTCGGTCCAAAAAATCACCCACAAAACAAGTGTTTGTTCATTTTATATTGCTGTAGGTACTGTCATAAGCTTATTGGAATCAAATGTGACGTGTTGATAACATTCCTTAACTACATGTTTTGTTCGCGCTTAACTCTTATGTTTCGATTTTGTTTTCAATTATACATTGTGGCGAGTTTACCAGTTCTTGTGGAATTCATTATCTATGAGTACATATTTGTGTTTCCGCAATCAGTTGACAATGAGAGTCGGAGGCCAAATGACCGTAGCTAAATGTCACTTGACCTGTCCCGTCCCTTAAAAGAACCCGGCCCCAGCAGTCTACTAACTGAGCCACCCAGGCGGACATGGGGCTCTACACATTTTAATAAATGTCATAATGATAATAATATTAAAATTACCTTTGAATACTTGTATGATTTCTTGGAAGTTTGTTATAGCGTTTTTAATTGGGACTACAATTTTAGCTACAATCTTGTCGTAGATTTTTACCAGGTCTGACAGACTGTCAATTCCAAAGTCCTGAAATACATATACCGGTGTATGCGTTTAACGGTACAAACAGCATACAACGCTCATGAGCTTTAAACAGTTAACATTTGTTTAAAAAATACGAGATGAGGGAGACAAGAACTGCGTAAAATTTTAATGTGTACATAATTTCAATTTTAATAATTTATAAACAAACATACACAAGTCATTGATATACAAAAGATATATTGAAAGTAATACTAGATATACCAAAACCGTCACATACCAAAATATGCAAACTAATTCATCATCGTACGTTCTTTCAACTGATTTCAACCCGTTAAAGTACTGTCCTTAAGGAGGCATTTACTTTCTATTTTATTTCCATGGTGCCTGATATTACATTTCTGTATACAGATTTGAGACCATATCTCTATAAATCTTAAATATAAGTAAAATGCTACATTCAGCATTTCTACGACAACGGGTTGAACCTTTGTTTTAGAGCAATAGATGTCGAAATACTACAATCCTTACCTTCAAGACATTTAGATCATATTTTATGTGCCCTTTAAAGCAAACGTGTGCTCTAATAATGTCTACTTGAAAGTTGATCATGCCAACATGGGCCTCAGCGTATGCTCCATCATAAATCTCAACCATGAAATGGCCGCTAAGTAATGCTGAAATTGTACCATGTTAGCGACTTAAAACAATTAACTTCAAGGGACTAATTGGAAATATTTGTTATCTGTACAACAAAATATTAATTGCGGATAAAATAAAATTCTTTCAACTCTTATTTATGAATTAATACCATTCAAGGCAAATAAAGTTACAAGTGAAAAATTTGTAAAGATCTATTACCCTTACAAATAAATGTATAACCATGAACAAATCATTAAATATTTATAAATGAAGTTACGCAAGACATGACAAACGTGCCTGACTTTCTATTTCAACCTAAAGCAAACCCGCCATTTAGTACTTCGAGAATACAACGTACACAAAACATTTAAGATAATGTTGAAATGTATTTCCCAGGTCAGATGACCTATAATAAACAGTGTAGGTAAATTGTATTGATCACGCACCGATAATTTAGATATTTTTATACTCGTTCCTTCGATGTCGATTTCCGAACTATGCGAAAATTGCCGAGATGTTGCGATTATTGAATCTTAGTGCAATCAAATCAAATCAAACAATGTATCCAGTAGCATTAGCGAAACTAATACTGGCAGGAAGGCACTTTTACCCAGAATAAAATTCTTTCTTTCAAAATACAAAACGAAGTAAATACCCAATTTAAGGTCCAAAATATTCCGCATATGTAACCCAAAACTTGCTCCAATGTTGGATGTTCCTATTGTTTTGTCCCATTCAATACCTGGTGGCTTTATAATTACACGTATCCCTTGTTCCAACGTTTGTAACAAACCTCTTTTTACACGGGATACTATTGGATAGCTGTAATTCTTACTGTAAATTATTACAAGAAATCATATAATAGAAATTTCCAAGACAAATTTAGACACAAGAACAATGAGGAAGCACACGTAGGGAGGGATACAAGACTAAACGGGCCAGGAGATACACACATGATTAGGGACACGTTGTTTGTTCAAAGTTCTGTCATTGAGAGTCGAAATTGATGTCGATTTACAAACTAACATAAACGTATTATTTAATACCACATTTGTATTCATTTATTTAATTCCTTGCTTATTTATTTCAACCAACTTCGCATCAGGAAAAAATAATTGGAGGTACTTTTCTTTGTTTCTTTCTTCGATATCATATTTTACTTTTTTTATTCATCTTTTTCACTAACACAAGTAAAACTTTCATTGGCATAATATTCTGCCAATACTAAATGATAAGCAATACTGACCTTAAAACAACATTTTCATGCTCAGTGGTAAAGTTCGTACGTTGTGGATGCTTTTTGAGAACAACAACCGCAGCCTTTCTAACAATGTCGTCGTCATCATCGACCGCACTTGTCACTAGCGCATGCGCACTCTGTAAGATATAGACGAGTTCATAGGTGCGTCTAAAAATGTTTGTGCAGTATAGCATGTATTATGCTGAAGTATTATTTCTTACTAATTTTGTAACAAAATATATACATTACCGAAGTAGACTTTGCGTTTGTGTTTTGTACTTTTTTTGTCTTTGTATTTGATTACTTGTAGATGTGTGTTCTCATGTTATTTTGTGCTTTTCGGAGTGTATTTTTATGGATATTTCTTAATTTATGTTTGTACCATTTTTAACTAAATAAATTGATTGTGGCTGGGCAATATTGCAACGAATGTGTTTGAAGAGCAAAGCCACAAGCGTTGAATGCCATTAGGCACATTTCATACCCTGCTTCTAGTTGGCTTAATTAGTTTGTAGTTTGTAAATACCTCATTACAAGAAAAGTGTCTCAAGCTATGTATTGCAGCCCTTCTCCACGCTGTGACTCCAACATTAGGTTCCATGTAGGATCTTATGTGCCGCAAGGATCTCTGTTTCCCGGCATTCCCTAGTGATTGTATCAACACCATCTTTGTTTCCACGTGCTTACGTGCCGGTGTATCGTGTTGAATGATAGAACGACGTTCTCGAGGTTTGACGATATCCATCGATCTCGCTAAATGCCAAGTATATCATACGACAAATTAATACAGCATGAAAACATCAGTATATATAATGCAAAAATCACAAAATGGAATCCCCACATAGATATGTTATTTGACAATTGCTACTACAAGGGGTGAGAAACAACGCAGGACTATAAAACAATCAAATATTGAGAGAAATATAACAACCCTGTAGCCTCGTATAAATATTGAAGGCAAGCCTGTTAATGCTATGCGCATGTCAGTCTGTTATCGTTCTTCTACATGTATATACAACATGTCTTGCTGACTGCGTATTTTCAATGGACATATTTCGTATAGTAAAAAAGGTATCGTGTATTATCTGTAATTACTTTCGTTATGATGATCAAGCCAATATTCTATTCGTTCTACAATCCTATCCGATTCCGTCACGTTCCGAGCATGCAGGGATTTAGCCATTGCTCCAAGTGAAAGACAGGCACGTTTTCGAGTTTTGGAAAGATCCGGAGTTTCTGTAAAATGTAAGAGGTTTACAAATATATGCTTGTATCAAGAATCGATGCCTGTAACTTTCAAATATGCGTAGACTTAGTAACGTTTTTTAACAGACCAACCTCTCCAAAGCGGCCCTCTCATGGCAACAAATCATCATTACTATGTACCCGTATTAACAATTACTTCCATTATAACCTTTCTTGAGGAACAACCAATTAGTAACAGCCGCATTTTGCATCTCCATAAGGGTAATACTTTGAAAGTTTTCACTGAGCTGTCATATTTTCAAAAATAAAGCCTAAATTAAGATTGAATAAATTAAAACACATGTATGTAAGACAGACCCTTATCTCAATCTGAGGACACGAAATGCCGATTAAACAAAGTCGTCTAAAGATTAGTAACAGGAGTAAAATATGAATTATGTAAAAATAACATTCATCGAGAAAACGAACTACTAGAAAAACGTGGTGGTGATAAGTTGGTCAAATCATGTAGCATTGACAAAAATGTATTTACTTCTTAAGAGAACAGACAATTAGTCGTAAAAAACGACGGAAGAAGCGTGTAACAACAAACATCTTGAATTGTCTTAAAATGCCTTTGAAGTAAACTTGGGAAATATTGAACACAATTGAACTGAATCTATTGTAAGCTTTAACATAGAAAAATGATAAATATATTGACTTTTCTCCATCTTTGTTAACTTAAAGGTGAGTGTCAATTACTTTTTTATCATATTTATTATTAAAGTTTACCTCCTGGACCGGTGTCACCATCAAAACAGAGTTGTTCTACATGCCGTACCAATGCCTTCAAAAAAGGTAATCTATCCGTAAGCACAGACGACTGAATGTCTAAATTATCAAATCCATAAAACTTATCAGCATTTTTTGTTTTTGTTTTTTGTGTTATAAAATCTCCAGAACGCAAGTACTGAATAATTTCTTAAAGAAACAGAGCAGTCATTATATGAAAATGTCTTCACTTAAGATCAACATTGCATATATTGAATATGACATTCGTCTGTTCAAAATTGTTGTAGTTCTTTCAAATATATTGTTGAGAACATATAAATATAATAATGTACACATATATTTCAGAACAGAAACATTATTTGGTGTCATAAGTTTAAATACCTTTCCCAAACAAGGTACACGTGCAGGTACACTAGTCAACAGTACTAACGCGCCAGCACTATTTCACATTGTTTCGTAAAAGCTACTTGGTACATCTTCTGTTGATTTTGATTCTGATTACAGTTAGCTATACTATTTATCATTCAAATGAGTCGACCTATCCAATAGGTATACATTAACGTTTGACACTGGTTGACCATCACATAATTTGTACTCAGAGCACTCAGTTATTAAATAGAAAAAATCAAAATACAAAATGGCAGGTTTGCCCTTTAACCAGTATATACGATATTTCAAGGGAAGCATGTTTTGGAGATTAAGAGTACCATGCTGTTGATTAGAAAGAAAAACATTATAAGCTGTATTGCTTTCCAAAAGCAATGCATTTGAAATTAATGGGCTAGTGACAAGCAATAATCCTAGCATTATTTGTATTGATTAGATGCGTACAAACCGACATTTGTGTAACTGATCGACAGCTGGTACTACGTATGTCAGGCGGGTTTCGGGTGCGCGACAGAGGACGTTAACGGGTAAGCGTAAGTCAGAAAAGACGGAGACTCCAGTACTTACAAGTTCTGGCAACTCCAGAGCAATGGAATGAAACAAACACCTTCTCAAATCTTCCTCTGTTGCGTTTGGATTCCTCATTATTGTATCTAGGACCAATAGTTGAGCCTCAGCACTACCTTCTCTGGCAACTATGTCTATGAAGAGAAATCTCTCATCCACGCATAACGTGTCATTTGGATTACATTGGCGGGTAAGTGCGTCTGATGCAAGACTGACAAAATCGTCTTTTTTCAACGAATAGATAAGCTTTCGCAAATTGTGCACGCACTCTGTCCTGTTTCTATCGTCTGAAAAACACATGATACTACAGATTGTGGGGCGACAAGTTTTATCATGAAAATCTGTTTGAGTTGTTTGCCAACATTATCAGGCACAACAGTGACTGTTTTAATATTCTCTTTACAAGCTAGCCCCAGAGCACTCTCGACACTACATCGTCCTATGAATATCGACACTTTGTGTTATGAATGCGATCATAATGTCACTTGAAGAAAACTTAAACAGTTTGAGTATTCTTATCACAAACGTCTATTGTTCTTTGATGTCACCATTTTTGTAAGCGTTTGGAAGTTAATGAACAGTATTACATTATAACAATACATACATTTGTTTTGAATGGAATGAACGCAGAGCAAATATTTGTTGATGTCTGCCTCCACGCTTTGAATATCAACTTTCACTTCAGGTCTCTGAAATACACAATAAATTGCATTATAATAGGTACACGATGTAACTGCAGTGAGTAATTCCTTATCATTTTGCTGTGAGGAGTAATGAACAATTCTTTATTATTGTTCGCCTTATCTCCATCAACGAAGACTATGTTACTGTAGTAAACAATTAACGTTTTCATCATGGAACACCTTATCTTATGCGTTGAATATTATGTATATGTTTCTTAATATCGTCATAATTATGTGGGCGAGTGTGTGGTTTGACTCCTGGTATTGGGATTGCTAGGGATTCATATTATAATTATTATCCAGTACACTCAATTAGGCACATTTCAGAATAATGCCCAACGTAAAGTTGACTTATCATAATAATACTTTAGTAGATACAGATATTCAGAAATTAAAATATTATTTTCATGAATCAAAAGTTAATATATATAAATATTATATTGTATATCTCATTTCACTTCAAATGTTATTGAAACTCTACTTTATGGGCATAATATTATAAGCATATTTACAAAAGCCTCCAAACAAGTTGTCCTCGTATCTTCCTGATAGACAATTGACTCGTTACCAACGACCGAGCCCAATGAGTATGACGTAATGGACGTCTTAGGTTCGAAAACAGGTAAAACAATATTTACCTGTTTATCTTAATTCGCTCATTCTCTACCTTTAATTCATGTAGGGGACATGCTATTTGCTTTGAAACAGCGGTAAGTACTGGTTTGGAAACCATGAACTGTGATTGAGTCAGCTGACCGCAACATGTAACTACATTAGTGCTGCAACAAGTAATAAAGCGCATGTTTTGTATAATCAAATTACCTTTCGAACTGTAAGAGTATCTCTGTGTAAGCCATCTACATTATGTGAGCCTTGTTCGTTGTGTTTGCTGAATGTACAACATATGCATTCATGTAGAGAAGACTAAATATGACCGAAACATCTTGAACTGCAACTTTTTGAAGTTGTATTGCAAATTGCCAATACTTAGTATATCATCAACGAACCGCAAACATAATTATGTTTATGTGTTGTCCCTATTGCCCCTTTTTGTCTTCTGGTTTGCATACTTAGATTGGTCCATGATATTTTATATAATATAATTTAAACCATAGAGCCGTTTTCAGTTTTCATAGTAAACGTGTATTTAAATGTATAATATTCACAGACAATTCTGCTAAGCCATTAGGGTTGCTTCTGATATTGTGACAATTGACTTCAGCATTATATTAATCAACCTATGCACGCTAATCCCAATAAGGTATAATGAAAATGAAAAGTACATTAAATATCATACCTTTTTAGCGTCATTTTAACTTTGCTACGTGATATAGACCCTATCTTTGGAAATTCTGAAATACATGAAAGCAGTACATGCAGAAATACATATGACATTTCGAATTGAATGACGAATAAAGTAAGAAAACACCCGTTTACACGCTGTTAACAACAAAAAACATGGAAACAAATCGATGTTCCATCTTATATATATTACAAGGCTTACATTTGTCCATTTTTGAGTTAAATTGTTTTCATGATTTTTATCAATTCTTCACATATGTGTCTATAATTTATAACCCTTCTTTGTGTTACGTTGGTACTTCACGATATTATAGCAACGCATTACTATGACTTATAAACGTTCTTTGTGTCGATTGATACTATTAAGTACCCTTAAGTATACTTATATCAGTCTATTTAAATCGACAGTTTTATTACCAAATCGCTAGACAAATACCGAAACGGACCGCGTAACATATATATGCGATTTCATAAACGAGCCAAAACGTACTTTCAAGTCCATTATAAAAATTGTAAACAACCTAACAACATACTTAATATTGAAAATATGTATATACATACATTTGAGAATGGACGAAGAACAAACAGACAAATTAAAGTTAAATGGCATTAGGCCGAGAACTCACAAACAGTACAGCGCTCAGATAAATCTAATAGTTTTCAAAGACTTTGTTTAAATGTCTTTTGAGGAAGATTTGTCCATCTGCCTTCTTGATGTTATACTGCATCAGAAATACGAAATTTAAGTGTATTTGCACATCATGGATTTATTAAGCGCCAACAACTTCATAACGAGTTGTAATAGTATTAGTAATTTGGTTTAAAAATGTTTAAATGGTTACAGCAAAATTGCCGATATTGAATATACTACTGTCTGTTATATTTAAAATTGTATAATTATTATAATATAAGAAATGTATTTATATATTTGAATGTATGTAAATGTGTATGTATAATTCTTTGTTTCAAATAAGTGATAACGTCGATGGAAACTACTAATATGTACATTATATGTATATTTAATGATTGTTTCATGTACATGATCACCGTGCGATGCTTTACAATTTCGTTTCGGTAGAGCACACATGCAATTGGTGACTGTACATTTTAAAATTGCTCGATCATTATAGGTTATGCGCTCTTTGTAAGGGCCATTTCCTTGATGATCCATTTAGATGTTCTAGGAGTTACCATTGACGTTAAATTAGTTTATATAATTATGTAATTGTGGATATGAAGCTTGGTGCATGAAGTGGATGCTTTGTTTTTAACATGTATTTATCATTTAAATTATTCTGCCTCCCCCAACAGAGATGAACCTCATATTTAACAACTATTGTATACAATGTCCGATCACGGATCCAATTATATACGTCTCAAATATACAAAAATAACTTCCTATTATTATATATAACAGTATGTAAATAACTACGCATTTATTTACCATTTCATTGTATCTTCTTGTCACGTATTGCTATGTATTATTTTCTATGTTATATTGATGTTTTGTCAATAACCTTTTATGGGTTTTAGTACAAATGAAAGTTCTTCTTCTTCTTCTATAATAACTTTATCGGGCAACACAAAAACACAAGAAAGATGGTCGCCCACACGACACGAAAAAATCACCTCAATAATAAGACCACATCTAAATTAAGACCACACTTTTCAAGTCCATTTTGACTGTTCCGCCCATTATTCAACCTCGATATTAAGACCACCTCAATATTAAGACCAGTTTTCTAGGGTACCAAGGATGGTCTTATTATTGAGGTTTTATTGTACACATACAAGACATTCAGCAGCATCTCTTTCGATATATCTAAATATGTTTAAACACCAATTACTGGGTAAATAAATCAATGCTTGACATATATATGGATTTTCACATTAAATATGAATAGAACTCTGACAATATTACCTCCAATGTGCTGATCTTCAATGTCATTAAAACCTTTTGTTGAGTTTCTGTAAGTATATATATATATTATATATGTACATTATATAGTACTGCTCAAACATCTAACAGTAATTCATTGTTGTTAACATGGACAGAAATATCTGAAAACATTCTTTAATTCACATAAATTGGTCATCCTTATCCCGCAAGCATTTCAAGATTTGATCTGAAACCAAATAAATTATATAATACTATCTGGTAACAAAATAATATACATATATTTCTCAGGCGATGTAACCATAAAAATTATATAATACTATCTGGTAACAAAATAATATACATATATTTCTCAGGCGATGTAACCATAAAAAGTATATAATACTATCTGGTAACAATATAACACTGGTAACATGATTGCATGAACTATATAATTCGACAGCACAAGATCTCATATTTCATGGATTAAATCGTGGAAACTTAACATTATTCTGTCATGTTTGTAAGGGGGCTTTAAGTCAAATAAACAAGTCTTGTAGTGACTTATTCAGGTATATATACCACTCGTCTAGATCCACCGACCTTTCGTTAGCCATTTGCATGGTTTCCTTGTTTACTAGTTTTATTCTGGATAGGATTCGAACCCGCAAAGGCGAGGGACAAGAGATCATCGACCTTAACCATTTGACCACGGAGGCCCCTAGCGATTAAACAATGAATTATCTACCGTTTTACTTTTGTCGGCGAATGTCTCAAAGTAATGTTGTCGATGGCATCAACATATAGTGGAGTTCCTTTCACATCTAAATGAATTGTCTGTAATATAATAGAAAACATTGTAGAAAAAATACTTCATGTTTATGCCTAAATTTACATAACATAGATTGTGAACAAGTTGCCAACTTAAGGTAATCACTGGCAATGACTGCTACCTGGAATATGGGGCCGTCACACCATAAGGTGGGTTCACACTATGAACGTTTGTACCAGCGTTGGCCAGCGTTTGAAAAGTCTAAGAAATGAGCCCACAAACGTCGGCGAAATTACGTTCGCGAGAAGGATTTTTTTCATTCACTTAGGCAAACTCTGTACAACTTAATCGCCATACGAACGTCATACACGTTAGTCACACGCTCAACACGCTCGTCTAACGTTGACTAATCGATCGTCGCGCGCCAGTGACACGTCAGCACTAATAGTTTTCAGGGGTGTCTTACTTGTTCTCTGGTACACGCTCCTCATGCATTAGTCACACGCTAGTCATGCGTTTTCACACGTTAGTCACACGCCAGATGTGTCCACATCACCCTAGAACGCTCGAAAATTGAACGATTAAACATTCTTAGAACGTTCATAGAACGCTGACCAGAACGTTATGGTGTGACGGATCCATTACCAACCAGTTCTATTCAGGAATTGTGAAATTCGTGGTTGAACCTCACCATACTCGTGTGATTTTGTCACTCGTACTTCAGATCAGGAATCAAACACTCTACCTCTCTATAAATGCGACCGTCAAAATTTGTCAGACTCAGTGTTTATATGAGAGAAACATTCAATGTACCTTGTTATGAAGTCTGTGGACATCTTTGGAACTTTTATGGACGCGAACAAATTTGATACCGTCTGGTGCACGTGATACATCGTAATCGTGCTCCATGTGTCCTTGAAAAAGAAATGCAATTGCAAACACACTTTATGAATCACAACTTGGAAACCCATGAACGCCGATTGAGTAAAATACTTTTCTGTCTTGGTGCATTCAGGATATTTAAAATGTTTTAAATGTTTAACATTTTGAAGATACTCGATGGATATTACATTCATATAATTTACGAAATCGTTCCATATCTATGCTGGCATATTTCTGCCACCCGTTTACTACTTAATTAACTAGAAAAGTATGTGGTTATTACATTAAAGATACTAGATAACCACTTAATTAACTAGAAAAGTATGTGGTTAACTAGATACTTATCCCGTTTAGCACTTAACACTTATCTAAAAAAATGTGTATCTAATGCGTTACATATCTAGTTAACGTGATATTCAACTAGAACATTATGAAGTAATGTAGATATTTATAGCGTTAACTACTTAACACTTATCTAAAATAGAGTGTCCGTTGTGAAAACCTAGGGGGTTAAGTGGGTAAGTGGTGGCAGTTGTGGGCACTATCAGACAATTTTTCGTGTTTAGATACTTATCTAGCTTACCGCATAATTTTCTAGTGAACTAAGTAGTTTTCTAGTTTCTTTAACGTGATAACCACATAATTTTCTAGTTATTTATGTAGTTAACTGGTGGCAGAAGTATACCACCATACATATCTAGTCAGAATACAAACACTCACCAGCATGATCCTCTTCGTGTGAAGAAAACGTCCATTGATTGCTGTCTTCAATCTGACAAATAATGATAGATTTTATTTGCAGAGCATATCAATTGACTCAGCGAAGGCCAACTCACAAAATCTTATAACTTCACACAATGCAGAGATATTACAAGAAATATTTACCTTCACTTTAACTGACAGCGTACTGGCGAGTACTTTTTTCATGGTAAGGATTTCATACATCTCTTCTGGATGAAAATGAACAAGTGATACAAGTCCATCTTTACCCACGGTGAAATAAAATCTGAAATAGATAAAAAATTTAACGTGCATTCTATAAATTATAATGATTGTGACGACTCTTTGTTTGCAGATGCATTACACATATGGATTGTTAGGCTTTCATTTAAGTTAGACATGAAAGATGTGAATAACAGAATTTAAATTATGTACGGTGTCAGTTACCAATGTTTCTGCCTTCCAATTGACACTTATATCTTCCTCCATAGTATCGTATATCTCGGGCGTATCAAAGTACAAAGATGAGTGTCTTACATTTTTGTATCTGTTGTACCGCTGTATCCGTTGTCAAATGTTAAAATAAAGCAATGTATTACTTGGATCGATTTAAATGCAACAACAACAAAGTTACCTCTCTCTGAAGTTCCAGTGATGGGGATTATCAACAACTGAAATATAAACACATATATTTATTTTCGACGTTCCTCTATTTAAGTGCATGTGTTGCCAAAGAGTCGTAGTAACCAAAATCACACATATATATATGGACCAAACAGATGAACTGACTTTTCTAAAATTTGTTTTGTATATCAACAAATGTCAAAATAGCGCGTTTGGGTTTAGAATATATTATTTTTGAATATTCTTAAGATAAATGTTAGGAGTTGTTGGTCATTTGACAAAAAGATATTACATAACAACTTTCGTATAAATGCGTTGCTGGGTGTATTTACCAATAACTTTATTTTGAGAAACATTGTTTAGATCGCAAGAATAATATACTAGTCAGATGTACTTAACTTAAAGATCTTCTGTTGATTTTCATTATGGGTACGATTAGCTAAAACTTATCTGATTAAAATGAAATCAACTACCGAAAAAGTCGTATTAGATCACCTTTTAATAATGTAGTGAAGATTATCAAATTACAAAATGGCGGGTCAGCTGTTTTCACCAGTATATATTGACATGTGTCGTAATGTAATCAGGGTTTTGTAAATATATCTAAATGATCAAAGTTTATAAACACTTGTCTTTGCAACTGTGAACTTTAACTGAAAAACCCGTCACATATCTTTTGTTAAACGTCCAAACATTGTCGTTTCAAATGATCAATTCGAGTTTTAACATGCATGTCGTCGTATGTTATACAAAATATACAAAATAAAGATAAAGTCGGGACAACAAAGACCTTCTTAAAATATTCAACCCTGCTAATCACTAATATGTCTGACATATGTTTGCTGATAGACTCAAGCCGCAATGTTATCGCAACTTATTTTGTATAAATATGACTTTTGTTTCTCAATCTCTTCCTAGTATGTCCATCAAATTCTTTGATAAATTGATAAACTGTGGCGATGTTTGCTTCTATGTGTTTACTTTGTAAAGTTTTTCTTTCAAATTCAATACTCTCAAGCAATATGTCACTGCCACTTGTAAGCCTTGTAAACCACAACACAGTATGCTATTTCAACTGATAAAGCCAACGTTTCTGTTTATATTGGTAGATATGCCTAGGTTCCTAAGTATTTTAAACCGTAACCATATCTAAGTTCAAAGTGAATTAAATTAATTTCTTCGTCAACTTCCTCATAGATAAGTGTAGCCTTGTATTTTTTGTAGGCCACATTTCGTAGGCATCAACTCAAATGCAATAAATAAAGATATTTATGTTCAGCTACATGTTTCGGCTATCAGTATCACCTCAATAATAAGACCGACCTTCGGACCATTGAAAACTGGTCTTATTATTGAGGTGGTCTATTGAGCTAAGAGTGAAAATGGACTTGAACATTATGTTCTTAATTTTGAGGACGGTCTTATAATTGAGGTTGTCTTTAAGTGAGGTTTTACTGTATTTTAAAAAGCGAACACGTTAAATTACGTGATTTCATAATGTAATGTTTACCTATGTTTTTACACATTTCAGATTTATCTTGCATTTTGAAGACAACTTGGAAACGTGTTCGAGTGAACATATATAACGCAAACACTATCTCTCATAAACGTTTTATTTTCTACCCAGTGATTTAAAATGTTAGTTAAGTTTAATAAGTTCATGTTAATATTTTCAATACATTTATCTTCGCAAACAAGCGTTGACAGCTTGATCCAAGGTCATAGAATTTGCTCAAAACTTGTTTCTACTCTCAACTTATTTCGGACAAAATAATGTATACGGTTAAAATTAAAACAGACATTTTTAATTCGAAAATCAGACCACTACACAACTAGGACCTACTCCCTTCAGAGACAAGGGTGGTCTTATTATTGTTGTTTTACGGTATATCTTGGTTTAATTTGTACATGTATATGTACAATAATTATGAAATATCGCATACGGAATTATTATCAAATTCATAATTTTTTTATGTGAAGTTAGTGGTACAATGTATATGGAGGCAGTAACAACAGTAGTAGAAAGTAATGCCTCGATCACATAAAACTCTCAGGCAGTTTACGGGCCCCGCAAGGTTCAAAACCCCTGGGTTATCGCATGGCATACCATGCGGGCCATCACAAATGTTCAAAGACTTTATTTTTCGGACCCTTAGGGTCACTGTATAACCCGTAGCCGAGAGTTGAACATGCCCGCTGAAGGTCCGTAGTCAGTCGTGCGGGAACAGTACGCACAAATGTTAACAAAATGGCATCGGCTACTTGGTGATCCTTATAGACTCCTGAATTTAGTCAAAACCCAAAAAAGACCACGTACATGTCATGCACGGGCATTTAAGACTGTGTACGGCTGGTTCCTAGCGTTCGTGCGAGTAGACCTCCGTCAGTCTAATCTGATCAAGGCTTAACGTTTTGTTTCATAATTTCTCTAGTGCTGCAAGTCAGTATGTCAACATACCGCCGCTAGCGGAGACAGGGGGGCGTACTACTGCTACTACTGTTATATTTTTTATCGGCCTTATTGTCAAAGTAATGTGGTGACTTTACCAGTTATCAGGGTAGACAAAGACCACAGACATATACCTCGGTATAACGAACGACTTTCAGTAAGCAAGTTGGATAGCTTTCTCACTTGCACATTATACATCCCGGTATGGCCACACAACGGTGAGGGACGAGATATTTGAAGTCAGCGACCGTAGCCGCACGACCAAGAAGGTCCCTCATTGTTCGCTACATTATGTATTTATGTAACATGGACGTACAGTTAAACTTACCATATCCATGTTCAGATCTCTGGACAAAACTGTCCACCATAAGCTGGTTCAAGGATTCACGTGTGTCTGTTTCATTAACATGTCGGATACGAAACTGAAACAGAAAATTGAAAAAGACTTAGGTTACAATCACTTAAATACTGAATTAACCGACGCCTTCATCGATACACGTAAAATGTTTACGCAGATAATTATGTCACTGAATCACTTGTATGAAATTTACTATACAATATAAATGTGAATTTACGAAAGGCCGGTGGTTTCCCCATATTTCTGTTTCAATGATAACGTTTGTAAGTTTTAACAATGAAATCGCGCCTAAAGTAGTACACGGTGAAGTCGTGAATCTTGATATATGAATGTGTAACCACTGCCGACCTTCCGTATTAAATTAATGCACATTACGGCGCAGACAAGTAAACTTTAAGACCGATTAATCATACGCCCATATCAATTTCTTTCTCTATGGATGCCTTGTTATTTTGAAATGCAATGCAAATGCAACCACAAACATTTATTGTGGCAAAAAGTGTAAAACTAACCTCGTTTGTTTTATAAAATAAGTAATATATCATAATATATCAAATAAAGATGTCCGTCGACACTTTCAATATCAATTTCGAGTTAATACGCAGGTTTGCATTCTAATATTATTGCAAGCATGGAACATTAATTGATATAATTATGCATATATTGTCTATACTTACGATATAGCCAACTAGTAGATTCAAAACGCAAAAAAAAACATTGTATAGTTTCAAACATGTTAATAGACTAAAATCTAAACATACGCATAATTCTACATTATTGACACGAAAACAATACAAACAGAATAAACTGTGAATAAGATCTAAATGTCCACAATAGGTATATAAAATGCATGAACCATTTTCCTGGTTTTCTATGATTTTAGTTTTTCTATTTTGTGCTTAAATAAATCTTCGTTTTTGGATTGGTACAAGTCACAATTTACAAACTTTATGCACGGACACTATATTTTGAACAATAACATTACATTTTTATACAATCAACTAGTAATTAATACTATTACAAATAGTGAATAAATAAAGCAACAATTTAAATCAATGCGAATAGTTTCTACCTTAAGTATCGTTGTGATGTTATGCATGCCAAGAATGTCCGACTCAGAGGAGTAGGTATAGTGATGATCGAACCCATCTTCGAAGTACAACCCAACACTTCCGGATATACTCATGCAGAGAAGTAAGCACAACCCGGCCAGTGAGCCCATGGTTCGAGTCTCGCTATGCCGACTAATTTAGGCACTACAAGAATTCAACCCTGCGCATAAATAATTCATTTATGGTAAAGTGTACCCTATCAATAAATCTTATACGTTCCTATAATGTTATCTCGTGTGTGCAGTAACAACCTGAAGCTACTGACGAATTTATAAAACTTCGCGTGATAGCTCCACGGATTCTACCCGGAAGACTGAAATATTCTCCACGACATCGAGGCTGATAGCGAACTTGTTGGAGCTAGTTTCAAATCTCCAAATCTCACTGGTGGAATAAGTATACGTGTTTGATGAATGGAGATTCAGGAGTGGTTTAAATAATATGATTGACATAGTTTGATAGCGAGCAATCGCAAATACAAATTGATCAGTTCTTCTTAGTGCGGAGTTAAGGGACATCTCTTCCTAGTACGGAGTTAAGGGACATCTCTTCCTAGTGCGGAGTTAAGGGACATATCTTCCTAGTGCGGAGTTAAGGGACATCTCTTCCTAGTGCGGAGTTAAGGGACATATCTTCCTAGTGCGGAGTTAAGCATAACCTGAACGATTATAACAATTCGCTGCAAGAGACATGTAAATCATTAAGCTTACCGACTGCTTAAAGAGTAAAATGCGTTATTTTACAAGTATAGTATTTGTGGTGGGCTGTGTCGCCTTTGGACAAGTTCTCTGTGATGACGATTTTTTGTTTGACAATGAAATTAATTATGAAGAAAAGGAAACGGGTGGGCAGCTGAGGTTAAAAAGTAAAGGAAAGCTTTCTGAAATCATCGACCTTGACCAAACCCCGGCAGTGAAGGTAAGCGTATATATGTAATTAATATTAATTGTTGTTCGGAGTCCGGAATAATATCCATTAATCAATTCTCTGCAATCAGACCGCGCATTCATAACTCAGCGTTTTTTTAGATCAGTTTCCCAAGTTTCTGTCAATCCAATAATATCAAACTGTTGTACATAGTCAATGAATGATGGATCATTTAGTTTACTTGAAATTCCTTCAATAGCATTTTACATTATGAGTGTCACTAGTAGGTATGGAACTTTGACCTGACCCCTAATCATCTATTCATGGAGAATCTGTCATTTCTACTATGGTGCCTGTACTTGAATTATGGTTGACCTGAATTTCGGATATTTTCTGTGCAAGAGTACGGACACCTCGCTTGAAGTAACGCGTCTTTGCCAATGGATTGTAGCCTGAATCAACATCGGAAGCTGGTGATATGAAGACTTCCTCCCTTGAAATATTCTTTATGACCCCGAGCCTTCAATTGTTTCAAAGTGTTGCGTCGTTTAATTGTCAGATCATTTGCTACACGGATACCAGTGTCCCTCAGTGCATCACGACCTCAAAAGATGTCAAGTTTAATACAGAAGTCAGTTAGTTTGACTAATACTATCCGTGGTTGGTCAACATCGCTCACACCAATCCTTTTAGCGAATAATATATCATTTTCACTTATATTACTATCTGAGCAAACTACATCAAAAACTTTATTTTTTATCAAGGACTTCTCAGATTCAGGATTTTGTTCATCCAAGCCAAAAACTCGAACAGATTTTTTCCGTTCCTCTGCTTTCAGCTTGTTAACTTGGTCAGCTATCTGCTCACACATTTCACAGTGTTTCGTCATATCTAGAGCGTCGTTATCATCAACTACTACGTCATGAGCATATTCCATTTGGTCTATTTTATCATCGATTTGTTTTGATTTTTCAGTCATCAATTGGCATTTTTCAGTACGATCTAATTTGAATTTCATTGAAAATATTTAAGTTTTCACACTTTTTTTCATTTGAAGCAGCGATAGCATCAAAGAATAGTTTGCGTTTCAGTTGTAGGTCCTGTCGTTTAGCTCGATATCTGCAAGTACTAGCAGGCGTTCACTTAGAAATGCATATACACTAGCAACCATGGAACCCCCACTGATACCCATATAAGTTGTAGTTCCTTTATGGTAGCACATATGTTTTCGTGGCATGGAGCAATAATCATGCCCAAATGTTACCTCTAGATTCACATTTTGGATGAAGAGCTTAGTATATATTTATAAACAAGTCGAATCATGATAATGACTACACATGAAGAGAGGACTCGGATGTAAATATCAGATGAGTTTGTGTACGGATTATATACATTTGTTTTACATAAATGTCTAGTTCCATTTCTGACACTGCCACCACCATTAAATAGCCCAGTCCGTGTTCTGTGTGCAGATATTTCTATACCCATGGCTATAACTGGTTTCCGTAGCTTTTATACTCAACACTCTCTAATAATGTATGTATACTAAAAGGATTAGTCCGGGGATTCATCAACTTCACAGTATACACTTTCAGATAGTATCAATATACACATACACAAACACATGTGTTTACACAATATACACAATTCTTTGTCCATTAATTGTCCACTGTTGTTCCACAAACTTTGCCAATTACTCAAATGTAAAACAACAAAACAACTTTACTGTCAATAGAATGCAATTTAAACACAGTGATTATGATTATCACTATTACAAAGCTTAGGTAAAAATAAAAATAAATACTATTAACTAATGACAATAGTTAATTAAAGCTTATTAAATCACAACTCACGCTAAAGAAATTGATGTAAGAGGCTAACGTTAAGTTGCGACATAGCCATTTTAAGAATGCATTATTTTTGACCTCATACCAAGGATCGTAAAGTAGCTGAACAGCACTTATTTCCAATGGGGTCCTGTATAACTCTAGTAGAATATATAACATAGCTTCAAATATAAAAGTAATGTACTGTTTTTTCATTTGTGTACATAATAATAATAACAAATAATAATAATATTATCTTTATTTAAAGAAGGTAACCTGTAAAGAGATATATAACTACAGTTGTACAATTCTTAAATAAAACATGGCCTTCTAACACAAAACAACATAAATTGAAACACACTAATAATATATCACACATTTGTTCATTCAAGACAATCACTCATCAGATATTATAAATAGTACCTATATATTAATATAATAGTAAATTATAATAATAATTTTCATAACAAACATATTACAATTTAGACCTTTTACAATACAAATGATTTAGTGCTCTTTTGAATGTATTTACTAACGAGACTGTTCTTATATTGTTTTTTTTTATTCAAATTAACAGCACTTACATTTGTAAAATAATTTTTCATGTAGTTTGTTTTAAAAGTACATTGGTATTTCTACATTGTTACGAGCCATGCGTAACGAGAAAGACAAAGACAGCAACAAACTTTACAAGATTTATTTATCAAAATTACAAGGTTGAAATAAAATCTAAAGACCTGTTTCACAGTTCTAAATATCCAAAAATATTCTGATCCTGAAGGCCATGGAACAATCCCGTATTTACCCAATCAAAACAATCATGTGACCAGCCGTTTACAAGTTTGATGCCAAAAATAGATATCTTGAATAATCTCCAACATTCTTAATATTCTAGAAGTTTCCATATGTTCCAAAGGTAAATCTTATTGGTAAATAAGTGTTCATTAACATTAAACATCATTTTAAACATCAAAACAAGTTTATAATTCACAAATAAGCTGTTTACATAACAACATACATTGATGTTGTTACTATCTGAGTCACATGTTTAAATATTGTTAGATAAATCATATGTAAAATATATGCAAATGTGTCACAATTCTGATTATAATATACTACATGTTTTGTAGATTTTTGAAAAAAAAGCAAATTGTACAGATGCCATGACACAGTGATGTACATGTATTAGCTAAATCGATGCCCTGTGTTGAACATTAATCCCTATTTAAGACATTGTCATTTTTCTGTAGTAAAATATCACAACCATTCAAATTGTTTCAGAGCAACACAATATTAAAATTAAGAACACTGTAGGAAATGAATGTACATTTACAATGCTTTCAATATTAGAAACTCGTTTATGTATGGTAACTTGTCTTTGTCACTAGAATTCAACACGAATTATTTATGATACAATTTCTATTTTTGCTTTTACATAATTTGAATGCAAGCAACTCCAATACTCAGGTTTGACCTTCTCCAAATGTATATTTGAAGTTTGTAATCAGTATGTTGCATGTTACACTCAGTTAACTTTTAGATAAAATATTGCAGTATGGAAAAATGTGTATGATCATGTTGTACACTGTTCGTCTGTCTTATATGTATGCTTATACATTTTTCTCACATCTACAATATTTACATTCCTTGTTCTGAATTGTCGGCTATTTTGATAGGCAAATTTCCTAATAGTTTATGGGGAATATAATGTAAATGATGAAAAAACTAATCCGATGTATAAAAAATAACTTATTCAAGTGGTTGTCACATGCAAATTCCCTTAGTAATTTCTCAATTGTCGCATATCTGAAAATTACTCCTGTAAGGGCTTATCAGATTAGCCTATCAAAATTGCCGACAGTTAAGAACAAGGGAGGTAAATATGGTAGATCTGGGAACTATGTAGTGTATGTCCTCGTGGGCTTCATGGCCTAATTGGAATATAAATAAATGTCTGTCTTTTAGCACCTGCATCAGGTTGTTGTCGTGGAGATATCGTACTTTACAAGCAAATCCGTGTAAGTTAATTAAATACGCATGCCTATATATAGGTTCAAATAGAATTATTGCACAGTAAGTTAATTTGCTATATTATCCTAAAGCTTCAAAATATAATTTTATATATTCTACTTATAATAATAAAATAATTTCCTGATTTCATTCAATCAATATTCGAGGTCAAATTACCTGAAATAAAAAACCGCGGACTATTTGCCTACTGATATGCCTTATAAGCTGTTTTGTATGCGAATATAGTTTGATCACAGGCCTTCTACAGTTTCCAGCGTGTGGAAATAAATTCATTTATTTACAGCAGAATATAAAAATTAAATTATCATAGAAAAATGATACTGTCGAATTTCATTTAGATAGAAAAAATCTGTTCTCGCTATAATAAACAATACAAAGTAAAACAATATCCAACACAAATATACTTCTTACCTCTGCCTTTGAATTAACCTCAATTCTGTTGACCCAGACGTGTGTCTATGTTACGCTGACATGTTTATACAAACGTATATAAATTGGTTGGATACATTCAGTTTTCTAAGGAAAGCAATATGGGTCTGACATTTCTTCACTTTTAGGGGAGAGAGGTGGAGAGAGAGGTAGAGAGAGAGGGAGAGAGAGAGAGAGAGAGACAGGTGCAGAGAAAGAGAGAGGTGTAGAGAGAGGTGCAGAGAGAAATAGATGTAGACAGACAGTTGCAGAGAGAGAGGTGCAGAGAGAGAAAGAGAGAGAGAGAGAGAGGTGCAGAGAGAGAGATGTAAAGAGTGAGGTGCAGAGACAGAGAGAGAGGTGTAGAGAGAGAGGTGCAGAGGGAGAGAGGTGTAGAGTGAGAGAGAGAGGTGTAGATGGAGAGGTGTAGAGAGACAGAGAGAGAGGTGCATATAGAGAAAGAGAGAGGGAGAGAGGTGCAGAGAGAGAGGTGTATTCATGTAGAGAGATAGCGTTAAACAATAATGATCACTGTACAAAAGTGTATCAGTGTTGTATAGATTATGACGCCGTCACAAACATCGAGTCTTAGTTAATTGTAAAAACGGTCATATTTTTTTGGTGCAGCAGTACTAACACGGTTTTGCTATTTGCATACCAGTGTTGTGTTAACCAATCAAATCTTACGTTAACCTCTAAACCAACTTCTCTTCAACCGAACAACTTTTGTAACATTGACGCGGATTGGTTAACATTTTGATATAGGGTACGTTACCTTACCGAAATCAACTGAATTTCGGAGAATTTACCGACATCCATTTTGGATATGGAGTGCCCACCAATCGTGACAATTCAGGAATTATTATGTTGCACAACAAATCTTAACCTTCAAATTGCGCCGACCAGGTTTTTTCCAGATATTTCTGTTATCTTTAGACTAATGGGAGTGCAGTATCTTCTTTTTGCACTTTGTATCAAACTGACACAGTATATATGACCTGAAGATCTCGAGGGAGGTCGATTCTAGGTTAAAACCTAGGATACTCGGAGGAAACCTAGAAAAAAAACTTGTTTTACACACTAGATGTCACAATTTAGCTCAGTCTGATGAAATATGGTCAGAAAATAAATCTTATAAAATTTAACCAAGTTTGATACAGCATCAGTTGAGAGCAATACTTTAGCACCCAGGTCAAATCACAGAAAGCCCTTGTTTACCCTGTTTACACAATCGTGGTTTAATCGTAATTCTGTTTTGGCAATAACTTCTCATAATAATTTTAAGCACATGTACTTTAGAAATTATTTTTATTCTTGTGATTCATGTGAAAACGCGAACAAGAACTAAGTAAGTATTTACACGTCCATTTGCAAACATTCTATAGTAAAATTATTATTCTCTCGTATCCACTCGGTTAAAATATAGATACATGTATACACAGAGATAACTCGGTCTTAATGCTATTGACACAGCTTAAATGAATCCATATTGATATCTTTAATTAAACTTTCGAGCAAAATAACAGTGGATTCATATTGATGAAGGTTGTAGATCATATCTGGCTGTAGTTATGAACTTTTATATTTTATGGAGTTTATATGTTTGGCGTATACTGGTGCATTGCAAATGTGTACTGTAATATGTTTAAAGTAGCGTTAAATTTATTATATTGTTTTCTCTCTGCTCTGATACCGGCATGTTAATTTCATATTTGTTAACTACATAACTTGCATAATATGAGCGCTACTATGGGATTTACGACCTCTCATGTAAGTGACGTCATTTCAAGACAACGCAAAATGCGAAGTCACTATTTGCAAGCAGGAAACAATATTTACTCCATATGGTCAATTCGTTTTCATATTGCCATTTGGGGGAAATATTGCTTACTGTCAGTACATAGTGACGTCAATTGTGACGTTTTCTGAAAATGACGTCACTTAAAGAAGAGATTGGAATTCGTACAGCGCCGCTCATGTAATTTTACAAAAGACGCGTTTCTAAATCGCAGGTAGCTGATTTCAGTCATCAAAACGTAGAAGTAAAACCTGTTTGACCGACCAGGAGCATTTTCTTATTGTTTATCGTTTTTACAAGGATTATGTGATTGCACTAGTATAGGTTTCATTACATCATTTGTTTCAATACGTGTTTTCATGTCAGAAATCGCCACATCCACCAGTTTATGCCTATATTTCTTCAGGTACAGCAAAGTTACTTCGAAGAAAGTTATAAGTTAAATGTCTAATTTACTGCAACTTATTTCGAATTCAGCAAGAATATTAGCCCTCACAAAACATGGTCGAACAGTTATTTCATACATGATACTCACCTCATTCTCGGTACTCAGGCTATTCATAATATATATGCCACCCTGGACAAAATGGCTAGCGAATTTTTGTAATGCATGAGTATTCATTAGCATTTCTCGACCAATGAAATGGACGATGACAATAAAGAAGGAACATCCTTTGTGAAGGGCTACCAGCAAATTCGACAAAATGGCAGCGACCATGAAAAACAAATGAGCAATTTGAAAGTCGCGATCTCATTGGATCGCTCAGAATCACGACTTTTTCTCCGTATTAGCTCGGCAATTTCCGTATCGCATGATCTGCGTGTCAAGCGGCTGGACTTTATCTTCTTAATTTCGTGAGTACGAGTTTTGTACAGTCAGTTGCTCAGGGTATCATGTTATGAAAATCCTCGGTACCGAGGATGTACTCACCTGTGCGCTCTATTCACTTACACTCAATTTCAGATTCACACTATGTGCTAGAAAAATGTAAACAATAGCATCAAGTAAGCATTACAATACATTTACGAACTCAAAACGTCCAAACTCAGGCTTAGTACATCAATACAGTGCAGTTATCAGTTGCTAGCGAAAGTTCATTTAGTGCATTTGTACATAGGGCCTATATGTGGTTAAACCCATGAACGCATTTAAGATCAACCGACTGTCGTATTTACCGGTATCTGTAAGGCTGTTTATCAAGAAAACGCTATAGATTCTACATACAATTTTATTTGAGAATATACAATATAAATGTAAGAGAGTAATACTAAGAAAGTATAAAACAAATAGTAAATATGTAGCATTCTATAGAAAGACTGTATTCTTAAAGAAAAGACACGATGTGCGTGTATATCTAAACATTAAGCATTGTTGAGGAAAGTTACCCATTGGGAATTATTCAAATAAAAAATAGCATGTTTGATTTTAAAACGAAAATATATGTTTCACCAATGGCAGTTTGTCAGTAATTGTAATAGTGATACAGGATGTTCAAATAAAATATGGAGTAAACAAGATATGAAATCGTATGACTTTTGACCTTTAAGTGTGATCTTGACCTTGAAACTAACTGGTTAAAACATGCGCTCTGAACGTCGTATCTATATCATAAACATTTGAGCCAAGTTATTTTAAAATATATTTTAAAATATATTTTAAAAAAGGATTCAAGAGATAAGGAGAGGACACACAATATAGCCACTAGACCTATAATGTGACCATGACCCTCAACTTAGCCGCTTAAACGTGCATAACGCACATCGTCTCTATATGATGAACATTTGATCCAAGTTATTTCAAAATCCTTCTAAGGGTTCAAGAGATATGGAGAGGACACACAATATAGCCACTAGACCTATAATGTGACCATGACCCTCAACTTAGCCGCTTAAACGTGCAGAACGCACATCGTCTCTATATGGTGAACATTTGATCCAAGTTATTTCAAAATACTTCTAAGGGTTCAAGAGATATGGAGAGGACACACAATATAGCCACTTGACCTATAATGTGACCATGACCCTCAACTTAGCCGCTTAAACGTGCATAACGCACGTCGTCTCTATATGGTGAACATTTGATCCAAGTTATTTTTAAATCCTTTAAGCGGTTTAAGAGTAATGGAGCGGACACAATTTGTGACAGACAAACAAACGGACATTTATATAGAGGGACAACCCGAGCAAAAACAATTTGTCTCCCCCCCATAATCAAACAAATTGGTTTAATTGGAGGAAACTGTTTAGTTATAAAGTAGTTTGATAGAATATTTCTTAAGCACCAGGTACCATTCAGTGTTTACAGGGGCCAATGGCATAATATGTATAATGTGGAATCCGTACTGATGGACCGATGCATGCAGACAAATTTACCACAATTTCTCTTTGACATATCTTCTGGAGGATGCAGCAAGTCGAACGTGGTTAAATGCCGCTAAGTAGGTGTAACATGTAATTATTGAAGCATCAGAGAGACCGACTGCTTCAAGGAAGTCAGGCCTGTCATGTCATTTACATATCCCTGTCAATCCTCGAATCCCTACCACTAGAGGGTAAAATAGCAAGATTTGAATAAATTACATCTTGCATTACTGAAAAAAAGTTGCTTGCTGTGATACATTTATGTATATATATATAGTAAACAATAGCCAAAAAGTATCAAAACGATAAGAAAAATCTGAATATATGACTATATAAAGTATAAAAACATTAGTCAATAAATGCTAATGTCAAGCATTTGTTCAAATCAAACGCTATAAATGGCATCTAAACGTTGATATTAGTCATCTGACTTTCTGGTCGTTCATACTTCAAACTTGGTTTGGAGTTTTCCAATGGCTTGGTTTTGTTAAGGAACTTCTTGTCCCCTTCATACCTGGAGCCCTTAGAGGCATTTTTGTTTCCCGGTATCCTTGCTTTCAGCATATGGTGAGGGGGGAGCACCAAACCCACAGCGGCTGTCAACGATGATACTGTCTCAATATTTACTTCAGGTTTAGGCTCTTCTGTTGCCATGGGAGCAGTATTTGCAACTTCTAGTGCGACTGAACCACTTGTTGATGGGCGCATTTCAATTGGGTTGTCAGTACCGAATGTTCTGCAGATATCAAAATCTTTCAAGTTTTCACTGAAAGAATAGATATTAATATTAGTTCATATAAAGTCATAGATACACTGTAATACGAGTCTTGAGACAATCAAATATAGCAATTGAAAACAACACGTGTAGATCTACTCATCTAATCCAAGATTCATTCTTCAAAGAAATGCATAAAGTCACAAAACAATGTAAACGTAGACAACGGCAATACTACTTTAATATATATCAAGTACATGTACTTTAATTCTAGTTTGACTACGAAAATTTACAAAGGATCAGAACATACGTGCTGATGCCAACTTTGTTTGGCTTGTAGATCTTAAACCTCTTCAGCAGTTTGAACAGTAGGAATACCGTCACCCCTATAGCAATTGCGGAACATATCAGTATCGCCATTAATTTTGGTATGTTAATGTTACACTTGTATTCATTGACCAGATCCTCGCAATCAAACATCAATGCACATGGTTCTCCGGCACATTCATTCGTCTCAGTCTGACACCATTGATCCTCATATCCAGCGTTACACACACAGATATAGTCATCAAAAGATACCGAACGCTTGGTGTCATTACAACCTCGCTCTCCAAGCCTCGGATGACTGCAATGTCCATAAACACAAGGATTAAGAAGCACAAACAGGTTGAGCGTTACTGAAGGAGTGAATCCGCCGCTTGATGCCTTCGATATTAATCTTAGTGTCATATTCCCATTAAGGTCAGGGGCATATTGAATGTGAATGTCTTGTGCCTTAAGACTCCTGTAATTTCTCGAAGAAACATTTTCTAATGGAAAATCAAACGCATCACGTTCGACAAGATTGTATGTAGAATTTCCAAGCGCTGTGAAGTTCGGCTTTCCGACAAAAGTTTCATTGCCATCAACGTCGGCCAGCAGCAAAGCACCGACATACAAGGACGAAGACCTATTTGCGTTAACTGTGTATGTGTGTACCATATGTGGACGTTTGTCGAAGTGAATTGTTCCGTTTGGCTTAATGAAATATCTGTCTGTCTTATCACTAACATCCGATACATTGATAGAAATTGTTCTTTCATCTGACAAAACAGTTTCAGTAAGGGGTAGCCCTGTTTCAGTAATTCGTATTTTTATAGTATCAATTCCAAAGTAATCCTCCTCCGGTGTACAATGAAGCCTCCCGCTTTGCTGTGCAATTGAACAATTCAAGTATTTGGGCTGTTCCGTTATTTCGAAGATTAACGTGTCGTTATCAATATCTTCTGTTTCTATGTCTACTTCAAGATCTCTATCTTCTAACACATGAACCGCGCCCGATACTATTTTTGGAGGATGATTTGGAAATGTTTTGTTTATACTTGCGAGGGTCAACATCATTGGTGACGGTAGCGAACCTGTCGTATTAACGCTTCTCTTTTCTCTATGGGCATTGGTTTTGCATATCTTAAAATACAAATGGAAGTGTATTTACTAAAAGAGAGAGAATAAGTTATAAGTTATAGTGAACGCCACATACATAAGACACTGTCTCTCCACACAGACCTCCGGAAAACAACAATCCATAAAACCTAAGGAGACGCAAGGGATGGCATTGCCGACCATAAGGGATGGCTAGGAGAATAACATTACTCATTTCATAACTTTACCCGTATACTTAATGCAGTTCCGCTCAGGTGCTGGTAGAAAAGAATTTTATTTTTATGAAGTGGCAGTCTAATTAAAAGCAGTTTTTAATTGAGGCATTATGAATTGTGCAACAAACGGTGTGTACGTATATGGTTTAACAGACAGAATGAGTTATCATTTGAAATAAAATAAGTACAAATCATTATGTTTTTCACAAATGTTTACTTTAGGATGCATATATCTTATGATACATAAATTTCTATCATTCATGTGTATGATACCGATTGTCGAAAACCACTAGTGTGTTTATGGCAATATATATATGTATAAAAGTATACTACATAATTATATACTTCACTTTAAAGAGGCACTACATATTGAGTATTTTAACACAATTGGTAAGGATTAACATTCTTGTCGGCGAAAGTATATCTTATTATGCTCAAATTGACATAATTTGCAATAAATAAGACATTTAACTCGTGACTTTTTCGAAGAAACGTTGCAGTAACTGAAGAAATAAAGGGATAAACTGCTTGGATGTGACGATTTCTGATATGAAAAATGTTTCTGATGAAATGAAACCTATTCAATTGTCACTCAATGTTTTTTTGTTAAAACGATAAATTAGAAAATGCTCAAGATCTGCCAAATGTTTTGATGACTGAACTCAGTTACTTTCGGTTTAGAAAAATGTCAATGTCAAACTAACAGAAGGTCTTTTTGTGAAACGAAATGTTTGAAACTGCCACACAGCAATCTAAGAAGAGAGAAAAATGTAATTCCACTTTAAAACTAATCCAGTACAAATTTGCAATAACACAACTAGTATACCTCAGACATGTAAACTCCGGAGTCCATAACTGCAGCCAGATATGATCTACAACCTTCATCAATATGAGTCCATTGTTCCTTTTCTGGAATGTATTACATAATATATCAATATGAATGCAACATAATGAGGCATTAAGACACTATATACTCGTTCGGTAAATATATGTATGTACATGTACGATGAACATAATTTTGACATGTTAACAACAACCTTTATTCCATCGTTTGATTAATTGTACTCATAAATATCAAAAAGCTTTTTAGAAACTATGTGAAATATTACTGACGGGTTAGCGCTTTTGACACATATACATGTACCCAGATAAGGAGCAAAACTACCACATTTACCAAGAACATTGACAGGTATATACATGTATATCACAATGATATCGGTAAAGACTGTAGGAATCCGGATTCAGGGTACATGCAGAGAAAACATAAGTATAAAATGTATATGATCTTCACATATTTGTAAATTTAGTGGATGTTATAATCATATACCGTTATTCCAGTACATCAAGGCCGGCTGGAAATCGCCGTCATCACGACAGTCTGGTTGTATAGTTACGTTTATACCCATTACCTCGAAATCTACAACAGGAGCTGGGGAAACAAAGAATGACAAGCCGCATAGCTTCTGTATTCTGAAATACAATGTGAACATTTGTTTGTACAAATACGTATATACCAATGAAATAAGCTCATTACAAATGTTGTAGAAATGCACTGGATTGTCTTACCTATACTCTTTAAGCTATCAACTAATGCAATTATTCTGTGCCTTCTCTAGGCTACAGTTTAATACTTATATATGTTTATTTTATAGACTGAACAAACACTATTTACCTATTGTGATAGGCGAAACTGATAAGCCTTTATATGAGTAATTTCCAAACATGTGATAGTTGAGAAAATACTTAGAGAATTTGCACGTGATGACCACTTTTTCTTCAACTGCCGACATGAGCATAATGAATAAAACATTTTTTATTCTGATTAGTTTATCATCGTTTACATTATATTCCCTATAAACTTTAAGGAAGTTAGCATATCAATATGGCCGACAATTCAGAAAAAAGGAGGTAAATATTGTAAATGCGGGAAATGTCTTTTACCTGTTTCGTAACATCCTTGAAGTCTTCATTAACGTAGTAGCCGGATTTGATATATAAGGTCTGTACTCTATTGTTGCTGCACTACCATAGTCAGTGTTCATATCGTCATCGCTTAAACTTCCAAAATTCACTCCACCCTTTGTTACTGGAAATGAATAGAAAATTGTCTAATTATCCTTTGGTGTGAGAATGGTATACCAACATACTAGAATCTAAATAATTAGGAAGGCATATAAGTCGAGGGACAGAGCACCTGACTCCTGGTTCGAAGGTCATGGGTTCGAACTCCACCTTTGCCGAGGTAGATGTGTAAATTTCACAATCACTGAATTAGGCGTAAGTGCTGGCTAGTAACTCGGGACACATTTTTCGAAATTGATTATTATCAGTTGTGAGAACTTGTTTTAATCGATGTTCAATAAGTAAGTATAAACTTAGTACATTAATATGGAAAAGGACCTTTCGTAAAAATGATGCCACACCTCATACAATTAAAACAATATTGTTATTGTTTTATTGGGGCGTTAAGTCACATACACAGCTAGTGTCATGTAGTGACTGGGTAGCGCAACAAACTTTCAGTAACCCAGCTCGAAAGTTTCCTTACATGCAAAATCTACCTCTCAGGTGGTATTCGAACCCGCAGTTGCAGGTATCAATATATTATAAGCCAGCGACCATAACTACTAAGCCACAGAGATACTCTTAAATGTTTTTTAAATGTCAGTAATATCTTCAAATGCGACTGAAGTGCCATGCAGTTGGTTTTAACACAAAGGTAAATGAAGAGTTATCAAATAAAGAAATAGAATGTTTTATGTAATATTACTATCCTCAAAAGCCATCGAGTGGTAAGCAAACTGATAATTTACAAATCTTGCTCAAATACGACACTTAACCAATCTACATTTCATCAAACTATTATTTACAATTATCTGTTATTACGAAGCCATAAATAACCACAACAATGAACAACGAAGCTAATGAATCATTAAAACTTGTGATTTGTTCGGGACGCTAGAGTTAATGAATCATACAAATCAATAATATTTGATTACTTACATTTTCCAAAAACAACTACTTCAGACTGAACCGTCGAAGATGCTGTCCATTTATCAGAACCCCTAGTCTTTGATGCGATCATGTTATGCCTCGTTGCGTTGATATAAACATCATTTACACCTTCAAGGCACAAAGTTAATGTCATAAAATCAGCATTATTGCGGGGGAGGAATTTTCGCAATTTTCAAAAACAATCGTGATAAGTATTGTTTTGTTAATCTTACGACAAAACCTAACGTAGCAACTCGCGAACATTCAAACTTGTAAATTCAAATCGCAAAACATTGCCCGCAAAAATATCTTGAGTTTATAGTACTTAATACCTGCATTCTTGGCGTATTTTTGCTAATTATACGTATATCGCTGTTGGACGACTTATTGTCTTCTCGAAAGATTTGATCGAAGTCTCAAACTGCGATTTGTTTAAAATGCCTTAAATTGATTCCAAACACCATGAAAGGAGAATTACGGAAGAAGACAACGAATCGTTCAAGTATTTAAATTAATTATACAACGATAGCGGTAGTTTTATATGCAGTAAAACACCACTTAAAGACTACCTCCATAATGAAGTAACCTCAATATTAAGACCACCTCAATAAGATGACCAGCTTTCAAAGGTCTCAAGGATGGTCTTATTATTGAGATTTTACTGTAAAATCAGTGTTAATGATGACTAAAAACTCAAAAAGGTACAAAGCATGAAACAAAACAAATTACGAAGACTTACGTTTCACACACACTGATTTTCCTTGAAGTTTACTTTTTAAGTGAGAGTAACCAACACCATACAGAGTCTGATGCACACATCTACCCGGCTCCATGTTGAAGAATGACTTCTCCTGCTCAGTTGTGTGATTCAGATTTGTTATTTCATCAGGAGACATGTTGGTTAGATTCCTGAACTCCGCAACTGATTTATGGATCGCCTTGCCGTCAAATTCAACTTTTCCGTGAACTATTGCAGTGGATCCCGCGTTTTCCTCTCCGACAATAATCGGTGGGAACACATCATTGGCCCCTTCAATCGTCCCTATTTGCCATTCTGAATATGAATTGTAATGAAAACTAACAAGATTTTAGCCATAAGCCTATATAATATATATCATTAACTACGATCAAACCAGTAAAATGTGTAGTGAACCTAAACAGGGGGTATTAATGGATGGAAAAGCTCAGAGGACAAGTCACAACTGCTGGCAACAATAGGCCACCGTAATATTAATAATAAACTCACCATAATATTCAATGTCTTCATTTCCACCCTGCCATTGTATACCAATTCTGGTTTGTGAGGATGTCCAGTAAGGAACGTCTTCATCATCGGCTGTAGATGTACTTGAACTTGTATATAGCGGTGCAGTAGAAGCTCCAGTCACGTCAGGAGGGAATAACTTTACCTGGACGCTACAATTTTTGCTTGAATGTATACCAGCACTGTTTATAGCCGACACTTCTACGCTGTAGATTTCTCCGTCTTTAAACGTCCCATTTACAAGACTGAAGTGAGCTTTTGATTTTAAACCAACTTTCGTGCTATTCATTACCACTTCAGATGAAGACAGTACTCTTACTGTGTAGGATTCAATAATACTTATGTCTTCGGTGCAGTTCCAATAAGCACCAATAGTCGAACTTGATCCCAAGTGGTCTGTGGGTTGATCCTCGTTAAAATCGGGATCCAAACATTTCACGTACTCACATTTTGGCGGAGTGACATCGATTTCAACAGCGTTTGAATAAGTAATTGTTTCTTCTCCGGCAAAATTCACGGCTTTAACATTAATATAGTAAGCCGTGCTATTACATTCTACATCATTCGTGACATTGTGACAAACATTGCCAATGTCAGCTTCTTTAAGCGTCAGGTTCGTAACGTGTAATTCAATCAGATCGTAACCATCCTTATGACTTTCGTACGTGCAAGATTGTTTACACAGGTTTTCACATGGTGCTATACACGGGTAACAAAATGTCTTGTAATGTTTCATCGGCGCAACATTTCCAGTTTCTTTGTTATTGTCGGAAACGCCAACCCAAATATCTTTGATACTGCTCTCAGCGTCGTAAAAGGCTCTACCATGTCGACAAGGTTTATCATGCTGATCAGGTACATCAATTCTATTTATAACTGCATCGCTATAAAATGGTTTGTATATATCGTGTATAGGCGGCTGATAATCGTTTTCATTCCAAGTAAGAGCAGCTAGTTTAATATCGCCATAGAATTTGAAATTTGCAATACTTATAATTTCTTCATCATCAACTATAAGCGTTAGATCTATTGTGTGCTCAAGAAATTCCATTTTCTTCTCAACGTTAATTTTGTAAGAATGGTCACCTTTAGAAGGATCAAATGACAGTTGAAACCAGCGCTGAATGTCTGTGTATTTACTTCTGGCCCAAAATACATGATGCCAATGTGAATTTCCTTCAGTTCGGTAACCAAGGAAGTGAATTCCGAATCCATACTCGTCATCTTCAAAATAAGTCTCATTGTTTGTACTAGAGTCATTAATTGGCACAAAGGATCCAGGTTGTTTTGTTGTGATCGAAGCGGTCGTCGTTGTGAAATTTGAATTTTCTGTATAGTTACTATCCGGTGCTTCCAAACCAGTTATGTTGTCAAACCGACTGTAGTCAAATTCCTCTTCAATTGGTTTGTCAACTATTTCAAATGGTACAACAACAGCTTCTGTGATGAGAGACACTGTCGTTATTATGTATTCCCCACTTGCAGAGCTTAATGTAAACGTGTAGTTGCCACCTTGTAAGGTTTGTGTCTGAGATACAATGCTTGATTTAATAACACTTGTTAAATCAGCATTATAACCAATACCAAGAAACGCCCCATTATTGTTGACAACAACGTAGTCTGTACTGAAGTCATAAGAAAACGGAGCGAATTCGTGTTCTTCACTTGGAAAGAAACGTGACTGTGTGGGGCAAATATAATCATTCAATGTATTCGCGATTGCAAGTAATCCATGTAATTCGTTAGTTGAACTTTGGTAAGTTTTATGTGAATTCCAATCATCAGTTATCTTTACCTGACCCGTAAGTGGGCCGTTAGTGTCGATCAGGATCGACGAAGAGTGTACGCTTGTGGTAAGATCAGCGCCATTTGTAAAATTTAAAACAGCATAATACACTCTACTTGAGTCTAGCTTCAACTCATAGAATGAGGTCTTACTGTCACCTTGTATTACATTATCCGCTGCGAGGAAACAATTTTGACTTGATACGTGTTTCACTTCACACGATGTACACTCGAATAAGCCAACATATGTTTTAGAGATTCCCGATTCCGTGTCATAGAAGTTCGCCCATGAAATATGCATTTCAGTATTCAGACGTGCGTACGAAACTGTGTTGCTTTCGATACCATTGACAAATAAAGTACCTTCTTTCGGAGGTGTCGTGTCAACAAGGATTTGTTCACTAGTAACCCCAGTGCACATGCCAGCTTCGTCTTTAGCAATGACTGTCACAAAAAAGGCTTGCCCATGAGTCAATTTCAAATCGCTGATTCTCCGAAACTCATTTTGACCGACACTAGTTAACGGATAGACATCATAAACAGATGCATTTTGCTGAAATATAGTGCATTTAAGAGTATCGTTCGTGATGAAGTCTTCTTGACTGCTGAGTCCTACTTGATAGTTAATTATATCAATATCTGCCCTAAATCCAGTCCACGATACTTCGACATATGTAGTTGAAGATTGATATCTTGGCAAAGAAACAGTTCCTCCATCAATAGCATCCTCAAATCCAACACGGATGCCGTTGGAATATCCCTCTGTGTATCCACCTGCCTTGCTGTAGGAGCGAACAGTTATATAATACTTAACAAGTTTGGATGTCAGATTTAAATGATCAAATGTATACGACGTATTGAGACCAACATTAACGAAGTAATGTATGTTTGATCGTGTCTTCGAGTAGCGCCTATCGTTTCCGATTGCAACTTCGTAATGATCTATTTTCTGCGTCGGATCATTCGACTTATCACCGAATTCGTCCCAGTTGCAGGACAATTTAGTCGTACTAAATTGGTAATTGAGATCTTCGATTTCACCATCCCGTACAAGGCCCGGTAGTGGAGGTTGAATTCGTACAGATACGCCATCAGAACGCGCAATCTTAGGGCGACCAAGGAAATCAACAGTTTTTACAGTCACAATATATTTCATCCCGTTTTCAAGAGCAACTTCATCATTGTAAAATAGTTTTGATGCTGATGGTATTGGTTGGAAATCAAACAGGACTTTACCAGTAAGATCACTTACAGACCACGACGCTTCTTTTATTGGACAAGAATCGGAATACACCCAACGACCCTGAATAAGATTTGGTAAGGACTGGTAATCTATATCTTCCCCAGCGTTCCCGTCTATGACCGTTAATGTTGGAGCTTGACTTACTACAACGCTGTCAGATGTTATTTCTGTTTTCAAGCCAGCTTTGTTATAAATCCTTATGGTAGCATAGAAAATTGTCCCAGGATTTAGTGAGAAACCATCGAAGAAAATTTTTCCATCCATATTTACTGATGTACCTTTGAAGCTCGATATCTCTGATCCAAATGGCTTGTATCCAATACAAACTTCAAATCTGGAACCAACAATAAATATGTAATAGATTCAGGACATACACGGACATATCACACACTGGTCAGCAGTTTTGAAAATTAATTATGCAAATTGAAATACTAAATGAAGCCGACATTAAATCATTGGAAGTAATATTAACATAGTTTACAAGGACATTCATGTTAGTGTACATACCTTTCATTATCAATACCAGATTCAACATCGGAAGCACCATGTACTTGAAGTTCAACATAAGATCGTGGAAGTTGACATTTCTGATGTTCCAAAGCCTTGTGGGTGCCAATGCTTGTTACTACATCCAGTCGCTCTGCTTGTGGTACTGTTCTGTCAATGATAATTGTTCTTCCATACGTTTTGTATTGTCCGACCACGTTAGATATTTTAATTTTGACCAAAACACTTGTCATGTTAAATGCATTGATATGATCGTTGAGATCTCTCTCGAACTTGTGTGTTCCTTTTACAATACTGTAATTATCTAAAATGTCAAACGAAGAGCTAGATGTTCCCAAGGAGACTACAATTTTGTCTATGACACTTTCATTTTCTTGTACAATCTTCCACTCACATGTTAGAATGCTCTTACGCTTTGATAAATATTTTGTGCAGTCTAGATCCTTAATGGTCGGACTTGTGTTATCTGCTATAATTGCAAGCGATGACGATACATTGATGTTGCCTGCTCTGTCGGACGTATTAGTAGTAATGAACGTTGCGGACCCTGGTGTAAGAGTTATCACGCTTGTCAATTCGGCAAAATTGTCAGTGAAAGGATGAAGATCATCAAGTAATGGTAAAGAACCAAGTGCATATTGTACTGATGCGATCGAATGTTTGTCAGAAACATTTGATGATATGGCCAAGGTATCTGTTGATGCTTGGTACATGACTCCATTTACGATTGTTGTTGAAGTATCATTCGACTCCATCTCTTCAAACAAAATTGTTGGAGGACTTCTGTCTAGCGTTATGCCGTCAGATGATGAAAGGATGTATTCATCATGGCAACCTGTCACAGCTCGTATCGTTATGTAATATGTAGTATCTTCGAATAATTCAGTATGAATTTGGCATTGACCATGTGTATCATCCAACATAACCAACCCGTATCTAGTATAGGTCTGTATGTCGGTGCCATATTCGCTTGTACCAATAGCCCAGTCATAACTTATTATGTTACAACCTTCACTCTCAAACCCATAAAATGAAGCTGCGATGGATGTATGATCGATTGTATACATTTCGTCTTGGTAAAGATTTCTTCCATCAAATACAACTCCGGGAATATTTGCCTTCTGTACGTATATGGGCTTAGATTTTCCGATCTGTGATTCTAATCCAGCTCCATTTATGGCCTTAATTGACACAACATATAACACCTTTGAGTCAGAGAATGTTTCAAAATGTATATTTTCTATGTGTGCAGTCGTTTCTTCTCCGTTGTATTCTATAAACTGTGTGATGTTAACTTCATCTGCAGATGTGCCAATAGCGACTAAATAATGATCGATACCGCTCTCTGAGTCTCTTGCTGACCAACTGATTCTTATACCATTTTGATCATCGTGTAAAACACTTCCATTTTTATTCAGTTCTTCTTCATCCTTTGGAAGCCCTATTCGAACCTAAAGGCAAAATTTAGAACGATATAATTAAGGTAAGCAGTCCATCAATGTTTCAAATAATTTTCTTATATATATATGGTAACTAAATAATTTTAAAAAAAATATTTAATTTCACAGCGGTTGCAAGTCATGATAAACTAGGCAGTCCTTTACTTAATTCTTTTTTTAATTGTGCTTTTATTGGAAAAAAAATAAAAAGTATGTATTTTTTTATAATGGGAGGTAATTTACCAAAGTACTTCAAAATATTTAAAAAAAAATATTTTAAGTCTTGGAAGTGACATAATTTGGCAACAATGCCAATTATCTTATGTTTTACAACTACAATGAACTTCATTTGCCATACATAAATCATACTTTTGAAAGAAATAAGCAAAATTATGAATTCCAATGAAATCATGTGTATGTAAAATTAAGGCAGCAATCTGTTCAAAATGAAATTTTGCAAAAACCAGACGGTGAATGTCTCTGAAATTTGGATATAGTTGATGCTATACATTATAAATAGTTTTCATTGAAGACAATATGACGGCCAACTGATATTTGGTTTTCTTTACATAGTCAATATTTTGATGTTCGCATGGTATATTCCTTATTCTAAATACTTTCTGACACAAAAGTGCCGACCAAAAGTTTTGTTTTGATTTTTTTCGAATATTTCTGACTTTTCTTAAATTTGCAAGTCTGTTTAGTGCAAAGGTGGTTTCACTATATGAAAATAGGAAGAAATAAGAAAATAAATGTTAGTTTCCAATTATCGGTTTATTTTTATAAAGGATTAAGTTTTTTCAGAGAACAAAACGGGCCATTATTTTTTTGTGGACGGGTAAAAAATTATAAAATTTTCAAATTATATCCGCATTATTATATAGATTGAAACAACAACTGTTTCATTTATCGCAGACATTATGTCAATGATGGACTGCTTACCTTAAGTATATGAACATTTAAGATACGATCTCGTTTTGCTTTCACATTTTTTACCGTCAGATAAAAAAATCTAATGTAGCATTCCGAAAGGGAGTAGGGAAACAAAAGGTCAACATATTTATAATTAATAGAAACACAATTATATTTTAACATTTTGAAAAAAAAAATTCCGACGGAAATTAAATGCCACTTGCTCGCTTGTAAATTTTCCAAAATATTCCAAATAAATTTATGAAGCGTTATTTTGTACATTCCATTCGGCCATTATATCATTTAAATTGACAATCTTTTATTCTAATATCCTCCTGTATATTTGAATATAGGTGACTGCAAAAGTAATTACCTCTGGCGTAGCTGGTGGAGTTGTATCTATGGTAACACCAGCTGTCTCGTGTGACGTTGCTAACAAAGCTTGATTCAAGGCAGTAACATGCAAGGAATACTGAGCTCCGTCTTTAAGGGATAAATCCTCTAACTTGACCTTTGTTCTCGTAAGGAATGGGTGCGGTGGAAGAGTTGTATTATACTGCTCACTTGAAGGCCAGAATTTCTGTTTGACTCCGAATTGTGTCTCATAAATGATGGTTCTGTATTCCTTGATACCAGACTCGGGATCATTGAAATCCCACATCAGATTCATCTTTGTTTTGTCGACTTGGTACGCAAGTCCAGTCTCTGTGTCAGCGATCGCTTTCAGCATTGGTGTGGTGAGATCTACAAGTAAGCCATTACTTCGTGCCGGAGTTTTTAAGTCAGCCCCATTCACACCATGAACATTAAAATAAACCCTGTCGTTGTGTTCCATTGAAATCGTATGATCTTCAAACTCGTCGTAGTTTCCGACATCAAATGTATTCATATGCTCGTTATTTATAAGTACATCAACTTCATAGTGATCAATTCCACTCTCTGGATCGTAGTATCCTTTCCAGTTAGCATACTTCGACACAGTTTCAGAAGTAAAGTCTTGATCTGTACTCCGATTCTTGCCATCTTGTACGTTCCCGGCTATCGGTGGCGTAATGTCGACAAGAACTAAGTTGGACAGAAAAGTAAAAATAGACGTTTTCAATGAGTGACATTTATGCCATAAAACACATCCATAAAACGGCATTTACAACACTATGACGCACTAGACATCGCCATTTGAAATCACCGCCAATATACTACAGGAAGGCAAATGAGTGTGTACGAAGGGAAGTAAATCATACTGTCTTATTAAAAAAATGATGCACCGTTTTTATGTATTGCACGTTTATTGGTTAATATTTTGCAACGCATGTTTTCATTGGCTGTCCACATCACAGTTTGTTTATAACCATTTTCAAGTTTAATAAAAATGGGCTATTACAATAATGTTACATAACAGATATCCTGAATGCTAAAATGGCAAGCGAACAAGCTATAAAATCCAAGCGAGTCCTGGTATCAATATTATCAAAATTATATGAATATGGTCAATTACCTAAGAAAACATTTTTTAATATATTTGATACTACAATTAGCCCCATTTTGTTATATGGGTCTGAAATTTGGGGAATACAACGTCAAACTGCTACAGAAATCATCCAATTCTACGCCTGTAAACGTTATATGTGTTTGAGTCAAACAACTATAAATGTAGCTATATTAGGGGACTGCGGGAGATACCCTATGTATATTAAAGCAGCAAAAAGAAGTATCAATTATTGGTGTAAAATCCTAAAAATGAATGACGATAGATATATTATAATGCTACCTGATGATGAAATACTTAGACAACTGTGGTCAAAACAACTGGGTTACAGGCATAAAACACTTACTTACTAGCAACGGATTTGGATATGTCTGGCTCGATCAATGTGTGAATTATAAAAAATGAATTCTTACTAAAATTTGTGCAAAGCTTAAAAGATCAATGCCTTCAACTACCACTATCTCTAAATTAAACTCATACTGTCACTTTAAATCACAATTCATTCATGAACCATATTTAGACTATGTAAATATAAGAAAATTTAGATTTGCTCTTGCAAAACTCCGGTCCTCATCTCATACACTAGAAATAGAGAGAGGACGATATTTAAATATTCCCAATGAGGACAGAATCTGTAAACTATGTAACATGACAATAGAAACCGAGTTCCATTTTGTCTTAGTCTGCTCCAAACTGATTGACATTAGAAAAAATTTCATACCCAAAAAATATATTGAAAATACCAATTTTAATAAATTTAAAATTCTTATGAGCAGCAACTCAGAAAAAGTTATATTAAATCTGGCTAAGTATGTATATTATGCGTTCCAAGAAAGAAACACAATTTTAAACCAATTATAAAAAACAAACATATTTCAACGATTGCTGTAATGATGCTTAAAACATTTAAGCTTATCAGGTCCAATATCTAACAGCATAATCCATACATCACTTTTTTCTAGTTTTTGTTTCGTTTTCGACCATATATTAACTAGATCAATCCACTGATGAACTGGGTCACACAATAATTGAATTTGATTTATATGATTCACAATCACACTGTTGAAGTACATATTTCTTTATTGTGCAGAATATGAAACATCCATTACATTATATTGTTCATGTTTCCCTGTTAAATTTATTTAATATAGTTTAAAAGGATTATTTTTTCCATCTGTTTGTCATTACTATATGTTGATTTTATATTCTGAATTACAACGTATATCAGCCAGAACATGAGTATATATAGTATTCTGATGAAACACTATTTAGTAACCTAATCAATGTACTTATTATAAATACTATTTTGATTATAACATAATTATATGATTCTCATAATAAGTGAAACATGATTACATAACAGTTGTATATACTATGTCATTTTCCTATTTGTTATTCGGTATGTTGTTGTTTTTTACAATGACAATGAAATGTTTGAAACATCAACATTATATATATATATATATAAACAAATGTTATATTCTGAATTATTGCAGGTAGCAGTCAATGTAGTCATCATCAAATTGTATAATTACTATCTTGTTATGGGTTGGTGGCCAAAAACAAATAAACTCATTGTCATTGTCACTGAATGACACAGGATTTCTGCGGTGTTTTAGTTTTATTACTCGTGTTTATTCAATTAAAGTGTTTAGTAATTACAAATTACAACACATTATAAATATTTTATCTTTATATATATTTGGAGTACTAAAAGTGAGATGTTATTAGGTATTATAATAGTAAATAGGCAGTATACGATTTTTTGCTAATCATAAAAGATGTAGGTGTTTAATTTCAGTGTGTTAGAAAAAATGGATTTACTTATTACTGTTAAAACAGTTCGCCAATATCAGCCTTAAGTTAAATCAAATAAAAACATATCCACCACAAGAATTTTCAGAAATACTGCATCGTACAGTAATGTTAAAATAATACGTCGTTCAACCAGGCCCTACCTCCGTCTGATGTACTGTTAGCAGATTTTGAATTCAAAGCGTTGTTGTAGGCAAATACTGTAGAATAATAGGTTTGATTGTGAGTCAATGACGCGGGTGCGCATGATGACTTGTCATATCGGGTTAGGTTGTGGAATTTCACGATATCTTCAGAGCCTTCGGATGTTCCGACTCCCCATATAAAACTGTGAATAAATTGTTGAATTTTGCCAAGTTTCATCAACAGACACTTTTACAAAATACATACATCGTTCTCAATAACGCTAAAATGTGGCTTCGTTAAATGGGCGAACATCATTCGTTTGATGTAGATCGTAAGACCATTTAAATGTTATTTCAATTCCACAATTGCAAAAAACAAGAGCTAAGTTGTTATCATTTGTCCCCTTTTCAGAAAGTTGAGACAGGATTGAGTGTAATCAAATATGTTAAGAATGAGAATTTTATGTTGCACTCCATCGAATTTACAACTGATATACAAATGATATAATTAAGGATACCTATTGCCCTTAACTGACAAGAATAATTTACGAAAAGCTTTTAGTAGTACCCACAATGCTACTATTTCTCATTTCAAATACAACCACAATGTATTTACCGGTCTATGCCTGACTCAGGATCAAAAAAGTCTATCCACTGTGCACATATTCTTGAATCATCTGATTGGAACTCGTTATCTTTCCTCAGTTTATCGCCGTCAAGTACTGTGCCAGGAATTGGTGGTGATTTGTCAATAAGAATTGGTTCATCCCCATGACCCGACGTAAACAAATCGACTGTAACAACGGAAATACAATATGAACTAGCAGTATTCTAGTACATTGGTCTGTGAAATGGTACATGGAAATTCATCAACCTGTTTCATTGCTAAACGGTGGAAACATCGGAAAAATTGTAGCCAAATGAACACATATTGTAATACATACAAAGGTATAATTTGCGCCCTGTATAATGATAATAATATAAAACCTTGTTATAAACACAAAGACAAAAACGATGTTACTGAATTCGATATGAAATCTACAATTGAGTTTTGTTTACTATAATTTGTCCCCGCTTTTGTTTATATTTGTTAGGCAATACAAGTAATTATAAAATGTGATTAAAAGACAATTATTCAACATTTCAACTAAACTTACCATTATTTGTGACTCTGATACGAATCCATGCAGGAATACCTTCTTGTAAACCAAGATCTTCCACAGCAACAAACGGGTCATCTCTGTCCATGGAGGCATGAAGACTGTAAGCTTTCAGTTGAACATCGTACTTTGTCTTACCCAGTCCAAATTCGGCGTCAGATATTTTAGACAGGTCATCTGTTGCATTGTAATATATTGCGATAAGATCGAAATCTTCATCGTATATTATATCAGTGACTCCATTGAATACCGGAGGCGAGGTATCGACGATAAATGGTGTAGAATGACATACCGTCGTAACAAGGGAACCACCCAATTCAGCTCCATTTAGTGCCTGGACAGTGACATAGTACGGACCATCTGGTAGATGTATTCCTTTCTGGAATCCGGAATCTGTCCAGAATTTTTTACTGGTCAAGTGAGCATAAGGATCTCTGTAGCTGACTATGTCCGTTCCACAAACATATGTACCAACAGCCCATGTGTACCCCCAAATTCCACTCTCATTATCATGGAAACCTTTCCAGTTAGCTGCAATTAAGAGACATGGACGATAAATAACATTCCAATATAAGACTTTTCTAATGTAAACCACTCAATGAAAATTATAGATCGTGATTTGGCTCCTATCTTTGTCTTTTTTGTATATAAAAAATCGAACTTTTATTCTTCAACACAAACGGTAGCAATTATTTTGTGATTTGAGGATGCACAATTCAAGACTTAGTGTGAGGAAACGAAGTTAACTGCATTCGAAACTTCAAGTCGAGGTAACTTTGTTTTTATTTCTTCTTGACTTTTACGAAATAAAGCGCATTCTACGCAGCTAACTTAATTCTACTCATGGTCAGTCTAATTGTATTACAGGGTGCTTTTATTTTAAAAGCCGTTTTGTTGTCACTAATCACGTGGTTTCCCCATATTGTTCATACTGAGTAAGTCTGCTTTACCTGAGACATAATGGTTTGTTAAAGTATACAGTTCATCACGTAACGGTTCATGCCCATTGAACACCGTTCCGGATCCTGGTCCGTCTGTAATAATCCTACAATGTTCAAGAAATATATTCATCAAAGGATAAAACATGGATCAATTAGTTGACACAATTATGAATTGAGTTCATCTGTTATTTCAATTATGTATTTCACGAATCGGAAATAGTGTATTAAAAATGTTATTATTCTCTCTCGGTCATTGAAAGGCAATACTTGTATAAAGTCTATAACTGAATGAATTTTATGTTAAAAGTTTTATAGTGTTTGTTCTATCGCGGCAGCATTATATACAAATGTACCGCCTAAATTAATAATGCATAGTTTGCATTTTTTAACTACTTATGTGGGAAATTAAAGTGTAACAACAAAGTCGACAATACACAGAATCAAAATTCATTGTTTGAAAGCAATGAACTTGATGTGCATCACCACATAAACGTTACAATAATTCTTATCATAAGTCCAATTAAGAAATATGAGAAATGACAATATTCATGTTGAACTGATTTGAGTTAAGCTTTTTTGCAGGAAAAATGTATACCTGTGATTATCGTTCCATGTAACATCTGTACATCGCTGTGTGACTGCCGCTGAACATTTATCTGCTCGAAGTATGTCACTGGTAGCATTTATATGTCCGGGCTCAGGAGGAGTAAAATCCACCATTGTACCCTCCCCAATGAGAAAAGCGTCATACCCCAGTATATTACGTACTCGTGTGTTAACAAAGTAGGTTGTTCCATGTGTTAGGGGTAAATTTGTATATTCCAATGGCGTGTGGTACCCGGACCCTAAGCGCTCATAATTGCTGTATGTTCCACTTATTCGTAAGTAAGCATTTGCTCCCTGTATGACATCATGGAAGTCACATATTTCTGAATGATGTTCATAGTCAAACGATACGCAGTTGGATCCGTATTCGATGCATTTCTGTGCACATAGATCAGGAGTTCTAGTTTTTTGAGTGCTTAGAATCCATGCAACCAGTTTGCCTTCTCTTGGAATCGTGAAGTGTTTAAGTGAACCTGAAACCCCTTCACGTGTCAGAGAATGGTCTAGATTCAATTCCTGCCAGGATACAAACTGGGATCCAAACTGACCGGGACTGAATCCGACGGCCTTGTAATGGGTTTCAACCAAAGGACTGTCTTCAAATGCCACAACAGACGCGATCAGTTTGTTAGGATGACTTGAAAACGTGTATGCATGTTCAACCCTCCCGTCAGGCAACGTACTGTCGTAAGTATTTAATGAACATTGACTAATGGATTCAAGACCTTGGCTGTTTCGTGCTTTTACAGACCAATACACCGGGACCCCACCAGGTAGTCGTGTTGGTACCATCAGGCTGTTTCCGCCCATATCTGTCCAATCCACTAGATTTGTACCGCCTCGATGTGTGCCAATAGCATAAAACAATTTCACTTCACTAACCTCATCTTGAGCATACATCTCCAAGCTAAAAGCTGTATCGTAATACGGTCTTTTTGGAATTTGTTTGACAATGCAACCCCTTGTTCCAGATCGTTTCCTTCGCTCGTTGATAGTTGCAGGCATTACATCGGGTGGAGAAGGGTCATCATCCCGTTTTTTCTTATGGAAAATATTCTTTTCGATTTTCGGCACTGAGTATTGCCACAGGAGGCCTTCGAAAACTGTTACTGTTTTAAAAAACAAGTTTACTTCTGCAAAAGCCGTCAGCTTCAAACGTAATGGTGTAAGTACCAGGTCCATTTTAGCTCTAGAAGATAAGAATTAAAGGCTCAATAAAAATATTGAAAATTAAGGCTTTCTTAGCAATAAAACAAGCGTTCCAAGTTGAAAAATAAAGATTGATCGCTGAACAGTAAAGAAAAATGTATTTCAGCCAACCGAGAGTACAGAGAATGACAACTGTTTGAAAATTCTTTTAAAACCTCGGTGATGGAACATTTTGATATGTTTTTTGTTTGACAAAGATTCCTAACAGCAACATGCAAATTTGAGATTGTTACCATACTAAGCATGTACTTGTATAATAAAGGTTAGACTGGTTGTCCGATTATAAATGTGTACCATCTCATTTGAATGTAATGGACCATTACTATTATTATCCAGCCGAAAAAAGTTATTTGTAATCCATAACTGTGAAGATAACAATACAATCGAAGAAAATTTGTTACCCAACGTCTATTGGATATTTGGAGAACACCAGCTCTGTCAACATTGGAAATTTAGTTTCCAGAAGGTAACCAACGAGTCTTATCCCGCCTCTTGCAATAAAAATATCAACAGCAGCATCGCCCCATACCTTTCCTCCAACCCATGGTGTTAACGTTAGCTGACGGTGAAATAAAAATATCTCCAGAATTAGCGGTAAAGAATATACACCATTCCATCCCTCCTGAATTCCACATAATTCTTATCAACATATAATACTCTCAGTCGGGTATTGTCTGAATATATCAGTTCAATGAAGCTGGTTACGATGTGACTTGCTTTTTACGATACATTCATCAAATGCATTTTCTATACCTGGGTGGACATACATAGAACACAAACTCCAACCAAGAGGTATTGGCTGAACACATTAGTTAGTACCATTTCTGCTTTCACGACAATATATTTAAGTCCAACTGCCTGCTTGTTGATTACGGTTTGAAATTGTGTAATGTCAGAGAAATGAATAAATGCATTTGCTATACCTACCTGGGTGGTCATACTAAGAACACAAAGTCCAACTTTTACTCCTAGACCAACACTTCCACTTGCTCCAAAACCTGGAAGAAAAGGACATGTTCGTTCATTTAGTGGGAAAAAATTGTAATGCTATCGCGAATTAAATATTTCGAAGGTATGATTGAATAAAAATAACAAAAATATTGAGTTTAATCAATCAAATATATATATATATCTTTACTATTTCAAGTGAAATACAGTTAAGCTCATGCGTTTATTTTGACACTATATTTAACGTATACCAACCAAGTGACAAAGGCACTGGACCGACCATGAAATGATACCTCACTTTAAAGAATACTATGTCAAAAGGAGGTACAGGGATATTGGCAGCCACACAGAAGTCCATCTTGTCTTTAAACTCCTTCAATATATCCCCAAGTTTATCGGCTGCATCTTTCATTAACTGAAATAAATTGAAGTTATGTTGTGGCGTAGCGTTAATGACCAGAGCTTGTCTATTGTATTTAGTCCTTAAGTTTTATCACACGTCGTGCATTCTGAGTTACTTTTAATGTCTCAATATTGATAGCAAAATGAATGAATACAATGAAAATGAACATTGTAGAAGAAAAACACGAGCCACTGAAAATGAATACTTGTAAAACCCATAGTGACGATTCAACCCTAAATATGTTTTTTGTACAGTTCGACTGCAAAGTTCTTAGTTATACTGCCGCGTATGACAGCAATATCACAACTAGGGTTTAGTTTCAGGAATTTGTTTTCATATCCATTTTTAAGCTTTGATATGAAATAGTCTTGATTGGAGTCAGGAGTTCCTTTAATTAAAAAGCTATTGACGTTGCAATTAGTTCTAATTAGGCAATCTCAAAATGAGAATTAATTTTCCAATCCGAGATTGCAATTAGGTTAGAGTTGGATGGGTTTGTGTCATCTGTACAAATGTCTACTCGTCAACACGAACAACTCCAAAGTTATTCAAACTTCAGACGGAGGCAATAAAGGTATTTAAACTGGAGATATCACAAACGTGATTAGGTTCCCGCATATGGCCCTCATACCAACAATTAAATACATTGGAAAGGGTTTTAATGAAGTTTCTTAAGAAAACAAGATGACATTTTGCGATTTTAGGGAAATGACCTGCGGAAACTGTTTTTCGATTGAAGATCACCATGGTCACCGTTACCCTGATCTTTATCATACTGACCCCAATATGGTACACCTACTTGTCATCACCATGTCTATCGAGTTTAAGGACCATATCCCCAAGTGTTCTTTAGTTATTGAGGGGAAACCGTTTATCGTGTCAATGTCATCGTGACCTTGATATTTGACCTACTGATCAAAAACCGTAGGGGTCATTGAGTTGTCATGACCAGCAGGCATATTAAGTTTGAGGTTCTCGAGTTAAAGCATGTTCAAGTTACAAAGAACATCCAATTCAATTATCACTCCATTGTTTTAGATAATTGTAATATATATAATCATAAAAGAACTGTCATTTACCTCTTTGACAACTGTATCCCTGACATCCTCAAGAACTTTTGTCGTTTTCTTATCAAGAGCTTGGTATTCAGCAAGTTGTCCCAAGAACATAGGGATGTTCATTTTAGAGATGGCCTCTTCTTGTGAAATAGCTGCGAAGAAATGTATGTATTGAACATCGTATCAAATAGACAATGTACGAAGATACCTATCTACAATAGCAAAGTCATTACATGCAAGCAACACTAAATTAAAAAAACACCATAAAGTCATTCATTTACAGTAAACTATGCGTTATCAACACCTCCACACATTTCGTCTGGAATTTATAGAACGGTGTATGACATACATACATTATTGTATTCAGAGGTCGTACTACTTTATTACCGATCATTTATCCTTTTACTTGATTTAGTGTTCATGTTGTTTTCTATCCATTTTGTGTTTGTTTATTCGTTTGAGTATGTAGTGCTTTTGGGGTGGATGTGTACTTGCATGTTGAATGTATTGCTCGACCTTTGGATGTATGCATACATTTTTGTTGGTTTTGTTGGGCTCAGCACAGGTTCGATGCATTTCGCGCATTCTATGGCAATATGGCAACTGAGGAAGCCATTTGACAAGTTTCACACGAGTTTTATTGTTATTTAAAATGTAAGGCTCTACATCCACTATATACTTACATCTTTTATTCCGACAAAGTGCAGTCTTGAATTTTATTTCATGAAATAAGTCAATCGGTGGTAAACAAGCAGAAAACAATCCTGTACATAACTTTATCTCGGCTGATAAAGAGAGTTCGCCTCCTTCTAGCTTAGCATTTCCTATTATGGACAATTTCATTCCAAAAAATTTCTTTTGCATGTCTACTTCTTCGTCGAATCCTGTAAGAAACAAATTTTAGCGTTTGCTTTATACAACAGTGTGCATAACGTGATTATAATATATATGCATACGATCATCAACTATTTCTGAAAATGTTTGTGAACAGACTCATATTATCAGTCGTGGCACAGTTATATTTAAATGTCTCCAACATTATATCTGTACAGATATAACAAATACAATTACAAACATGAATATTATTTACAGGTTTTAAAAGTAAGAAAAGTCAGATAAATAAAAAACAATCGGTACAAAGTGGGATCATACTTACTGCCACGGATTGTTGCTAGGCTTGATAGGATAGAAAATCACCATTTTATTGTTATTTACTTACCATGTGCTTGGAAGATTTTTGTCTTGCCAAAATATTTGACTTCCACTTTCAGATCTTCTGGTATTACCGCAACGCTGACTTCAATGTGTTTAGTTTCTGATCCAGATGGTATTGGTATGCTACATGTTATTCCAAGGCAACAGTCATGTACTGTACACACGTGACCAAATCCAGATGCAATCTTACCCTTAAAACCTTGACAAGCTGTAAATAAATGCTACAGTTATTTAACCGATTACGAGCAATCAAGATTTAATGTCACTGTATTTGTATTAAATAAGATACAACAAGACCGTATGTCCATTCATTTGTTCAGATGAACGAATATGATGATAAATGAAATAACAAGTAATAACTTAGTCGCACCCATTTTTAATGACCTTGTGGCAACCAGACAACAAATTGGCGATGTATTTTTAAAGTATTCCAGTATTGAATGGCGGTTATTCGATCCCATTACGTTTCCTGGGTTTCAACCGTGTATAGACATGTATATCAATGAGATCATTCCAGATTGGCTTCCACAAACGGGTGATACCGTGAATGATGGAATGCTACAGACAATTTAGGCGATAGTCTTACGTCATTTGTAATTAAACTGTTTGCATACTATGATAGTTAGCTTTATAAATTTGATTATCAATGTTCAATTCACACAATTTGAAAATGAGAAATAAATTGCCGATGAGAGATGAAAGACCTTATATACGATACACAGTAATACGACAGTAAGCATACATGTTTTAAAGCCTACACCTACGCTTAGCAAACATTTAAGATTTGACAATAACTCAAGAGTACAAACTAATAAAGTATATCATTGCGACTTATAGATTGATAGATAACTCGAATCATTGCTTTTCAATCGTCATTGAGTAAAAACGTATCACCGATTTATCATACCCTTTCCTGCCATTGTCATCAAATCATCAGCAACAGTTCCTGTGTCACCTCCTTTTGACGACAATGATAGTCCCTTTATTTTCATGAACTTCTTCATGAACTGTAAAGACATTGCGGCTGGATTTCCGACTGGAAGGCTCGTCATTGAATTGGAAAGTCTGCCAATTACCGATTTGAAATCTTTGTAGAGATTGCTATCCTTATTCAACTTTTCTAGTATCCAATCAACGTTGAATTTATTCACATTGACAATATCTAAAATGTTAGGGACCTTTGGACTGAAAGAATAACAAAAATGTTCGTATACGACATGAAACTAGAATCCAATACCTTCAGGAGTTCAATTTTAGTCTGAGTATATAAAAGATTGTTCACGAATTATTTATACAGCTTGCAATCACTTCAGTAATAGTGTTACCCGGACAAAACAAATCAATAACGTTGTAGTTATTCAAAGACTGCTTATAATATGCATGCACATACTTTTTATATAATGTATAGATCTATGTTATAGAATAAATTATGCAAGAGTATATGCTGCTTTATATATATATATTATAAAAAGAGTGTATGCCAAAACTAAAATAAATAATTCAATTCAAATTATTGTTATTAGACGGCCACAATTAAAATAAAATAGGTGTACTTAATATAGCGGGCGGGTACTAGTTGCATTTTAAAATAAAGACTTGGTATTATCCTCATCAATATTATTATATCTCATTTATCCAATAATTTATAATTATACTATTCAACTTGACTACTTGATGTTCGACGACAGACATAACATTATCATCGGGGAAAGTCACCTACCCATCTTTTCCAAAAAGAGCACTTTTGAAGAAATCGGCAAACTTTTTAGCTTCTTTCTTTAGACTGTCCTTTAAACTGTCACCAAACGAAGTAGGATCAGAGAGAGAAGAATCCTCAGGTCTGTATTCACTGTCCTCGTCCCCGAGCATGTCATCTAGTCCCTCAAACGGGTCTCTTTCGATCGGTTCTTTCTCACCGTCCGGTTCTTCGTCTTCTGCAGATTCTCCAGAGTCAAATGTCTGGCCTATGTATCTACAAAAAGATTAAATTCTGTCAAAATGTAAACGCAAGTTTCACGAATTTTAGGCTTGTCGTTGACTTATATGTCGTTGCGTTCCAAAACCAATTAATGATGGTCCAGGTTGTTATCAAGTATATACTCTTGGAAATCATATTCAGTGTTGCATGGTGCTTCTCATTGTGTAATAGTTTATTATAAAATCTTCAATTATACCTTCTGACGAATGACGAAAATATTAACAGGAATTTATTCGTTTATATCTTTTAATTCCTCCCTCCTGTAAAATGCACAAAAACATACCGGAATTCGTGATCATTGCATTCTTGGATCCATTTGGGAATAGGAACAAGCCGATCAAGGAACGGTCCCGGATCTGTATACTCATAGTCATCGTCCGGACCCGTCGTGTCTTTAGGATTTCTTACAGATACGTGAATATAATTAGGACTACATTTCGGTGCCTTTGAAGCTCGTCCTATCTTATCGCCTGCCTTTGCGGCGACTTCGCCGCTTGCATACTGAGGCTTCACATTGATGTTTTCTATAACAATTTCAACCGCACTAAATTCTACATCTGTCGGTTGAATGATAACTTTGTTTCCTGACTGTGTATGCACAAGTCCATTCACGGGCATAACAATCTGCCAGGGTAAAAGTGAAAAGAAAAATACTTAAACAATGTGTTTATACACAATACCTCCCCACACATACCCCCGGGAAAGCAACATTCTACAAAACATTAGGCATTAAGGAGGTACAAAAGTAAACATGTATAGGAATATGGTGCGAGGAATGGTCTTGCCGACCATAAAAGCAACTAAGGACAACTTAGGAGTACAACAAAAGGGTAAAGTTTCAAGGATTGTATACATCACAGAACAAGCCAAGGAAGTCAGCAGCAAAAAGCCACAAGGCGGGAAAAAACACGTTGATATTATATCAAGCAAAAGAACTACACATGGGGAACGGGAATTTAACATAAAACCATACACATAAATAGAAATAACAAACACGCATTCACAGTCTTGGAACCGTCGGTATAAATACTGGGTTTAAATCGATTTAACAGTTAGCTAACCTCTAACTTAACCTGCACATGGTCATTTATGTCCAAAATATATATACATTGCTAGAAATGTTTAAGAATTTTACATGATAGTCTCCCTTGATTATCCCTGATTCTCCAAGGTGCGAGACTAATTGGATTGTCTCCCTTAGACATCGATCGCGGGGAATGCGTTACGGATAAAAAATCAATACTGGGTCGATATTCGTTCGCGCCTTGATTAGCCACCCCGCTGTGTTTAGTCAGCATAATGAAATTGCCCCGGGCTGTACTAATTATACTTATATTGTAGCCTCTTTCGAAACAAATAAATTGAATTATGCACCATAAGGGTTTGTCTTGTTTTTTTGCAGATGGTAGCTACTTAGCCTTCTAGCATCGCAAAGATACATTTGTCTTTTTTCAACAGAAATTATAATGACACTGACAAAATACAACTACTTATTTTGTATGTTACATTTAAAAACATGATCTCGTATTTTTGACGATGGAATGCAATTATTTATACCGTCATCATATGTTCATTGGTGATAACATCTAATTGAAATAATTATGATTATATTATGTACAAGTGTGTTCGCCGGACAATAAGTATAACATTTACGCCTGTAGTTTGAATAAAGTATTCTGTTCTGTTCTATGTTGTTTTGCATTGTTTATATTCGGGTATTTGTTTAATATTTTGCAAACTAACATTCAATTAAAAAGCAGGTTTTGAGCACTATGATGGGATCCTGACTAGTCTATGATTTTGGAATACAATCTGGATGCATTAATTTTCATGTTTTACCACAAAGTCATAAGTGATAAGTTTTATCATTTTTGCAAAACACATAAAGCTACGTTGTCTTACTATTGAAGTGAAATTATGCATACAAAAAGTATTTAATGTTTACTTTCATTGAATGATCTCTCGTTTGTCTCTTTTCTCGAAAAACGATATAAAACTTATAAAACGAATATATCAAACCTAGTGGTATTAAATTTATATTATATAAGTTATGCAGGCTATTTGTCTAAATAATTGTAACCTCTGTATTATAATATTAATATCATATTTTCACTTTTAAATATCAAGTTAAACAATATCATTATAAAACAATATATTTATTGTAATCGTGTTATACTGTTTTAAATTTTACACCTTTACAGAATAAACTGTTAATTTATAATTAACCACACCAATATTTTATTTCAAGGCTATTCTATAAAATGTCATATTTGCCCCAAATGTTTCCCTATAACGAGCACTAATTGTTTATTAACAGCTTGTATAATAGCTGCATCCGGCTTGATCACTTCAGTAAGATGTCATGCTGCCCACGCACTGTTGGATACCGATCACGCGCACACCGCGATATATTGTGTATTCAAAATTATAGGAAAAACTCGAGATTTTTAACAAAAATCGTTAAAAAGGACGACATCAACATAATTTGGCCCGACAAATCGTATTCATTTATTCTTTCTTTAGTCTTTTCTTGTCTTCTCAATTAACCGTTTCGTTCAGTCTATTGTCAAAATTTCACAGTTTTAAAACGGGTGACTGAATTCTTAAAGATACAAGATTAAAGTAATTGTTAAAACAGCTGCACATCTTAATATTTTAATAGAAAAAATTAAAACAGAAAATAAATAAAAACTATTTCAAAAGAAGATTTTTTTTAAGTTCTGAGTACCTATTAACTACAAAAAAATACTTTACAATTATCTCTTCAAAAGTATTACTATATTCATCGTTGCTAAACGGAGACAGTATTTTCTTCTTTTTTTCAAATAAATTGCTAATTTAACTCAAACAGGGAAGCTTGAAGATCACATTTAATTTAAATTTTAAAACACTATTAAAATATCTATATTTTGTAGTTTGTGCACATATGTGAATAAATATTGTACGTTAAATATAAATACTTTTAATATGTATCTAAAAATAGGATAGTTGATGAAATTACAGTTTTTCGTGTGTTTTTCAGTTATAGGTATAAGGAGCAACAGTAACACTTTTAAATCAAACAGGGAAGCATGAAGATAATAATTAATCATAAAATAATTTATATTATTTTAAAAAGGAAACATTGAAGTGTGTGCTCATATGTGAATAAATTATGTGAATTAAATAACAAAAACATTATGATAATTTAAAAAACCGTTTACTCTATATTTCTATAGCCACAAATTGAGCGGACTGACAAATCAATACCGCCGATGGCGTATTTTCAAGGGAGATAATTTCATCAATAAGCCACCGATTTGCTTGGGATTTCTGGCAATGTATATAAATTGCCAAAGTAGTCAGAAATTAATCATTAATAGCAATTAACCATTACGTGTTCAATAACAATTACGCTGTATATAATCCAGTAACAAGCAGCCTTATACTGACCTTGGTATCAGTGGAACACATTTAAGTATAATGAATAAAGAATGTAAGAAAATACAAAGCTATGATATAGACAATCTGAAATATCGCGCTAGAACTCGATGATCTTTCATACTTACTGATTGGCCTTCTCCTAGCTCGACGTCTACGCCCGTGGTCTTGAATGTGTTTTGCGTTGTTGTCGGCCAGACGCCTTCCTTACAATCACCCTTGGCCTGGCGACGGTCTGTAGGAAAGTTCTTGTGGAATTTAGGCCCAAACACTTTCTGAACAAGTGACTTACTAGTTTCTATTCTGTAAGCAAATACAGAATATAATTAAATTCATACACAGCAGTAAAATCGATTAAGTAAACAACATCACTCAAACAATGCAATATTTTTTTATATACAAAATATTCATATTTCTAAATGTCTGTATCTTTTTATGGCAAATATTTCTTGTAAAGCATATGCAGGTTACAGTGGTAATAAATAAATGAGACCATAAGTTAATAAATAAATAAATATGTTATACCGAACTTATAGTATTACTTTGTCGTGTTGCCTTTTTTCAAGTATGTGTACGTCGAGTAAACAGGGCTAGTACATACCGGGTTATGAATCGGACGGTGTACCGTAGTTTATCATGTCTCGGATGATCACGTGACTCACTACACAGCGGTTGCCATTTGCAAATTGATGTTTTGTTATAGTGAAGACAAATTGTAAAATCAACTAATTAAAACGCATTCTTTTGCAACTTCATTGATTTTTCTGGATGATATATGTATTGCTCCGTTGATATGTATATATTTAAGACCTTGCTATGCGTAATAAATTCCTAATTAACGATTCGAATGTGAGCGACCAGACTTGTGAAAAGCAATGGCGGACGGTCAATTTTCTTTTATGTAGTATTTTGTAAGTGTTATAATGGTATAATTAAGCAATTAAAACTGTTTAATTACTAGAAAACACTAATATAATATTTAATTTTGTGCTTTGCACTAGGTCATAAGTGCTCAAATTGTCCAGATATTTAGAAGAATCGGTGAATTTGGGCAATTTTCGCGTAATGCGAAAACAATAGCTTCTAATTTGAAAATTACGTCCATGATTGTGTGAAGAATAGCAGTCTATTACGTCTTGTATCACATAAGATTCTAGTGTTATTATGCAAAATAAAGACAGTTTGGTCACGTGCAGGTAACGGAAATCGTGTAATAGTGCTTTTTTATTTGTCTGAAAACTTATATTTTTTCTTTTGAAAGTTCACTGAATTTGTCAATTGGGATTTGATACCCGTGAATGCCATTAACATGTGAGAATTTAAATAACAGTATACTGTCTTACTTAAGATGATATTTTTCCTAAATCATCATTTCTTTGTTATATAAATATAAAATATAGCAATTAATTGTCAGTATACGAATATCTACACAAAAAAACGATGTGAAACGTGTCGTCTGCTTAGAGCGTGTTATCTAACATATCGTGAAATTTACGCATTGGTAAAATCGCGAGCCGAGGCAAGATAAATCGATCAGAGATAGCGTTATATAGTCCGATTCATAACCCGGTATGTACTAGCCCTGGTGAAAAACAAAATAGTTTATATATAAAGAAATTTTGATGGACTTTAATAACTCTCATATTTCTTTTGAAAGTGAATGTCGATTAAGATATAATTACTTTACTTGTTTATATATCTTAACTGTATTTAACAATACTTTTCTAGTTCTTTTGAAACAATTGATTTTCATACAGATTCAGCCAAGTACACAGCTTTGATTTTTGAGTACACAGCCAAGCCTAGCTGAAGACAATTGAGCACTGGTAAACATAATATGACTTCCTATATGTATGAGTTCATATTGTCTATACTTTTCAGAGGCAAGTTGTTCTTAAAACAGCCCAAATATTATAGAATGGAGTCCTAAAGTTACTTAAGAATAGCCATAAAATTAGCCCCATTTTATGTCAGGAGCTGCTGGAAAGCCTGTACCCGTCAGCTTCCAATGTTACATCGAAATCAACAGGTCAATCTTTTTCGACAAGTACATGACTGCTTACACTTTTTTAACTTCCTTGTACGACCATTTAATTCCCTGGATAAGGTCCATAATTGACTTGAACTCATCAACAAATGGTTTTACAATGTCTAGAAGTGGTTGCAAGGGCGCAAATACCTTATCCCATTCTGCTTTCAAATTTTCTTTCAATTCATGAATCGAGTCTCTCTGAAATACGATTGGTCTTTGTAATTGTATATCTATTATAAAGTAATGTGTTGAGTATGTAAATACTATAGTCCAGTCACAATAACTGTGTATACAAGCAGACAGTTCTCTTTATCATTTGACGTATGCAAGTAAGCACACATGGCATGTACCGGTATTGTAAAATAGTTAACCTAAAGACATTTAACCGATACAAACCTGTAGCAGTCACCCCATGTTGTTGAACCAATCCTGGTAGTACAGTATTGATAAGAAATGTCGCTTTTTATCAACAGTGTCATAATTAACAGTGTGGGTATCTTATACCCGCACTGTTAGTTAATACACTTTATTCTTTGATAATTAAGTCCTATCCCTTATTTAACATTGAATTCAGCACCACCTCTCAAGACGTAGCACTACAAACTTCAAATAAAAACTACCAAAGTATGATACAAATATCAGTTGTTCAAATCCACTATAGTTTGAACGTTTGTTATGTTCACTGTTTTCAGACAAGTAGTTGTCTACGTATATCACGATTAGTTCGATATTTAGAGGTAGAAAACGTTATTATATAAACTAATGTTTTAGATGATGGTAGAAAATGGAGAATATTCATCAAGACAAACAGATCGACTTCCTACCACTTAGCATCAATACACTGTGTGGCCGACACTTACTCAATTATGTTTGCCTTTGTTTTTTTACTTAAATTTAGAAAGTATTCAGTTATTTGTTTCGACGCTGACATCACGGGATGAGTGTTTGACCCCGTGTCCCCTACTCTACTATGCATGCATTTTTTTTATAGAACTCACAGTTGCATCGATACCGTCAGTCAACACCGAAGTCATTCTTGTCTCTAAGGAAGCAAGGTCCCGACGTTTTCTGTCAGCGATCGAACTCACAAGTTTTTTGAACGCCTCAGCCAGTCTCCTCATAATACTTGGAATTTGTTTTGCCGTGTTCAACCATTCAACTGCTCGACCTGTTACATTTAGTAAATGCCAAAATTATTTCGTTGATGTATGTAGACTTTTTGTAATTGTCTATAATACATATAGTATATATTAATGCAATTTATATGAAAAGAGATTATATTTGCTGCACAAGTAGAGACAAACATATATCAACTGTCTGTACCCAATCCGAGTATGTTGAATAATGATATTTACAAATATGAAGAAGTTGCCCATGTTTCCAAATTGATTCAAGTCCATCGATTAAGTAATCATGATTGCACAAACAGGGAGCAGAGAGCAATGGTTGTGTTACTTTACTTTACTTTAATAAAGAAGTCGAATACACAGTCACACAGAACAACACAAGGAGACATGAAAATATACATACAACGTAATACCTTGAATATTAATTAGATCAGGGAACAACACTGATGGTTTCATAGGAAATATTTATACATGTAAATATTTATAATATAGGGGTATTTAGCAACTGACCTTTGTATATTAGTTTGTATAGTATATGCATTATAAACATATATTAAAGGATATTACCTTTTATAAACATGCAGGCATCGACTACACTGTTTTTAACATCTACTGCCATTGTAATGGCCATCTTTATACTGAAAATGTAACCTATATATTGCCCTTTGACATTCACGGTTTATCTGGTTTGAATTATTATGCAAAAATGCTGGTAAGTATCTAACATAAATATGACAAATTGTTTATTTCATTCAGCCTGCTGTGTGGTGAATAATAGTGAGTAAAATCGTTGGTTAATCAATTCACTGAATCTAGGTTTCTCATGTGTTCTAAAATAGTATTCAGTGCTGAAACAGATGTTTTGATGGGGAAATCACTTCACTAGTAATTGTAATGATTATACCAAACGACACGCTCAAAGACATCCAACTGTTTAACTGAGCTACATTATGCCTGAGACATCAGAAATAAATATTATTTTCAATTCACCCCGTGATAAACGGTTTGCCAACGTTATTTTCGAGCCCGACCTAACTAGTTGTCATTTGTTTAAAAACTGTTCCCCTGCTGCACCTACATTCTACTCCAAGTTAATATTAAATAATTTGAGAATTATTACTTTACAGTTCACTATTAACCTGCCATCATTTGTATTTTGATAATTTCAGTGCATTGGGTCGGGAGTGATCTGAAATAATGAACTTATTACAATAGTAATACCATTTGAATGGTAAATATGTATCTTACCGCAATCAAAACTAAAAGATAGCCAGCAGCTTTTTTAGAAATAATCTGGAATAATTCTGATTGGTTAGCACTTTTACTTACTCGGTGATAGCGCGTGACATTGCTGTTATCACTTGCATCGGGTTATCTATGAGATGTCTTAGTGAATTCACAATTAAGTTGAATGCTTCTACAATCTTCTTAGCTATATATGGCAGAGCTGATGTAACGGCATCAACAATATCCTGTCATATAAAAGATTCTTTATTGGCACTGATAATACATTACAAATATTATATTATTCTACTTCTAATTCAGCGCTAGTCTTGTGTGTTCTAAATCCGGATCAAACCATTCACGTGTAATGCTTGAGTAATGTACAAATGTCAGGGGTTCAAAGGAACACTTCTTTATGTCACCAAGCAGCGATACACTAACATCATTACATAACAACAACGTCTATAATATATAATATGTTTGTATTTACTTGAACGCGGTTGTAAACAAAGTTATCAGCCAATGAAACCCTTTTGGAAAGCGTTGGAATAGACATTGTGTGCACAATTACAATATTATCTACATATTTTGAATCCACTGTTAGTACATATCATCAAATGACAGTACTCTGGATTTAATGTGAAAGTCACGGGCCTTGAGTCGTGTTCAACAGTTTCCCGACATATGAGGCAGTGACATATTATAAAGCGTTCCGGGGTTTCTATCTATTACTGTCGTCTCCTTCAATAAGTCTGATTATGTCCGCAATCTTAGCATTTAAGTAAAACTCATAGCTCAGAGTTTATTAATAAAAAATACAATTGTTCCTTAAGAATATTCGATACTTACACAGTCTTACAATAGCATTTGAATGCCAGACGGGCATAGTTTATTGTAGCCCCACAAATAAACAGACACACTGCGTGTATGATGACTATGGTCACGCTGCATTACATAGTTTTTGCTGATTAGAAATATTCTATTGCAGAAAATAATAAAAGAAACAAGCCGTATCCAGCATACAGATACTACTCACATTGTAAAACTTCAGAATATCTTGTTTCACTCCATCAACAAAGTTGCGGACTTCTTGTATGATAATTTTGATTTCTTCGACAATAGTAGACCCAGCGATATTGTAGACCTTCTTCACAAATGCTTGCAAGTTTGAAGAAACCTCACCCATAATTGTAGGGAGGTTTTTGACAGTTTGTACAATCATGTTTATTATATTTCCTGGCGAATTATCTGAAAGGATATTAGAACCATACATTTAAATGTACCACAATTGGGAGAGGAACTACTAATACGGAAACCGATGGTTCGTATCCTTTCTTTGCCGAGATTCTTCCCTGAAATAGGCGCGGGTACTGGTAACCAAGTAAGCAGATACCGAGATCGATTGACTGATTTAATTGTAAGAACATGTGTGTGGATATAAATACGAAAATGACTCTTGTCATAGCCAGTTACATATTTTTCTAGGACAGTAAACGAAAAACTCAGAAAGGTCCTTTTTAATTTCTATGGCGGGATTGTATACAACGCAAACTTTCCAGTGAGGCTGAATCAACACCCTTTCTTCAACAGCATTATAAATATTCCCACAGTAAAAATGTACAGCCAATTTTACTTCTCCAATGCAAAAGACTCGAAACAACAGCTGAAAGTTTCATTTCCCAAAGGGTATTGTTTGTTTTTATCTTGCTGTAGTAATTGTCATGCGCTTATTATTGAGTTTCTATAAGAATCAAATGTTACTTTTAGTTTTGATTTCCAACATTCCTTAGGGTCCCTACCGTGATAATGTATTTCCCGCGCGAACAATGAGTTGCGTCAATTACATCTAGATTGACAAGACAGTACTGATCGCGCGTTTCATTTTGAATTGTGATGAAAAGGTGCATATAAGGTTGTAAAGCATTGTCATATAAAAAGGAAATGTAAAGATTATTTTCTGTTTATTTACTTTTTAAAATCATAACCATACATGTAAATACCTAGTTATCGTTGACGTACTACATGCTTAACACCATTTTCAATATGTTTTAAATTGTAGAATCCGAGATGACACCCCAGTGCTCTACTAATTCAGCCAGCCAGGCGGGCAAAATGTACTATGGGTACATGTTTTCAGTCAATGTCATGATGTTAATAGTAGTATATTTACTTTTGAATACACGTATGATTTCGCCAAAGTGTGTGATAGCATCCTTAATGGGGGTTACAATTTTAGCTACAATCTTGTCGTAGATGTGTACCAAGTCTGACAGGCTGTTTATTCCAAAATCCTGAAATATATATACCGGTTTATATGGGTCTATCGACCAATCAGCATCCAATACTCTTGATCATTAAACAATTAACATAATACACAAAGACAAGGACTACTTAAATTTGTACATACATCTACATGTATGTATATGTTATTGTAATTTTAATCTTAAGCAAGCATTAGTAACTATTAGTATACAAATAATAGTAGTAACTAATAAACGAAACAAAAACATCTTATACCAAAACATGCAAACTAATTTATCATCATACAATCCAAACTGCTCCCCCCCCCCCCCAATTCAATCCTGATTAAAGCAGATCCTAGAAAAATATTTTGCATTTGTTGTTCTAATGAAACAAAACGAACGCATGATGCCTGATAGTACAGTTCTATCTAAAGATATGAGACCCTGTATATATTTAAATAACATAATTGCTAAGACGATCTGTTGAAAATATGTTTAAGAGAAACAAAAGTCTTAACTCTATAAGATTTACCTTCAAAACATTGAGATCGTATTTAATGTGTCCTTTAAAGCAAATGTATGCTTTAACAATGTCTACTTGATAGTCGATCATTCCAACATGGGCTTCAGCGTATGCTCCATCATAAACATCAACTATGAAGTGGCCGCTAAGTAATGCTGAAAGTGTACAATGTTTGCGATTTAAAACAATTAACTTCAATTATTAAAAATAGTTATCTTCTGTTCTAATAAATTTAGTCTTGAATGAAAATAACGTTCTTTAAACGTGTATTTATGAATTAACACCATTTATGGCAAATGGCACAATAACAAGAAGATAATCTGTAAATATTGTTTACCTTAAGCTTACAAATAATTATATAAACATAAATAAAAAATCATGAATTGTTGATTAAACATGACAAATAGGCCTGTTATTTTCTATCGCAAACAATTACTTGGAAACTGCAGTTTTCAAACTTCATCACAATGTGAATCATTAACATCCAAGCTTAATGCAATCAAATCAACGGAAAATGTATTGAAAACTATGTGAAATAGTATCGGCTAAATAGCGCTTTTGACCAGATCGTTACTGTTTCGAATTAGGAAACGAAGCAACTTACCTAATTTTAGGTCCAAGATATTCCGAATATGTAACCCAAAACTTGCTCCAATGTTAGATGTTCCTATTGTTTTGTCCCACTCAATACCTGGTGGCTTTATAATCACACTTATTCCTTGTTCCAATGTTTGTAACAAACCTCTTCTTACACGTGATATTATAGGATAACTGTAATTCTTACTGTAAAATTATTACAAGAAACAGTGAATAAACAGGGAAGGCCACAGTCATATATCAGAACTATCCTAGACGAATTCCGACAAAGGAATAAGAAACAAGCATACACAGGGAGGGACACACACGACCAAATGGACCAGGTGGTAATCAAATGTTTGCCATTAGTTGTCGAGGATGTAGTAGATGTACAGACTTACATTAACTCTATCATTTGAATCTTTTTATTATTAGTTATTACCACAACTGTTGGGATAAGTTATTCTGAGTTATTTCCCTTAGGAGGTATTTAATTAAATTTAGTACGTTGATTTTGTATGCACAATAAATCTAAGCGTAAATTGAATCCACTAGTCTTTATAGTGTAAACAAGATCGAAATACGTCAATATTTTGATAGGAGATACTTTTTTAGTTTCTTTATGTCTTGCTTTGTTATTATTCGATACGTATAACATTCAGTGGCATTTGATTATATCAATACTTGATTCTAACCAATGACTGACCTTAAAACAACATTTTCATGCTCAGTGGTAAAATTCGTACGTTCTGGATGCTTTTTGAGAACGTTAACAGCAGTCTTCCTGACAATGTCGTCGTCATCATGGACCGCACTTGTCACTAGCGCATGCGCACTCTGTAGGATAAAGACGAGTACATAGGTGCTTCGATTAATATGTTCGTGATACCTTTATAGAAATTTTGAAAGTCAATTAAACAATATAAATTATATAATGCTGAAGTATAAGCTACTATTTACACATTATATACATTACTTTGTGTTTGTGTTTTTGTTCCCGTTTGCCTTTGTATTTATTAACATGTATGTATATATTTTCATGTCCCCTGTGTACTTTGTATGTGACATTTCCTGCATGACTTTTTCATTCATTTTGTACTTACATAATGCTATTTATAACTACGTAAATGGCCGGAGAATACTGCACTGGGTGTGTGTCAGGAGGAAAGCCACTAACGTTGAAGGCCGTTGAGGAACATTTCAAACATTTCCTCTATTTGACTAAATATTCTATATCTAATATATACCTCATTGCAAGAAAAATGCCTCAGACCATGTATCGCAGCCCTTCTCCACGCTGTGACCCCAACGTTAGGTTCCATGTAGGATCTTATGTGCCGCAAGGATCTCTGTTTTCCAGCATTCCCTAGTGATTGTATCAACACCATCTTTGTTTCTATGTGTTTACGTGCCGGTGTATCGTGTTGAATGATAGAACGACGTTCGCGAGGTTTGACGATGTCTCTCGATCTCGCTAAATGCAAAGTACAAATGTGTGTAACAATTTGAAATAAAAACATCATACAAAGAATGTCAAAGTCACAAAATTACCTCCCCGCATAGAGATACCATGCACATGTCTGTTTCTGGTCGTAATTTTGCATGTTTGTACATGTACATCATTTTTAAATTAGCTTTCCTCTTCATGCTGAAGTCCATTATCAGTTAAGAAGTATTACATATTTACAAGAATGTTATTGCTGCACTTTATTTGTAATTGTGTACATGTATGTGTATTTATAAATAGTTTGTATGTTTGTGATTGTGTATTCGGTCTACCTGTTTACAATGTATTATATAGTCGCATGGCTCTATGACCTCGATTTTGGAAAACATAATCTTGTCAAACTTGTCATCATTGTTTAGCTCATTGCGGTTTTGAAGCGACATTTTAAGTTGACTTATTATAAAAAGTTATCGTGTAGTATCTGTTATTACTTTCGTTATGATGATCAAGCCAATATTCTATTCGTTCTACAATCCTATCCGATTCCGTCACGTTCCGGGCATGCAGGGATTTAGCCATTGCTCCAAGTGAGAGACAGGCACGTTTTCGAGTTTTGGAAAGTCCCGGAGTTTCTGTAAAATGTAAGACATATACAAATAATATGCGTGTATCAAGCATCAGTACCTGTGACTTTCACATTTGCTTAGACTTGGTCATTTTCTTTAATTACAGTACAACCTGTACCAAGGGCCCTCTTTTGAGCAACAACCTGTCTTAAACATCATAACTATATACCCGTATTAATCGTTTCTACCATTTTAACCTTTCTAGAGGAACAATCTCTCAATAAATGCCGAATTTAGCATCTCCCTTAGCGAACTGCTTTAATTGTTTATCTGTGCTGTCATATTATCAAACATAAAGCCTAAACTAAGATTGAAAAATTACAACAAATGTACAGGGTGTTAAAATGTTCATTCGCAAAGTTTTAATTTAGTATTTTTTTTCAATTGCTCGTCCGATCTTTGTCGCTTAGTATATATACCAATAGTTTTCTTCTGCGCGAGAGTTCAAAATAAAACAGATATTCATGTCAAATGCAGCAGTTTTCATAATGTGAAATAAAGCCAGTGTTCACAGCATTATTTTCATGTTATCGAAATTCAAACTTTGTGAACACACTTTTTGACATCCTGTATAGTACACGGACCCTTATCTCAATCTGAGGACACAAAATGGCGATTAAACAAAGTCGTCTATAGATAAGTAACAGTTAGGAGTAAAACTTGGGAGTAAAGGTTTTTAAGGATAACATACATCGAGCAATCGAACTACTAGAAAAACGTGGTGGTGATGAGTGTGACAAATCATTTAGCATTGACAAAGTGTATTTATCTTTTTAAAAGAACAGACGATCATTGAAAACAATTGAACTCAATATATTGCAAGCATTAATCTAGAAAACATGATAAACATATTGACTTTTCCCCCTCTTTGTAAATAAGAAGGTGAGTGTCAATTGTTTTTTTATCTTGTTAATTATTAAAGTTTACCTCCAGGTCCGGTGTCACCTTCAAAACATAGTTGTTCTACATGCCGTACCAAATCCTTCAAAAAAGATAATCTTTAAGTAAGCACAGACGACAAAATGTCTAAAGTTTGAAGTCCATCAAACTTATCAGCAATTTCTTTTCTTTTGTGTGTAATAAAATCTTCAGACCGCCAGTACTTACCAATTTCCTCGACCCATACATACTTATTTACGAGGAAAATAAAACAAATCTCCCTTCCAAAAAAATAAAATAAAAGAGTCATTACAAGGTATATGAAAACTATCTGAATATGACATTCGTCTGTTCAAAATGGTTGAAATTGTATCAAACATTGTAGACAATATATAAATGTAGTAATGCACACATATATTTCAGAACAGAAACAATATTTGGTATTATATGTCATAAGTTTAAGTACCAAACAATTACTATATAAACTGGTGCACGTGCACGGACATTAGTCAAAAGTGCTGACCCGCCAGTACTATTTCACATTGTTTCTAAAATGCTACTGGATACATAGTTTGTTCATTGTGATTGCATTAAGCTATAACATTTATTATTCAAATGAGTCGACCTATCCAAAAGGTAAACATTAACGTGTCAACATCACCTGCTTCGTAGTCAGATCACTCTATCATAAAATAGAGAAATTTAATTTTCAAAATTCAAAATGGCAGGTTAGCCTTTTGACCAGTATATATGATACTTAAAGGGAAGTATTTTTTGGAGATCAAGAGTACCATGCTGTTGATTAGAAAGAAACACTTTATAAGTGTTACTGCATTCCAAAATGTATTTGAACAAAAATTTGGAAGTGACAAGCAATAATAATTCACGCATTATTTTAATGGACGAGATGCGTACTGACTGACATTTGTGTAACTGATCGACAATTGTTACTCGTATGATGTAGGTACAATGGTTGGCTTACGTATGTCAGGTGGGTTTCGGGTGCGACAGACGACGTAAACGTGTGGACGTGAGTCTGGACTGACGGATACTACAATACTTACAAGTTCTGGCGACTCTAGAGCAATGTAATGAAACAAACATCTCCTCAAATCGCCTTCTGTTACGTTTGGATTCCTCATTATTGTATCTAGGACCAATAGTTGCGCTTCCGCACTTCCTTCTCTAGCAACTATGTCTATGAAGAGATTTCTCTCATCCACACATAACGTGTTATTTGGATTACATTGGCGGGTAAGTGCGTCTGATGCAAGACTGACAAAATCGTCTTTTTTCAATGAATGGATAAGGTTTCGCAAATTGTGCACGCACTCAGTCCTGTTTCTATCGTCTGAAAAAAAAACAATGATACTACCGATTTGTGTGGCGCCTTCTTTTATCATGCAAATTTGTTTCACTTGTTTGCAAACATTATTAGCACGATAGTGACTGGTTTAACATTATCTTCACAATCTAGCCTCAGAGCATTCTCGACACTACAGCGTCCTAAGTATATCGACACTTCGTGTTTTGAATGCGAGCTTAATGTCACTTGAGAATACTGAAACAGTTTGAGTATTCTTGTCACAAACTTCTATTGTTCTTCGATGTTGCCATATTTGTAAGCGTTTGGAAGTTAATGAACAGTATAACATTGTTAAAATACATACATTTGTTTTGAATGGAATGAACGCAGAGCAAATATTTGTTGATTTCTGACTCCACACTTTGAATACCAACTTTCACTACAGGTCTCTGAAATATACAATAAGGTATAATGTGTACGCGATGTAACTGTCATGAGCAATTCTGTATCACTCTAAAGTTGGCTCTGAGGAGTATGCTACTGTGTGTGTATATTCGCCATAAATATGGTCATGTGTGACGATTGCGTGGTTTCAATCGTGATAATGTGCTTGCTAGAGATTTATATTGGAATTAGTATGAAGTACAATAAATTAAAAGAGAGAATAAGTTGCTACAGGGGACACCACATACATACAACAATGCCTCTCCACATACACCTCATTGTCCTCATACAGTTCCGTTAGACAATTGACTCGTTCGCAAGCACCGAGTTCACTTAGTATAAAGTAAATCTCCAAACTGGATATCGTGATTTCGAAAACAGGCGAAATGAGCATTTTTATGTTTATCTTAATTCTTTATTTCTCTGTCTTTAATTCATGTAGGGGACATGCCAAGAAAACAGTAAGAAAAAGCATGTATTATATATTCCAATTACCTGTCTCACTGTAAGAGTATCTCTGTGTAAGCCATCTACATTGTGTGATCCTTGTTCGTAATGTTTGCTGAATGTAAAAAATATACATTCATGTACAGGAGACTTAATATAAAAATTTGAAATGCACATTTTGAAGTTGTATTTTTAGTTACCCATACTCAGTATAACATCACCTTACCTTAAACACATAGTTGTGTATTGTCCCCGTTGTCCATTTTGTTTACTTAGTTTCATTTTTCCGCTCTTTGTGTTTTTGAGGTAGATGTTGTCTTTGTTAGTTGTATTTCCTATTCGACGTCTTCATTCGTTTGATACTAAAATTGATCCATGATCTTTTCCATTTTATATAATCTTGCCATTTTCATAGTTAGTAAACGTTTATTTAAATGTAAAGTATTGACAGGAAACCCCCATAAGGGTCGCTTCTGATATTGTGTCAGTTGGCTTCAGCATTATATGAATCAACCTATTCACGCTTATCTCTAATAACATCACCAAAATGAATAGTACATCAATACCATACCTTTTCAGCGTCATTTTGACTTTGCTACGTGATATAGACCCTATCTTTGGAAATTCTGAAATACATGAAAACATTACATAACAGAAAGATCTCGTATCATGGTACTCATTCATCACTTCTTCAAGAAATATGTCTTCTTTTATCATTCATTTATTTCAACATTTGGCAAAACATATCATAAAATATACATTTGTTGTCGGATATTTTGAATTTAATGACATATAACGTGAAACTCCTTTAGACACTGTTATCAACAAACCATTGACGATTTATAATCGCTGTTCCACCTGATAAATTTACGTTTTCATAACCGAGCTAACACGCACTTGAATGTCAATAAGCCATACATTTCGGAATGGACAAAACAAAACAATAAACAGAACATGTAGCTAAATGACATTGGTTCAAAAACACAAATATGCTTCAGAACAGTACAGCGCTGAGGAAATGGGGCTATCCGAAAAGTTTCAAGACTTGCTATGTCTTAAGACGATTTGTCAATCGGCCTTTTTGATGCTAGACCAATAGAAGGAATCATCGCGCAACACAAGAAGAACAGAAAGATCGTCGCCCACTGGACACAAATCAAATAAATATGCAAGCCATGGTCATCGCTTTTGTTCGATATATCTAGGTGTGCTTTTAAAACGCCAATTTATGGGTATATTAATCAATGTATTTTTGTCAGGACATATATAAGGAACTTTACGTTAAATATTAATAGAACTGTGACTATATTACCTCCAATGTGCACATCTCCAATGTCATTAAAACCTTCTGTCGAGTTTCTGTAAGTATATATATTACATAATATATCTAAACCATCTAACATATTAATTTATTGCTGTTAACAAGGACAGAAATATTTGAAATCAGTTCTTTAATTCACATCAATTGGCCATACTTATTCCATTCGTTTGTCAAGATTTTATGTAATCACATTAAGGATATAATACTAACTGGTAAGGTCAATAAATGTTGGAACTGATATCTAAACATTTATGCTTATGCCATTAGGTTGACATAAAGTCACATGAAATCATTTAAATTTTGACAAAATGGCATTGATGCCATTTATTTATCCATCATTTTCATGATGACAAATCATAATCTTTACAGCACACGATCTCACGTTTTTACGGATATGATCGTGAACAAATGAAATTCATTGATTTCTTTAGTATGGGGACTTTATGTCATATAAACAGTCAGACTCTTGTAGTGACTTATCCATTTATCAAGGTGGAGCAGACAACCTGGCTTCCATCTACTTTCCGTCAGCTATTTGGATGGATTACTCAAATATTAGCTCTATGTCGAATGTGGATTCTAGCATGCAGCAGTGAGGGGCAAGATATTTGAAAACAGCGACCATTCGACCACAGAGGCCCCTAGCGATTTCACAATGGATTTCTTACTTTTTTACTTTTGTCGGCGAATGTCTCAAAGTAATGTTGTCGATGGCATCAACAGACAGTGGAGTTCCGTTCACATCTAAATGAATTGTCTACAATATAACATAAAACAGCGTACACTACTAGGGGCGGGTTCAGGATTTGAGCTTGGGGGCATAACGCTTAGTTGATTGTTTGGTTTTGCTCATAACCTTATAACTGTGTTATATTCTTTGTTCGTAAGTTAACGATCAGAAATAATAATACTGTAATTACAAAGAAAAATACAATTCTTGAAGAAATAATGATTTGATTACTGATCAGTAGGAAATTGCTGAAATGTTTATGCTTCAATGAAATTTAAACCTTTATGTACTGATAATGATCCAATCTTAAACATATAATGACATATGTATTAACAATATTCACTTGTTTGTGTATTTCTATTGAGAACTAGCATCCATTTGTAAACATGTATACATAGTAATTATTATATTTGATCTTTTATTCAACTTTACCACTCCAGTTTGATTAGGATTTTAACACATAACTGAACTAACTCTTAACTATTGTTACGTATATATTTTGTCTCACTATTCTTTGACAGAAATGTAAGTCTTAATTAATTGTATTTTATAATATCTGCCCGTGGTATTGATATTTTAGACGTAACCTCCTTTATATTTATGTGGTCGTGTTGCTTCCATATTTCGTGCCTTGCTTGCCCGTCTCATGTGTATTTATGCATGCTACCTTGTTTTATGTAGATGTATTATGTTTTGTTAAATGTATTTTCATGTTGCATAGTAATAGTCGGGACAAAAGCTCAGTTGTAACAAACCGACTTCTGAATAAAGTTGGCAATAAATCAGAATCGCTTGTATGAAAATCTTATGATTAAAGATATCTGTGTATTTTTGTATTTTGAGCCTGATTTTTGGTGATTGTTTGGTTGTGCTCAAGCCATATTACTGAGTTTTATTATTTGTAAGTTATTGATCAGAAATTATAATGCTGCAAAAAATCAGAATCGCTTTTGTGAAAATCTTAAAGATATTTGTATTACTACTTAGGTTGAGTAAACTTAGGATCCACTAATGATAACTATTGTGGAAGTAATGCTTACACTTTAAGCACTGTGAAACAAATTTCCAACTTAAAGTAATCACTGACAATGCCTGATTCATGTGTTACCATCCAGTACTCGCACCAAATTCAAGTATTGTAAAATTCGCGAATCAACCTCGCCATAAGTGTGATTTTGTAGCATGTGCTTCAGATCAGGAATCAGACACTCTACCTCTGTATAAATACGGCCGGCAACCAGTGTCATACCCAGTGTTTATGTGAGAGAAACATTCACGGTACCTTGTTATGAAGTCTGTGGACATCTTTTGAACTTTTATGGACGCGAACAAACTTGATTCCGTCTGATGCACGTGATACCTCGTAATCGTGCTCCATGTGACCTTGAAAAACATTATGTAAATGCAAATAAACAATCGCAAACACAGTTAATGAACGTAATTCTATAAAGCTTCATTGCGTGTCATATTCTTTGACATCATTTCGTTTTCCGTTATAAGCGTTAATAAATTTTATTTTCGCAATGGATTTACGCGATTGCTTGTTCCACATGTAAGTATAGAATATTGACGATTTACAGAAGTTACAAAGTAGGAGGTCGAACTAGCTGGTGAGTCGTAATTACTGTGGTTCTACTGGTATTGTTGTCAGATGGCTATGGAATCCCAACACATGAGCACCAATTGGGTAAACTAACATGACAGTCATGGTGCATTCAAGGTGACGTTTCAATGTCAAATATTTTGATGATACTCTATGCATATTACATACATGTAGTTTACGGAAAGTTTCATATTTAGTAAGAATACAATGCACTTACCAGCGTGATCCTCTTCGTGTGAAGTAAACGTCCATCGATTGCTGTCTTCAATCTGACAAAAATAATAGATTTATTTGCATTGCAAACACTAACGGACACATATTTACAACTTCACACAATGCAGAGATATTACAAACAAGACACATCTTGAAAAAAGATGGTCGGCGCAATTTGAAGGTTAAGATTTGTCGTGCAAGATAAAAAATTGCCGAGATACATTTTTTCTGGTCACTCCAGATCCTAAATGGATTTCGGTTAATTCACTGAAATTCAGTGGATTTCGGTAAGGTAACATATACCCTTTATCGAAATGTTACCCATTCCACATCAAGGTTACAAACGTTGTTCGGTTGAAGAGAAGTTGGATAAGTGGTTATAACGTAAGACTTGATTGGTTTACAACACCCATATGCAAATAACAAAGCCATGTTAGTACGGCTGCGCCGAAAAATATTTACCTTCACTTTAACTGACAGCGTACTGGCGAGTACTTTTTTCATGGTAAGGATTTCATACATCTCTTCTGGATGAAAATGGACAAGTGAGACAAGTCCATCTTTACCGACGGTGAAATAAAATCTGAAATATTGAATTAATTACAAAGTGCATTTTATCATTAAAGATTATAATGAGTTGACAACTCTTTGATTGCAATTGTATTATACCTATGTATTGTTATGGTTTCATTACAATTTAGCAATTACAAATATGAATAACAGTAATTTAGTTATGTACGGTGGTCAGTCACCGACGTTGCTGGCTTTCAAAACAACACTAATCTCCTCTTCCGCAAGCAACTGACACATTTTCACCTGATGTCCGTCGGACATTTATCCTTTATCTGCTGTCAAATTTTCAAGAGGAATATATTATCCAAGATGGAGTTGAACTTACGGTTTCTAGATTGACATGCGTGCTCTGTACGACAGGGTAAAGTTTATGACATAATTGAAAAATATTAAAGAGACGAGAACATTTGATAGTTAGATAGAAGTGTTTAGTGTAAAGAGATTTTATGCACCAGTCGACGTTGTTTTTACTTACCATGGCAAATAACATAAAACTTACTATTTAAAAAAAACGTTAAGTCTTAATTTATTATAGAGTCAACACTTGTTTAAAGAGCCAGCCATATTGACTTATGAGTTAACGGTTACCATTGTTTAACAATTTGGTGGCTCCCCAACCGACAAAAGGGACCCCTAGCGTAATTCGAACTTTCGAGATCCAGCTGCTATGACACAGGCTGTAACCACTCGGCCAAGGGAAACGGTATACTATATTTCGGACGTATCAAAGTACACGGTTTTGTACATTGCCTTTAACAATCTACTATGACCCAGGCTCCGTTGTTAAATGTTAAAATACATCAATGTATTACTTAGAATGATTTAAATGTTAGATAAACATAATTACTTCTCTCCGAAGTTCCAGTGGAGAGGATTGTCCACAACTGAAATATAAACAGATACATTTATTTTCGATAAACCTGATAAACCTATACCAAAGTACAAGCACTAAAAAGGCTTCATAGTAACTCAAAGCAAACATATATAAATCAAACGCGATAAAGTGGCATATTTATATTTGCAATATCTGTATACAGTAGGACCTCGTTTAGTCGAATTCATCGGGTCAGAAATTTTATTTCGAATAATACATACTATTTAATACCTTTTCGATTCGACCTTCCTAAGAAGATACATCGGGACCTGCTATTTATTTCGAATCATACCAAGTATTCGGATAGAAGGCTGTCGAATAAACGAGATCCGACTGTATTTTGGAGACATCGAACCTGTATACATGTTGTACAGTTTGCTTAAAATGATTTGTTCATTGAACGATGTCATGGTCCCGTTACCAAAATATAAGTAATATTTGCATATGAACACATTTCAAAGAAGCGCGTTTGGATTATACAGATAGATAATTTATTGCAAATTCAGTAAGCCAAAGGCCCATGTGAACATAAATACATGTACATACAATTTCACATTACAGACGTAACAAAACATGAATATTCTTTAAACAAAGTAAGAAGGTGTTGGTCATTTGACAAAAGATATTACAAAACAATTTTCGTATGCATGCGTGACTATGTAGATTTACAAATAACTTAATTTGGAGAAATATTTTATTGATCGCGAGAATCTACTGGGCAAAAGTGTTAACACCCCAATATTCAACATAGTTTCTTTCAAAAATATCTTCTGTTGATTCTCATTACAATAAGCTAATCATTTATGATTCAAATGAATTCAACTACAGAACAAGTCGAAATAAACTTTCCAAATTCAAGTTCAGCGTATCAGATCAACTGATCATAATGAAGTGAAGACTCTTAGACACAAAATGATGGTTTTATCTCTTTTTTCGCCGTAGCTGTATCAATTTTGATTTTGACCTACATTTTAGACCAATCAAGTGTTATATAATGAAGTGCGCTATTTAAATATGCAATATATATATACAGTTAATTATCTGTTCAATAAAATGACATGTGTTGTAATGTAATATGGGTTTTATATAGCTGTAGGACTCAGATTGGGATAAGTATTTTAAATGCGGTCACTGAAAATGTAGTTCAAGGATCACAGTTGTTACACTCTTGCCTGTCTAACGTCATAAATCACGAGGTTTACAAAATATACCATTTGCAAATTTGAACTGAAAAAGTCACATATCTCTTCAAAGTCCAAATATTGTCAATTCAAATGATCGAGTTCGTGTTTTAACATGCATACCGTCGTATATCAATAAAATATACAAACTATAAAGATAAAGTCGGCGCAACAAGGAACTTCTCAAAATATTCAAACCTCAATGGGCGCTTACATATCTGACCTACGTTTGTTTATAGACACCGGGCGCCCTGTTATCGCAGTTTTTTTAGATATATATGATACATTTTTCTCAAACGCTTCCTTGTAAGTCGATCAATTTATTTTGATAAATTGATAAATTAAGATGAAGTTTACTTGAATGTATTTACTTTGCACTTATACAGATTTATCTTCAAATGCAATACTACTCGAGCAATCTGTCACTGCCACTCGTAAGTCGTCTGCTTACACCACCACAAATTATGCTATTTCATATTTAACTGATAAAGCATCTCTTTCTGTTTATCTTGGTAGATATGCCTAGGTTGTGAAGTATTTTAAGGTAAAACCATATCTAAGTTCAAAGTGAATAACATTAGTTTCTTCGTCAACTTCCTCATAGATAAGTGTAGCTTTGCATTATTTTGTAGGCCACAGTATCTGCTACTTTATCGTCGACATGAAAACAAATCCGATTAGATATTTATGTTCGGCTACAGGTTTCTTATCAGTTTGAGGTCAAAAGTTTCAGTCCATAGATTTATGTGTCAAATGCCACTTTATTTTAGTACAATAAAAGCTCAATAATGCGACCACCCGCGGGACCATTGAAAGCTGGTATTATTATTGAGGTGGTCTTAATATTGGTGTGTAATAAATAGCTTAAGGGTGAAAATAGACTTAAAAAGTATGTTCTTATTTTGAGGTGGTCTTATTATTGAGGTGGTCTTTAAGTGAGATTTTACTTTATTTTAAGAAGCGAACACGATGAACTACGTGAGTTCATACCGTTATGTTTACCTATGGTTTTGACACATTTCAGATTTATCTGGCCTTTTTAAGAAAACAGGAAACCTTTCTTGTTCAAGAGAACATTGGCCTCCTTATTTAACGCAAACACTATCTCATAAACGGTTTATTTTCAATAGTCTCATTTATCTCTGTTTCTACCTACCGATTCAGAATTTAAGTTCAAGTTAAGTTTAAGATTTGCAATTTATTGATCTCTGCACAAATGATTTGACAACTGGATCCAAGGTCATAAAGTTTGCTCAAAACTAGTTTCCACTCTCAACTGAATACGGTGAAATGTATACATTTAACCACTTTTTAACTCGACACTCATACCACTTTAAGACTAAGACCGACTTTCTTCAGAGGCAAGGGTGTTCTTATTATTGATGTTTTACAGTATATCTTGGTTTAATTTGTACATGCATATGTACAATAATTATGAAATAATGAACAAATATCGAATACGGAATTATTATAAAATTCATAATTTTACTTTAAGCTTGTGTTCATTAAAATTTTAAATAAGATCTTAGAGGACCCTGATGGGCACCGTCTCATCGGTGGCCGAGAGTTGAACTTACCCGTGCAGGACATGTAGATGGTCTATTTCGGTTTCGAGCCATGTAAGGAATCCGTACGGGTCCGGCACGACTGTCTACGGTCTTTCAACGGGCATGTTCAGCTCTCGGCCACGGATTATACAGTGCCCCTACGGGTCCGAAAATTTCTGAAAATGTATGTGGGCCAGCACGGTATGCCACGCGATAACACAGGGGGTTTGAGGGTTTTGAACCTTGCTGGGCCCGTAAACTATCTGGGAGCTTCATGTGATCGAGGCATTACTTTGTATTTATTTACAATTCTCAAAACTAAGGCCTAAAAAGTATGTTTGTATCATGCCAACAAATTAGGTAGGTAGGTCGGAATTTATTTGTTGAGATTTTATAGTTGTCAAACAAAGCAAATTAATCATAGATTCAAATGAATAAATCCCTTTCTTTTTTAACATGGATAATTGTAATGAAGGTGAATATAATGCTCTATAGCTGGAATACTCGTAAAGCGTCTGATAACTAGGCAGAAATATGAACCTAAAGAAATATTTCACACAAAGAAATTTTACCCAAAAAATAAAATATTAACACATGAAAAAAATGTTCTAGGGTCTGTGCAAAAAGTAGGGTAGGTCGGGAAACCTGAAGTAAACATATTTGTTAGCGCCTTACCGGAAAACACTACCATTATATATTGACTTTGGCGGTACAGAAAAGCAATACTCTGAATACAGATTGGTATCTGTTGAGTGGTTCAGTCGTATGAATTCAAAGCTCCTTTTGCAGCAAGAGCAGAAATTCTACTACAGATGTTGCTGCTAGTGTTGCCAACTTCACACCGATCCCGTCACCTCCATGTAAGACAGCAACCGCCTTATACCCAACCGGCTATCCTATGATAGGTATACATTATTATATTTTTTCATCGAGCTTATTGTCAAAGTTATGTGGTGACATTACCAGCTATCAGTGTAGAAAAAGAACCCAGGCAGTCAACTCGGTATAACGAACGACTTTCAGTAAGCAAACTCGATAGTTTTCTCACGTGCAAATTATACATCCACGTTTGGCCATACAGCGGTGATGGACACCGACCATAACCCACGGCCATGAAGGTCCCTCACTGTTCGCTACATTATGTATTTATGTAACATGGACGTACAGTTAAACTTACCATATCCATGTTCAGATCTCTGGACAAAACTGTCCACCATAAGCTGGTTCAAGGATTCATGTCCGTCTGTTTCATTAACATGTCGGATACGAAACTGAAACAGAAAATTAACAAAGACATTAGTTTTAAATCATTACTGAATTGACATGAATTGACAGATGTCTTCATCGAAACGCGTAAAATATTACCGCAGACTTGTCACTGAATCACTTGTTTGAAATGTACTATTTAATATAAATGTGAAATACGAAAATCCGGTGGTTTCCCCATATTTCTATTTCAAGAATAACGTTGTTTACGTTATAACAATGAAATCGTGCCTAAAGTCGTACATGGTGAAGTCGTGAATTTTGATATATGAAGGTGAAGGCTTCCGTATTAATGCAAACAACGACACAGACAAGTAAACTGCTATGTATTCTCTCTCTTTTAAGACCGATTAATACTACGCCCACATCAATTTCTATCTGTTTGTATACCTTGTTATCTGGAAAGGCAATGGAAATGCAACCACAAACATTTGTTGTGGCAAAAAGTGTAAAACAAACCTCATCTTTTATAAAATAAGTAAAATCTCATAATACATGTATTTGATGTGATTTGATGTGTATCAAATAAAGATGTCCGTCGATAAATTTTGATATCAATTTGGAGTTAAATACGCTAGTTTCGCTATGCTAATGTATTACAAGCATGAAACTTTGTTCATGAATTGTTATAAGTAGGCATTCTATAGTTAAAATATAGCAATCTAGTAGATTCAAAATGACAAAAGCATTGTAGAGTTTCAAACATGTTATAAGACTATAATCTAAACGCACGCATTCTACACTATTGACACGGAAACAATACAAACAACAAACTGTGAATTAGATCTAAATGTCCGAAATAGGTATATAAAATACATGAACCATTTTCCTGCTTAACTACGATTTTAGTTTTCCAGTTTGTGTTTAAATAAATCTGCAAGTGTCAATCTTCGTTATTGGATTGACACAAATCACAATTTACAAATTGTATGCATATGACATGCACACTATATTTTGAACAAAAGCATTACAGTTTTATATAATCAAATATTAATTAATACTATTACAAATAGTCATTAAATATAGCAACACTTTAAATCAATGTGAATAGTTTTACCTTAAGTATCGTTGTGATGTTATGCATGCCAAGAATGTCCGACTCAGAGGAGTAGGTATAGTGATGATCGAACCCATCTTCGAAGTACAACCCAACACTTCCGGATATACCCATGCAGAGAAGAAAGCACAACCCGGCCAGCGAGCCCATGGTTCGAGTCTCGCTATGCCGACAAAGTTAGGAACTACAAGAATTCAACCCTGCGCATAAATAATTCATTTATCGTAAAGTGTACCCTATCAATAAATCTTATACGTTCCTAAAATGTTATCTCGTGTGTGCAGTAACAACCTGAAGCTACTGACGCATTTATAAAACTTCGCGTGATAGCTCCACGGATTCTACCCGGAAGACTGAAATCTCTTCAACGACATCGAGGCTGATAGCGAACTTGTTCGAGCTAGTTACAAACCTGGAAATCTCACTGGTGGAATAAGTATACGTGTTTGATGATGGAAGATTTAGGAGTGGTTTAAATAATATGATTGACGTATTTTGATAGCGATCAATCGCAAATACAAATTGATCAGTTCTTCCTAGTGCGGAGTTAAGGGACATCTATGTGGTATAATCTTACAGTAATATAGAAAAAGCATAAGGGAACGATTATAACAATTTGCTACCAGAGAAATGTAATTTGCAAAAAGTTAACCACTAAGCTTACCGATAGCTTAAAGAGTAAAATGCGTTATTTTACAAGTATTGTATTTGTGTTGGGGTGTGTCGCCTTTGAACAAGTTCTCTGTGATGACGATTCTTTGTTTGACAATGAAATAAATTATGAAGAAAAGGAAACGGGTGGGCAGCTGAGGTTGAAAAGTAAAGGAAAACTTTCTGAAATCATCGACCTTAACCAAACCCCGGCAGTGAAGGTAAGCGTATATTTGTAATAAATTATATTGTTGTTCGGGGCCCGGAATAATAATCATTAATCAACAATCTGCAATCAGACCGCAAACATATGCTCCTCGGAGTCAGAGTATGGGTATTTCTGGAAGAAATATGGATTAAATAGCTGTATATTCTTCGTTCTCTACTTTCGTTGAGATAGGTGCGCGAACTTGAGATTGAGCGTAAGTCTTTAGTGCTGACTTAAACTATTAACCAATACTTAACGGAGATTTACACTTTGTCGGACACAATGAATACCAAGTTTCATGTAACATTGTATTTTATCGACCTCAAACTCCTCACACCGGGCACGGTAACGTTTTGAGTGCCGAGTACAGATAGTTGAGTAGCGGGTATAACTCTGGCCCTGTTCTTGCATAGCTTGTCTATCTTATCTAACCTGATTCAATTGTGAGCAGTATTGAATGATAAATATTTGGAATTTCGGAGATTTAAATCATGCACTTAATATCCATGGTACTGAATTAAAGAGCAAGTCGAATACTGGTAAAAAAGCGTTTTGGGGCTACAGTACTCGGTGGTATAATGTGCATTCGGATGTAAATTACATTGAAGAGAATAAAGAGCATAACAAAAAGTATTCATTTCATTATTTAATGCGCATTCATCTCCAAACCCCGTAATTCATACACACAATATGGTTGTAACTAAACATTGAAGCATAAACTGTTGATAACTCGACCACTCTTTTGTTATCAGGAGTACCATGAACATGATAAGTAAAATAATCGGACCGAAATTGTTCTTTCTGCTTTTTACCAGATCTCGAGTTATCGGGGTTTTACTTCATAATTAACTCGTACATAGTCTCACATGCAGTGCTTTAACCGTCATTGAATTCATTCAGGAATCTGTCGAAATACCCGTGTATGCTTGGACTTAGAACACGCCAAAAAACCAACACGGGTCACCTTTAGCACATTCAAGTAAATAACCCAAGTAGGGTCGCTTAAAACGCAACCAGATGTAAACACTATTAAACAAGTAATAGATACTTTAGTCCATACCCCGACGGTCTATCTGTAGATATCATTCCCATACGCAGCAAATGTGTATTAACCTACGTGTGAATGACATTAGATAAACGCAGACCAACACATTGTTTAATTTGTCATCGCTTTGCTAAAGTTTCGGAGGTTTATTTCGGTTAAAAAATGCATAAAACAGCCAGCGTTATCATCGCTTGAATAAAATGTCAGTTTTGTACTGAATACTCATAATCGCGATACAATCAAGTTCACTGTTTTGAAGTTTAAACCCTTTCGAGAGTTGATATTTTAAGTATGCGATAGTTTCTACATGCTCAATACGTTTTACCAAATGGTCATTCATACATCGTCGGTTTGTTGTGTTTATACGCAAGAATGTTGAATAATTCATAATACTCGTACATCGAAGCACTTGTCTTATTGCTCATCTTATGTTGCGGTTGTTTATTCATTTTGATCATAATCTTCATTAGCAGATGTTTTGTTTGATAGAAATCCTGAAGTTTGGGCTTATGTCGGTTTATGTATAGGCCAGCTATAGAAACACAAACATGTGTGATCTTTGAGTGTATAATCGTATGCAAAACCGAACATAATGAAACTCTAATATTAAATTTGATATTGGATTTACAGTCCTAAAAGTTAAATTGGATTTAATGTTCATTTTGTTTTTGAACGAGTGGTTTCATTGGACGATGCATATTATGAGGAACACTTCCTGCTTGTCAAAATTATTGTGGCTGAAATAAAGTAATTTATCAGAGATGTACCATCATTATTCTTCCACGCAATTTTGTCAATTTAGAATAACTCACACGGTAAGATAAGAATATTGAAAAAGTTCAACCGTGTCTAAACCTTTGCTTGTCATTTATCATTAACCAAATCCCTTACGATAGAAGTTAAAACATCTTTTCATATGGCTTTAAAACGAGAACTTCATTGCAACTACCCCAGAGCAAAACCCGCAATGTATTAGTATTGCTAACATCGGCTGTTGATGAGATGTTGTTGGTGTGATGAGCAATATGAAGTAATTATTTCCTACTGAAATTGCTGTTGAAAAGAGGTTGTTGCTCTAGAGAGGGCCTGTCTGGAGAGGTTGTTGTTCTAGAGAGGGCCTGTCTGGAGAGGTTGTTGTTCTAGGGAGGGCCTGTCTGGAGAGGTTGTTGTTCTAGAGAGGGCCTGTCTGGAGAGGTTGTTGCTCTAGAGAGGGCCTGTCTGGAGAGGTTGTTGCTCTAGAGAGGGCCTGTCTGGAGAGGTTGTTGCTCTAGAGAGGGCCTGTCTGGAGAGGTTGTTGCTCTAGAGAGGGCCTGTCTGGAGAGGTTGTTGCTCTAGAGAGGGCCTGTCTGGAGAGGTTGTTGTTCTAGAGAGGGCCTGTCTGGAGAGGTTGTTGCTCTAGAGAGGGCCTGTCTGGAGAGGTTGTTGCTCTAGAGAGGGCCTGTCTGGAGAGGTTGTTGCTCTAGAGAGGGCCTGTCTGGAGAGGTTGTTGTTCTAGAGAGGGCCTGTCTGGAGAGGTTGTTGTTCTAGAGAGGGCCTGTCTGGAGAGGTTGTTGTTCTAGAGAGGGCCGCTCTGGAGAGGTTGTTGCTCTAGAGAGGGCCGCTCTGGAGAGGTTGTTGCTCTAGAGAGGGCCTGTCTGGAGAGGTTGTTGTTCTAGAGAGGGCCGCTCTGGAGAGGTTGTTGCTCTAGAGAGGGCCTGTCTGGAGAGGTTGTTGCTCTAGAGAGGGCCTGTCTGGAGAGGTTGTTGTTCTAGAGAGGGCCTGTCTGGAGAGGTTGTTGCTCTAGAGAGGGCCTGTCTGGAGAGGTTGTTGCTCTAGAGAGGGCCGCTCTGGAGAGGTTGTTGTTCTAGAGAGGGCCTGTCTGGAGAGGTTGTTGCTCTAGAGAGGGCCTGTCTGGAGAGGTTGTTGTTCTAGAGAGGGCCTGTCTGGAGAGGTTGTTGTTCTAGAGAGGGCCTGTCTGGAGAGGTTGTTGCTCTAGAGAGGGCCTGTCTGGAGAGGTTGTTGTTCTAGAGAGGGCCTGTCTGGAGAGGTTGTTGCTCTAGAGAGGGCCTGTCTGGAGAGGTTGTTGTTCTAGAGAGGGCCTGTCTGGAGAGGTTGTTGCTCTAGAGAGGGCCGCTCTGGAGAGGTTGTTGTTCTAGAGAGGGCCTGTCTGGAGAGGTTGTTGTTCTAGAGAGGGCCTGTCTGGAGAGGTTGTTGCTCTAGAGAGGGCCTGTCTGGAGAGGGTGTTGTTCTAGAGAGGGCCTGTCTGGAGAGGTTGTTGTTCTAGAGAGGGCCTGTCTGGAGAGGTTGTTGCTCTAGAGAGGGCCTGTCTGGAGAGGTTGTTGTTCTAGAGAGGGCCTGTCTGGAGAGGTTGTTGCTCTAGAGAGGGCCTGTCTGGAGAGGTTGTTGTTCTAGAGAGGGCCTGTCTGGAGAGGTTGTTGCTCTAGAGAGGGCCTGTCTGGAGAGGTTGTTGTTCTAGAGAGGGCCTGTCTGGAGAGGTTGTTGTTCTAGAGAGGGCCTGTCTGGAGAGGTTGTTGCTCTAGAGAGGGCCTGTCTGGAGAGGTTGTTGCTCTAGAGAGGGCCTGTCTGGAGAGGTTGCGTTGTTTACAACTTTTGAAATATGACTGGTGACTAGGCCGTATTACGAGGGAAATATTAAGATGTTGCCTTCCTACACAGAACCCATGGAAACAAGGGCAGACATCAATAGGAATGCGATATTTTAAGGAATGGCTGACAATTAAAAACAACCATTGATAATTGAAGGGGACAGCAAGGGGGAACGGGATGGAATACACCACGGGACAAGCTAAGAAACCAAGTGGCCGCAGGCCGACAGGGGGGAAAGAAAAAGAACACAAATATTATATGTGTCTAGGTAATGCACAATCATAATTAAAGGTGAAATTAAAATCCATCTAAAACCATAAATAAAAATAATAACCACATAGCGATTATACAGCCACGGAACTATCAGTAAACACATATCGATTATACAGCCACGGAACTATCAGTAAACACATAGCGATTATACAGCCACGGAACTATCAGTAAACACATATCGATTATACAGCCACGGAACTATCAGTAAACACATAGCGATTATACAGCCACGGAACTATCAATAAACACATAGCGATTATACAGCCACGGAACTATCAGTGAACACATAGCGATTATACAGCCACGGAACTATCAGTAACCACATAGCGATTATACAGCCACGGAACTATCAGTAAACACATAGCGATTATACAGCCACGGAACTATCAGTAAACACATAGCGATTATACAGCCACGGAACTATCAATAAACACATAGCGATTATACAGCCACGGAACTATCAGTAAACACATAGCGATTATACCGCCACGGAACTATCAGTAAACACATAGCGATTATACAGCCACGGAACTATCAGTAAACACATAGCGATTATACAGCCACGGAACTATCAGTAAACACATAGCGATTATACAGCCACGGAACTATCAGTAAACACTGGGGGTTTAAATCGGTTTTAACAGCTAGATAACTTCACATAAACAAGTATACATACAGTGTCCACTGTAACATAGTAATTATAATATCAACAACATAAATTATGCTTCTATTGCAGAGAGTTCTGTGCAAAGGCAACAAGATTCTGGTTGCTCTGAAGAAAGATGAACCGGATGTGACGTCATGGAAAGTTGGTCAGTTGGTCATCGGTAGCGACAAATGGCATTGTTCTCACAACTTGTTGAAACATGGCTCCAAACACATTTATGCCAAAGTTGATGAAATCAAGCGACCTAAAGCTTACGTCGTAGAATTACATACGTCTAAGGCTGGGTAAGACTTTGTATTAATGGTTTCCACAAAAGTACTGGTTGATAAACTGGTTATGTTAAGTGACCGCCGTGTATGACAGACAAATTGTTGAAAACCGGCGTTTAAACCGATCTTAGTTATGAAATGGTCTTTGAGTCTGTTTTACTGTACTTACATACCAAAAAAACAACAATGGTTTTAGTAAAAATATGTTTCGTATGTTTAAAACACTAGTCCTTCGTTGATTCGTTTTCATCATCACCATAGAATCAATGGTAACGTCACAAGGGAACTAACTCGAATTTTATTTATGTCATTTACTACAATTGATATGTCGGGGTATTTGTTTCCGAAATGTTAAATAGCAAAATGTGATACAGCAACATCTTTAACGTCTTGTGATTATGTCGTTATTACTAAGTGTTTATTTACCATAGTGACACCCCTATTTAAAGCGTCTACCATTTCTGACTTATGAGACCCCTTTTTGAGCACATTAACTTCCCGACTTCTATTGCATGGCATCAGGCAGGTAGACACACAGTACCAATAATTTTACTAACTGGTCACTGACCAACCGGCCATATTGGAACAAACCCTTATCAGGATTCGAACCATGAAACGGTTTATTGTTTTATATTATGCAGACCGTTGGATATGTTTGAGGAAGCTGAGATCAAGGTACATTATGAACAAGGCAAACTGTTACCTACAAGACACAGACGTTATTTATCCAACCCTCTCCGTACAGTACTCAATCAAGTAGACTGGAACGCTTCATTCACAGAGAATATTCCATTCAACTTGAACCACGATAACCAAGTATGTACATTTAATGTTGTGGCCCAGTTCTACCATTGTCTCATTTTACTCTGTCTCCTCTCTGTCGCCTTCTAGATTACGTCTCCTTCTCAACTTTGTGCGGCCGTTTCTTGTTTCCCTCCGAAAGCACGACGGTTCATATGACTTAATATTGAAAATGATACTGGCCGGGGTTACTATATGTATGTAACCTCATCAATTGTTCTTCAACTCTGCAATATCAACATTTTAGTACCATTTTTACAAAATGGCAAGAAAACTGTTTTTCATCATGAAATGATAATGTCGTTAAGTGTAACTGGCTGAATAATTCGATGAAAATGTTTGTTCTGGTGTAAGGTTATATATTTACATTGATTGTGAAACAAGTAATTACACTTTCTGTCAATCACTCTCGATGAATGTTTCCAAGGTAACGAACTAGTACTGGCGTCTCATTCAGGGTTTGTGAAGTACACGGTTCAGCCTCATCCAATGTGGGGTTTGCTTCCACGATCATGGGATCAGAGGTCAGGTCCTCGACCCCTCAAACCCTATACCTAATTATACATGTAGTGTATTATGTTTGATATCATCAGTTATGGCATATGATTAGTCAAATAAATGTTTTTATATAAGCAACTTGTTATCAACCTTAGTGTTTGTTTTAATCGAGCTAAATTATCAGATTTAATCCGAAATTGTATTACCAAACGGAATATATCAGGGTCATACAAAATCGATAAATAGTACATAAAACTGCAGTTGTTATATTGATTATTGACCATTTCTGACAGGTATCATTTTCGCGTCGAAGGGAGACAATCCAATCAGAGGAAATGGCTTTAACAAAGCCGCTTATCAAGGGAGAGCATTATTGCTAATTGTGCGAGAAAACTGCACAGACTGGGTTAATTTCAACTTATAAGTCTGGGATGGCGGCTATAAAATTTCTCCAGGTCTGCGGTTTACATGAACTTTTTCAGACTGACGAAGAAATCAACCTGTTTAAGCCACTAGGACCTGTAGATCCAGAAGTCGATATGGATCCTAATACAACATATAACGGCAATGAGTTTCTCTTCAAGTGTTTTAGTTGCCATGGTTACAGTCAGATCTCTTACTACTTGTAAGTATAATAGTATAATACAATAGAACTTAGTTATTCATTTAATGCTGTACATCATTACACAGTTCATTGTTTTGGTAAAATATCATTTTAGTATGTCATAGGAAAATAAAATTCCTTTGGAAGACCTAACTTTTCTGTTATTGTATTTCTGACAATATATGTTTTATATTAAGAACCCGCCTGGTTATCTCTGTCTGCTCAACGCTCGATTGCTAATATAAAGGGCATGGGTTCGCAACCTGAGTTCATCCAAACTTAATTGTGTCTTCCACCTCTGAACTCTGATTCCCATGGGGTAGTTGTCAGCTGGTTGCCGCACTGCAAGTTAGAACTGGTTAATAAATAAGGACAGGAAAACAGGTTAAGTCAACTGACAATCATGTATAACTTAAATAAATGTTGAAAATGGCGTTAAACCCAATATAAAGCAAACAACTAATTACTGGCTTTTTTACTATACTAATTTTAGTGAGTTGAGAGTTTTCAAAGTAGATAACAAAGCCGTGGTGAAGAAATACGTGATGGAGATGGACTTAAACACGCATGTACAGCATAATTACAGGTAAATCATAGACTTTGATCACAGGAGATTGTCACTAGTTAACTCCCTTTCCATATCCATTATATTGCGAATAACGTACACTTTATCGTCTATCTGTCATAAAACCTCCGTACGCAACGTAACGCGATTTTACATTTTAATTATACAATAAAACCCCTTTTTATAATTGATAAGGAATGGCAAACTTGCAATATTTTAAAACACAATTTATGTTTTGTAGAAAATCCGTTTTGATATCTAAAATTGACTACTTTTGGTTTAGAAACGCGTTATTATCCAATTTATATAAAGGCGTTTTGTGAAATGCCATTCCGGAGGTTTGATAGCTATCTGAGAAGAGAAGACAAATGTCAAGCCGCTTTAAAATAACACTGAGAAAAACTAAGCACTGCCTCATTCACAAAATAAATACAAAATCAGTTAACCGGTATTCTTGTTTTAAACATATGACATTATATCGAAATGACATAGTTAATGCATTCATCAGTTTGTATACGGAAGAAGAAATCACTTTGACTAAAACAGCGACATTGTGGCGAACACAGCCAGCACAGATCTTCCAGACGGAAATTGCTAAATTTAAAACATTCCCGCCAATTTTACTCACGGTTGACTACGAGAGTCAGGCAAACATCGCCTTAAAGTCGGCAACAAAGCATGCTGCAGGTTACACAGGCGACTTCTCAGCCGATGGACGAACAGTGATAAGTAAATAAAATATATAAGTTTATAATTTATTGCGGTTACTTTTACGTTGATATTTAGTTGTTTGCAAATACAGTGAATCTGAAGTTTCGTCCATTACGTGCATTCGCATGCCTTTTTGGCAAGGTAGAACAATAAGCAAACCAATGAATTTCCACTGCTTAAACAATTGGCTTTATTATGATATAATCTATTGAAACATCGCGTTAAATCACTGAAAGCATTAAATAAATGGAAATAACTTTAAAATGTTCAAAGTGGAAATCAACATACTGATAAAATATCGACTTACATGAAATATAAAACGCGTAGGTTTTTAAACTTTTATCTGTAATTTTTAGTTTGATAGTTTTATATAATAATCTCGTCCAGACCTCCGCGTGTATTTTGATGATGAATGGTCAAGGGCATTATTTGCAGATATTTACCAAGAAATATGTTAACATTCGAAGCCTTGATACGATATTGGCGGAAGTGTTCCAAGCGGCACGTTGTAGTCAACCCAAACTTGATGTTAGAATATCTAGAATTGTTACATTGTCTACTAGTTGATAATTTAATTAGACAATTATGGTTATATTTTATTTGAATTTAGCTCAAACATTCGAGGAGGGGAAGCCATCTGAAAACGAGGTTGCGACATACGACTGGGTTGTGACGTCATCAGAACAGAGCGTTGATACTAATGGTACAATGAACGCCACATTCACGGTATTCCAAAACCTCACAATCTTACCCTCTATATCCTGGGCTATGAAAGATGTCGACATGAACCTAGGACCCCCGATACATGTCAGGTGAGTTATAAACTGTGACCTGGTTACTCCCATTATAATGATCACTAAACAAGCACCCACTTTGAATTTTGAACGTCACACCGAGCTTGTGCAAATGTTTTTTTAAAATAGCATTATGATTATAATTTGATTAAATTAGAAACTTATGCTGTGCTTTGTCATCGTGACATATATTTGCCAAAGTTTGTTGCGTTTGTTAACTAGTCGCACCAGTGTCTCTATTGTCGAATTACTTCAAAGAATAGAACAAAAAAGCCACAATTCAAATGTAGGAGTCAAGATACGTACATGTACATACCAGAACGAAAATACTTTCGTATCAAAGTAAAGCGCAACCACTGTAGAGCAGACCTCTCTTGAGAAACAACATTGCCTGAACAACATGGTCATTTTCCCCATAGTAAATTCCGTTGTAATGTAACCCAGAGCGTGTTGCATTGTCCACATGGCAAAACTTCAATCATTGTTTATTAGACTAATTCGACTCGTTTGTAAACATTTAACCTTGTCAGTGTAATATTTTTTCAGCATACGACCGACCCTGAATGTAATATCAACGTCTAACACGGTGAAACGATGCCACGAAAGCACGGTGGCCATTGACAGCAATGTAACTGTTGCAGAAACTGACTTCAGTGTCGATGCATTTGGAATACAGATATGGTAATGCATGTCCTTCTGTATGATGTTTGATGTTTTTTAAGAAATATAATGTATGCAAGGGTCAAGTATGTTTATGCAATTCGTCTCACAATTAGAAACAACATATGTAATTTACCTTTTACAACACCGACCGATGGTTGATTGGTTAAGCATTCGCCGAAATACACGTTATGCAATTATTTTTCTACATACAATGTAATAAGTCAGTTTTTAGTTGTGTTAGTTTTTTTTTTAAAGGAATGTGAAACTAATGAACAGTTTGACAAGAAAGCTAAGCATGCTCAACCAGACATTGACGCAACAATGTCACGCCGACTGTCACGGTCCTCTAGAGTTAGGAATTGATGAAAGTATGGAACAAATATGTCACGCTCCAAGTTCTCCTATTCATAGGGACAGTGACCGTTTCTCCAGGTTTGTTTGTACTTATAAAATGAGAATACGGGATACTTTGTTTAAGATATGCAAATTCTCACAGGAGTCAGAGTTATTGGTAGTCATTTATACATATATTGTGAGATTTATAAAAGATACCAAACAAGAAATATCTTGAAAAAAGATGGTCGGCGCAATTCGAAGGTTAAGATTTGTTGTGCAACATAAAACAATTGCAGAGATTTTACGATTGCTGGTCACTCCAGATCCAAAATAGATTTCGGTAAGGTTAGGTACCCCTTATCGAAAGATTAATCAATCCTCGTCAAGGTTACAAACGTTGTTCGGTTGAAGAGAAGTTGGTTAAGTGGTTAACGTAAGATTTGGGCGGTTTAAACAACACCGATATGCAAATAGCAAAGCCATGTTCGTACGGCTGTGCCGAAAAACATTCAACAACCAATAAAGTTACGTTTTGACTTTCGATGGAAATACATCATATTACGACAGAGAGTAGAAACAAAGGCAATATCACTGACGTACTTTGAGAGAGGTGTGTCCGTCTATTAAGATCACTTGACCAAACGCCACTTAAATATGTAAGTGGCTCATCTGAAGGTAAAAGTTTTGAACGGACTTCATCAAGTATTGTTATTACACTGTTAAGGACATTTTTATTTCGAACCATTGCAATGCATGACTATCTATGATACTGTGAGAGGGGAATTGTGACATAGAATAAGGGTAAACATATACTATTCAGGGAGGGGATTGGGGGCGAATGCGTCGGAATAACTGAAACTTGTTTATTTATTTACAATACATGTACATTAATGCTAGATAAAACAGTCAAACTAAACAGAAGATGTACATGTATACTTTTACAGTCTGCATCAATTGTTTGGCGACTATATAATGTTTGCACACGAGGCAGACGGCGCCAGTTGGTGCGGGAGACCAGACAGACAATGTATGGACTGCTCTGTTGCCGGGGATAATAATGTAACCAAGTGTTCAACACGTCAAATGAACCCTGATTTAGCGGCTGCAGTTACACGCCTTGCCAAATTTGTGGAAGCTGAATGGCCTGACAGTATGTGACCATTTATACATAAAGTATTCCAACTATGATATAAGCCGTCTCTTTTATTATGTCATTCTGTCGACAATATTGCAGTAATCAACATGATATATCATTTATAACTCTTATTTTACGTCGATTGTGAAACAAACTCTCACAACTTGTATAAGTCTCTTTTGGTTTTATTTCCTGGATTTGTAACAAATACTGGCCCCTAATTCAGGGATTGTGATAACCCTGGGAGATATCTCGCCCATTCACTGGCCTCCTTCACTCGACCTCCGGATGAGTGCAATGCTTTTAGACCACGAGGCATCCCAGACATCTTGTATTCAACATTATGGTAATATTTTTTGTATGTAGTATTTTCTGCTGGTATGGTTACCTATAATATCTATTACCCGACATTTTTGAAACATATATGATCACATTTTCAAGAAATAGTTTCTGTCATCTGTGTTAATGTGACTAAAGATGCAAGAACAAAGGTATAACTAGTCTGAATTTGTGAACATAGTTAAGAGTCATAGAATACATTTATTTTCTTTAGGGAAGCTTTTTGTACGCAAGGCTCTAGACGAACCAACTTCATCAAATCCAGACGGTTTCTATGGCAACATGTCCGTGTTCAGTGAAGGTAGAGCCGCAGAAGTGTCGGTTACTAAACCAATCACATCCAGGTCTGGTTCCCCTATCATAGAAGACAATGATTATATCGTCAAGCGTTTAGGTGAACTAGCTGTATGTTCCAAGTTCAAGAGAGTACAAACCACAAATCCGACTGTTTCTATGTGCGTTGAGAAGAAGTTCCATTCAAATGTAAGGAAACGTTCCCTGTTGTCAAGGACTAGAAGATCAGGTCATGTTGAACACTCAATGGTGAAGGAATTGTTAGAAAATCTAGGTAATTTTGTCATCAAAATTGTGTACTACACATCGATTGTGAGAGACGTTTTTACAGCTTACACTAATCTCTATGTACGACAGCTTCTTGGGTTAGTAAATCAACAGATGTGCCAAACTCGGGTGAATTATAAAATTCGTAACCAAACTCCTGCTCAACTCTTGGCTCGTCCTCTCGATATTCAGATCATTGGTCAGGCGCTCTACTCCTGGCCCACTAGTCTCATCTAGGTGAGACAAACAGTGGTGAGGCGCTCTACTCCTGGCCCACTAGTCTCATCTAGGAGAGACAAACGCTACACTGGCAAATACCAATGGTCATTTATAAAGATACCACAAACTACCGGCTGATTTGACTAAGTGACACAAATGTTCTGTTTCAAATGTACTTGTTATTGTTAGGTCATATAGTTTCCCTATTCACAAAAGCAATAGTTTCGCTCCAAAATGCAGTTAACGATTGTAGGAGCAGTTCCTTTAATACTGCATGCAATGTTTCGCAACACATGTTGTATGGAATTGTGTGATTGGATCCGAAACCATGTCAACAAGTCTGCTCACGTTATATACATTTATAAGTATGTACAATGTATATGTTAGGTACGGCGGTGCGGGAGGTATCTGACCATGGTAAGGCGCCTGCTATACATCTACACGAGTCTTATCCAGCAGGGATATCTATGAACGACGCCTGTGGTGCATCGACTGGTAAAGTCTCTCAGGATGATGTAGACAGATTTAAAAGGTTTTGATTTGTCTTTATACTTCACAAATGTTTAAAGATGAATTTGACTGATCTGGACGTACATGTATTGTTTTAATGTGTCTCATCCAGTGTTGTTGTTACATAGGTTAAAACATCCTTAATAAGAATCAGTGCCATGTATAACCGTCTTATTTTATCATATTACTAACAGACAAAACTTGTAAAAACCCGCTTGATAAATACTGGATATGTTAAACAATACGGAGGAAACATCGTTAGTGTATTCTTTGCAATATCTGAATACATTCTATAATTAAATGTATAGCGTTTTACATTTGTCCTAATTTCAGATTGGTCGAATACCCGCTAAATGATGTCACGTTTGCTAATGAAGGTCCACCAGACGCATGGTGCGGCGTAGAAACGAAAAAATGTGAGCGTTGTGCAACACCTTCTGGTGACCATGACGACCATTGGGCCTGGTGTGGAACCAGAACGATGCACATGAGGCTGGCAACCAGACTGCAGAGGCTTGTGGTAATTGCTGGTGGAAACGGTTAGCAAATTTGCAAATGAGTGATGATAAGTCAGAGTGTTGATAAGTCTGAGTGTTGATAAGTCTGAGTGTTGATAAGTCTGAGTGTTGATAAGTCTGAGATAAGTATGAGTGTTGATAAGTCTGAGATAAGTATAAGTGTCGATAAGTCTGAGTGTTGATAAATCTGAGTGTTGATAAGTCTGAGTGTTGATAAGTCTTAGTGTTGATAAGTCTGAGTGTTGATAAGTCTGAGTGTTGATAAGTATGAGATAAGTATGAGTGTCGATAAGTCTGAGTGTTGATAAGTATGAGTGTTGATAACTCTGAGTGTTGATAAGTCTGAGATAAGTATGAGTGTTGATAAGTCTGAGTGTTGATAAGTCTGAGTGTTGATAAGTATGAGATAAGTATGAGTGTCGATAAGTCTGAGTGTTGATAAGTCTGAGTGTTGATAAGTCTGAGTGTTGATAAGTCTGAGATAAGTATGAGTGTTGATAAGTCTGAGATAAGTATAAGTGTCGATAAGTCTGAGTGTCGATGAGTATGAGTGTCGATGAGTATGAGTGTTGATAAGTCTGAGTGTTGATGAGTCTGAGTGTTGATAAGTCTGAGTGTTGATAAGTCTGAGTGTTGATGAGTCTGAGTGTTGATAAGTCTGAGTGTTGATGAGTCTGAGTGTTGATAAGTCTGAGTGTTGATGAGTCTGAGTGTTGATAAGTCTGAGTGTTGATGAGTATGAGTGCGAAATGGATGAAATGCTGTATAAATGTTGAGTATTATGTGTGATCCACTATCTTTGAGATTTGAATGTAAAAGTGAAATTGAATGTAAGGTTTAACAATGGGTGTAGAGTTTATCTGTTATATGCAATATTTTCAGTTTAATCTCAGATTTTCACTCAAACAAAGTGGATCAGAGAAAATACTCAGCACCCTGTAAGCATTTTAATCTGCTTCATAATCTCAAACCCTCAGACTCAGAAAAGAAGGCGCTAAGTAAATATATAAATTTGGTGTATCATAAAATATGAACGTTTGTTTTTCTGTCACGTTTGTCATGTGAGAAGTGTGTCGTTACATAATGACGCAAATTAAATCGATATTATATATTTCAATAGTTGAAGTTCAAAGAGCATTGTTTATGAACATTACCGAGGACGGTTCATCTGACTTGTATCAAGAAGGGAGGTATGTCACTATTAGACCATTTCAATGCATGATAACAATAGAATCCTACGATACATCGATATTTCCACCTTCAATGACATCATTATTAAGTCAAAGAGTAAATTTCTTGTAAAATGAACAGTCCCTTTTACAGATGATGGTACCGTTATATAGTGTCCAATACGGAGCTTTCTGTACTTCATACGTTTTTATATATTTCATGACAGGGTGGCAAGGATCAGTCAAACATCCACTTCCGGTTTAACAATGGACGTATTTGCGCAGAAGGCAATTTTGGCCGGATTCGATTTTGTCCGATACAGTTCTCCAAATTTTATCGAAGTATGCGTTAAAGTGCAAGATGGAATACAGGCACACCTGGTGCAATTTCCGGAAGCAAATTTAGTTGGCGTTCCTCTACCTCTAGGTCAGGAGGACGAGTTTGATTATCCTGATGCTATGAAAAACGAATCCAGAAAACCATTATTGTTTGATGTATCGACAAGCACTAACTACATTGCTGAACATTTCCGATTGAGCAACTTTGTCAGCCCGGGCAAACGTTTTATCAGACTTGATGCTATTTTAGTCAGCCTTCTTGATCTATGTTATGAGGCCTTTGACAATGGAGCCGGATTTTACGTCATTTCCGGTTCCGGCTACCGACCTAGATCGGTCAATATTGACAATATAGCCACTAGACACGAAAAAGAACGTTTGAGGTACGAAATGGGACAGGCTGTTGAAATCAAACCAAACAAACCAACGAATGACGACAGCTTGTTTGATCTAGCCATCACTTCGATCAAGGTCGCCAAGACGCTTAGAATGCAACGGCTAACCATTGGTATTGGTTGTAAAACGGACAGACTGTATCTTGAACTTCGACCAATGACAGACGATGACAACCGACCAATTGAAGTTTGGAACAGTGGAAATATCAACTTGTATAACAGACTTCATCACATTGAATCGCTAATATTGAACGGTAAATATCTCACAAGATACTTTAACTTAACTGATAAATTTGTTACTTTGTACACTTATATAAATGCTGTAGTGATTAGCTGTAGCATATAAAGTTTTTTAAACAATAGTGAATTAAATAAAAAGTGAATTAAATAGAGAACTTAATAAAAGTGTATGTTTTGTTAAATGTAACAACAGAAAAAGCCGAAATGTCACTGAGCTTCATCAAACTCGTATCCGCTCCATCTCTGATTTGTGGGGCAGTTAAAGTTATTCAAATGTATTTTAATGCACCGATGCTTAATGTTGTATACCTTTAAAAAAGACAAAATATGGCTGACATGTTTTCTGTCCCATGGATTTCAATAGTATTCAAGTGATGTTAACACTTACATGTACTTACAGGTGGCACAGTGGTGACAGCCAGACCCGACCCTGTGATCTGTAATAAACCGGTGCTGGGCAATGAGTATTTCTACTTCAATTTTGACCTGGATGACGTTGGGTAAGTATGAGTAAATGTTGCTCTGCTTTGGGAAGGCAGGGTGAGTTTGTTACAGGGAATGCCGCATTCACAAGACAATGCCTCCCCACACAGATATCAGGGCAACATGAACACAAAAACAAACAATCAATTGTGGTGGTGTAAGGGTAACCATCACTGGGAGTGGAGCGATTAGGAATTATTTTGCAGTGTTTTGTATGTTGCGTTGCTGTTTTCCTGAGATCTGGGTGGGTAGGCATTATCTTGTGAATGAGTCATTCCCTGTACGAACTTAAACATTCCTTGATAAAAAAAACACGGTGCAAAAGAAAACATTACCTATATAATAATATACTGAATATCATTCAAAACGCAAGTACAAATTGTGACTATTAGGACAATGAGACTTTGAAGAAATAAGTTGCTGTTGCATCACAATCATGTGATCACTAATGGATTCAAAATACATTTCCGTACATTTTGTTAGATAATGACAAACAGTTTACGTATTAATACACACATCGGATATAAGATAATGGAGTTAAACAATAGTAATGGTAGTAATGGTAGTGCTAGGTACGGTGGTGAGTTTACGCAATATTCACATTGGCAAAATATTTGTTGTTCTCATTATTGTCCAGATACTGCTGGCAATCACATGACGATTTCTGCTCAGAGACCCACGCTTGGAGGTATAACGTCAGTCAGGTCTTACAAAGACGTCTAACGTCTGCTGCAGGCACGGGCAAGTTACCGCGGAAGGATATATTACCGGAAATTGAAGAATGTATCGTCAACACGTGTGGTGGCTGTCCAAGTGCAGGTATGATATAAATGCTCATTTTCGGTGGAAATATATATGTAGCATTGTATGGCCCTAGATGTAGCATTGTATGGCCCCTATATGTAGCATTGTATGGCCCCTAGATGTATCATTGTATGGCCCCTAGATGTAGCATTGTATGTAGCATTGTATGGCCCCTAGATGTAGCATTGTATGGCCCCTAGATGCAGCATTGTATGGCTCCTCGATTCAATCCGGAATGAACAAGGCATGACGGCGATATGTTTACCAATATTTGAGTCTTTACAAGTTTTCTTCTTCGATCGTCACTTCAGTTTCCAGTTTCCAGCTTCTAGGTGTTTATGTCTTCTGTATTTTGTTTGTTCAGGACTTTATGCCGTATCACAACATTAGTTCAGCTATATACGGCGGTCAGATGACGTAACCAATACTCCTGTGTTACCAAAAAGTACTAAACTGCTCCATCGCAAGCAACTGACGACTTCGGCACATACACCAAAGTTCAGAAGTGCATGCCAAATTAATTTGGATGCGTTATCGTCCAAGCATCGCTCAAGAACAAACGCCTCGTCCGGGTTTTCAAACACAAGACCATTAGATTAGCAGCCGAGCCATATTCCGACTGAACTTACCGGGCGGACGAGCTCCGTAACATCAGTATATGCGATGCTGCATTTGAACATCATTATGACGATGCTATAAAATACAATGTCAATTGCATTATCCTGGTACTCAATATGGATATAACTTTAATATATGCCTATTCTTGTTGTTTCTATTATCATCCTATGTTGAGCATATTCAATTGTATGTTGAAATTATGAATACAAAAATCCGAATGTAACCATTGACTGATATACGTGTATATAGGAACCATATGGAAAGACAAGGTAATGACATGTACAAAGATGATATTGCGCTATTTGGAGAGAGCCAGTGTACCATTCCAGCCTCTAATGAACAAGGTGTCGATATTTAACACAGAGAATCACGAGTCGGCCGTACACTCACAAGCTTGTCATGATGGTAAAATATGCATAGAGAACACGCAGATATATTCCCTTCTGAGTAAGTCATTTATTTTGTTTACCAAAACGACATTCATTCTCCAAAATAATATTTTACTTGAAAGTCTTTCATTTGATTCAAATCATGATGATACGACTGAACCAATAACTTGACACAAGTCTCGGAAACCGCCCGTTGAAATTATTCTCTTATCGCATGGCGTATGTTTGTTTTGTCATGACCAGTCTTGAGAAACAACTTTTGAGAATAATGAATTATTCATAGCAGCGCTGATCTATGTATGCACATTAGAATGTTGTCCTTGTATGTTTCAGATGTTTGTCTTCGGTAACATAGTCCACCTATTCCTATGTATTCTAGCGTTGTATCATTTCATGTTATAATCCGTACAACAGCCTAACTCATTTATGTGGACTGTTGAGAAACTGTGCGCATGTACAATGTATAACAATTGTGAAAATTGCTGATTTATTTCCAGTGCCCGTCATTACTGCCAGGTATACGCATAAGGACACGGATGAACTTTTGTTTGGTGGCGCCGATAATCCGAGTCCAATACTAGAGATAGTAGAACAAGAACTGGCTTGGAGGGCAGAAGGACACGTGAATATTTATATTGAAAACGCAAAGGATATCAACGCTTTGAGAAATGTTCTTAAGGTAATGAACAAAGTAATTAAACAAAATAATGAATGGATGAAACAAGAAATTGATTATGAATAAACATCTATTCTTCCAATGCATGGTATTTTAGCTGTTGGGTTAATATGCCTGCACTAGGGTCTGAAAATGAGTGATTTTAACGGGGATTTACAACATGGTGGTCAGTTGCCTAAGACCCTTAGCCATTCCTCAAGTAGCTGACAATTTCTCCACATCAATCAGAGATGGAGGACAAATGGCCGTAGTAAAATGTCACGGAAGGACATGACTTGCCCGGGAATCGAACCCGGACCTCACGGGTGACAGTCTAGCGCCACGCTCAAACATCTGAGCTAACCGGACCGGTAAAAGGGAATGAAAGCGATATAGGAGAGAACTTTTTAACCCGTTCGTTGTCGAATATCTGAACATTTATTGAGCAGTTTTTGTAACACGCCTAATACATTGCAACTCACGGGAGCGCGGGAGAAATAATTACTAATTTTGAGATAAATTAATGTTAAACATGGAATTTGTGGATAAATAGTTAATGAACATAACATATACACAGTATTGCATCTACAAGGCAATATATACAGTATTACATCTACAAGGCAATATATACAGTATTATATTTAACTGTTAATTCCTTTTATCGCTGAATGCCGAAATTGTGATATATTTTAGATATTAATGATGTACAACAAGAAAGTCGTAGAAATGACGTTTTTCCTTGACCCGGATGCAGATGAAGATGACGTCATCATTACGCTACAGCGGAAGGTGGAACAATGGTCTAGTTCCGTTTGTCCAACATGGAGTAGACTGGTCACCACGCCGTATACAATCGAAACTATTTCACATAGCAGAAAGAGACGCAGTCTGGAGAGAAGTAAAGATAGAAATAAGATGAAGTTTGATATGAATAACTGGGAGGTGGAATGGATGTTAAAATCATAAATAATAGCACATGAGTTCGCTCCCCTATAAAAGGGAATTTGTAATACGTAGTTTGATTATACTACACATTGACACATCTGACAATATCCTAATAAGCTTGTTACATTGTATATTTTGTTACATTGTTACAAAATCATTGTCATTTAAAGTGACGTCACAGTGGCCATTTATGACGTCATAATAACGTCACACTGGCTACTTATGTAACTAGTTACATATGATATTTATGTCACTGCGTTATGCCACACCTGGAGTGCAAGTTATGTGATAAATAGAGGATTTTACATGAGTGCTGATTTGTTATTGTTTTTATGAAACGAGTCGACTGAAATAATATGACGCGAGGTTCTGCTGATCATAAAAACAATATCAAATAAGCACGAATGTAAGATTCTATTTATCACATAACACCATAAATCTTTTAATAAACAATATTTTTAATAAATGCTGAAATTCAGAACAATATGCTGTCATTTAAAGTAACGTCACACTGGCCATTTATGACGTCATAAGTGACGTCACACTTGCTATTTATGTAACTAGTTACATATGGTATTTATGTCACTGCGTTATGCCACTCCTGGAGAGCAAGTTATGTGATAAAAAGTATTATAATATGTACTCTTTCATAATCAAGGTAAGCCAATATAAATAAATATACAAATATAAATATACAATCACCTTTAACGTGTGTGTTCACCTTGCTTATTTCTGAGGGGACCTCTGATTCGTGATATGGAATAACATGATTTATCACACTGATCGTATCGGTTGGAATTTTTATCAATTTTGTGGTGAGCTTTATTGGAATTAGCTGCAGTTTTAACACAAGTGTCCCCATCATCAGACATTTCTAACTCACTTGTGGTGCAATCACCGAGAAAATAGTCTCAACTCCGTAAGCTTTTCTAATGTTAGAAAGTGAAATATCAGTCAAATATGACGATGTTATGGGTCTCACAATGCTATCTAAATTGTTTTGTTTTTCTACACGTGTTCATTATTACCCAAAATAATAATTTAAAACAGCGTACTTAAAAAAATTCCAACGTGTCATACAGCTGTGAAAATGCACGATATGCGTACATTGTCAATTATGGTTTGAACCAATACCAGAATATTCAATGATATCCTTACTGATTAATTAGTAACACATGTATTTTTATTCACCTAATACTACGAGTACGTAAAGTTTACAGATTCCGTGATGACGGTGATTCGTTTATTGTCCATATATTGATCCCGTTCACAAAAATACATCTTCAACAAACCTGCTTGTTAATTCTTGAAAATACAATTTCCTTGTATTATAATGTTAATAATCAAGAGTTTTCATAATGGCCTTGTTATTGGGCTGAAGGCTGTCATATTAGCCTGAGGCCTTTAGGCCGAAGGCTAATATGACTGGCCGAAGCCCAATAACAAGGCCATTATGAAAACTCTTGATTATTGACAATTTTATTAATTGACTATGCAATATTAACAAAATACTTCCCTGGATACCTTACTTCCCCTTGATCTTGATTGATTTGTAGTGTTACCTTTGAAAATGGGCTTCTATGTATATTTAAAAAGATCAGCATTCCGAATTTTCCTATTCAAAATGGCGTCGATTTTTTTTCTACGGATAGCGTTGGATTCATAATGGCCGAGTTGAACAACCAATCAGAATGTCCAAATCTCATAAAGGCCGTGTTTTTTCATAATGGCCGAGTTGTTTTCATAATGGCCGTGTTTTTTTCGTAATGGAAATTTTATCGGACCGTACTACCGACCGTTAAACGCACCGCTATCGCTTATCAATTGGACAGGCAACATAAGATCTGCTAAGAAGGTTGATTTGACTAGAGTTGGAAGTCCCGTTATAGTTATAGTGTCTTCCAGATTAAAGTAACTCACAGTGAATTTTAAGTTCGCTTTGCGACATTACTTCAGTTATTAATCAAGGCGGCTGATACAGAAATATTAAATCTAAATATATCTAGTATTAATAAAATAAAGTATTTGAGGATGGCTTTATGTGGAAAATCGCACAGACGAAGTAAGTGTCAGTTTATTGAAAATTTGAGGTGATAATTATATAATTATATTATACATGGTCAATTATTCAAAGGCTTATTGACAATATACTCATAAAGATATACCGAAAACTCAATAAAAGTATGCATATAAACCTTTAGAAAAATAACAGATAAATTTATAAAATAATAAACGCGCATATAGAAAAATAAATTAAAGAATAAATTCAGTTTAATTCAATACGATTTATAGAATTTGAATTGAGACTAAGATATTTTATTTACATCATAAATAATCGGATCCACCGGGAGGGGCCAAGGGGCCCTGGCCCGCCAGTTGGCTGTGGAGTGACCTTTTTCTATTCCTAATATAAAATTATATCCACTGATTAGGTCTTAAAGTTACTATTCTTTTAGCACTTCAAATACAATACATTGATTTATGGTCGATTTCCTCTTGTATACTACCAGTACATAAGCCAGTGCAATAAATGTTGCCCCCCCCCCCCCCCCCCTGATGTGCTCATTGGCCTTGAGACCGTCTAGAAGAATCGTATGTTTTTCACTCTACAACCAGAAACTTTCAATTTTCTTATCATGTTGAAAGCGTCTGTAAAACATAAATAATTGAACCTCATACGTAACAGAGACAGAGATCTTTCGAGGTGTTGTTTTAGTGTGAAACAGTGAAAATAAAATTTCTTAAAATAATTTTAAACAATTCAATAATTTATGGAAGGGAATGTATTACTTGGGCCTAAAGTTTTGCAAAATAAAATAATTTAGTTTTTCTAGAACAATTATAATTATAATTGCATTTCAAAATGCTTTAATTTACATTTATAAGGGTTTATTTGTATGTTGAATACATTCGCATTACCGCGACGAAACATTATAGCTGCATGCATTCTTTATTGCAACTTAACCGAGTCCTTTCATACAAATAATTGTGCAGTGTGATATGCATAATACATACTGTGTTAAATGTTGGTTGGTATTTGAATACATGCATCGCACTAACCTCGAATCTACCATAAAATAACGAATTATAACAATTTATCATGAGTTTCTGTATGTTTAAAGGTAAATATATTGAAGGTATTTTTTTAATTTGCTAAGTCGTAAACATGAGAAAATGCCTATTCCCAAGGCCACAAATACACAAGTCCGATACAGGAGTTTCTACCACGATGTACATGCCGTGTTTGCGCTTGCATATAGGAAATATCTGTTTCGCAATTCCAGGGATAGTTATAGTGCAGTAGTTTTGAGTATGTCTGTATGAATGCATTAACGTGCCCTTTTCAATATTATTTCTTTGTATGTGTTGATAAAAAGACTGTCTACCTTTTACCGTTTAATTGATATAGGCAACACAAGAAAATCCAAATTTAAAACAAATTACATGAATACACGACTACATCCAGTCATGAATGTTAATTGTCATCATACACTTTTATTTACTAGTACTCATTGTCAAGCCCCCAGTTAACACAATCCTTCTTGTTGGGGTCATACGACTTGTAACCAGCAACTCGCATCACTAAGTTGTCTGGGCAGGTAGAATCTTTCAAAGTAAGAATGTCATTAGCATTTGTAGCCGTAATTCTTCCTTTTCTATAGTTAAACCATGTCCTTTTGTCTATGTTTGAATTATAAAACAATTAACCCAGATTTACCTGCTCTTTGAAATACTGATTCCACATACGACCGACATCTGTGGACGACTTCTCTGTGTATCTCCATCGAACAGCTAATTCGACTTTAAATAGAATGGCAGCTACATGGCTACAATATTCCCCCAATCTGAAAATGTTATAGAACATGTTTAAGGTAATCCATGAACCCTATATAACATTCCCTGGTAAATGTACATCACACTACCACACTTAAGTCCTTTTGTTGTGGCATTTAAGATTTCAGACATATTGAAAAGTTTGGTTGTCAGTTTAGCGCACTTGGTTCCTACCAAGGTGTTCCGGGTTCGAATCCTTGCTTGGGCATATGTAAGTTTGGTTGGTGATCACCTAACTGCACAAGTGAGTTTTCTCTGCAAACTCAGATTTCCGTCAACACAATACTATACTCTAGCACACTGTCGTGACTTAGTTAGCATGAGTTGATATAACTTTCTTCACAATCATTGTGAAATAAATTAAGTTTAAACTAACATTTATTATCAGATTTTTAATACATTTAAGGAATTTAATTACACCAAGTGATATCCTGTATGTTTTGGTCAATTTGAGAAAAAAGCAACATACCCTGCCATACATGTGCAGTGTGTACAGTATAGACGTAGTAGAGCACAACCCGCACATGCCTGCTTTCCACATACCTGGAATATGTAATAAATAATACGTAGAGATGTGTATTGCTGCATGTTAGGCCTAAATAACATACATAAATCAATTTATATATTTTTTATAACTTTTGAAGCACACGCATTGAATACAAACATGCTTATTTTACCAATAAATTTATCAAACAAATCACAGACATATTTTAATCATTTTAAAAAAGAACATGACTACTGAAAGGAAGATCTATACAGTGTACAAGACAAACATGTATGTATATATTGTACTGTTCAGTACACATATTTCATAAAATATCATGATAGCGTATAGCCCTGCATCATAACTTGCAAACGATATATTTATATATATTACTGTACCTGTAAGCCTCAAGGCTCTTGTAATTTCTCATGGATGTGGGATTGAATAGGACTGGACTCAAAATCAGGTACGTATACAGCTGTCCGAAATAGATGACGATTGTTTAAATGTTTCGAGACATAGACCGGTTATGTGTGTATTGAATATTCCTGTTTATGTGACGTATGATAATGTTTATTACAGTCAATCTTTTGTCAATTGGTCAAAATGTACTACAGAACATGTTAATAACTACAATGAACTATTATTACTTGATGGTGATCTTGAGCAGCTATCGTACTGTGAACTTAATATGACTGGTGTTGAAAATGCTTATGCTCTTATATCTGATAAACTTGTCTCATGCGCTTTGCAATCAGTGCCGAAAAATAAACATTTAGTCTTTCTAAGGCCATGCTGGTGTAAAGAATTGGCTGACGCGCATGTGAAAATTAAGTGTATTAGGCGTACATGGTGTGAGGAGGGACGGCCTCGAAATACAGACAATGTGGTGTATTGTGATTATAAAAAAGCCAAATGTGATTTCAGGAGAACGCATAGATATTATATTAATTAATACATACAGCAATTGAACTACGAGATTGACCACACGGCTGAAGTTGACTCCTACAAATTCTGGAAATTGGTTAAGGCTATGAGGAAGAAAAATCAGAACATATCCGGAGCAAATATGCAATTTAATGAACAAATTGTAAGAGATCGCGATGGCATAACAGAGGGTTGGAATAACTACTTTAAAACCCTATACACGCCTTCTGTTGAACGTTCTTGGGACAGCAATTGTGGGAACTATGTGGTGCAGAAATTGAACGGTAGTGTCCATGATATGAACCCTGACAATACTGCCACTGTATTACCGGAAGTAGTTCTTGAAGCTATTGACAAGTGTCGAAAAGGAAAATCAAGTGGATATGATTTAATACAATATGAACACCTAATTTATGCTAAAGACATTTTATCACCAATATTTGCAAATATGTTCACATGGACGTTACGGTATAGTTTTATCCCTGACTCTTTAAAGCGTGGTGTTATCGTAACATTACGTGGAAATAAGCGGAAAGACAATCCGGACAATTATCGTGCAATCACTTTAACTTCCGTTGTGTTGAAACTATTTGAATCGATCCTACTACACAGATCAAAAGGCAACACACTTAGCACTATAAATAAACAACAAGGAGGATTTCAAGATGGTCTGTCGTGTTTAATGACATATTTCGTTTTACGCGAAAGCATTAATTTTGCACGAGAACAAAATTCAAAAGTATATGTGAGCTTCTTGGACGGTAGGAAAGCGTTCGATACCGTATGGCACGATGGGTTGCTCTACAAGCTTTTATTCGAAACATCTATTGATGCTACATCATTTCTCGCTTTTAAAGAACTATATTCTAATATGTCAAGTTGTATCAAATACCGAGGAAAATACTCCGATTGGTTTAATACTTGAAAACTATACAACATAACTTCATTTCAAAAAGTTTTTATGGAGGCAAATAATTAAATAATGTTCTCGTGTAAAAACTAAATTGTGATTTCTGTGCCAAATGGGCCATTTTTCTGCGCTCACAGCCAATTATGATATGTCGGAGATGATAAACACATTTATTGTATTTCAGGGAGCATGCATTTACCTGTTTGTAGTTTAAGTATATACTTTAGGCGGTTAACAGTTAATACAGTTTATAAGTGTGCTCCCTGATCATGTTCATTTTGGACATTAAAAAGAGTCCACTTCTGCGAAATCAGCATGAAAGTTTTAATATCTACACTAATTCACAGAGGAAATTAGTTAAAATGTTGTTACCTGTATGAATTGGTCGTTCTGTATTTTTAACAAAATAATATTAGTGCAATTCTCATGAATGAGTCCTCAAATCATACGCAGCTTTCCGTGGATTTTAGCTGCCTTGTCGCAGTGGATTGTCTCCCTTGAAAATGACCCGAAAATCGATATCGACAGTTTTGATCAATTTAAACACTTTATCTTAATACTGAAATATTTTAGCAGTTATGACAATATTCTTCAATTAAGTCTCTTTCATTTAGTGTAAAAATATTATTTATTTATTCTAACTAAACATCTTCTTTCTTCCAATTTGATTTTAAAAGTATCACCTATTATTACATAGAACATAGAGTAAAAACCAGTAAAATGTTCCATTTCCAAATGTTAAGGGGCTAATAAATCATAATTTCCAATAGGTGGAAACATGTTGGCAGTTATGTCTGTTTTCTTGATTAAATGAACAATATCATGGTGTTTTTATAATTTTAAATAATTAATTGCTTCTTGCTTCCGTTCTTTGTTAAAGTTAGTAATGTACTAAACAAATCTCGATTTTCTTTCATTATTCTCGTCTGCTATGTTGTTGTTGCTGTTGTAACTATCAATGGGTTAAATTGACTGACTTGTTATTGACTGGTTTTATATATTATAAATCATTTTATATGATTTAGATCCGTTCTTGACACGACGGAATATAATTATTATTTAATTATTTTAATTATTGAATTTCAAACCGTCATAAATCAACTTTCGTGCTCAAACAAACGTAACAGACTAAACTTTCTATACTTTATCGTGATGCAAATATTATGTTTCTGTGATTTCCTTTTCCTCATGGTCACTTTATCAATTGAAATTAAGAACGGCTAAAACAATAATTTATATTTTGATTTAAACAATTTCCAAAAGAGGTAGATACATTGTGCACATATATATTACGAGTATTGCTCAAATTATGTCCTTCCGATTGCAATTTTTTGCTATAAGGTGGATTATCTTTCTTGTTGTATTTGCATTTATTTATCGTTGCCACCGGTTTCCCACATGGGCGACGCCTCCGGAAGAATATTAGTCATATTAGATTTTTGGAGGATATGCATGGTACAGAAGATGCCCCAGTTCCAGAAGCCCCCCTTCTTTTACGTGCTCGATGTAAAGCATCATACACGGGACATCGGTTTTTAAAGTCTCGTCCAAAAGACTGTTAGTACGGTCTGTGATGGAGCGGGGAATCGAACCAGCGATCCCAGGATTACAAGTCCAAGCTCGTTACCACTGGACTACGGATCCGCTACGATTATCTTTCGTGTTAGCATTTTAGTTTTTAACGATTTTTGTCAGAATGTAGTTCTGTTCTGTTCGGTTTAAATTTAGAATACACTAGGTATTGTTCGGTACGCTTTATCGGCGTCCAAACACGGCATCTGGTGAAAGTGATATATCCGGATGTAGCGATTATACAAACTGTGAATTAACACCCAAAGCGCTTTTAGGGGGAATTTGCGGGAAATGTAGGACTTTTATAGATAAGCCTCGAGATGAAATATTGGTATGCTCAATTATATTGGGTGGCACTATTCAGCTCGACGTTTTGATCTGTAAAGGTGTGAACTTTAACACATTAAAACTTGATTACAATCAAAGCAATGTTGGCGATGATTCTGTTTAACTTTATACTGAAATGAAAATATTTAAAGTGATGCTATTTATGTGGAACACGCCTATTTCGATCCCTGTATTTATATATATTATAATAGAGATGTTGCAATTATTCCGACAAAGGACCTGTATAACCTACATCAGGCCCGGATCCATCGGGGAAGCCAAGGGGGCCTTGCCCGCCCCCCAGTCGGCTGTGGAGTGACCTTTTCTTATTCCTAATACAAAATGATATCCACTGATAATGTCTTAAGGTTACTACTCTTTTAGCACTTTAAATGCAATACATTGATTTATGGTCGATTTCCTCTTTTATACTACCGGTATAGCCGAAGCAAGTGCCATAAAATTTAACCCAGTTGTGCTCATTGGCCTTAAGACCGTCGATGAATCCTCAACAAGTGGACATTGGTAAAAAATATTGGTACTTTATAAATTGGTCGTTCTGCATTTTTAACAAGATAATACTTGTGGAATAATCATGAATGAGTCCTCAAATTTTAGACCCTGAAATGCACCAGAAGCAGCCCTTTCATACCTATATTGTAAAAAATGTCCGGGGGAGGTCTGACTAGGGTTGGTACAGGAAGTGGTGTCCCCTGGACATTTTGTAAAATGTTGGTACTTGTATGAATTGGTCGTTCTGTATTTTTAACGAAATAATACTAGTGCAATTCTCATGAATGAGTCCTCAAATTTTAGACCCCAAAATACATCAGAAGCCACCATTTCATACCTATATTGTACAAAATTGCCGGGGGATCTACCGGACCCCCCCCCCTAAAGTGAGCGGTCATTTGTCCTCATGTTTGCCCCCAGTCTAGAAATTCTGGAACCGGGCCTGTACATAACGGGGGGGGGGGGGGGGGAGCACGACACATACCCAACTTTCGTGACACTGCGGTCTAACCAACTGCCAATATAATTATAGAAGATAAATATCTTTAAACCGCGATAAATCAAAATCTGTTAAAGGTATCTTTCGTGTGCAAACAAATGTTAGAGATCGAACCTTTCACTTTATGATGGTGTAAATACATGTATTATGTTTCTGTGATTTCTACATCATTGTCCTTTTTGAGGTTTTTAAGAACCCCTTTTTTTACATTGAACTAAGAAGGGGCTAAAACAATATCTCTCAATTTAAATACTTTCCGATAGAGGTAGAAACTGTGTGCAGAGATAATATTATATTAGAGTTCAAAATGTGAACTTTCCTACACACTTTTTAGCTTTAATGTGGGTGCTCTATAATGCAGTCCTTTTATACGATTTTTGTTTAAAAATGACATTTTTCCTATAATTTCGAATACACTATATATTGCGGTGTACGCGTGATCGGTATTCAACAGTGCACGCGCAGCATGACATCTGACTGAAGTGATAAATCCGGATGCATCGATTATACAAGCTGTTAATTGATAATTGGTGCGCTTTATAGGGAAGAATTTGGGGAAAATGTGACATTTTTTAGAATAGCCGTCAGATAAAATATTGGTGTGAGCTAGATATTTTGGCAAAAATGATAAAACTTATCATGTATGACTGATAATATTTGAAAATTAATGCATCCATATTGTATTCCTAAATCATAGAATAATCAGGATCCGATTATAATGCACAAACGTGCTTTTTAAATGAATGTTTGTTTGCAAAATATATTAAACAAATACCCGAAAATAAACGATGCATAACTTCATAGAAAACAAGGATATCGATGGAACCGATGGATGCTCCCCGAAGTATGTAACTTCGAACAAGACTCTTATTGGAAAATCTCACTTTGTTGATGGTTAAAATCTGAATGTTATTTGCAGCACTGGAAATGTCCTGGACCTCCCAAGAAAATAGGTATACAAAAATGTACAATGGAATTGAGATAGTGAACTATTTGATTACATGTTGGGCTAGGATAATACTGCTAACTGAAAAACCCTGAAAAAAGGAATCTTGCTTCTGATATAATAATTCTTTATTCACAACTATGTCAATGCAATGCGCTCCTTAACAACAAAGACTGTAGGTTGATACAAATCCATATCAGCTGATGATCAAATAAGTATGGTGTTGACAGATGGACCAGTGAGTGAATTTCCTTTTTGTTGAATACTTTTTATCATAAGTTAAAAAAACAAAAACAAAGCTTATTGTTTGAGGTCTGACATGAGGTGACCTTGAAAGGTGCCATAAAAACAAGTAAATATATTTGAAATCAAATTTATACATGTAATTATTATAAACACTATGTAGACAAAAACTTACCTACAACAAAAAGTTACTTGAAAAATTAAAGAATATAAATTTGATTATCTTGCATGGCTGAAAATATTTAATCTATATGTTACATAATCAAAGGGTTATAACTCTTTGAAAAATAGTCCAACCAAAACCGTGTGATTATATGCACATATCCTCTTGGTAATGAAGCTTCCCATGAAGTTTTGTTGAATTCCAGTCAATGGTTTCTGAGAAGTAGTCCGGACAAGAATGGTACCATATAAACTATATGTGGCATACTCAAAGGGCCATAACTCTGTGAAAAATTGTCAAACCAAAACCGTGTGATAATATGCACATCTCTTCTTGGTAGTGAAGCTTCCCAAAAAGTTTTGTTAAATTCCAGTCAGTAGTTTCTAAGAAGTAGTCCGGACAAGAATGGTACCATATATACTATATGTGGCATACTCAAAGGGCCATAACTCTGTGAAAAATTGTCAAACCAAAACCGTGTGATAATATGCACATCTCTTCTTGGTAGTGAAGCTTCCCAAAAAGTTTTGTTAAATTCCAGTCAGTAGTTTCTAAGAAGTAGTCCGGACAAGAATGGTACCATATATACTATATGTGGCATACTCAAAGGGTCATAACTCTTGTATTTCATATCATATCATATTTCAAGTAATTCCCATTCACAGATGTGGAAAAATTCTGACAATCATGACCAAAGCCCAGTAACTGTGTCGATAGGCACAAAAAAGGTGTGCATCTGGAAAAAAGTTCAACAAGTGGAACAATTGGAGAGAAAAAAATCAGATTCTTACTAAATAGGAGGTTCACATCTTAAATGTGTATCTAATGACCGTGCAAAGTTTCAAGGATGTTGTATGAAAACTATATGAGTTACAGATTACATGAAATAGGTACCCTATATAACAGTTGGTTGAAACTAAAGTTGACTCCTTTTGGCCCTTTTTAGGAAACGGGTAATATCACAATCCCACAAATCAACAGGATCCTTTCTTATGTGTCTAGAAACATTGTGTACAATTTCATAAGTATTGGTTCACTAGAACAAAAGTTATCTTGATATAACAAAAGTGTGACAGACAGATGGACGGACAGACAGGCAGAAAGATGACGGAGAAGTGATTCCTAAATGTCACCCTGCTTGGCAGGCGACACAAAAATAGGTTTGAGGTTCAACACAAGAAAAATCTTTCCACTAGCCAAGCATCAATGCTATGCCATGAATAGCATCTGAGAAATGGACCTATCTGAGAAATAAACCTAAAGCACAATTAACCAGAGTCATTCATGTATAGACTTGTGTAGCAATACTGTTGTCAAACTATGAGCAGATAAATGTAGCACAAAAGTATGACATGTATATGATGACTATATATACGGGCAACACAATTTCTTAATAGTTTTCACCTAATATACATACGTAGTATAATGTGTCTGAGTCTGTTATCCAAAGTCACTAACTCTTATCCTACGGCAGCAGTTTTAGGGGACAAATAATGGTGCACCAATGTCTTTCCAAAACAACCTATTACCCAATTTATTTTGTAAGAACTAGACTTCCAATATTAAACTACCTCCAAATACAAAACGTTTTTAGAAGAAATAAGCCCTGGTACCGATAAATTAACTTTATTTTGTTTGCGAATATTCATTTATTTCTATTGTCAATTGGGGGCTTGGAGTGATATGTGCAAGCCATGCCAACAGTATGTTCACTTTTTATTCAATTGCTTAATTTTAGGGCTCAGAAAAGTAATTTGACACAGCTTGAATGATCTTAGCAGACTTTGTAACTCTCACACTTTTACCACATGTCTCAGATTTCTGTCTGATGTTTTCTTGATACCTGGGTTGACAACACTTCTTAGTCTTGAAATGGTTGTGGTGTCATCATCAGCTACTATTGTTGATATAGAATTACCTGCCTTCTCCTGGGTTGATACCATCTCGATAACCATGTTTTGTTCCATAGCTTTGCTGCTTCCCTCCCAGTTTATTTTACACTTGTGGGGCTTTGGGTTAGTTTTCTTACTTCTGGCAACAGCACACACTTTGCAAAATTTGCTCCTTACAGAGTAGCCCAGCACTTTCCCTGAAACCGTCCCTATCATTGTACAATGTCCTGAAAATATAAACAATATTGTTACACACATGTAAATTTACATATTATATACATTTTAATACATAATGGTGAGCCCTGCGGAAGGATAAACATCTTCCATTTTCTAAGACTGTCAGTCTTTTTTCAGACGTTTTTTTTCAGAATTTGTTTTTTTAGACCTTGCATCACGTTTAATGTATCCATATAACTGAAGTATATGGTAGTTTGGGGATTATAAGGTAAATACATTCTTTAGAGCCAGTTTGAAAAGTATTAAGTTCAAGATCGATAATTGTTTTTTTACTGTTTTGCAGTATGTCAAATTGTGTTATTAATTATCATTGTTACATGTACTTACTTAACACTCTATTTCCCAACCACATACGTGGGCAGGACATAAAAACATGTGTCTCCATGTATCTTTGCCAGGGGTATCATAACATATTTGTCTTGTGTTTCATCTATCTAATGAACCATTTAATCATAGCTTTTTAGTAGATGTAACACTGCACTAACCTTATAAACTGTCATATCCTCTCCCGCTGCCTCTTTTGTGCCATGCTCCATCCACACTCACACAAAGACCATCATTCCTACTAAAAACAAATTGTTAATTAATCAAAGCAAAGATCAATACTTTGAAGGGTTAGGTGCCAAAATGTCAGTCTTTTGCAGAAAATTTAGAGCATGCAAATTGGCCATTTTTACCTACTTTTACCTAGATACTGACTTATTAACTGAGATGCATTTGTGTAGAAGTTTACATGACCATACAAACTAGATGAGTACTTCACATAATGAGTACAGTAGGGAATGTATTTATGCAAAGTTTCATCACTGAGGGACACAAAGTGATGGCAATAGCCCAGGTCAGGTGAGCTAAACATGATTAATAGTTAACTACTTCAACTTAGATAGATAGATAGATTTATTTCAACATATAATGTACAATTTACATGGCAATATAAAATTAAGACATATATTAATAACAACAATATGCATGAATCAATAAATCCATATCAATCAACATTATATGTTAAGGATAACACAAAAAAAGTACAAGTAAAAACTCTTATTTCCATTGTGGTCCTTAATATATAGTATTGTGTGGCATAGGAATAATTATAAGTTATAAATAAAGTTATCACAGTCAAGACATTGTGTTACATGTTTATAAACAAATAGATAAAACGGTGAAACAATAAAACAATGAGTTATTTCTGACAGGAATAATAGATGAAATAGCTAAACAAATAAAATTTAACAAAGTATTAGGTTACAAATGATAAAACTGATTAAAAAGGAAAGACAATACATTATTTAAGGCGAGCTACAAATGTTTTTTTTACTTTGCATTTGAAAGAAGAAATACTTTTGGCATCCCTCACATCTTGTGGCAGACTGTTCCAAAGACAACAACCATTTAAAGCAAAAGATTTCTTTCCAAAACCCTTGACTTTAGGAATTGCAAATCTCTTACATTCTGACATTAAATAATTTGTTCCATCAGGGGTAACATCAGCCTTAACTCTGAGCCTGGTAGAATATTTGGGGGTAAATTGATCATTTAAATAAGAAGGGGAAAGTTGGGAATGGATTTTATTTATATGACATAGCGTAATTTGATTCACTCTACTTTCTACGGGTACCCAATTTAAACGGGAAAAATGTTCTGTGCCAATATTATTGTGATCTAGGATGAAAGTTCAATACAGATCTCACCAGTTTATTTTGTGTGACTTGCAATTTATTCTTTAAATCTTGTGTTAAACTGTTAAACCACACTGACGATCCATAATCAAAGTGACATTGAACAAGGGGAGAGACCAGAAGTTTCTTTGTTTGCATAGTTAGGAATTTACTTTTACGATACAGGAATTTTAACCTTGCATTGGATATTTTAATAACATACGTTGCCATAGACGCAAAGGACAAATTTTGTACACAATGGTAACTCCAAGATGTTGTTGTTTCAATAGATTGGCCGTTACAGCTTATATCAAGTTTGAACTGGGATTTTAACCGACGTTGTGATCCAAAGAGAATAGACTCTGTCTTCCCAAGATGTAGGGAAAGCTTATTACATAATTATAAGCCACTGATTAACAATGTTCAGTTCGTTACTTAAACATTAAGTAAAACTTACCTTGCAGTTACACTGAACCTCTTCTTTTGGTGCATCAACCATACATTCTTCAGCCACAAAGTTAAATGCATTCCCTGTAAATGTATGCATAATTATTAACATATACCAATTTTATATTGTGTGCATTTTTTTCAGTATGGATGTTGATTTAATTTTTTAATATGGGTGGACAGACATACATAAACATATGCTTGTTTTGTGCCATTTTGGACTAAACAGTTTGATTGTTACTGTAGTTCTGGATGCATACTTTAATATTTGTGCATTTTTACTTTTTCGACATCTTAGCAGGCTACCTTTTCCCTCTTTCTTTTATGGTTTATATCTTATTTTCCAAAAAGGTGTCCAACATTCTTTAATTTCATATCCCCATCCACTTACACAGTTTGGGTAAACACTATGATATAAGTATAAGTTTGCTTTAAATACCTGCTTCATTTTGCCTTGCTAGCAGTGTCCATTTACTGATATGAGGGATATTCAGCTCCGAAAGAAGACTATTGACTTGCCTCTCGCCAATGCCAGCATGTATCACAGCTAGAAAGTAAATATCATCCTGTCATTTTCAAATTCATTTTGTCACGTTTGTCATATTATTTTGTGATTAGATGTTTTATTAATCTCACTGATGGTAAAATATTTGACATAAAGTGATTTCCTGTGGTATAATTCCCATATATTTACCCTTCCATGTATTATTTCTTAAATATTGTTCACCTGTTGTTCCAGGTAGCAATAAATGAACTACATGTATATAAACAAAACATCAATGATACATGCATACAATTTGTAGTTCCATAATTTTAAAATTCAAAGTCTGGTGTCTGGAATATATTTTAAATACACACTCACAAATTTCATTTTTAGAAAGAATGGTTACAATCCTAAGTATTGATAAAAAAAAATCATATGGTCTCTTGAAATGTAGGACAAGGACCATGCATGTATCTAATTACAGTCATGGTGCTCAATGGGACCAAATATTGAGGTAGCCGACCAATTATTTGGAACTTTTGCATTAATTATCAAGAGTGGGATCAACATTATGTTTAACTTGGTGTCTATTAAAAGTGGAAAGTTAGATCAGGTGGCAGCCAAGGTCACACATTTAGTATATCCAAGAAATATCTACAATACAGGAGTTCATATTACACTGTATAATTTATAAGATTTACATTTGTGCTAACAAATACCTGATGCGAGCTTTGTGTTAGCATCCCAAATCATGTTGTGTCTTTTACCCGTTGGTACATGGTTAACAAATTTACATACAAGGTTTGAACATAGTACCTGAACAAAATTAATATACAAGAACATGTACATTAACATATTAAAATGAATGAATCATTAAAATACTATATACATGTATGTATAGCTTCTTGAGATTGATATTATAATAATGTTACATATTGTATTTATGTTTTCAATCATAATTGTAACTGTATGTAATTTTACCCTGTAGGACCTTGCTCGGTAAATAAATATATTGTCTATTGTCCAATAACACTGAATCTATGCCACATAAAATTAATTATGACCTTGTTAAAGAGATCAATGATCTTGACCTTGGTGTAAAAGTTGGAGATGCTAAGATATCATTACTGATGTACGCGGATGATATTGTTTTGTTAGCTACATCAGAAGATGATCTGCAACAAATGCTAAACCAACTACATACATGGTGTAAAAGATGGCGTGTACTTATTAACACTGATAATTCGAAGTGTATACATTTCAGAAAAGGACGCGCTAAGCAGACACATTTTGTTTTTGCCATTGGTGATAATGTTCTGGAAACGGTTGACATCTACACATACTTAGGAGTAACTTTTCACTGCAAATGTGACTTTTCCTACAATTGCGATAAAATTGCAAAAGGTGCTGGTAGAGCTTTGGGAAATGTAATCGCAAAAATACATAATCTAAAGGAATTTGGTTTAAAGTCATTGGAAAAGCTATATGAATCATGCATAATACATATTTTATACTATAACGCATCAATCTGGGGCTTTAAAAAATCACAAGCTATTGACAATATACAAAACCGCACACAGATTTGCACCTACATTAGCTCTACATGGAACACAGGGTGGTTACCTAGTAATTATCGACGTTGGATTTGTGCAATTAGGTATTGGAATGAACTAGTCTTCTTAGACGATAATCGTTTACTGAAAAGATTATTTAACATGGATTATGAAAGCTGTACAAACAACTGGTGCAGTGAGTTAAAATCAATAATGACTACCATAAGGCTAACAAATTATTTCGAAAACAAAACCGCTATAAATATAAGCATGGCGAAAGAAAGTCTAAGACAACACTTCTCAGACACGTGGTATATCAGTGTTAGAAATATGTCAAAATTGAGAACTTATGTTATTTTTAAAAACACGTTCAATCATTAACACTGAAAGCGCCTTTAGGGCGAATTTAGGAGAAATATAGAACTTTTATAGAATAGCCTTGAGATGAAATATTGGTATGGACAATTATAATTGGTGGCAATATACAGCTTTACGTTTTGATCTGTAAAGGTGTTAACTTAAACACAGTAAAACTTGATTACAATCAAAGCAATTTTGGTGATAATTCTGTTTTACTTTATACTGAAATGAAAATATTTAAAGTGATGCTATTTATGTGGAACACGCGATCCCTGTATTTATATATATATATTGTAATAGAGATAATGCAATTAGTCAGACAAAGGACCTATATACTCTACATAACCGGGAAACAATCACGAGATTTCATATGTTTCTACATATATACACAGTACTATAGAATGATCAGGATAAATGCCAAATCCAGTTTTTTAATTACTCTCTGTTTTCGAAACAGCTTTGCCTCGAACACAGTAGATACCTCGAACAGGTTCTTAAATCCCGGCGAAATCCCATCTTAGTTCATATTATCTAACAGAAGATCACTCGAACGGAGATTCTTGGTCCATTCATTCATTGTTCGACATAGATAGGTTTAACAATACAATAATTCACACCTTTCATTGACCACTTGATATGCGTTTGTTTGTTGGCGCTTAAGATTGGCGACACATGTTATTCACATTGTACTGTATGCATAGAAATCACTTTTTTATTTTCCTCTAATTTCTTTTAAATTATTATTACTATGATTAATGATGTTACTATTGAGCGACGTGCATTCAGTATGAAAACACAAAAAACACACCAAAGCCAGGTGTTCAGCATCGACCGGTGGCAGTGAGTTCGTAAATATACACGTATACCGTAGATGCCTCGAACTAATTGCTGCATCTGCCGGCAGTTCGAGGTTTTACTGTATTCACAGACGTCAATCGTAATCATGTTAGTACGTGTAGCTCTATTTAAGGTTGTAAGCCATGTATAATTATTTAAATGTCCACTACGACAGTTTACTGCAATACTCTTGTTGTTCTTATACACTAGTTTTCTGATCTTATAAATTCATCTTTAAACAATCTGCGACAATTTACCAGTATTAATTTTCACATAATTTCGAGATAACAAACTTACTTACAAAATTGTATTATTTTTTTTTACAACGCATTTTCTGTTTCCACTGACATTTTAGTTGTTGCCGTGATTGAAGATTTATTTGAATATCACGTTTAAGTCATTGTTGTTCTATACACCCTCAAGAATATTTAAACTCAGACTATTGCCCAAAGCAATTTCAACATGCTGTCGAAACACTGTGGGGTGACTAAGTTAGTCGCTAATGATAATGATCAAGAAACGTTAAATCCGACAATATTCGGTTATAGCATGGAGTCATTATCGATTATTGATTATTGACTAGTTTGACAGGTGTCATTTTCGTGGGGTAGGGAGACAATCCAAGTTAGAGGAAATGGCGTAAACAAAGCCGATAATCAAGGGGGGTCATTCTTGATATTTATCCCAGAAATCTGCGCATGTTTAGACACCGAAATGCACCAGAAGACACCAGTTCATACTTATATTGCTAAAACAATTCGAGGGATATCACTCGGACCCCCTTAAGGGACCTCATGTTTGCCCCCCCCCCCCCCCCAGTCTGGAATTTCTGGATCCGAGCCTGAATCCTAACACGATTTTTAATATGTGTGTTTATTTCTCAATACATTAGACTTTACCGTCTATGAGTATACAACATTAATAAAATATTTACAAAAGTTGAACATTTACAATATAATGGTAAATAGCCAGATTAATGCTATCAGAAAATATGTATATAGTTTCAACAGTTTTAGTACAATGTACATGTAAATACAAAATGTGATACAAATCTAAATTTACATATAATAATAAAATCTAATGAACCTATATAAGTATAAACATTGTACTGGAAAAAAACAACAGTATCTTAATAAAAATAATCCAATAATATTTGTTTAATATGAACTTCACGAATTTCGTGATATAATGGACATTCTAATAAAAAATGGAACTCCTCTTTAAGGACTTTACATAATCTATATGATTTTTAATATGCTTAGTGAAGAAACATTTCTTCATATTGTGTATGAGACTGAGAGAATCGGATAAGTGTGAGAATGAGTTGCTACAGGGAAAGCCACATACATAACACAATGCCTCTCCACAAAAACCTCCGGGAAAACAACATCCCATAAAACATGAGGCATTTGAGGAGGTTCAAGGGTACATACGTAAGGGAACATGGACGCAAGGAATGGCCTTGTCGACCATAATGGATAACTAGGATAATCAGAGAGGACACACTTGTGCGTTTTTCGACACAGAATCATACGTGTGTTCTCGACTGTAATTGCTGACTTTTGTTTTACGTCTACATAGTGTTTTAAATGTTTTGTAGCATTTAAATAATAGTATTTATATGATGAACACGGACATAGTAGGTGGATTTAAATCAATTCTGAAATTGAATTAAATGTATTTAAAAAATAATAATGGTCGGCCCTAATATGGTCAGATGTCATATTCGAAGTGCCGGTAAGTAGGTCTAATTTAGCACAATAAACGAACATTATATGCTAGCATTTTTATCGGGTAGTATATGAGCGATTTTTAACCAGATATAAAATTTAAATTGTCGGTATATCAAGCAAACTTTCATACATAAAGTATAGAATAGCCATAGTTCGGGAAATACGGTTTTATTCAATGTGCGGGAATACTAAACTAGAAATATCTTGAAATAAATTGGTCGACGCAATTTGAAGGTTAAGATTTGTTGAATAACATAAAATAATGCCGAGATTCTACGATTGCTGGTCAATCCAGATCAAATTCACCGAAATTCAGTGTATTTCGGTAAGGAAATGTACCCTATATCAAAAGGTTAACCAATCCGCGTCCAGGTTACAAACGTTGTTCGTTTGAAGGTAATTGCCTTGGTGGTTAACGTAAAATTTGATTGGTTTACGCAACACAGGTTTGCAAAAAGCAAAACCATGTTAGTATGACTGCGCCGAAAAAAGATAAACGGCGTCGATAGACTTATGTCTGCGGTATGTTAAATAAAACAATGTTATACAGCTACGCCGAAAAATCGTCAATTTCCAGTTACACCACGCACTATCCATCTCGAAAACAAAGATTAACACACAGTTGCATTAACGAGGGATGATCCAAAATAAACAGGATTTTTTCACAGAAAATATACGGTTCAATTATTTTTATTTAAAACACATCAACACAAAAAGGGGAATGTTTCACATAAATACAATGAACATATGAACTCAATAGTACAAACGGCACTCATGTTGCAATGTTTTGAAGATGGCCACTAGCGTCGATCTGGCGCATGGTCGATACCTCAGGATGACGTCAACGACGTCACAATCTCTTCATGTCGTTTTTAACTTTAGAATTTTTCGATGAACTCTCCGCCATACTGTACATGCCAGTGGTGGCGATGTATCCACTGCTACAAAATGTCCCTGTATCATGCGGAGTCATAATCATTAATGATAACGGACGTCGTAAGTCGAAGGACTGTCATGGAGTGGAATCGATGGCCTTTAAATTGAGCCTTGACGGTCAGGAAGATGACAAAATCAAACGGGGCCATATAGTGGGTTGGACATGGCCTCGAATCCAAGTACCCCAATTTCCAGACGTGTCGTCTCCGCGGGTTGGGATGAGAGTCCTTGAGTGGAACACCGGGGCTCTTCAGCGCATGCACTAGCTCCCGACGGAGCACATGCTCAAGCATAACGTAATATATTTACGACACTAATAAATCTTGCAATTTGACGAGTTGGAAATGCTCTCAATAATTTATCATGAGAAAAATAAATATGGAAGGTGGATATACAGTGGAGACTCCCTAAACCGAATACCCTTCGGACAAACTATTAATCTAATACATGAATCAATTATTTCACAAATTGTATCGCAGTATTTGTAATTGTAATATGTTAACAGCATATTTCAAATTCGTTTTCCAGCTGATATCGCAAATGCTTACCGCTATTTTTTGTTAGACAATGACTACTTTCTTCAGGACTATGGAGAGAAATTCGGCGGATCAAATCTACAGGCTTAGGATGACGAGCCCCTTGTTAAAACCTGGTTTCAAAGCTGTATATCGATGTGTGGTTGTTATTTCTATTTGTGTTTAGATATATTTTAATTTCTCTTCCCCCATTTGCACTTCTTTCATTGGAGACATTGTTCATGTTATATTCTCCCTCCTGTCGGCCTATTGTTTCCAGCTCTCTTGACTTGTAAGATAATGCATTACATCCATTAAATTCCCCCTTTGTCCTCAATATTTCTCCTTATGAGTCTTTTATCGTGGATCAAGCAATTCCTTGCGCCCTTGTTCTGTTGCGTATTTGCCCTTGCACCTCCTCAAATGCCTGATGTCTTATGGACTGTTGTTTTCCGGGAGGTCTGTATGGGGAGGAATTGTCGTATGTATGTGGCATTCCTGTAGTAACGTATTCTCTCATTTACTTACAGTATATATTGAGACAAATACTGTAAACCTTTATATTTTTAGATTAATGTCATTCAGAAATGGAGTAAATAATATGAAACAAATTTTCACCTTCTCTAAAAACAGTCCAACTTGCAAATTAATCAGAAAAAGAATTGATTACCTAGATAAAATATTTTATTAATTAATACATTCTAAAAATAATATTGAAACACTTGCCACCAACATTAAAAATCAAGAGTTTATGCCACGAAGCCGTCCTGTACACAGAATCGAAATCTGTACGGTTATCCTGTTCTTGGTTAAGTACAATTATATTAAACATTTATCAGAAAATATGCTCAATATTCAAATTTTGAATGTCGAACGTCGAGGTCTCTGCTCGACATTGACGTTTTTTTGTCGATTGTCGAACGTTGAGCCCAGCTTGATATTCAGTTGTTTGGATGTCATACTTTTCGCTTTCCAGTATGTAAGTAAGCAAACAATTCACAAATGCTACTGATATTCTCTTATATCGCACAATTACAATAGCATCGCTTACATGTACCACTGTGTAAGGTTTAAGTACATATATTCTGAGAGTATTCTGTAATTTTACCGGACCATTACAATTTCAGTTATCAAATGTCACAAACTGCTGTGCAGTAAACATGGACTGCTTCTTCTTCTGGTTGTCTGCATTATCATCATTGTTTTAGCGGAAAGAAAATTAACGAAATTTGTTACGGTAAGTAAACACTACACACGTAACTATATCGCATTGAGAAAACTACAAAACATTTCGTGTTATGTACCGTTATTTTTATACTCTTCTTTGTGTCAGCGATTACGGGATTACTCCTTATAAAAATACTTATCGGTCTGGTAAAGTGTAGGTCGAACTGGCCGTAATTGTATGGCCACGCATTACTAATCGATAATCATTGCTGCTTGTAGTTTCGAATCCGACACGCTTATATCTTTTTTCTTACAATGGATGACAGCGGTTAATCGATTAATCGTTCGAACGTATGTTTGCAATATCGTAAAATTGCCTTTGACTATTTATGTTTATTGTAATGTAGTCACTATCGTGCTGTTATCTAGTCACTATCGTCTTGTAATGAAATCACTGTCGTTTTGTAATGAAGTCACTATCGGGCTGTAATGTAGTCACTATCGTCTTGTAATGAAGTCACTATCGTCTTGTAATGTAGTCACTATCGTCTTGTAATGAAGTCACTATCGTGCTGTTATGTAGTCACTTTCGTCTTGTAATGAAGTCACTATCGTGCTGTAATGTAGTCACTATCGTGCTGTTATGTAGTCACTATCGTGCTGTAATGTAGTCACTATCGTGCTGTTATGTAGTCACTATCGTGCTGTAATGTAGTCACTATCGTGCTGTTATGTAGTCACTATCGTGCTGTAATGTAGTCACTATCGTGCTGTAATGAAGTCACTATCGTGCTGTAATGTAGTCACTATCGTGCTGTAATGTAGTCACTATCGTGCTGTTATGTAGTCACTATCGTGCTGTTATGTAATCACTATCGTGATGTAATGTAGTCACTATCGTGCTGTTATGTAGTCACTATCGTGATATTATGTAGTCACTATCGTGCTGTTATGTAGTCACTATCGTGATGTTATGTAATTACTATCGTGCTGTAATGTAGTCACTATCGTGCTGTAATGTAGTCACTATCGTCTTGTAATAAAGTCATTATCGTCTTGTAATGTAGTCACTATCGTGCTGTTATGTAGTCACTATCGTCTTGTAATAATGAAGTCACTATCGTCTTGTAATGAAGTCACTATCGTCTTGTAATGAAGTCACTATCGTGCTGTAATGTAGTCACTATCGTCTTGTAATGTAGTCACTATCGTCTTGTAATGAAGTGACTGTCGTGCTGTTATGAAGTCACTATCGTCTTGTAATGTAGTCACTATCGTGCTGTTATGTAATCACTATCGTGCTGTAATGTTGTCACTATCGTGCTGTTATGTAATCACTATCGCGATGTTATGTAATCACTATCGTGCTGTAATGTAGTCACTATCGTGCTATAAGGTAGTCACTATCGTGCTGTTATGTTATCACTATCGTGCTGTAATGTAGTCACTATCGTGCTTTTATGTACTCACTATCGTGTTGTAATGTAGTCACTATCGTCTTGTAATGTAGTCACTATCGGGCTGTAATGTAGTCACTATCGTGCTATAAGGTAGTCACTATCGTGATGTTATGTAATCACTATCGTGCTGTAATGAAGTCACTATCGTGCTGTAATGTAATCACTATCGTCTTGTAATGTAGTCACTATCGTGCTGTAATGTAGTCACTATCGTGCTGTAATGTAGTCACTATCGTGCTTTTATGTACTCACTATCGTGTTGTAATGTAGTCACTATCGTCTTGTAATGTAGTCACTATCGGGCTGTAATGTAGTCACTATCATGCTGTAATGTAGTCACTATCGTGCTATAAGGTAGTCACTATCGTGCTGTTATGTAATCACTATCGTGCTGTAATGTAGTCACTATCGTGCTGTAATGTAGTCACTATCGTGCTGTAATGTAGTCACTATCGTGCTGTAATGTAGTCACTATCGTGCTGTTATGTAGTCACTATCGTGCTGTTATGTAGTCACTATCGGACTGTTATGTAGTCACTATCGGGCTGTAATGTAGTCACTATCATGCTGTAATGTAGTCACTATCGTGCTATAAGGTAGTCACTATCGTGCTATAATGTAGTCACTATCATGCTGTTATGTAGTCACTATCATGCTGTAATGTAGTCACTATCATGCTGTTATGTAGTCACTATCGTGCTGTTATGTAGTCACTATCATGCTGTAATGAAGTCACTATCGTGCTGTAATGTAGTCACTATCGTGCTGTTATGTAGTCACTATCATGCTGTTATGTAGTCACTATCATGCTGTAATGAAGTCACTATCGTGCTGTAATGTAGTCACTATCGTGCTGTAATGTAGTCACTATCGTGCTGTTATGTAGTCACTATCGTGCTGTAATGAAGTCACTATCGTGCTGTAATGAAGTCACTATCGTGCTGTAATGTAGTCACTATCGTGCTGTAATGTAGTCACTATCGTGCTGTTATGTAGTCACTATCGTGCTGTTATGTAATCACTATCGTGTTGTAATGTAGTCACTATCGTGCTGTAATGAAGTCACTATCGTGCTGTAATGTAGTCACTTCTTGATTGTAATGTAATCACTTCTTGATTGTAATGTAATCACTTCTTGATTGTAATGTAATCACTTCTTGATTGTAATGTAGTCACTATTTTATTGTAATGATATTATAGTTGTTTTGTTGAAATGTTATTGCTATCATTCGAATGAATTCACTATCTGGTTGTGATATAATCACTTAACTCTTGTAGTGTTATCACAATCGTATTATAATGTTATAAATAAGCTTCTTACTTGAAAACGTCGTATAAATTATTTAAAAACCATTTTCAATTCCAATAGACCTGAATAGTATTCCATTACTTGTAAGAGCATTTGTAACATCAAATCATTCAAGCATAATTTCAAAATACATCGTGCCATCATGTTGTTGAATTTCCATCTGTGGTGTTTATCGCACCAGTGTTGTAACGTAGACAACGTGATATCACTAGCGCCCTAACCCGTATCTACAGAGTCACCTCACGGTGACTATACTTGCGACATAGCAATTAAATACGAAGCAAACGTTTGCCATACAACAAGTATGTCATATTGTCAATACACGGTTAAGTGGATGGTTACTAAACTTTTCACAATATTACTCCTTTCTCCTTCTGGCGAGGCATATAGCAGTGTCTGACTGCTTCATGATAAATGGTATCTTATGAACATTTCAGAATGTACCAGTAATAATAAGAAATGAACAACCATCTATAGAAGTTTGGCACCTGCCAGTCGAACAGAACCACACCGATGCCATGCATGACAATGTTGATGAAGAGTTCGTAAAAGACAAATATCCCCGTTTTTTGCATAATAGTGAGGAAAGAGAACCGGCCATTTATGTTATGTCAGCGATTACTTCCAACACCACTTTTTACGTCGGATTTTCAAGAGATATAAAACTTAACGCTTGGATAGATACTGAACGTCAGAAAAAACGTATCAAATGCTGTATTTCGTGGATCGACAATACGATTTCGGAATTCAAAGATCCTAAGGTACTACGAAACACGAATTCGCGAATTGTGGGGTCTCAAATTGCCTGCCCTTTCAACAAGTTACTCTCAGACGTTGGCGGTGTAGCTTTGCAGTTTGCTAACTCCTCATGCCCCAGCCCAGAGAACGACTTATACATCAAGCCATATTTTCCAAGAAAAGAAAATGACGAAGAAGCATTTGCAGTATGTTTGAAAGTTGTGTATGGAAACATCGATAATACATTGTTCGTCGACTGGTTAGAATATTTAAGAGAACTGAAAATAGATAAAATATTTATGACCACGTATAATATAACAGAGGCGACTGATGCAGTCATAAGACATTATGTACAAATGGGTTTCGTAGAGAGAAGATATTTCGACTATCCCGGGAAATCGGAATTTCGTAAGTACATCGTATCATTATTGTCCGTGTTGTCAACGTCGTCAATCTGTTTATGTAATGTCGGTATTTAAATTAACAGCTATGGGTCGTTGTTTCGTCATTTTCTGTTGTCGTTTTGAAGTTCCAAGTTTAGGTGTTCTAGTTCGTTAAACATTTGTATAGTTTCCTAATCGTTGTGTGCCATTTTTGTGTTCCTCCATGTCTGTTCGATAATGTTTGTCGCTTCTCCCTGCGTGTACACCAGCAAGGGTTAAAAGCAGTTTTTTCTATACAAGTTGTCGTGTTACATATGATTTTGTATTTCTTAATTTATTAATGAGTTCACGGAAACCAACATGTGATATTTTTCTTGATTCGCAATTACATAATTAGTGTTTTTTTATGCGCGCCTCTGTTACTTTTCAGGCAACATGGGAGCTAAGAATATGAACATTTGGCAAATTCAACGTACTATTATATACGATTGTTTGCAACGTTCAGCCGGGTACAAGTTTATGTCTATTTTTGACCTTGACGAATTTGTGTTGCCTAGAAAACACGAAAATGTTAAAGAATTAATGGTAAACTTTAAATCTAGATTGCAATGTTAATTTTTGATTAAATATTTCTGTTTTATTCCATGAACATATCCATGACATTTAAGTTTTTGTTTTTAACTTAATTTTAACAAGGTTAAGAATGATTCGACATTGATCGAGCACTTCCGAATGTTAGGCACACAGTTTAAGCCGAGTAATTTACTTCGTAATAATGGTCGAGAGGTCCCGATGATTTGTTGAGCAGTATTGACCGAATATTTGCTATGTTAGATACACAGTTCTGTCCGAAAAGTTTCTAATGCCAGAACATGCATGGTTAGACATTTAATTAAACAGAAAGACGAATTGTAAATGTCAATGATCTTTTCTATTTTTCGGAAATATACACATATAGATAAACGAGTATATGCAGAGTTTCTGAATAATTATGATTTCAGAAGTATTTAATGAAAAAGAATCCAAAAGCTGCCGGATTCATGCTCCCTATGTTCTTGTTCGTTAAAGACAATGGCACGGACCCAACAGCACGTACCAATGGTTCGGATATAGTAAAATATTTTAAGCGCACCTCGGAGTTAGTTCATAGTGCACGGACGAAAAACATCATCCTGCCTTCAAGAATTACTGCAAGAGGATACACTTCTCATACATTCTTACCTTCAGAAGGCTACAACAGGTCATCTAACGCGTTTTGGTGCACTTAAATATTTGAGCGCTGCTATGGGATTTCAATCTCATCTGTAAGTGACGTCATTTCAAGAAAAGACAACATATGATGTCATTATTTGCAAGCAGGAAACAATATTTATTCCATACAGTCACTTCGTTTTCACATTGCCGTATGGGGCAAATATTGCCTATCGTCAGTACATGGAGACGTCACATGTGACGTTATCTGGAAATGACGCTTAAAGAAGAATTGGAAATCGTACAGCGGCGCTCATTTTAAGAAACGAACATCAAAAGTTATAAACAATTCATTGTCTCGATAGGTTTTATGAAAATGTTGAATGACCTGGGTCTGCTTATCTCAATTAAAGCTATGGTTTTGTTTGGTTTTGCTCCATGATTCGCCCACAATTATTTGATATATTCGGCGCAATGTTCACTTTACCTTCCTTTTTTAAAATATGGAACTAGACTAGGATCAACTATCTGGAATGGCTAAACGTTATTTTATTATGGGGATTTGTAATATGTGAAATTCGCAAAATTCAAAACTATTCCCATTTTGATAAGTTATTTGTTAAACTAATTTTAAGAAAATTGTATTATCCTGAAATAATGAAAATTGCTGTAAGATTTTAAATGAAACAATTATTGACAGGCGTTTGTTTTTTTGCGCGCCGGTCACTAATGTTATAAGACTAAAGGAATTATGCTCGGGACTTTGTTTGCATTAACTTTGGCTCTGAAACTTAATGCAGAATGATCTGTCCAGTGTTTGGGTTGTAGGCTGCTCTTGATGACGTAGTGGTCCGTTTATGCTAAAAGTCATATGTTTGGCCATGTCGGCGAAAGCTGTAACTATTTTATCAGGGCATTGCCATTCCTTACGTTAGCCAGCGTGTAGTTTAGCCCTGTGCAACTCATTCACTTTACCCCCCCCCCCTTGTTCTCTTTGATTGTCTTAGTTATCTCTTATGGTCGGCCAGGCCATTCCGTGACTTATGGTCGGCCAGGCCATTCCGTGACTTATGGTCGGCCAGGCCATTCCATGACTTATGTACCATTTAGCCTCCTCACGTGCCTTATGTTTTATAGATTGTTGTTTCCTGGAGGTCTGTGTGGAGAGGCATTGTCTTGTATGTGGCGTTCCCATAAGCAACGTATTCTCTATTTACTATGCTATAATTCCGCTTCTCTATGTATTACACTATTTATCAGCAAGGAAAGGACATATATATCTATCAACCTTTCATTTTCTCAGCTTGTGTTTCTATTATGACGTCATGTCGCTACAGAATATGCCATTTAACATCAATGACAAATATGTCATGACACAACTGAATCATTCCTTGGTAATACCGGTACATGTATGTGCTACGTTTCTCCATATGTCGTGCTTGTGCTTGTTAACTCAGTCACTTCATTATTTACTGTTTTCTTGTTGTGCGTGATGGTTAATAACTTGCCGGCTTAGTTACCACCATCTTAGTCAGTTACCTGTTTATGTTTAAAAGTAATAACCATATCATAGAGCGGTTAAAGATATAGTATACTCATTTTTAGTTCAATTTTTTTACCGAAACAAACATGAACAAACTATTTCCTATAGTTAAAACATCAATAAACATGCATTAGCAAGGAATGAACTCATATTGTATTAAAACGTTTTTGGTGAAAAAGTTGTTTGTACATCATACAATTTAAAAAAACAACAATGAGGCTATTTCACAAGTTTTGTCTGTTAGTAATATGGTAAAAAAAGCTATTTGCAATCAGTTATACATTGCAATGGTTCTTATTAGAGATGTTTTAGCCAATGTTACAACAATACTGGATGAAGCCAATTCAAACAGTTTATGTTCAGATGAGCCAGATACATCTAGTTAGTTTTCAAATTGATTTTAAACCTTAGCATTTTACCGAAAGTTCTAAGGCTGTAAATCGTAATGTGATTTTTATTTCCCTTTATGCTTAAGACACATATCAAGTTTGCATAATATGATTTATTTGTCGGATATAATGTTTGTGTTCATTCCCCCCCCCCTTTCTTATTGTAGTCAACTTGTTATAGTAAACTTTCCTGTGACGGATCCCCTCACCTCCCTGTTTTCTCCTCCTACTCGCTTTAATTGTTTTAGATTTTCACTCATCAGCCAGACAATTAGTTAGTACTAAACCCCTCTAGTATTTGTCCCTATACGTTAGCTCCTAGTCCTGTGGCCTTCACAATAACGACCAAAGGACCCTCGGTTAAGCCATCTTTCAATATCTAGCGAGTATCATCTTCAACACTAACATTACGCCTTTAGAGAGGATAAATATCTCAAAGCTTTAAAAGTGTGTTACAGTGCTGCGAGGGTACTACTTGGAAGGGACGAAGTCTTTACGTGTTAGTTAGAATATATTAATGCAGATATGAAAACATTGACTACACAGTTCCGATTTCCCTCGTATGTTTTCAAAACAACTATGGCAATATACCCCAGTATAATTCAACGTTTTAAGCAAGACAATAAAGCATGTTTTTCTTTCGTTGGATTATACAGTTGTGAATAGGAAAACCATTGAAACAAGAAATATCTTGAAAAAAGATGGTCGGCGCAATTTGAAGGAAAAGATTTGTTGTGCTGGTCACTCCAGATCCAAAATTTATTTCAGTAAATTCACCAAAATTCAGTGCATTTCGGTATGGTAACGTACCCTTTATCGAAAGTTTAACCAATCCACGTCAATGTTACAAACGTTGTTCGGTTGAAGAGAAATTGCCTTGTTAGTTAACGTAAGATTTGATTGGTTTCCACAACACTGATATGCAAATAGCAAAACCATGTTAGTACGGTTGTGCCGAAAAAGAGCCCGTAAGAATTAAACAACGCTTTACTCGCAATAATACAGTTCAGTGCTTCGGGTTTTTTCTACCTACGATAGAAACACGTATTTCGTCCGTCGTTGATGAAAAATAAATTCAAATTTACGATTTTTATTGTTTCAGAGTGCGTATAAGTGCAGATGATCAAGTTGTCACGATGAACCACTACCGCAAATGTTATCATGCTTTGCAGAAAATCTGTTCCGGCAGATTGATAGAAGATAAATACATTCTAAAATTTGTTGAAAGAATTAGAAATAGAACTTGCTATCCTGATGAATTACCCAGGAAAGACTTTAAGAACTGCAGATAGATTGATAGACTTTCTACACACGTCCATTTAAGTTTTTATTTACGAATAGAAATGGGCCGTTCTCCAGGAAAACGGGGCTTAATGACAAAATTTTCGATTTTCAGGTTTTCACTATTTATGTTGCCTCAGATATTAAGAACCTTAAAAATGAAAACCGTTTGACTCTATACTATTTCCTTTTACATTTTTTTACGTTTTAAAGACAACACGTGTCATGCTCACAGCAACGTCATTTTGTTTTGGCGGCGTCATCTGAACATCATTGAATGTTCTATGACGGAAGTGGGGCTTTTGGCCATTTCATTTCATCCATATTTTAACAGATCATTTTCATATGCCTTTAGATGGAATGGTCTTATAGCTTTGTTTTATACATATTTTGTTCAGGCTAGTATTTGAAAGTATTTTAAAGATGTCAATCCACATTAAGGAAATAAATGAAAGAAAACAAATAAGCTGCACATGTTTATTTATCACTACTATTACTAGAAAATTATAAAATCATAAACAAACAAAATACAACAGTCAATAATTTAGAAAAAAAATACTTCAATAGAGCATGTATTATTATTACATATTTATAGTCTAAGTGTGATGTTTTACTCTATCTTTTATTTTTTTTATTTTGAAATATTCAATTTATTTCCTTCACTCTCTCACACACACATTGTTGTGTATCAGTGTCATGTTTTCATATATGTTTAATTGTTGTTGTTGTTTTTTCTGGTTTTTTTCTTCATTACTTTACTTTACTAATTTGCTATTTTGTTTGTACCTTGAAAATATGTTGTACATATGTTGTATGGATGAGGAGCTTTGCTAAAATTTCTATTTTGTTCTGTTCTTTTAGCTTATCATAGGAAGGTCGTTCGATAATGTTTGTTTGATTTTGTCTTCAATGTTACTCGTAAGGTGGTCATGAGTTCAAGGTAACAAATACGTTCCCTCTAAAACGTCTTCCGATTGTTCAGGAAAACGAAAAGTAAGGTGCTGTATTACATGGTCTAAAAATGGATAGAGGTGATTAAGCTGATAATGCGTAAAGTACGTAGCATGAGGTCAGTTATCCGAGCTTGTCTTTGACATTACATTAAAGAACTTGTTTCTTCCTTTACAATGCATATTGCGTTGACAAACTCTTTTGTTTAGAGCGTTATTTTGAGTCTTATATCTAACATATCTGTACTAGTCTTAGTTGATTTGAGTTATTTAACTAGAGGTTTACTACCATATAATTGATATGTCTGATACCAATTGCATTCCTGTGTATCTTGTGTAATAATATATATATATATAAATAGCAGGGAAGATTAAAAGCATATTAAGGGTTCTTATGCGTTGTTATTTCTATTGAAGCGTTCAATGTATTGTGTTTGAAAACTATTATATTTATATCTTTACACGAGTTGGCATTGCCACTGAAATAACTGGTATTGCCAGTATAAAACTATCATTGTCATACACACAGAGATTCGGTAGAGTCTGGAGGGAGTGTGTCTTTATTATCTACCACAGCACAGTACAGTTGAATAGTTATACATATACGATCACGACAAGAATTACCTTGTTTGGCGGCCACGTTTAGAATCATCACAGCGTTTCATCCACATTAGTTATACACATTACATATTATATGAACAACACACATACGACAGAAGACCACTCCGTTACATAAGATTAATTATGCCTCAATTTGATGATTTTAAGGATGTGTGTGGACATTTGCTTTTACGTTTATAACAAATCTAGTACTTTCAGTTTCGGTTAATTTTTTGCTTCCAATACCGTTTTGCCTGAGACAAGGCATGACGCATATTCGATCATAGGTTTTGCTAACTTTCCGTTGGTGTTGATATATATATATCATGTATATATTTAGTTCAGCAATGTTGCATGCTGGACTTGGAGGTGAACAAATAAATAAAGTTCTCACAACACTGAACATTCATCCAATAAGTAACAATATGATTGTCAAAAGGCAGAACGAAGCTGGAAAAGCAATTGAGGAAGTAGCCACACAATCAACAGACGAATGGCTTTAAGAGGAAGTCCGTTTAAGTGAAGAGTGTGTATATTCTGTAATAACTCATTGTTTACATTGTTTATTGACTTTTTGTTCTTAACAACTTTCTGCCTGTCAAATGTATTATTCTTAACATTAGTTAAGACACTGTAATATTTCCAGACCATCACCAAAACTTACTTCTCATGTATGACGCTATAATAACAACAGATTTATGCACAGTTTTCGTAGCAAATTACTTTGCATGACAGAGTATATGTGCAGTATTTGATATATTAGCTGTTATAATACTGCAAATAAATAAATAAATATTGTGTATTTTGCTGCAAATTATCGTCTTCGCTAATTTATTTAAGTATGTATCTGGTCTGTTCAATAGTTTTGATTGACCAGCAACTGTTACCTTTGACCTTTTCTAGTGGAAAACACCTAATTATTATGCTAACATGTGATGCACATAACATATCTGCATGTAAAATGCATTTAAGATCAGTGTTAACTAAACGCCTTGTTGGTGGGTGTATGCATGGATGTCGTGGTTCATAAGTACAAGTCCGTTTGTTGTTAAAGATTGAAAATGTGCATAATGTAGGAACATGTGTAATTGAATTGATAAAACATTATATGGACAATAAACAAAGCATGAGTGTCACTGCAAATATCACTCATGTTAGTATCAAGTTGTCTACATTATACAGTGTTATACTAACAAATGACTAACATGATTGGGGACGGGGTTACTAAGTAATCAACACTGCGGTCGATTGATTAACCCTATAACAGGTCCCGCCTCTTGGCCTGTCTTTGATGTGCAAACATACAAATAATATAGAACAATGCATGTTTGTATGTTTTACACTCGTGCAAGTTCATGATTATTTCATCTATAATTAGCTAGTACAAGGAAAAAGAAGACCAGAAGATAAGGCTGAAGATGAGCCTTGTATAAGTGTGAAATGTACATATATTCAGTCATGGGGTAATCGTATTCAGTAATCATAATCAGCTGTAATTGATTACAAATTCTTAGGTAATCATGAGTTATCAGTAATCAGAATTTTTTTGTCATGTAGATTTTTGATAGTTGGATCTTCAAAAATCTACTTGACAAAAAAAATACACAGCATAAAATATGTCATCCATTTCTTTACAAATATTGAATGTACAATGTATAGCATAAAAACCCAAAACACACTTTGTATCTTTATTATATATATAGTTTCATATTGTACTACTAGTCATCATCATTTATTGGACAAATTTACGAAGCATTTGTAATAGATAGTTCCCACATTTACAATTTTTACCACCCTTGTTCATAATTCAATTGTCAGCCATATTGATAATAAAAATTCCTTATAGTTTATAGGGAACATAATTGAAACAATGATAAACTAATCAGATATAAAAAATAACCTATACATTACGCTCATGTGGACAGTTGGCCCAGTATTTTAAAGATGAAGAAAAAGTGGTAGTCAGATTTTTGGTATCTTCTCAATTATCTTGTATATGGAAAATACTCCTATAAGGGCTAATCAGTTTTGCATATCAAAATGGCTGATGATTAAGAACAAGTGAGGTATATATTGTAGATGTGGGAACTATATATTGTTGTTCAGTGTGTATTATGTGTTACTTTATTCATTATAGGCATTGTCAGCCTATACATGATCTACCTGGGCTCGTTAACGGTGCTTCCTTATTTTCACTGCAAGCAACTGACAGCTTTCTCACTTGAATAAGCGGTGTGATGCAAATTACCTTGGAAAGATCAAAATCACCTATGACCGGTAGTACGGTAGGTACGACTAAGCATCGAACCCAGGACGGATGGATAGTCAGGCACGTTACCAACTGCGCTAGCCATGTCAGTTTAAGTTCTAGTGGATGTTACATGTTTAGATTTCCAAGGAATGCTGCAATAAAATGATAACAATCTGGATGCATCTCAATACAATATTGTATTAATCTAAATATTTACCACTCACAACTGTAAGCAGAACTAGTGCAGCAAGGTCACTTCACCTGTGGTTATATTTAATTGGCTCAGTGCTTGATTCTGTAACGTTTGGTTAAGTACTGTTGGGTTTAATAATCAAGAGCCGTAGTCATTTAAAGTTGTTGTCAGTCTTTACACGAACTACCCGGTCTCCATATCTAGTGCATTCCTTAGTTTCACTGCAAGCGACAGATAGCTTTCCAAAGTCAGCAGTGAGAGGCGAATTACCTCGGAAAGATTCTTTGATCAAATCACCATTATGTCTGTAGCTTTATACATGTAAGAATGGAGAGTGGTGTGTATTGTGCATTGTGCGTCTGACTGCTAACAGTTTAATGTACATACTATATTCATCGGTTTTGGATTATTTGGATGCAATTAAATCAAAACTAAGTTGTATCTATATACAGGTAACATATTGGTTCCATTCGAAAATCAGCAAGATATGTCCCTACATCACTGGAAAATAACACATATCTTTCCAATGTGGCTATAACCAAGTTTTTGACCACAGATGGACCTACGATCCACGAATATGACTAGTAAATACATACACATTACTTCAGAAAAAGTTCTGAATGCGTAACAGATGTTAAAATTGACGGCTGTTAAACTTATATGCTTGCTTCTAAAAATGACTGCAAAATTACAATAATTAATAAGTCCAAGACAGATAGGTAAGCCCGTTCACAACAGCTTGGACTCGTCCTTTTTCTACCTTTGAAATTCTGCCTTAGTGAACGTTACTTGTCCACGAAACGCCATGAAAATACACTCTTAGTTCATACCTCACAGTTCCTTTTACAGTACACTATTTTCCACCTTTTTATACACATATATTTTGTTTCAACGCGCTGGTTTCCAGGACTCTCAGTCCTTTGATTTTGTTTTTATCTGACATTTAAATTTCAGTGCCACAATTTCTTTATATAACTATTTGACTGTGGCTATATTACCCCTCTGACACAAGGTAATATACCCACAGTTGCGTCGCAATTCTTTTATGTACAAGTTCACGGGTAAGTGGCGTCGCATAATAAACAGTGGAATTTGATTCCTAAATATTTGAAAAGTATATTCATTTTAACCTGATTAAGGTATTGTTTCAACATTTCCAGACTGAAATATATTTCAATTGTTCTGATTGTATAAATCTACATGCTAAAAGCTTTAACTTATGTCCATAAACAACCTGGTGTGATTTACTTTCACTGCATGGAATATCAAACAAAATGTTTTAACTGTTTATGCGGAAATGTTCATTTAAAGTTTAAAGTAACTTACACATATTGTTAGAGAAGAGGAAAACTAAATCTAGGATTGTTTCAGTTGTCAACAGACAGTAAATGTTTAACAATAGCCGTAAGTAAGTACAGTAAAACCTCAATAAGACCATCATTGGGACCCTTGAACACTTCTTACGTCTTAATATTGAGTTTGAATAATGAGCAAAATAGTGCAAATTGACTTGAAATTTGTGTTCTAAATATTGAGGTGGTCTTATTATTGAGGTGGACTTTATGTGAGGTTTACTGTAATAGAGCATTGTACTCGGTTTGTCTTAAGATCATTACTGTGGTATTAACTGTGACTGGCATACAAATGACACCAGACAGTTATATTCGGGAATCAATCAATGCTCTAAGAAACGAGTCGGTATGGAGCCCGATGCCGGAACATCTTTTGTTCATTCAGACTAAGTCCGGACAGAAACGAAGCAAACAAGCACCTGCTTTGAATCTAAAGGATGGATCAAACCAAATACCAAAGAATGAATCGGAAAGAAATACAGAGACAAAAGATGACACCACTCCACCTAGTTTACTGCGAGCAGAAACGGAAGTTGTAAACAAATGTGAAATTTGTGATATGATCTTCAGAACAGACGCCATGTTGACCTATCACAAAGTGGCATTTTGTGTTGGTAAGCCAATAGACGAAAATGCGCCAATTCCACGTCTTCAGCTGCCCGAAGAATCGACAATAGTAAGTTACGAGGAGCCGGCACCTACACAAAGTTCAGACGATGACGTCACAGGAGACGGAGTAATCCCCAACAGTGTTGGACATATGCAGGTGACGGTTTCGTCTGATTTTGTATCAGATCCACCGAGGCCACCGTCTACGCCGCGTATACGGCAACCAATTCTATAATACGGTATAGTGCCCGCTCCATTTCCGGCAACGATGGAGTATTGCAAGAATATCTGTTTATTTTGTGTTGAAATTTTGCGTGGTAATTGGAACGTACAATATACTGTAATAGGCGTAGTTGCCGTATATGCGGAGTAGCCAGTTGCCAAGGTGAGAGCGATGATTTGTTTTATACACACTTGAATCTAATCATATAATAATTATTATATGGCTATAAAAGTACACTGCCACTCATACAATGAGTTATATGAGATTTTATAATACTGCAAAGAAAAATCCAGTAATTTCATTGGTTACCGGCTCGCGTATAGGATTCTATATACACGGCGCTGACAGGGTATATGACGTCCGAACTCATTCCCCCTTCATGCGCCTCGTGACCATTTTCGCTCACGGCTCGACTCGAAAACTTTTATCTCTTGATGTCTGCAAGTTACTAGAAATTGACAATTGATATTCACACATGATTTAATAAATATTGAACAGACTACATGTGTGCTAGTATTAATATTCAAAACGATAGATTTTTAAGGTTTGAGTAAGAATTCAGTTCGATAAAGTCCATGAGATCAGACGCTTGAAAATAAAAATTAGAATGCAAGCGCGCGCTTAACCATGTGTACTGAGGTACCTTATGGGGCAATGCAATTAATTTTTAGGCAATATAACGTGTGAGTGAAATAAAAATATTTGATCTACAGCACGTAATTCCCGATATATTCTAAAAGGAAAACGTTTTAATTACTGATATTATACATTACTAAAACACTCTAAACAATTTTATGAACCAAAAAACAGCAAAAATGCACAGATCTAATTCTTAGATCTAGAGCTAGGCATTGAAACATCGCTTGTTTAGCTAAATTCTTATGAAAACACGGATTTGCAGTATTATAAATTCGGCTAACGCCTCGGGTTATATGGCACACAGACAGGTTATATTCCCCATATACCCTGCCAACAACCTGTATAACTAATAATGTATACACATAAAACTAATATATCAAAGTTTCTACATACATTTATATATGCATATACTACACATTAATATCAAATAATACATTGTAGGCCTACTTATATATCACATATATCAACATGGAATAAAACTGGAGAAACCTTGATATTCCGTAGAACTAAGAATTGCGATAAACCAATGATACGATACTGAACAGGGGAAAGGAGCACTATCGCGCATTTACTAAAATATGTATGTAATATATCACAGAATACATTGATACGATGTACCACAAGGAATCAGATTACATGCGCTGACCGTCAAATATCATCAAGTACATTGCGCTTTTATTTCCCTATTCTCTGTTTTGATAAAATATTTTTCTCACATAACTTCATTCTCCTAGTTATTCCTTATGGTCGAGCAGGCCATTCCTTGCGCCCCTGTTCCCAAACGTATATTCACTTTAACCTCCTCAAGTGCTTTATGTTTTATGGATTGTTGCTTTCCAGGAGGTATGTGTGGAGAGGCACTGTCTTATGTATGTGGCGTTCCCTGTAGCAACGTATTCTCTCTCTTTTACCAGTAGTAACATTCTCTTCCGTAGGCAACTGACAACATCTCCACATTTGGAGGACATGACCGTAGCCAATCTCGCAGAGGAACATAACCTACCCAACGCGGGAATCGAACCCGGAAAAATATATAAAACATAAATATATATGCATTGTAAAAGTATATGTATTCCTATGTATTTGTCGAAAACTTTGTTATATCTTTAAATTAAAAAGCTTCCACTGCAATTGTTCGTATTAAGGATGTTTCTGCCAGTGGTGCACGCTGGACGAAGCACGCTCATATATTTTACATTCAGATAGTCCAGCTACATCTTTAATATCATACAACTTGTTCTTTTAGCAAAGTTCAAAAAGAGGTCCAGCATGGTGCCGAAGTAAAGATGGTTCCGTGCCACCGTTTGCTGTTAAAGTAGGGGAGACAGACATAGAACAGGAACCAGCATATGTGTGTATGTATAATATATTGTTTTTAACGCTATGTACATTGGTGAATTTCAATCACGTGACTAATTAATTCATCATATTAACTATTTCTCTTAATTCCAGAAATCTGAAAGTAATAGTTGTATGCTTTTTGTCATAAAATTACGAGTATCGAAGAAATTAAACGGTACGTTAATTGCTTTCTAGAAAAAAATATAGATATGGGATTGCAACCTTTTCTATAAGTGATGTCATTTCAAGAAAACGCAACATATGATGTCACTATTTGCAAGCACGAAGCAAACTTTACTCCATATGGTCACTTCGTTTTCATGTAATAGTTAGTAGATTTTAAGTAAAATCTTATTGATTAAGAAGAGGCAGAGCGAGCGTAGCGAGCGACCCTGCTTCTTAACCAATAAGATTTTACTTAATATTTGATTGGCCGATACGCGTGCAAATTTCATTTTATTGATGTTAATATAATTGATACCATGTTTATTTCGAATTTATAACTTTTCATCGTATTTGCTTGGTTGAAATGTTTGCACTGATCAATGATTTTCATACATTTGAGATTAAAGTTCATGTTATTTCGGTTTGTTACTTTACTTGAAAAATAAAGTTGTCTAAATGGGGGTTTCAGAACAGCCTATAAACGGATAAGCAAAGTGCGTAGCCAAAAGGTCAAATTAAGATTTTCGTTTCATTGGCTGAAAATGTAGGTTGTATTCTAAATTACAATATGGGGCATATAATGCTTACTGTGTGTGCACGATGACGTCACATGTGGCGTTTTCGGGATATGATTTCACTTAAAGAAGACGTTGGAAATCGTACAGCGGCGCTCATTTATATACTGATTAATAATTCCATGTTACATTGCATAACATCTATATTTGTTGCAAAGCAAAAACTTTAAATTCGCAGTTGAGTGCTCTATCAACATAAGAAACCAGTCGGGCCAATAATAGTAGGTAACGTAAAATGTGTACAAAGGTATACATGTCTCTATCATGTGGGTATTTGTATACATGTCTCTATCATGTGGGTATTTGTATGAAATTCATATTTAAATTGCTCAGTATAATTTACTATCTTATTGGCAAACAATTATTTCGCTACAATTTATGTTATTTGTAGGTATGGTACAAGTTGGAGGCGAGCAACTGTCAGCCACATTGCATCCATCGAGAAAACGTGCAACATGCAGCGTGAAAGGGCAAGTGTTTAATGTTGCTGAATATGACGTGTTGGTGGATCCCAGTGGTCAGTTGTCATGGCAACACTGTCCAGTTGTTGGTGGAATACCACGTAATGCTGTTAAAGGAGGATGTGATTCCGCCAATTTACAATACTACGTCGCTAGAGGCAAGACCCCTGACGGAACTATGTGTTGTGGGCAATATATTCCTCATAAACAACAGTGTTATTTCGCATACGATGACACAGAATACACTGCTATGGACTTTCAATTTCTCTGCAAGAAGTATTCTTCAAGGGAACTTGCTATACTGGAAAAGAGTACACCGAAAACTACAGATGATGCTAAATAAGGACTCGCCCCATCTGAGATGACTCCAAATCGCAACAATATGAAAATAATGACTTATCCCTATTTATTTTGAGTTCTTGTTAAACTAATCTTTTTTGCATTAAAGAGTAAGAAATGAACTTGTTCACAAAGTTATGTTCAATAGCCCTACTTGTCTTTGAATAGCTAATTATCTCATAATACAAAATCCTACAGAACGCCGCTTGTTCGACAAAATGAAGAAATATTAGACCCAATAAGTATTGCGTACACAATGTATAATCTCCTATCTATATTCCACAATGTTGGAGAGTTTCATTCGTAACCATTACCACCCCGTCAATAAACTTTCATAAATGTAAATAAAACGAATGGACGCATGTTAAAAGTGAAGCAGTTGGTAACTTCGTGTTGTCAACATAAAGAGACTAGCCACTTTTCAACACTTTACTTAATCCATATTTACATTGTAAGGGAAGTAAATCATTTCCTGATTTGATGTCATTTATGGTGACCATCGACAGTTGCGTCCCTTGATTTGTCAAAAATTCCGATATTCGTGACCAAACAACCGATACCTACAAACTCGGCTCCCTAAATATTTGAGATGTATTAACCGTTCATTTGTATGCGTTTGTTTCTGCACAAAGTGTTTTATTTGTTTACATTAGATATCCGGCAATGTTTATGTACACCACTTTATATCGCCGTTCGATTTTGAGAAGCGGTGATTGCGCGAACTGTCATCCATAAACATGTATATGTACATATATAAAACAATATTACAGAACAAGATACATTATACCAAATTTGTTACAACTATTAAGCTCTGAAAGTAAGACTGTTGTTAAAACATGTTTCATAAAGCCTTTACCCTAAGAAATAAGTTGTATTATAAATAAGTAAATTATTTGAATTGTATGTTCTCCTCCCAATTCCTATTATTCATCACATTGGTTCAATGAAAATGTAATGCGTACTTTAGTGTGATTTATATTGTGTTCATCAACAGTACTACTGTGTCATTGACCAATGTAACATATTTCGTTATTTTTGTATATATATTTGCATTGTTGGTTATATGAAATCATGGGCAGTACGCCTAATATTCGGAATAAACTATCAATTACATGTACACGGAAGTCATGGATTTCAATACTACGGGGAGTAATTATGATTATTCCAAATGTATTCTATAATTCTAGTTAGCTCTTTGTGGTATTTGCAATCGATCTTTGGTAATTTGCATGTATGTGTGATGATTTTATGTACTTAGACAGTACGGTTTTAAAAATACAGACTGACCACGTTCATTCGAATTAATCAGGACCAAAAAGTTTATTTCGAATAATACATGGTTTCGAATATCCTATTTCAATTAGACGAGCATATTAAGAAGATACATAGGGACCGGATATTATTTCCGATTATACCGAGTATTCGGATAGAAGGTCGTCGAATACACCAAGTCTGACTGTATATGTCATTCATATCAGTAGAAAACAAAACTACACATGAAATTAAATAATTTATTTATCTATCGTAATATGAAAAAATATTCGGTATACGTTTAACAAAACTTATAACAAAACAAGCAAAAATTCATTTCGTTTAAATGGTAATAAAAAAACTTTACTTTGACATAAACATAAAACTTGATGTTCAGTAACAAAAACCCAAGATGGTCCCAAGTTTAATTCCTCGTGGTTCCATTGAATGAATAAATTTCATGTTATATGTATGCAATAAGGCAATATAGAAATGTGGGTTTTAACAAACAAAACGCCTCACTGTAATGTAATGATATCAGAACGTGACACAAGTTTGGACATTTACACAAAATTACGGCTGTTGCGTCTGAAAGATGAAACGACATTCGTACTCAATTCAAATCGTTCCTTGAAATCGTACCGGATACCATGTACTTAATCGTACATTTTGCGAATGGCGAATAAAAAAATAACCTCAAATGAATGCATTATATTAAAAAACGAAATACCGTTTTGTCAGAACAATGGGGGGGGGTTTAAGATGTTGCTAACTTTCTGTTGTGTACAAATAAAAAGCGATATTTAAATATCACTTTGAATGCAAAGAAACGATTTCTATGACTTAACATGAACCCAGGAAATATATCGTTATATTTCTACTAAATGAACGAATATAGATTATTATTATCACGAATTTATACCCGTCATGACGCACAGTAAATGCAATAAACAATAACATCATAAATAAACATGTACACCTAGGATACTCAAAGATATTAAAACATTGATGCGTATCCATTTACAAGTGCTTATAAAATATATCACAGTATTTAAGTTATCATACCAGGTTTGGTACATACACTATATTTTGATTATATTCTATGATTGTACGACAGGTATGAAGAACGAAATGTTGATCCACGCGCAGGTTTCGTTCTAGCGTTGTCATAGGAACGGATGTGTCGATCATACTTGAAATCCATGTCTTCATCATACGAATATTCGCTATCTCGATCAGCCGACAGCGGACGGAATGTGTTGTACGCCGCGACAGACGAAGCTAGTTTGTTCCGTGCTGCGAGTAGCACATCCTCTGTAGATGGCGCTGCTGGACTGAGGGCACCTGCACGTACTTCCGGTGGCAGTTCCGAAGTGATACTGTTTCCATTGGTTGTATCACGAACCGGAAGATCGGTAAAACCTGAAATGAGATACAAAAAATACTATAAATGAAAACAAGTTTGATACACTAGAGTAACAAAGGTAAGATTCAATTGAATTGAGTCCATTTCACGAAATATTTCAATTGAAGTATGTCTCAAATTTTCAAGACGAATATTGCTTTAGCCATGAAATGTATCGTTTTTCTAATAAATCTTATCATGATGATATACAAATGTACAGACTACAATGTCACGTGCTCATACAACTAACAATTTAAGATTGATGCATACAGGGTTTAAGATTTGAAATAGGTAACTTAAGTTTGACTAAACCACGCGCGGCGAGGCTCGAACTCGCGACCTTCGAATCAGGTATCGGGCGCCTATCCCTCGGCCACTACGCATCCGTAACATATACATATCGGGCGCCTATCCCTCGGCCACTACGCATCCGTAACATATACATATCGGGCGCCTATCCCTCGGCCACTACGCATCCGTAACATATACATATCGGGCGCCTATCCCTCGGCCACTACGCATCCGTAACATATACATATCGGGCGCCTATCCCTCGGCCACTACGCATCCGTAACATATACTTCTTTACTTGAAAGACACATCTCATGAACAGGAGGTCAGGTAGCTTATGTTATAAATCAATACTAAAATAAATGATTAATTATCCGTGTATTTTATTGACAGCTCCAGGGCTGTGTGTTTGTTATTTGTATTTATGATCTAAGATGTATGTTAAGTTCCTCTATTCCCGTTTGCAGTTCCTTTACTTGATATAACTATAACTTGTTTCGTGATGTATTTCATCCATTAAAACTTTCCCTTCTCGTTGTCACTTAAATTGTCCGTAGTTGTTTTTATGGTCGGCCAGACCATTCCTTGCAAACCTATTCTCATGTATATTTACCCTTGCACCTCCTCAGTCCCTCGTGTATTGTAGACTGTTGTTTTCCCTGGGGGTGTGTGTCAGGGGGCATTATATGTATGTGGCGTTCCCTGTTACAACAACTTAATCTCTCTTTAATTAGAATATAACACTTAGCAATGTTGGCTCGTGACAAAGCGTACTTGAAGACTTACCGTAAATTAAGAGGCGGTAATAAAATATAATCGGAAGGAGACACAGAACGTTCACACATTAAAGTTACAATTAAACTGAAGCTGTAGTACGCGCGTTTATTCATTACTTGTCAAGTGTGCATGTTGTCTTTCTAGAACACGTTTAAGTAACTTAAAAGAAATAGAACACTTCAAGAGGTTAATATTGATCTTTATTTTTAAGGAGAGAAATTTGCATGTGTTCTAGCAGAGAGTAGGTTAGGTTAGAACCCGGAGCACACTCATAATGATTGGTAGTTTGCGTCATATTGTACTCGACCCCGATTTTGTATTCCATGTATTAACGATTCATTGATTCAAATGAGGTTTCATTAGATTTTGAAAATCCAGGAGTATTTTAATGGTCATTATTTATTTAAATTTCTCACATGATTGGCTCGATTATAACTTGAGTTCGTGAGTCTATTCTCATTTCTTGTAAATCGATTTTAAACAAGTTTACAAAGTCATCTTCTATTAATCACTCTCGATGACTGTTTTCTGGGTCCCTTATCAGTACTCGCCACTAACCATTAGGGGACCGTGACATGTGTGGTTTCACCTTGACAAGACGGGATTCTTTCTAATTTCGTTAATGTTCAAACTAACCAGGTATTGTAATGGTCATTATGTATTAAAAATTCTCACTTGAATGGCTCGAATCCATTTCCTTTTTCGGCGATGTCGTCATCTGTGGCGTTACTGATTTAGCTCTACGTAGCCGCTGAAGCTCGTCCTCTTGGCGACAGACGGTGTTCTTCGCGGATTCCAGCTCAGACTTGAGTTTGGCACACAAAGACAGTGCACCTTTAGCCACGAAGCTTGCTGGAACTACCTGTGTATCAAACGCTCTTTTCAGTGTTGCTTCACCAAGCAAACCGAAGTTGACTGTTTCCATCAAATCGTTACGTTGTTCTTGCGTCAGCTTGTCTTTTTCTGCAACATAGAACATAATGTCTTTACTAATCTATAATGTAACAAAGCGCGTCATTTTAACAACGAGATAAGAACGCAATTTCAAAACTAGCGCACTGATAAAAATAGATAACTTCTAATTTAAAATTACAGTCAAACCTCGTTCATTCGATTTGATCGGGTCCGAAAAATTATTTCGAATGATACATGGTTTCGAATAGGCCATTTTAATTCGACGTGCATAAGATACATCGGGGCCTGATATTTCTATTTCGGATGACACCGAGTATTCGGATAAAAGGTTGTCGAATAAACTAGGTCCGACTGTATATTAATTTGCAAAATTAAGACTCCCAGCATTAATCTTAATTATGGTCCACTGACGCGAAAATACCGAAAGAATGATTTTACGCAGGGATTTCCTTGGTGTCACAGTTTAGCACAAGTAATATAGTGATTCGATAGAAGCTATGTGTTACGTGTATTACTTTCCCTCACCGCTATGGGTTCGAAACCCATCCGCGATGTAGAATAATTACGTAAGGATTTGTGGCTCGAGTCTATCCCAAACCCCTTGTGATACTTCTGTGATATCAATTAATAAAATTATTATGCCTATCTATGTCATGCCACCAACACGTAGGACCACAATGGGAATAAGAGTCGCCTCTTTGTTGTGCTATCCTATGTGTTGGTGTGTATGGAATGGATATAATGCACATGCCATAATTATTATTTTAATATTAGTGCATGTCTTAATTATCTATGTATCATGTACTCAACTACCGAAATAAATATAATATTAGGAAGCAATCCAGCTGGGTCACGGAGGTGGGTGGATCTACCCTAGTGTCCCCGAGCACACTTCCTCCACCCTTATAGCTGGGTCTGGGAGGTGGGTGGATCTACCCTGGTGTCCCCGAGCACACTTCCTCCACCCTTATAGCTGGGTCACGGAGGTTGGTGGATCTACCCTGGTGTCCTCGAGCACACTTCCTCCACCCTTATAGCTGGGTCTGGGAGGTGGGTGGATCTACCCTGGTGTCCTCGAGCACACTTCCTCCACACTTATAGCTGGGTCTGAGAGGTGGGTGGATCTACCCTGGTGTACGCCATCACACTTCCTCCACCCTTATAACTGGGTCTGGGAGGTGGGTGGATCTACCCTGGTGTACCCCATCACACTTCCTCCACCCTTATAGCTGGGTCTGGGAGGTGGGTGGATCTACCCTGGTGTACCCCATCACACTTCCTCCACCCTTATAGCTGTGTCTGGGAGGTGGGCGGATCTACCCTGGTGTCCCCCAGCACACTTCCTCCACCCTTATAGCTGGGTCTGGGAGGTGGGTGGATCTACCCTGGTGTACCCCATCACACTTCCTCCACCCTTATAGCTGTGTCTGGGAGGTGGGCGGATCTACCCTGGTACCCCATCACACTTCCTCCACCCTTATAGCTGGGTCTGGGAGGTGGGTGGATCTACCCTGGTGTACCCCATCACACTTCCTCCACCCTTATAGCTGGGTCTGGGAGGTGGGTGGATATACCCTGGTGTCCCCCAGCACACTTCCTCCACCCTTATAGCTGTGTCTGGGAGGTGGGTGGATATACCCTGGTGTCCCCCAGCACACTTCCTCCACCCTTATAGCTGTGTCTGGGAGGTGGGTGGATATACCCTGGTGTACCCCATCACACTTCCTCCACCCTTATAGCTGGGTCTGGGAGGTGGGTGGATATACCCTGGTGTCCCCCAGCACACTTCCTCCACCCTTATAGCTGCAACAGTCACTACAGTCATGAATGTGGCCGTTAATGTGACTTAAAGAACCATTTCAATATAATAATATAATTATGTATGAATGCGCGAAGACTGTGCAAGTCAGGATTGCATTCATAAAGTACACTTTATAACATTATAAATACTTTACAAATCATACAGCTGTGGTGAGAAGGACATTTCTGGTATATAAAATAAAACATGTTTGGTAACATTAAATGCACAAGTCATTGTGATCAATAAAAATATATGTATCGCTTTCGATTTGAAGTAATATGATATAAAAATTGCCACAGTAATTTTGTGTGTATAAAGCATTTTATAAAGACCTGTGAAATGACTTAGTGTCAGACTGACGTACGTAATTATCTTAACATGAATATGTGCAATCAATCAATATTTAATTGCATACATAGGACCATAACTTGTAGTGATAGATGGAATCTAAGGCTGGCATTGGGAAATTATTTTTGGAGTGTAATATCAATAAACACCTTCACGTGGGGTTTATAACATCCGTTACAGCACGGCGACCGGTTTATAGGTAATCTGACACAACATCACGTGATCTTGTGATAAATAAAAATGTCTGATGTATTCCAAGGTTCTATATACACAAAACATTATATTATTAGTTAATACTATTCAATTAGTGACTGCTTCTTGAGTTCTGATATGTTAATAGTATTGAATGCTACATTTGTATTGTGTATAGATATTATGTTATACTCATATTCATTTTGTTTACTGTTTCATTGTTTGTGTTTTCTTACCATTTTAAAACTGTCTTTGCTATAAAGTTTATAAATCGCCAAAGTCAATTATTTTTGCCATTATGCCAATAAACTTTGAAACTTGAACTAGAAGACTTCGCCGCATTATTACAACATAGCAAGGTAAAGAAATATGGTTAAGACCATCCTAGAAATACGTTTGTTTGTGGTTACCCAAACAACATATTGAAAGGGTCTCACACTCAAATGTATACGTTTTCAATGCATATGTTCATAAAAAGAAACTGAGATATCGAACTACGGACTCATCCCAAATATGGCGGGTATGAGTACCCGAAAACAGATCATTTGATAATGACATGTTATATTCAGTCTCCGATATTGACTGCGAATTAAAATCAACATAATCATTTAAAATGGATTGTAGAGTATGAGTTGAATTGATTAATACATCACTTAAGTAATATTATCAATATGTTAAATCCTATTGCAGAAAGGGGTAATCTAAAAACTGTGAATGACTCATTTATGCGCTTGTCATTCAAACAGAATACAGTGTTTGCTTAGGTATTGACTGAAACCATTTAGAATTTCAAACAAAAGTGAAACTATGAGACTATTATTTCAAGAGGTCCTTGTGAGGATTGTTTCTGTATTATACAAAGCGGATTAATACATAATATGATATTTGTGTAATATTAAGCCATTAATACGCCTTACAATAGCTTAGTGGGAGTCAGTCATAACAGTCGCAGGGTACATACTTGGTCTGAACTTTTGTTTTCGGCTGTATCTAACTGTTAAGCCGCTATGACTAATTATTCAGACGCTGTTGGGCAATAATTGAAAAATCGTTTGTTTCAGACACTGTCTCTAACGTGTACGATTTAGTTTCTCTATTCATATTATTATGAGAGTACCAACAATCTAGGAAAGATACTGGTGATAAGTGTCAACCAGCCTGTTCTAAATCTCGTAATGTTTCAATTGCTTCTAGATATATCTTCTGTGGATTTTGATTGCAGTTATCTTTAACATTTGTAATCAAATGAATTAAACTATCGAAAAAGATCGTTGTAAGCCTTTCACATTATTTGTTCCAGATCAAGTTGTCGTTTTGAAGTGAAAATTGTCAGCGTACAAAATGACGCGTTGGCTATTCAGACCAGTATATAATCGAGCCACCAGTCGATCACCAATAGACTGTGGGTAGGAGTTACATTAACCATACATTGTATGGATGGCCAAATCTAAATATACAGGATATTTTGGGCGGGAAATATTAAGACATCGAATAAAAATAAATGTTATTCTTTTATATTTTACACGTTAACACATTGTCGCGTGAGGTGATTATTTTGCTATGAAGATGTACCTGCAGTATACTGTGAGACATCGTTCATTCGAATTTATCGGGTCCTAATTTTTATTTCGAACAATACATGGTTTACAATAGCCCAACTCGATACGCATAAGAAGATACATCTGGACCTGATACTTATTTCGGATGATCCCGAGTTTTCGGATAAAAGTTTGTCGAATAAACGAGGTCAGACTGTAGCTACATGAGAGACAACTAACTCCTGGCTAAGTAAAATACGTGTTGGCAGATAACAGGCTGAACAATGACGCGAGGTTTTTACATTTCTGTTCTTTTTCAATAACGCAGTAATTTGGCAAAATCTACACGTTATCTACTGTAGACTTGATATCAACACATTTAATACCCGGGTAAGCATAAATCACACCTTTGTTTCTCATTAATTATCTATTAAATATCAATTACTTGTCTTTCCGTCACGATACTAGTTGATGACAGGGGCATTATCGGACAAAAGCTTTATTATTTCACAGTCATTAATTATGATAGTGTAGGTATTATTTCGCTGACGTTGTATTCCATGTGTGATTAAGCATTTTTTTAATTAATAGAATGAACTTTTTGGTGTATCTAAGTCAATCCTATTGATACAGTGACCACTGTCGGTACCTGTCAGGAGGGGGCATAGTGGTCGAGGAGTAACGCGCCTGACGCCAGGTCCGAAGGACGTGGGTTCGAGTCCCGCCTTGTGCGAGGTTAAAACGCGAACCTTGCAATATCTGAATTTGTCACAAGTACTGGTAAGTAACCGAGAAGCATTCATCGAGAGTGATTCATTTATACGATAAGTTGTAATCACTTGCTTCAAACTCGATGTAAAAGAAATACCTTTAAAGTAAAACTGTCAGTAAGATGTACAAACACGTGTTTGTGAAATCATTTATAATCAGTGTACTTTGCTTCTTATTCTGCTAAATCACAAAATATACTGTACGATTTCACAACATTTTGAACCAATACTTGAATAATTTGAATGTGCATGTAATAAGTAAACCTTACTGATGCTATCACACCCTGTGTGTAACCTCAAGTTAAACATTAACTCTTTCACATAAACAAATTCAATATTTTAAGACCAATTGTGATGAGAGTGCTTTGCTATATGAATCACTCTCGTGTCCGCTTCTGGTAAATATATTTCATTAACAAATGATTAGGTGTGGTGACAGAACCTGTTTATTTTAGTGACATGCAAAATGTACCGTACCATAGGCCATGTTTCCGTATGTGCGACGTGGACGGTGACCACGGTGCTTACAGGGAAATGTCATCAATCATTTAACTGGCAATAAAAACGTTTTTATTATATCAAAGTACTTTTAAAATAAGTTTTTTTATTTAATTTTTAGAACGTGTTAATTGAATATTCAGACAAAAATAATGAAGAATGAAAGTAGATCAGAAATGTATTGATGTAAGAGTTTTGTTTGTTAATAACGTAAATTATAGACCCCTTTCCAACACACATAGTAATACATACGGAATATGTAAATTGGTTAAGACTTCTGTTTAATGTACACAATAACGACAGAGAAGTTTTTGATATCCACGTACCTATTTTTGACGCTCAGTGACTTTAAAGACATCCACAGTGCAATTATCGACATTCACAGTGCAATAATCGACATTCACAGTGCAATTATCGACATTCACAGTGTATTTATCAACATTCACAGTGCAATTATCGACATTCACAGTGCAATTATCGACATTCACAGTGCAATTATCGACATTCACAGTGTATTTATCAACATTCACAGTGCAATTATCGACATTCACAGTGCAATTATCGACATCCACAGTGCATTTATCGACATCCACAGTGCAATTATCGACATTCACAGTGCAATTATCGACATTCACAGTGCAATTATCGACATTCACAGTGTAATTATCGACATCCACAGTGCAATTATCGACATCACAGTGTAATTATCGATATTCGCAGTGCATGTATCGATATTCGCAGTGCATTTATCGACATTCACGCTGCATATTTTAAATTTACAGGATAACTAATGACTAGCTATCTTGAACAGGCTTAATGTTACAATGAATGTGTATTTAAATGTTTAAACAACGATTATTATATAAGTGGTTAATACAAATGTTTGCCAGAAGTTTAGTTAAGCAGAAAAATCGATGAGATCGACTTAAAAGACATATTGATGTTATGAATGTTTCGTGGCTGATGTTAATGAGAGAGTCACCGATACATATACAATTACAGAACGACCTTGACCTGTTAATTACAGTATATAATCGACACAGGTGCTCCATTGTCCAATTACAATACCCGACAAAAGCTATTCTACTCCCCGAAAATATTTTCAAATTAGATACAGATTTCTGATAGCCCTCTACATACCATTTGCCCACAGTAAGATATAAAATTCTCCTAAAATAAAACGTAAAATGCAGTTTAAATAATTCATACTATTCAGTTACCAAAGTCATAAGAAACCGAAGATTTATGGTAAAACAAAAAGCCATTGGAGACTTAATTGATATTTTATACTCTAATGGGTTTGATATCGATTGAAACATTATGCATAATTATGTATTTTAAATACTTCACAAAATCGATTTGATTCGCTCTTAAGCCAATTAATTCTTATCAGAAAGGCTTTAAGATTTCAAGGTCATTTAGTGTCATGCATTCCCAACAGTGTGCAGACAAGCCAGTATGAGCTGTGGTCAATATCAATGGGTTTTGTTTTAGTAAAGAAGTTGAGACAAGAATGGAACGTACCTGCTGTTAGAACATATTCCAAGATTCCGTAAAGTGAATCATGAGACTTTCGACAATCAGGTGGACCGGAAGTCACGAGTGTCTTGTAAGTTTCGGCCGTGAGCACGCCTTTTCGAGCCATTTCATTCATGTAGTTTTCAACAAGTTGGCAAGCCTTTAGTCCCTGATTGGTGTCTCCATTGCAAGATTCAGAGACAATGTCCTTTAAAACTGAAGGTGAAATGATACACAGGTCGTCTGCTGACAGACTATTCAGACGATCTCCCGCCACACGTACAAGTGTTCTCCGGCATTTGCAACTGTGCAGTGTGGCGAATTTCAATGCCTTAGTAACCCATTCAGTTGTTACACAATCTTCACTCAAAGCTTCCTCAGGTAACTCGGCAAGGAGAGTGTCTAGAAATTTACCGGCATCAGATTTCTTTTTTGACTTAGACCCCGGTTTCGTATCTTTCACCAGATCTAGATCGTGGTGTGCTGATCTGGCGCCTTTAGGCCCAGCTTTAGATTCTACAGTGTCCGTCTTTTTCTGGTCTATCCCTTTCTCTTCAGCATCGTGTTTCTCTATGTAAGCAGTTATGTGTTTGGTCACAAGTTCGGCTATAATGTTATTTTTCACTCCTTTACTCCGAGCTAAAACCACTAATTTCACCAGCCATGGCATTGGTAGTCCGAGCAATAGTCTTGTACTTTCATCGGTCTTGTCTGAACTCTTTTTAGAAAACGTAGGACTGCTAAATTTTGTGGGTGGTTTTAGCCAACATTCCACGAGAGCATCGCTACACATAGCCACGATCTCAGCTTTCTCTGCTACAGCTGTTGCTGTCATACACGACATAAGTAAAGTAGCTAAGTTAGCAGTAGATCTGCTCATTTTACCTGAAGTTATAGTGTCTTGTAAGAATTTATCAGAGACTTCAGATAAGTTTCCAGAACCCGTCATTTGCAAAACTTCTGATGCACAACGTATATGGACCACATTTGATTTAGTCAAGTCTACTTTCATGTTATAACAGAAATCAGCTACAACAGCAAACGCTTCAGGACCTCCTGGGAATTCCTTTAATTCAACCCTGTTACAGTCGGTACCAGGACTTTTAGCCAATGCACAAAAGAAGTCAGATTTCGCGTAAAGAGGAAATTTGTGAAGTTTAAATTCCGTATCATCTACCACAACCGTGATGTCGGATAACTCGCCCGTCTGTCGAAACTTTGAGAAATTCATCTTCTGTGGATTTGTTTGATTGTTCCTAACACAAATCTAGAACTGTTTAAACTCCTATTTAAAACTAGCTGAGCATTTCACACATGTCCCTTCTTTATGAAAGCACTGTCTGTCCCACTCCTTGATTCAATACTTGTATCTATGATCAATACTGATAATTACTTCACACTGAAATGTTTTAATGATATATCGCCTTCTAAAATACTTTAGTCCAATGTTTCATTTTAAACCTCGTTTTTTACTATTTCACAATACACTACAAGGTCACTTCAAGTATCTACGAAAAGTGTAGAAATATTTAAGTCATTTTCTATGTCTTACTGTTATAACGATAGATTTAAGATTTGTCTCCAACCTTTTATCAATAAGTCCTAAAAGTAAACATGCCCGACCTAAACGCTAATACTTGATAACTCGTGTAGTCGATCAGGCAAGGCAATACATATTTATTGATTCATTCCTTCATACCGATAAGCATTCTTATGTGACTGGTCCCCTTTAATCACTTTGTCGAAACCTTCAAACCAATACTTGAAAAGAGAAATTAACATCTACTACTAACTTCGCTACTTTACATACGTACATAGTTTTGAAAACGATTTGCTAAATGAGAAATGTTTGCCTGTAAAGTTTAATTTATGTTTACATATCCACTTCTTACTCGCACGACGCGTTTTTCAATAAAAAGATCGATGCGCTTAAAATATTTATAAATATTTTTATAACTCGACCTAACCGCTCATTCGATGAATATAATGTTCTAGCTCATAAATATAAATAAGTAATTGACGTAAACATTTCACGAATATACATAGATTATATTAGAAAAATATTCAAATGTTCATCAACTCCCTGTATTATACATAGATCTAACATAGTGATCGTGATATATTTAGCTCAAACCAATGTAGAATATAAACCTACAATATTGACAGCACTTTATTGGATCGACGACGTTTTATAAAGCTCTTATCAATACTGGAGATAACAAGCGGGTAATTTATCCGAGCAAGTTGATTCATGAAAACCATTAACATTTTCCCGCCAAATGTCGCATGGTTGTATTAAATGGTGGCAATTTTTGCATGAGATTTTGCCATATCCATTCATGATTGATTTAATCTCTTGTTATATTTATATACTTATGTAAAACAAAAATTTAATACCTCTTGAGACACCCGTTACACTATTAGGAGCTATATAGGTATTAATTTGTTTTATGGAAACTAATCGTAAATGTTAAATACATCTCAAAATTTCCTTTTGCATGGATTTACTAAATAAAAAGTACAAATGTGGAAAAATAAATTAGTTATTGACATTAAGAATGGGAGCACGAATAAAGAATAATACTTAAGATTAAAATAAGAATATAAGAATAAAACATGCAATGGATACCACCAATAGGGAGGAATATGAAATATCCCACTAAATGTTGCCTTTTTGTAATCCCTAGGGTGTGTATGTCTCCCTCTACCCAGAGCATTTCTTTCGTTACAACCGCCGAAATCAGGACTGTTAAACTAAACGTGATATTCAACGTATACAGTCGAACCTTCGACAAACTTCTATCCGAATACTTGATATCATAATATAATATCGGGTCCCGATGTATCTTCTTAGGCACGACGAATTGAAATGCGTTATTCGAGAACAGGTAGTATTTGTATAAAACTCGGACCAGATGAATTCGAAAGATCGGGGTATGGCGGTAAACCATTTCAGTGTCCAATGTGTGTATTAATATGTTAAACTTATCAAGCCCCTGTTATCACACAATGCTTAATCATAACAAGCATATAGTAGTTTTCAACAGAGCATTCAACAAGTTACGAATATTCTTATAGTTTTGTTTACGTAAAATCATCACTTAAACTTCACTTCAATAGTCGTCTTAATTACTCCTGAACATACTGCTTCCAAAGCACTCAGTAACTTCTAAACATATTTCTTCAATCAATTACAACAAAATTATCAATTGAAGGATTTTGTAAAATCAATGTGTAAATCGTATTGATCCTATTGATAACATTCGGTAATGCGATTAGATAAAACTGTAAAAAAACAATGGTCCGGAAACAGATACGATATGACTGGCATTTATACCCGAGCGTGGGAAAAGATCAGCGCGATCCGTCATTATGGACATGACAAAGTGTTGATAGTTTCACAATAGAATGACAGAACGACGGATAAATAATGCCGACCCCTGCACTGTTTGACATGTCTGGGACGTAGCATGGTTAGTTGGAAGTTTCGTTTTGTAGATTTCAATTTAGTTTGTGAGCAACACCGTGTCAGAATGCTGTGTCCCAAGTGTCCCGCGGTTAACGACTCAGTTGATTTGTTAAAGTAATATCAAAGACCTAAACAATCATGAAAATATATGTTATATAGTTTAACCATTAACAAGTAGAGCTATGCATTATTTAAAAATACGATAATTATGTATTCCTCAGTATTAATGAAGTTTGTAATATCTTTACATTAACAATTCTTCCAGTTGTTTCAACAAGCGGGCATTTCAACAAGTTTTGTTCGATAAACATACAATGGACCTATTAGACATTATCATCGAAAAGTACTTGTTATCGTATACAGAACTAATAAAAATCTAGTTTATTTGATATACTTTATTCGAATAAATTTGGAAATGCGCTATGAAGTATAGTCAGGGTTAATTCTATGTTACCCCTGTATCTGTCGAGCTTACCAGCTACACACGTGACTTATACCACACTGGAACACCAAATAATGGATTAATTTGAATACATGTATGATTTCTCACCGTAAATCTAAAACATGACATTATGACGTATCTATGTAATGATTTTGATGGTGCGATTATGTTTACAGAACGACAAGCGTATTATGTATACTCCATACCTTTCATTGTGAACAGTACAGTATCAGTCTCACAATCTGTTATAGCAAACACAGGGAGTCAGTCCCCGTAGGGGGTTTTGGTAAAAAATGTCTTGTCACGCCGCGGATTCGAATCCAATGTAAGTTTGGAAGTCAACCAGTTGGCTAACGGAAAGTCGGTGGTACTATACAGGTGTCCCCCTGGTATCTACACCCACCAAAATAACTGGAATAGACACTACATCACCCTAGCTGTTTATGTGACGAAAATCCCATTTCTAAACATGTTTGGCTGTTAAGGGTCTGTGTTAGAGTACTGGCAGATGTGAATGATCCCTAGGAAAGTGTATAGTTGTTTCTGCTTGAGAAAGGCTTCATAAATTAAGTCTAGTTTTCGATTGAGACCGATTGAATTCAATAACCTTATTCGTGTTTTCGATTATTTGCGGTTTTCTTTTCATCATTTTTGTTCCAGTGATAAGATGATAATTATGACGACAACGATCATAATGAAGTGTATATTTTATTGTGACGATAGTACTTTGAATAGTTAATGATTACTGCGATGTTGTGCATGATCTTCATAGGGGGCTGTCAGTCGGAAATCTTTTAAGAGGGCGTTTCATCCGAAAAAAGGATTTGAATTGAATTGAATTTATTGTGACATATAAGGCGCCACCGGCACACACACAAGATCTTTCAATAAAACGCATCAGCTTCAGTGTCTGTGTTGTGGCCAAGTGGTGAAGCAAAAGCTTTGTGCTGATGTACAGTGCGAAAAATGCTCTCCTTTTTTGAAGGAAGATTATCTTTGTATATACCGTCTCCCAAGACCGAGTGGTTAAAGCATCCGCCTTAGGAACGGAAGGTCGAAGACTCGAATCCTGATAGGGCCTGTGGGTGAGCCACCAGCTGGTTATATAACGGGTACCATTTGTTTACCTGTCTGGTGGCTGGCATTAAAATATGAATCGAGAAGTATATGTGCTCCGAAAGTAGGTGTCTCATAATGCTGGTCATTCACATAGGGGCTATGAAAGATAAATAAGCACTTTACATTGAATGCTATACTAGAATGTACAGATATAAAAGAAACAGTAGATTCCAACTTGTTCCAGTTGTTATATCTTATTACGAATGTATATGGTTGTGATGATGATATGAGTCTGAGGCATAAAATGATCTAGATTAATTACCGAGTATAACCGTGAATACGGGCCATAAATGTTACGGCATTTTGTTCAATGAGTCGTCGAAGTTTTCTCCCTTTGTACGAAACTGGGTATTAAGGTCATTCTGACAGAAGAAGAAGAACTTTATTCAACAAAAAACATATCATATAAATGTGTGAAGAGGTCAACAATGCATGCAGTATATATACTGGTCAAATGATGGTCAAACGTAAAGTTCAGATTGCAAATTACAGAAGTCTAAGTACAAATTGTGCAATTTAATATAAGCAAATTATGAATTATATTAATTATTAAATTAGTATTAAATTATCAATATTTGTATATCAACATTATGTTCAGATTCTCCGCATACAGCACGTTGAAAATATACTATAAAAGCTATACAAAAATACATATTCAAGTCATGATTGTCAGAGTAAAACATAATGCCTCCGAATATACATGTACTTTTACATTGTTGATCTATTGTTTTTATTATGTTGTACGGTGCATAGATGAGACTGGAATATAAAGAATATATATGTTGTCTGATATCACGTCATAAACATTCATTAACACTTTTTTCTGCAAATGCCTTGTATACATACACGGCAATATTACGTACAACATTCTTGTTATGACAATTTAACATTTCAATAGCTTTAAACATGCTGGGACGGTCGTAAAAAGTAGGTTTCAAATAACGTTTGCGCAAATCATTATACAGTGTACATTCAAAGAGAAAATGCAACTCGTCATCAAGTGCATTACAAGTGGTACATAATCTCTGGTGGAATGGAGTCTTGGGTTGCTTCCAACGACCCTTTTCAACGCCCAGTCTATGAGAGGAAACTCGCAATTGTGTTAATGCTATTCTATATTTGCAAATGTTCACAATATTCAAATATTCTTTAAACTCAAATGTATCAAAATGCTTATAAAAACGAGCTCTTGTGGACATTGAAATTCTGGTGGACCATTCCTGTATAAAAATATATTTAACCCGAATTTTAAATATGTTTTAAAAAGTATGTGTATTACCCACACCCTGTTCAAACCACACCTCGCCAAAGCCCAGCCTAAATAATGTATCCCTAACTAGAGTAGCCCAACTAATCTTATTCGGGCGCAATTCAATATCTTCTAATAATATGTTATAAACTGTTTTTATCATTTTGCTTTCATTTGCGTCAAAAACTTTTAACCAGAATGTTATAATACCTGTAACCCTAACACTTAACATGCTGGTGCGACCTAGTTCACCATAAATGAGAAATTCATTATAACCACTGGTCCAGCACTACGCCCCAACGATAATTCCGATATAGCCTTTTTTATTTCATTATACGATATCACGCGATCAAGTTCTGCAAACATTATTTTAATTTCACCATTCACGTACATTCTATTAAAATGAAGTACATCTTCATCAGGTTGAAAAAAGGGATCGGTTGGATTATTTATAGCTTTAAAATATTCAGAAAAGGCATTAAAAGTTATAGAATTCGGCGAGCTACTACGAGTACCTTCTTTTAATAACTTCCAATAAAGTTTAGCATTTTTATATTTGGCCTCCAGTAATTTTGTAGTTTCTACTTGAGTTTTATTAAAATTACAACGCCGCGCACTGTTCTTGCGCACGAACCATATTGAGTATATTTACGTCTGACTTATCCCGCCTGTACATATTCAAAAAACGATAACATAATAATCATGTCGATAAGAATTACATACGTTATCGAATTGGAACCGCGTTTTATGCTCATTTCGCCCAAATAAAGGTTTACAAACATTACCTACTGCAGAAACGAAACTACTTATTGAGCTGTCTATATCGTCCGGTACAGTTGCATTTCCAATACATGTAATAAATTCAGGCTCACTAATACCATTTTGAAAACTGGCCTGTTTCGTTCCATCCCATTTGTAGTAATCATTAGCATAAGTAAAGTCATCAGTTATCGGTTGATTCTTGTGCAACGGGGTATAATATTTACCTTTATTTTTACATGCAGCTAAAGAAAAATCAACTACACAATGGTCAGATAAAATATTAGAGCTATTCACCTGGAAATGTTTAAACATACATAATAATTGTGGACTTTCTAAACAATAATCTATCAAACTAGAGCCTCTGCTGCTTATATAGGTGCATAAACCCTTGTCATCAGATACACAACTATTTGCTACACGTAGGCTACTTATATAGGTGCATAAACCCTTGTCATCAGATACACGACTATTTGCTACACGTAGGCTACTTATATAGGTGCATAAACCCTTGTCATCACATACACGACCATTTGCTACACGTAGGCTACTTATATAGGTGCATAAACCCTTGTCATCACATACACGACCATTTGCTACACGTAGGCTACTTATATAGGTGCATAAACCCTTGTCATCACATACACGACCATTTGCTACACGTAGGCTACTTATAAAGGTGCATAAACCCTTGTCATCACATACACGACCATTTGCTACACGTAGGCTACTTATATAGGTGCATAAACCCTTGTCATCAGATACACGACTATTTGCTACACGTAGGCTACTTATATAGGTGCATAAACCCTTGTCATCACATACACGACCATTTGCTACACGTAGGCTACTTATAAAGGTGCATAAACCCTTGTCATCACATACACGACCATTTGCTACACGAAGGCCCGTTTGTTTAAGAAAGTCAATAAGCAGGCGGCCTTGAGAATTAACACTGTTATAAAAAAGTTCGCCGGCGTTAACTTGACCATTGTTTACAAGCAATCAGACAATGTGAACATACCTGGCTAGGTAAATCAGCTTATCACAAGGTTCATTGTATAATTGATATGCTCGTATTGTATACGTTTATGACTATAAGCGCTGTAGTCTAGTGGTAAGTACCGCAGTTATTTGATGAGGTCTGTGTTCGAGTCTCACCACATGTATGTTTTTTTAAATCGTAGAATATAACTTTTTGCAGAAATATGAATCATTTTGTCCCCGTATCTCGTGCTCGTGGATCATATACAGGATAAATATACATACAAATACCACACCACTTAAATGTATAATAATGTGCCTGCAAGATGTGTGCATTATATATATGCAAATAATGAATAGTTCAGCATTGCCAGTGGTCGAAAATGTGTTAAAGGATTCAAATTGCATAGTTAAAACTGTGTACTTGCTTATTTTAAAATGATTTAGTTAAGCAATTGCTAACATTTTAAACTGAAATCGTCGTGTATGAAATGATCTTATGTAAGTGTGATTGCGATTGCCTCGATACCAAGCAGAACTAAATGCGATTGAACTTATTAGGTCTCATATAAAGTTTTAAGATGTAGGACGTTCTGATGCTAACTGAAGATGCGATTTCAGACATATCTGTCGACATCTGGGAGAAATGCTGAGGAAGTGGGAAAACGCTTTCGTCAAAATGTATAAACTTTTATTACCTCCAAGGCAGGAGAGCACATACAACAAAATTGCATTCAAATATAAAGTATACCTACATCCCAAAGATGTTTCATAATAGATGTGAGTGATGAGGAGGCCATCGCAAGCGCCGTCGAATCAACTGATTGCTCAGACACGGACACTGCATTTGAAAAGTGAAACTTTGAATGAAACATTATGTTTCATACACTCTATGTGTGTGACATTTATACATATTTTGTTAATTGTTTCATATTGAAATGCAATGAATAGAGAAATGCAAAGAACAGTACAACAAAGAGAGAAAAAATTATAAACAGAAATTCAAGTATGACAAAATACATTAAGACTTTATTATTCAATTTAATTAAATTGTATAAATAATAATTTAAGACAGTTTCTAGGGAAAAAAGTTCCCTTGGTAGGACTCGAACCAGCAAAGTTTCGTTTATGTAGCGCTGTTTTATACCACTACACCACAGAGACAGTGGTGTAATAAATATAGTAGCCTGTAAGCAATCATAACCGCGATGTAATTATAACAGTTATTTAGCCAATACATCCTAATATCCCTACAATATAATGATTGAGTCTGTGTTCAGTGGTCAGGTTAACGCCGGCGCACTATATAAGTATACCACGATAAGTTGAGAGTGACGTCATGCAATGTTTACATGGTTAGGCCACCTTTATTGATCAAAATAGGTAAATCAAATAACAAGCAAAACTATTTATTGTGATATTGATTTCATTAAAGTAACTGCCGTGATAGCTCAGATGGTAGCTAGTCCGCACCCTACAGTGCTAATAAAGCTTTTTAGTTTTGGGTCCGAGTTCGAGACCATCGGGAGGTCGTTGTTTTTTTCATTACAATATTATATATCTCGTTGGTCATTTACAGTTGTACTTACACGACTTATACTAATTAATGTTCGCTCGAATATCATTAATTAAAAATATTGTGTAACATGTGTATTTATAAGCTATTCACTAATAACGATATGGTGCATGATTTTTAAAGTGCACAATATCATCGTGCAGTAGATTTAAATGTGCATTTATCGGTACATACTCACAGTATATGGAACAAAGTTGCTATGGCTACTTCGAAACACGTCAGGGGTTCAAATGAATATTTTAGCGACGACGCTACAGCCATCATTAAACACGTTTGATTTAATGACAAAGCAATTCGACGATAACAAACAAAACAAAAATAAACATGTGAGGCAGGAATGTGTCTCGAACTCACACCCTATCTATTGGTCGAAGTTACTAGTCAGAAGCGCTACCAATTGAGCTATCGCTACTGTCTACTTCGAGCGATATTTCATCAAAGTTTAATACTAATCCTGAAGATAATAGGCATGATAATGACCGTAAGCTGCTTTACATGTATTGGAAGGTGGGTATGGTCGTGTTTACTATCGACTTATCTTAACTGAGTTATATCACAAGTTTTCCTATCTATAATAATGTCCGTAAAATAAACGTCTGGTAAAATGTTTAAATTCATTAAAAAATCATTGTCATCCGACACATAATCACAAAGTTGACCAATCCTAGCGTTTAAATCTCCTACAATCATGTAATAACAATCATTTGCCTCGCTATTTTGAATTTGTACAATATCATCCATTAATTTGTCAAAAACATTCATATTTATAACACGATTTCTTGATGAGTTACTCGGTACAATGTAGCACAAGCATAGTATCAAATCTCTATCAAAATTAAACAACCGTTTGTCTTATTTAATCCAAAAATGAGAATCATCAGTAAAAGAAATAATACAGTCGTTAATATCAGTATCGATAAGCAATGACTTACGTATACGTGTATAAATCAACAATCCACCAGAACTGCGAGTTGTACCTATTAACTTTTGAGTCCTGTTTAAAATAAAATGTTCAAAGTTCTCAACATCGTAATCAAACTGCAATCATCATCATCATCATCTCCAGTGATTGCATCACTCCGCAAGGAGTATAATCGCAATTGGTTAAAACCGTATATACATACGCAGCAGGCAGGACTGACTGTTTTCAAAATAAAAGTTCCACTATTTACAATTTCTATTAAAAGGATAAAACCATCTCCACGTGACTAGTATTGTATGTGTTGGCTGGCCAGAGCTGATTGGAAAGCATCCAGGCTGGTCTGGTCAACGACGTCCTGCGGGAACCTGTTCCAAAGCACGATGGTTGCGGGAAAGAAACTGTTTTGGAAGATGGAAGTGCGGGCTCGGATTTGGCTGAAGCGTTGGTTGTGCCCTCTGGTAGACTTAGCATTGATGAGCGGAGGAACTGGTGTTATATCCACAAGGTTGTGAATTATCTTGAAAAGCATGGTTGTTCTGGTGTTGTTGCGCCGGCGTTGGAGGGTGTCCTATTTGAGGTTGAGCCATGTCCTCTTTGGTGAAGACAGATGTGACCTGGTCATTCAGAAGTTCAGCTTTCTGTTTACCATCGCTGTATGCCAACCCGTCCTTCTTGAGTGAAGACACACCAAAGTTGTCTTTCTTCTTAGATTTTATATAGTTCCAGAATACTTTTGGGTTCTGGTGGTCTGGCTGGAGCATGTCTGATACGTGGGCATCAAGGACGGACCTGCATAGGCGATGGGCTTTCCTTTTAATGTCTTTATATTTGGACCAGTCAGATGGGGAATTAGAATTCTTGGTACGCCGGAACCATCGTCGTTTCAGTCTGGTGATTCGCCTTATATCCCGGTTTATCCATGGTTGATTAAATCTCTGGGCGCTTTGGCGATGTGGGACTTCGTCTTCAAGGATCTTTTGACAGCCGTCCTTAAAAATGGTCCAGATGTAGTTAATGTCTGAGGAAGGGTTGATTTTCTCTAGTAAGGCTATGCTTTTTTCTTTGATGGTATTGGTGTTGGCCTTTCCCCACATGTACAGGGTACGCTTTGCCGGTTTAGGACACATATTGGTGTCAACAAATATGGCATGGTGGTCGCTTATCTATGTGGCAGCTGTGCAGCGGTTGATAAGTTGTGGTCGATTGGTGAGGAAAATATCAAGTATATTGTCGCCTCTAATAGGGAAGTCAACATTTTTTGTGAGGCCTAGTTCAGGTTCTAGGAGAAGAAATTGTTCGTTTATGGCCTTTCTGTATTGGTGTCCATTGATGGAGTTGTTTGACCAGTCAATATCTGGTAGATTGAAGTCACCCGCAATCCAGATAGTAACGTTCTTAAATTAGTTGCAAATGTGTGAGACGGCTTGGAATAGATGTTTTGAATATTCTTCATCATTATTAGTTGGTCTGTAAGCTGAGCCGATGATAAGGGTCTCTTTATTGATATATTCAATTTTCTGGAATAGAATGTCACATGGAGTGTTGACTTCGACTGGGTCACTGACAATGTTGTCCTCAATAAGAATGAGGCTCCCACATAGCCGTCGGGTCCATCCTTACGGTGAATGGTGTAGTTGCTGTAAGTTGGAAGAACTTCAGCGTCATAGATTGTTGGGTTTAGCCACGTTTCACAGCCACATCTGATATCGCAGTTGATGGATTCGAGAAAGTTCAAGAAGCTTGCTTTCTTTTTGGAGCTGGATACACTTTTAATATTTAAGCTGGCTAGTCTGATGTGACTCCAACCCAGGTTTCAGTAAGGCAAACGATATCATGGTTGTCAAAATTATTAATAATTTCTGGAGATGTCAATTTATTCATATATTTAGTAATCAAACCATTCACGTTTAAAAGTGCAAATCTAATGTTTATAGTGTGGGTATTATTTACATTGTCAGTATCACACCGCTTACTGTCCTAGTTCGACGGTGTAGCTCCGCCCTGTCCGGTTGTTCCCTTGTTGTTGATTGGCGCGTTTGTAGCAGACGACACGGAGCGCGCCTCTTTGCGCATGCTCGTTGACCGACTTCGACTTCTACTGACAGATGATTAATTCGCCTTACCACGTGTATTTGTTGACATCGAGCGACCACGTGTGCGTTTACTGTCAGCAGTGTTCTGATTTACACACGAAACGTTGTTGGAGTTATTCACCGAATCCTGCGTCGACTCTGGTGAGAAGGATGCTAGGTGATTCATACCAGCACTGACGGTTGGTTGTGGATGATTCGGAACACTTATTGTTGGGTTCACGCCTAGGTTAACAGGCACATGCGACTGACTTTGAGAAGAAGAAGAACCGGAAGCTGCGACGCGGGGTTGTTCCGGGAATCGGGGTACTCGGCCCGGAACCTTGAAGCTAGTGGTGTTGCTCGTTGTATGCGGTAGCTGAGTATATTTGTCGAACCCATTGACAAGCGTGTTCTACTCCGGGAACTTGTTCACAACGATACTTCCGGAAACTGAAATAGCAGCTGGAAAAATTAGTTTGGTGGCCGATTTGTATTGCTTGCGGAGATCTTTGTATTGAGGCCACATACGCTTCCTGGCTTGCTGTATTTCAACGGGATAATCATTGTCAATGGCTAATGCTATGCCAGCAAAACGGTATGAGTTTTTCATGCCACATCAACATCGTCTTGGTAACGGAATTTCACAAGTACTGCCCTTTTCTGTGGCCTATTAGTGTTGTATCGCCTAGCACCAAGGTGTGTGCAGCTTTCAATACACATCTCATCAGCGTCCAGTTCCAGGTAGTTATATAGAAAGTTACTCACCTGAGTGAATGTGCTCTTATAATAAAACTCTTCTAGACCGTATACTAATATATTATGGCGTCTCATACGTGTTTCAAGATCTAGCACTTTATATGACAGCTGTTTAATAGACGTAGAATTATAATCAACACATACTTTGTGTTCAGAAACCTTTCGGTATGTGTACATAACCTTTTCATTAATTTGGCGCATTCCTGGGTCATTTCAACATTCACTAATTTCCGGAAAATAACATTCAGTTTATCATTGATATCCATGGATTCAAAAGTTTCACAGTCGATGCTGCGAGTCTCAGCCCTATGCTTTTTTGGATTTTGCACTTGATATGTCGTCTGTGTTATCAACATTTTCGATGACTCCACCTGTATGTCAGCCATCTTGGTTTACGTGGCCGGATAACACATTAAACCTGTTATCTGCTGACCAATTTTGGCTTACAAAGTCATTATGTTCCATTTCTTGGCAGATTCAACCATCTGAGAGAGAGTAGTAGCATTGTTATTTTCACACATTGTATCGCACTTTTGGAATTTGTTTAAGAAAAACTAAGTTTAAATCCGTCAATTTCACGAGCAATGTAAAACACGTCTGACCATCGAACCGTAACACATGAAGTGTAAACTTGACGTGAACAGTCAGTTCCAGAATTAGTCTGATATAACAGATTTACATGTTTCATATACTTTTTTGGCGCACAAATGCTAACATATATAAATTTAACATACATTGTACATAAAACACTTACCATGTAATCATTTATCTGTCATCAATCATTCCACAAATGGTATCTTATGCCGATGATTAAGATACTATATGTATAAGGTGACTTATAGGCTTATTGGGCCGGGTGTTGTATACCTTTTTTTATGTATATACTGAGATATCTATACACATGTCACTATAATAAAATATTGACTTACTTACTTATGTCGACTACTTGTATATTTCTGTTATTGTATATCAAAAAATGATATGAGAAATAAAACACCAAAACAACATACATTAATTAATTTTTTCAATATAAGCCATGTGTAGGAAGTTATTAGACCAAGTCAGGGCGGTATCATTTGCTGATGCTACGAAGCTCGTTCACCCGGTTAGCTAATCCTGAGGCCATGGGTTCGAACTCCTGGCGAGGCGTTTGTTCTTGAGTGACAAGTGGACGACAATACACTCAAAGCCATTTATCATGCACCTCGAACTCGGACTTATTTGCGGAAAATGTCAGTTGCTTGCGGAGGAGCTGGTTAGTACTGGTTGGTAACCTAGGAGTATTGTTTAGGTCAAGTTAATGCCGTATATAACAGAACTCTCGGCAATAGAAACATAATTTACTTTGTTAAAGTGGACACAGTGTGAAGTTAAACCCCCAGTTTTTTACTGATAGTTCCATGGCTGTAAAATCGCTATGCGGTTACTATATTGTTTTAGAAGCATTTTAAGATCATCTGACATTATGTGCATTTCCTAGACCGGATATATTATTTGTGTTCTTTCACCCTTTCGGCGGCCTGCGGCCATTTGGTTTCTTAGCTTTCCTCGTGGTGTATATCATCCATTTCCCCCCTTCTGTCCCCTTTACTTTTCCATGGCTGTTTTTAATTGTCAGCCATTCCTTAAAAAAATCCCATTCCCATTGATGTTTGCCCTTATTCCTCCTCAATCCCTTATGTTTCCCTGGTTCTCTGTGGGGAGGCATTGCCATATGCATATGTGGCGTTCCCTGTTACAATTTAATCCTCGTAATACGGCTTAGTCAGAGTTCAAAAAAATTGTAGAACAATGCAACCTCTCTAGAGCGGCCCTCTCTTCAACTACGAGTTTCCTGTAGGAAATAATTACAACATAATGCTCTTCACACCAACAACCTCTAACCAACAGCCGAAATTAGCAATGCTAGTATCCTGAGGCTTTAGCTCTGTGTAGTTGCGATGAAGTTTCTCATTTTAAAACCCTATCACAGGTCACAGAAAAAACTCAAAATAAACAAAAGATGTTTTTAATGATAAATGACAAGCAAAGGTTTAGAAACGATTGAACTTTTTCTATATTCTTCTCTTATCGTGTCGAAATTGATAAAATTGCGTGGGGGTATTGACCACATTAATATATTACAAACAAAATACTTTTAAGGAGGAAGTGTTCCTCATAGTATGCACTGTCCAATGAAATCACTCGGGTCAAAAACAAAATGTACATTAAATCCAATTTATCTTTAAAGGAAAATATATTTGGACAGTAAATGAACGATTTTCATCGTTTTACAATTGAGCAATCACATGAGATGTCAAAGTAACACAAAATCATGTATAAATCCTACATCAATTTGATTTTATAGAAAGTTTATTATGTTCGATATTTCATACGACTATACACTCAAATACCTCACATTTTTAACCGACATAAGCCCAAACTTCAGGATTTCTATCAAACAAAACATCTGCTTATGAAGATTATGATCAAAATGAATAAACAACCGCAACGTAAGATGAGCAATAAGACAAGTGCTTCGATGTATTATGATTAGGATATATATATTCTTGCGTATAAACACAACAAAACGGCGATGTATTTTTGACCATTTGGTAATGGGAATTGTATTCAAGCGACGATAAAGCTGGCTATGTTATGCAATTTTAACCCGAAATAAACCTCCGAAACTGTAGCAATGCGTTGAAAATTTTCAAATTAAACTATTTGTTTGCCTGCGTTTATCTAATGTATACTTATTCCACCAGTGAAATTTCCAGATTTGAAACTAGCTGGAACAAGTTCGCTATCAGCCTGTATGTCGAGGAGCAGATTTTCAGTCTTCCGGGTAGAATCCGTGTAGCTATCACGCGAAGTTTATAAATGCGTCAGTGGCTTCAGGTTGTCACTGCACATACGAGATAACATTTTAGGAACATATAAGATTTATTGATAGGGTACACTTTACGATAAATGAATTATTTATGCGCGTGGTTGAATTCTTGTAGTTCCTAAACCGCGCAGTTGTCGGCATAGCGAGACTCGAACCATGGGCTCGCTGGCCGGGTTGTGCTTACTACTTTGCATGAGTATATCCGGGAGTGTTGGGTTGTACTTCGAAGATGGGTTCGATCATCACTATACCTACTCCTCTGAGTCGGACATTCTTGGCATGCATAACATCACAACGATAATAAAGGTAAAATTATTCACATGGCTTCGAATTGATGTAATATTTAATCACTGTTTGTAAAATTATTACTATTTGATTCTATAAAAGTGTGTCACATCATAATGCTACTGTCAAAACATAGTTTGTATGAATGAAATGGTAGCGTGAGTCTAATGCAGTAACGTGGATTGATATATGCAGATTTATTTAGGCAAAAATTGTAAACTAAAATCATTTAAAAGCAGGAAAATGGTTCGTGTATTTTCTATACCTCACAAAATGTGAACAATTAGATCTAATCTCAGATAAAAGTCCATAGTAGGGACAAATAACGTACACTTTGTTTAAACTCTTTATTATTTAATATTTCGCCTAAAAAGGCTTTATCAAAATCATGAAACTGTCTTTTCAAACTACATTGTCATCTTTCTTACACAATACATGAAACACATATAATATATAATATGTTTTTCATATATTGTATAGAAAAATACATGAGCCATTTTCCTGCTTTTTCATGATTTTAGTTTTCCATTTTTGCGAAAATATATCTGCATTATGGTGTGACACAATTTTATACAGTCAAATAGTACTACTATAATGTTTTCTTTTCATGTTGTATCTATTAGATGGCCATGTTATCATAAATAAGTTTATATTTTAGTACATTTAATAATGGGGGATCGCTAAATTTTCATCGACTGACTTTTAGGATACAAGAAAAATATTTGACACGATATTATTGCATATGTATGCAACATGTATGCTAAATTTCCTGACAATCGACAAGTATTTTCATAAAGATGAGTTTCAAAAATAATAAAATGATATTGAAAGAAGTATGGTTTGTAAAATAATGTGCGTTTTAAATGTACTGAGTAAATATGCAAATATCAGTTAATGTACAAAGCCATATTCTTTTAATAACGCAGGAATGCAAAACTAGCGTATAAAACTTGACATCGATATTGAAACTTATTGACGGACATCTTTATTTAGTATATTATGATAATTTACTTAATTCATAAAAAAATAAGTAAGTTTTACAATTTTTCCACAATCAATGTTCGTAGATCTAGTTACACTTATATTGCACTTTCTACAATCAATGTTTGTAGATCTAGTTACACTTATATTGCACTTTCCAAATAACAAGCCTGTGTCGGCATCCTTACAGAAATTAATGACTTTGGCGTATGATTCATCGGCCTTAGGGTTTACTTGTCTATGCCGTAGTTTGCATTAATACGGAAGGCCTACAGTGCCTTCACATTCATATATCAAAGTTCACGACTTCACCGTGTACGACTCTAGGCACGATTTCATTGTTAAAACGTACAAACGCTTTTCTTGAAATAGAAAAACACCGACCTATCGTATTTCACATTAATGTTATCTAGAACATTTCATACAAGTGATTCAGTGACGTACCTGATTTTACGCGTGTCGATATAGGCATCTGTCAATTCAGCATTGAAGTGATTGTAAACTAATGTCTTTGTCAATTTTCTGTTCAGTTTCGTATCCGACATGTTAATGAAACAGATGGCCGTGAATCATTGAACAAGCTTATGGTGGACAGTTTTGTCCAGAGATCTGAACATGGATATGGTAAGTTTAACTGTACGTCCAATGTATACAGTGAAACATCAATAACAAGACCACCCTTGTCTCTGGTGGAAGTCGGTTTCAGTCGTGGTCTGATTATCGAGTTGAAAGAAGTGGTCTTAATTTAGTGGTGGTCTTGAGTGAAGTTTAATGTTTACATTTCAGTTGAGAATTGAAACTTTTGTTTTGAGCTAATATTATGATCAAAGCTTTTTGCGGAGAAAAATATATGGAAACCTCAATAATAAGACATTTGATATATATATCTATGGACTGAAACTTTTGACCTTAAACTTATAAGAAACCGGTAGCTGAACATAAATATCTTTATTTATCGGATTTGTTTTTATATCTACGTAGCAGTTATTGTGTCCTAACAAATGCGACAAGGCTACACTTATCTACGAAGCAGTTATCGAAGATAATACTTTAATATACTTGGAACTTAGATATGGTTACGGTTTAAAATACTTCAAAACCTAGGCATAACTACCAACATAAACAGAAAGGGTTGCTTAACCAGTTGAAAATGAAATAACACAAATTCGTTTTGTTGTAAGCAGATGGCTTACAGATGGCAGTGACAAATTGGTTGAGGAGCATTGCATTTGATGGCAAAACTGTACAAAGTCAATACATAGAAGCAAAAATCATTACATTTTATCAATTAATCAAAGAAATTGATGGACATACAAGGAAGCGATGAAAAATTAATAGTTTACATAAAAGTTGCGATAATAGGGCAGATTAGGACTATCAGCAATCGTATGTTAATAATGATCATGAGGGTTGAATATTTTAAGAAGGTCCTTGTTGGGCCGACTTTATCTTTATGTTGTATTTTTTCATTAACATACGATGACATGCATATTAAAACTCGAATCGATCATTTGAAATGATAATGTCTGGATATTAAAGAGAAGACATGTGACAGTTTTATCAGTTAAAGTTTACAGTTGCATATCGAACATTTTGTAAACCTCATGATATAAAATATTTGAAAGACAAGCGTGAAAAAAACTTTGATCATTTAGATATATTTACAAAACCCTGATTACATTACGACAAATGTCAATATATACTGGTCAAAACAGCTGACCCGCCATTTTGTATTTCGAGAATCTGCACAATATTAGGACAAAATGATCAAATACGAGGAACTTGAATTTGGCAAGTTAGTTCGATCTTTTTCGGTAGTTGATTTCTTTTAATCAGATATGTTTTAGCTCATTGTACACATAATGAAAATCAGGGGAATATATTTTGGAAACTATGTAAAGTACATCTGATCAGTATATTATTCTTGTGAACTACTGTTTCTCAACATAAAGTTATTGGTAAATCCACCCGGCAACACATGTATACGAAAGTTGTTACGTAATATATTTTTGTCAAATGACCAACAACTCCTAACATTGATTATAAGAATATTCAAAAATAAATGAATAATGTATAACCCAAACGAGTTAATTTGACAATTGTTGATATACAATTAATGTTTATATACCACGGTGGTAACGGGGACCATGTACTTATCATTTAAAAAAGCAAACTGTACAGCATGTTAAGTTTGGATGGCTCCTTAATATACAGATATTGCAAATAAAAACTACACATTTTAAAAAAGTCAGTTTATCCGTTTGGTTCATAGATGTGTGCTTTTGGTTACTACGACACTTTTATAACGCATGTACTTTAATATAGGTTTATCGAAAATACATATATGTGTTTATATTTCAGTTGTTGACAATCCCCTGCACTGGAACTTCAGAGAGAAGTAACTGTGGTTTTGTTGCATTTAAATCATTGCATGTAATACATTGCTTTTTGTCAACATTTTACAACGGAAACTACGCTACAACGGGTACAAAATGCATGTAAGGCGCTCATATGTGTAGTTTGGCACATCCAAAATATATTATCCCGTCTCCCGTTGGCGAGTGGTTAAAACATCTACCCTGGTAGCTGGGGGTCGATGGTTCGAATCCTGCTAAGGGTCCATTCCGGTTTGCCTGTTGAGCCTCCAGCTAGTTAAATAATTGTTATCGTTTGCCACCTGTCGCGTAGCTGACACGAAAGGCTATACTCGGGAAATGAATGTGCTGAGAAAGAGAGTGTCTCAATAGATATTATTTTAATTTCTATTTGTCTTTATTTTAAATTCCATTTCCATATCACTAGTATTTAAGATTGTGTTTGATTATTAACTTTATTTTTCCGGTTGACCTTTCCTTATGTTATTGATTCGATATTTTATGATTAATTCGCATTCTGATGTTAATAATTTAGTTGCTGGATTATGCACAGTGTGTCTGTTGTAAAATACATAATGGCTAATTGCTTTAAATTATTAGTTACTGCATATTTAGTTAATTAATGTGTATGTGTTGGACAACGTTGACCATATAGCGATTGATTGTGGGGTTAGCTAGCTGTTAAATCGATTTAAACCCACACTATTTTTACAGTTCCAAGGCTATAAATCGCTGTATGGTTACTATTTCTATTTGTGTTTTAGATGTATGTTAAATTTCCCTTTCCCCTTTGCAGTTATTTCAATTTGTATAGTGTTCATGGTATTATCGCCCCATATTCGGCCTATTGTTGCCAACTGTCTTGACTTGCCCTGTGATGTGTTCCATCCATAAAATTCGCTTTTCCCCTACGTATGTACCCTTGAACCTTCTCAAATGTCTTATGTTTTATGGATTGTTGCTTCCCGGAGGTCTGTGTGGAGAGACACTGTCTTATGTATGTGGCGTTCCTTCTAGCAACTTATTCTAATATCTAAGTTTTAATCAAAGCCTAACCATACATATGTATTATACATCTGCAAACAAAGAATCGTCAAAATCATTACAATTGATAAAATGCACGTTGTAATTAATTATCTATTTCAGATTTTATTTCACCGTCGGTAAAGATGGACTTGTCTCACTTGTCCATTTTCATCCAGAAGAGATGTATGAAATCCTTACCATGAAAAAAGTACTAGCCAGTACTTTGTCAGTTAAAGTGAAGGTAAATATTGTTTGAATTATATCTGCCTCGCGAAGTTGAAAGACCTTGTGTGTTAGCATTCGTTGAATCAATTGATCCGCATTACAAATAAAACATATTTTTTTGTCAGATTGAAGACAGTAATCGATGGACGTTTTCTTCACACGAAGAGGATCACGCTGGTGAGTGCATTTGTATGCCGACTAGTTATGAAACGTTTTGTACATTATATATGTGTTATATACATCGAGTATCATCATAATGTTTGATATTTAAACGTCGCCCAGAATGAACTATGACAGTATTACCCAATTGTATTCATGGGTTGCGATTCCATAATCATCTGACAATATTTCCAGACGAACCATAGTAGATGAACGTATGAGCATATTAGATATATTTAAAGCAACAATTCAGCACTTGGAAAATACTACTCACCAAACAGTTTGATTCCCTACTTTTTAACTCCAAATGTTTTATTAACATTTACATAATGTTTTTTCAAGGACATATGGAGCACAATTACGAGGTATCACGTGCATCAGACGGACTCAAATTTGTTCGCGTCCATAAAAGTTTAAAAGATGTCCACAGACTTCATACAAAGGTACTGTGAATGTTTCTCTTACATAAACACTGGGTCTGACAAATTTCGCCGGTAGCATTTATAGAGAGGTAGAGTGTTTGATTCCTGATCTGACAAAATATCACATATGGCGAGGTTCAATCACGAATTTCACAATTTCTGAATTTGGCGTGAGTACTGGTTGGTAATCCATGTAGCAGTCATTGCCAGTGATTACTTTAGTTGACATCTTGTTTCACAATCTTTCGTCGACCAGATCCTTGCGCCTCTTGTCCCTTACGTATGTACCCTTGAACCTCCTCAACTGCCTTATGTTTTATGGATTGCTGTTTTCCCGGAGGTCTTTGTGGTGAGGCTTATGTATGTGACGTTCACTGTGGCACATTTTTCTCTCGCTTTTATGTAATATGAATAAAAGCATAAACAGTAAGCATTGATGTCTGTTGTTTTATATTATAGACAATTCATTTAGATGTGAAAGGAACTCCACTGTCTGTTGATGCCATCGATAACATTACTTTGAGACATTCGCCGACAAAAGTAAAAAGGTAGGAAACCGATTGTTAAATCGTCAGATGACCCTCGTGGTCAAATGTTTATGGTCGATTTATTCAAATCACTTGTCCATCAACAGTTGAGGGTTCGAATTCCATCCCAAATAAAACTAGTAAACGAGGAAGCCATGCAAATGGCTAACGGAAAATCTGTAGCTCTAAACTGGTCGTCTTCCTTCATCCTTATACCTGAATTAGTCACTACAAGACTCAGACTGTTTATTTGACTTAAAGCCTCCTAACAAACATGACATTATAATCTTAAGTTGTCACGATGTTCTCAATAAAATATGAGATCGTGTGCTGTAGAATTGTATAGTTCATGAAATCATGTTACCAATGTTATTTGGTTACCAGCGTTATATGGTGACATCGCCTGGGAAATATCAGATAAAGCGGGCAGGATTAGGATGACAAATTTATGTGAATTAAAGAACTGTTTTAAGATATTTGTGCCCATGTTAATAACAACACGGATATCGGTGGAACCGAAGGATGCTGCCCGAAGTATTGTTATAACTGTGAACAAGACACTAATTGGAAAATCTCACTTTGTTCATGGTAAAAATCTTAATGTTATTTGCAGTTTTGTTGAATTCCAGTCAGTAGTTTCTAAAAAGTAGTCCGGACGAGAATGGTACCATATATACTATATGTGGCATAATCAAAGGGCCATAACTGCGTGAAAAATAGTAAAACCAAAACCGTGTGATAATATGCGCATCTCCTTTTAATAGTGCAGCTTCTCATGAAGTTGTGTTGAATTCCAGTCAGTAGTTTCTGAGTAGTAGTCCGGACAAGAAAAGTGAAACGGACGGAAGGACGGACGTACAGAAAGACGGACGGACGGACGGACGAAGCGGTGACTATATGCCCCCCTTCGGGAACGGGGAGCATACTAAATTAATGTAAGATGTTTTAGATGTACTATATTATGTACAGTACTGTATATATATAACATACATATACATTTGTACTTACAGAAACTCAACAGAAGGTTTCAATGAAATTGAAGATCAGCATATTGGAGGTAATATTGTCACATTATTTAATATGAAAACTGACAAATGCGTTAATTTATATACCCAGTAATTGGTGTTTAAGCATATTTAGATTTATCAAAAAGATATGCTGATGAATCTAGTCTTTCTTGTCTTCTTGTGTTGCGCAATAAATTTCTTCTATCTAGCATCAAGATGAAAGATGGTCTTTAAATTAAGACATTTAAACAAAAATGTAACTTCTTGAAACTTTCCGGATAACCCCTGTTATATTTACTTCAGCGCTTTACTGTTTTAAGCCTCATTGTGAGTTCTTGCTTAATGCAATTTAACTATGTTTTGTCTGTTGCTTCTTCGACCATTCTGAAATGTATGCATATAGTATATTTTCAATTTGTAGGTTCTATTAGTTTTTTACACTTTGAAAATGGACCTTAAAATACGTTCTGGCTCATTTATAAAAAGGTAAATATGAGTTGGACCATCGATTTCATCAATGCGTTATTGATAACAGTGGCGTAACGGGGTTTTTCCTTACGTTATTCGTAATTGTAACCGAAATGTTTTAACAACAAATATATATAGCATGTACTTGTCAACAATTGAAATAGGTTATCTACGATAAAAGAAGTCGTATTTCTTGAAGAAGCGATACATGAATACAATGATATGAGATCTGTCTGCATGTATTGTTTTCATGTATTTCAGAATTTCCAAAGATAGGATCTATATCACGTAGCAAAGTGAAAATGACGCTAAAAAGGTATGGTATTTGATGTACTATTCATTTTCAGAAGCAACCCTAATGGCGTAGCAGAAATCACTGTGAATGTAAACGATTAATCGTTCGAGCATGCGGTTATCAGTTTAGTAAAATAACTAAACCAGTTAATAGTTAATAGTTTTATGAATATATCTATTATTAAAAATTCGAAGAAATCTTGAAAGGCATCCGTAGTCACAATCGCAAAACTTTGTCCCTGAAAGGTGTTAATTGTCGTTTATTTCAAATTGCAGTCGGAAAACATGTTCGGGTGTTGGCATATTTAAATAGACAGCTATATGATGTTGTTATTGTATTGAACTTCGTGTTTTAACATTGCTGAATTCGGAAAGATTGTAACTGTCTGTTCAATTAAATGTGATTTGGAATAATTCCATTTATCATAAATCATATTATAAACGTTAGAAATAAAAATATGTTTTGTTCCAAAAATAATTGAAACTAGAGCTATCACTGAAGGTGATTAATACCCCCACAATACCGCTTTGTCAGACATATTTTGATAAATTCAAAGATGGCCGCCAGTCAAGACAATGAAATTATCTATCACTATCTATCACTACAGGACCACAATCAGAATGTGCCGACAATATACACAACTAGGCTTGGTAGAAATAATTCATGGAAAACCATGTTATGTGAAATGACGGAACAAGTGGTGATTCCCATATAGCCCCCATTGCATATTTTGAAGTGGGGTTATAATAAGAATTGTGTACATTTTAATATTTCGGAGGTGATATGAATACCACAGTATGGGAGTCAGGTCAAAATCAATAAAATAGAAAAAATGAACAGTAATATATAGCACTTTGTCACAAAGAAATATAATGATACATTCGACTAGAGTATGAACTAGTAACACCAATATATTTGATTTTAACTCCCAAGATCTGAACATTTTGCATTCAAATTCGAACAAATATAGCAACAAAGCGTATTAAATTGATACAATTTATATTCGCAATCAAGACATTTTGTTCCATTGTCCTTGACTGCAGTTTCACAGATTTAATCAAATAATCAAACTACCTGGATATAACATTATATTATGCCTTATTTCAATGGATTTTAAAAGTAATCCCGTTATTTTCACTGAAAGGCGAGTCTTCAACAACAAAAACAAACCATTTGCTAGTATCTGAATGTAATAAACCAAAAATGCTGCCAACAGAACAGTAAGAACTAATCAACAGTTCCTGTGAAATAAAAAACTGAACTTGTATAGAATTGCTGACAAAAAGCTGGGCAAAATGGAACTAAATCAATGCAAAATATATCAAACAATATGCTAGAAATAACAGTTATTTTCACAGAAAGATAAGTCGTTTACAACTAAAAACAAACCATTTGCTAGTAAGTGAAAGTAAGAGAAACTATTTTTAGTAACAGTGACCTTGACCTTGGCCCCACCAGCCCCAATATCGAACTTGACCTGTATCTTCTGATGTTACACCTGTGTACCAAAAATTTTTCAAATCTGTCTAGCCTTTCATGAGTTATCGTCCGGAAACCATGAAAACCGACAGACCGACCGACCGACCGACAGACAGACAGACCGACCGACCGACAGACCGACCGACCGACAAGCTCACTCCTATACACCCCCTCAAACTTCGTTTGTGGGGGTATAATGATTGATATTGCTTTTGTTTTTATGATTTATGTTCTGCATTAAGCAGAAATAAAACACTTTTCGAACGTGTGAGAATATACGTCTAGTTTTCCTGTGCCATGGTAAAAAATATACGCGACAAAATACAAAACACGTAACGAACGTCATGTTCGGTTAACCGTTCGAAAGATTAATCAACATAACCTATATTGACTTCTCTAATTTAAATACATGTTTACTACGAAACCTGTGAAAACAGCAAAATCATATAAAATATATGTAAGATATCATGTGTATCATTGGTAAAAGCACAAGGAGATAGTAAAAATGCAAACAAGTAAACAAAAAGGGGCAAAAGTGACAGGGTACAAACATATGTATATAAGTATTGGTAACTTACACTTCAAGAAGTTGCAGTTTAAATGTTCATATTTAGTCTCCTCTACGTAAATGCATATGTTATACATTCAGCAAACACAACGAACAAGGAACACATAATGTAGATGACTTACACAGAGATACTCTAACAGTTCGACAGGTAATTTGATTATATAATCAAATATATAATCCCTTGGTTAGGGACTGTTGTCGACAATAGTGTTATATCAGAGATTCTTCCAGATGGGTACAGCTTCTGTCATGTCTCCAGATCGGAGCAGAGGGGTGGTGGTGTTGGACTTGTATACCGCAAAACCATTGATGTAAAGTCTGTAAAATCAACTTCACAGTTAACTCATTTTGAGCATATGGAATGCGACATTAGCACCAATAGCTTTCATTTTCGACTGTGTGCATTATACAGACCTCCTGTGTCAAAGGGCAATAGTTTTCATATTGCAACATTCTTTGAGGAATGGTCATCTTATTTAGATGAACAAGCTTTGATTCCAGAAGAAATCATGCTCACAGGTGATCTCAACTTTCATCTCGATGACTCCACCAACATCGACGGTCAGAAGTTCCTTGAGACTCTTGAAGTGCATGGGTTATCTCAACATGTAGTTGGTGCAACGCACAATCGTGGTCACACTCTGGATGTACTGATAACCAGACAGAGTAGCTGTATTCTCAAAGAAACTCCCGTGATAGAGGATCCTGGCCTATTTGACTCGAAGGGAAACCCATCTGGTGATCATCTTGCTATATACACCCGTCTCCAATTCCAAAAGCCAAAGAAGGAACGTAAAACTGTATCTTTTCGTGCATTTCGTAACATATCAATCGAGGACCTTCTTAAAGATATAAGCGATTCACAAACTTTGCAGAACATAGAAGGTACTACAGAGGAACTTGTAGAGAGGTATAATACAGGCCTTCAGGAGCTGTTAGATAAACATGCTCCACTACAGACCAAAGAGATAACTGTCAGACCCAACACACCATGGTATGATGATAAACTCCATGCTGCTAAAAGGAATCGTCGTAAGGCTGAGAGAAAGATGCGCAAAACAAATTTGACTGTTCATAAAGAGATATACCAGGACGCTTGTACTAACTATAACAAACTCATGTTACAGTCCAAAAAGGATTATTATTCATCCAAACTCGAAGAAAACAGCAACGACCGGCGTCAGCTCTTCAAACTCACAAACATGCTCATGGGTTGTAAGCGAGAGACGGTATTACCATCCACGGTTAATGACAAATCTTTGGCAGATAAGTTTTCTGACTTTTTCATTGGGAAAATTGTCAGTATTCGTAACCAGCTGAGTGAGGGTCAGGTTGACAATGATGTCCTTCGGGCCGATGTTAAGTTTTGTGGAGAGCCCATGGTAACCCTGGCTCCTGTTACATTGGACGAGGTAAAGAAGATCATCATACATGCATCTACAAAGTCATGTGAATTAGACCCAATTCCAACATTTCTTTTGAAGCCCTGCCTTGATAGTCTCCTTCCAATCATCACTGCTACAATAAATCAATCTTTGTTGAAATCTGAAGTGCCTACCCAATTTAAGCAGGCAATTGTGCGACCACTTTTAAAGAAACCTGGGTTAGATCAAGACGTGTTTAAAAACTATAGACCAGTCTCCAACCTCCCTTTTCTGTCTAAAGTGCTTGAAAAGGTCGTAGCAAAACGACTAGAGGGTCACTTGGACACTAATAAACTACATGATGATCTGCAATCTGCCTACCGTGCACGACATTCAACAGAGACGGCATTACTGCGAGTCCATCAAGATATAGCGGCCGCACTTGACAACAACTCCTGTGTGGTTCTGATTATGCTTGATTTGTCGGCAGCCTTTGACGTCATTGACCATCCTATCCTTCTTAAACGCTTGGAACATTCATACGGAATATCTGGCTCTGCCCTGCTCTGGTTTCATTCTTATGTGAGTAATAGGTCCCAACGTGTAGCAGTTCGGTCTGCTGTCTCTGATGAAACCTCTCTACATTTTGGCGTCCCACAGGGCTCGGTCCTTGGACCAAGGAAGTACTGTATGTTCTCCAAACCAATAGGTGATATATGCAAGAGCCATAACATGTTACACCACGGCTATGCAGATGATACCCAAAGCTACCTAGTCATCAAATCAAAAGACAGTTGGACTAGTGTAGTACCAGCACTTGAAGCCTGCCTGTCAGACATCAGTTCCTGGATGCGTTTGAACATGCTAAAGATCAACCAGGATAAAACGGAACTTATCATCTTTGCACCAAAACATCAAGTCAAGGATTTTTCTGACTGCAAATTACAATTTGACGGAACAATTGTCCATGAATCATCATTTGTGAAAAATTTAGGTGCCTTCTTTGATAAAACTCTAAGCATGGACAAACAAGCTAATGCAATATCCAAATCTTGCTTCTTCCATTTGCGAAACATCGGGCGGATTAGGCCATTCATTACTGTAAATGCCTGCAAAACACTTGTGAATTCCCTTGTGACCTCTCGACTGGACTATGCCAATGTTTTGTTATGTGGTGCCAACACCAAGGTAGTGGGCAAGCTGCAGCGCATCCAGAACACTGCTGCTCGCTTGATCACACTAACAAAAAAGCGTGAGCACATTACACCGATCCTACATTCACTGCACTGGCTTCCGGTGCCGTACAGAGTACAGTATAAGGTCATGCTATACACATTTAAGATCAGACAAGAACTTGCTCCTGTTTACATGACTGGGTTGATTAGTGAGTACCAACCAACAAGATCTCTGAGATCAGACTCAGCCAAGTTATTGAACATTCCACGAACAAAAACTAAGACCTATGGTGAAAGGCGATTTGACAAATGTGCAGCCACCCTGTGGAACAACCTGCCAGTAGAAATAAAAAACATTGACTCTCTGCCGGTTTTCAAAAAGTCAATAAAAACTCACCTGTTTAAAATAGCATATAAGTGATATTTAGACACAGTTCGCGTGTAAAGCGCTTAGAGACTTGTTTTATAAGGCGCTATATAAATATTTTTATTATTTATAATACATGTGATGTGTTACTTGTTTCAACACTAATGTAGTAACATGTTGTGGTCAGCTGACTCAATCAGAGTTTATGGTTTCCAAATGAGTACTTATTGCTGTTTCGACAGCAAATGACATGTTCCCTACATGAATTCAAGGTAGAGAATCAGCGAATAAAGATAAACAAAAAAATCGTTTACCAGTTTTCAAACCCATGATCTCCATTACTTCATACTCAGTGATATCGGTGATTGGTAACGAGTCAATTGTCTAACAGGACGCTACGAGGACAACTTCCTTGGTGAATATGCACAGAATATGCTCTCATAAAGTATACTTTCAATATATTATATTAATAAAATATCTACATTGTCAATTTTGATTCGTGGATATAATATCTTAATTTCTGAATAAATATTCATATCTACTAAACTATCATTATAATTAGTCAACTTTAAGGTGAACATAGTTCTGAAATTTGCCTAATTTATTGTTCTTCATACTATATCCAAAACGAATATGTATCCATCCCAATTTCATGAGTGAAACCACGCAGCACTCCTTACATCAACATGAAAAGGAACTGCTCAATGCAGTTACATCGTGTACATGCAATTTATTGTGTATTTCAGAGACCTGAAGTAAAAGTTGGTATTCAAAGCGTGGAGACAGAAATCAACAAATATTTACAATGCGTGCATTCCATTCAAAACAAATGTATGTATAGTAACAATTTAATACTGTTTATTAACCTATCAATGCTTACAAAAAGGGCGCCATCATAGAACAATAGACGGTTGTGATGAAAATACTTAATTAACTGTTTTTTTCGATTGACATTAAAATATTCATATTTAATTCAATTCATACAAGGACGCTGTAGTATCGAGGGCGCTCTGTGACTAAATGGTAAAGAGAATGTTGAAACAATCACTTTATGCCTGATTATGTTGCAAACAAGTAAAATAGAATTGCGTGACAAAACAAGGAGCCTTGTAAATGGGTTGATTTTTTCAGATGATAGAAACAGGACAGAGTGCGTGTATAATTTGCGAAACCTTGTCTATTCATTGAAAAAAGACGATTTTGTCAGTCTTGCCTCGGAAGCACTTACCCGAAAATGTAATCCAAAAGACACGTTATGTGTGGATGAGAGAAATCTCTTCATAGACCTAGTTGCTAGAGAAGGTAGTGCTGATGCGCAACTATTGGTCATAGATACAATAATGAGGAATCCAAACGTAACAGAAGAAGATTTGAGAAGGTGTTTGTTTCATGCCATTGCTCTGGAGTCGCCAGAACTTGTAAGTATAGAACTTATCATTGGAGCATGTCTGTCGGCTGGGTTTCGCCACGTTTCTTCTTTATATTGACGTCATTTGGCACTTTAAAGAAAACTTTTCTCTCCATCATGCTGTTTTATAGCACATCTTAATACTCATTTGGTACAGACGTAATTTTGTTTAATTTTCTTAATATATATAATTTTAATGGTTATTTATATTTGTCCTTATTTTTAATTCCATTTCCCTATCACTTGTATATAGGATTTTGTTAAATTGTTAACTACATATTTCCGGTTGCTTTATGGTTATTATGCATTCTGATGTTAATAATTTAGTAACTTGGAGCAAGATCAATATAAGGTTGCTTGTTCCTTTGTGCTGACTAATGTACAGTGCGTCTGCTGCTATGTACGTAATATGGTTAATTGCTTTTAATGATTAATGACTGCCTACTTAGTCAATGTATGTATATATGTTGGTTATCAATGACCATATAGCGATTAAAAGTGTGAGATTAGCTAGCTTTTAAATCGACTGAAACAATAGTTCGACGGCTGTAAATCGCTGTGTGGTTGTTATTTCTAATTGTGTTTTAAATGTATGTTAAATTTCCCTTTCCCTCAGCAAATATTTCACTTTGTAAAGTGTTCATGTTATTATCTCCCCACTTTCGGCCTATTGTTGCCAGCTGTCTTGACTAAATTCCTCTCCTCTTCGATTCTTCTAGTTATTTATTATGATCGACCAGGCTATACCTTGCGCCCATGTTCCCTTACGTATGTACCCTTGAACCTCCTCAAATGCCTTACATTTTATGGAGTGTTGCTTCCCGGAAGTCTGTGTGGAGAGGCACTGTCTTATGTTTGTGGCGTTCCCTGTAGCAACTTTTTCTCTCTCTGTGTCCTCTGTCGCAATCGAAACATACGCAGACCAACCCATATCCTCGTACAAGTACCAGTTGTCGATCAGTACGCATCTCAATAATCGGAATAATGCGTGAATTAATGCTTGTCATTTGCCCATATTTTTCAAATACATTTGGCATGCTATACCCCTATTGAAAAGGTTTTCTTTATAATCAACAGCATGATCTGCAAACATTGTTTTAGTATCATATATACTGGTCAAAAGAGTTAACCTGCCATTATGTATGTTGAAAGTATTTTATGACAGAATGATCTTACACGAATCATGTGGTTGTGAAAGACAGACAGGTTTATGTAGACATTTTCGATAGTTCGCTTCATGATATATAGCTTACCACAATCAAAATCAACAGAGTATCCAATGTTATGCTTAGAAACTATGGGGAATAATGCTTGACCCGTGTATGTAATATATGTACATATGCCTGCTTGTATTGTAATTAATTGGGAAAAGTACTTAAATTGATGCTATTTCACAGAAAAGTTTGTTTTTGTTTTTAAACATACAATGCATTTATTGTTATATTTATACATTGTTTATTGAAGTAACTACACTCATTATGGACAGAAGAATGTCATTTTCAATATATGCATTGTCGATCTTAATTAAAGACAGTTTTCATATAACTCTGTTTCCTATAGAAATTATCCAGTGGACGATTAAACGTTTTTTTTATCACAATCTACAAAATATGCTGACAAGTTTTATAGATTACAAACTTTAGGCATTTAGTCGTCTGTGCTTTAATATAGATTATCTTTTTGAAGGGATTGGTACGGCATGTAGAACAACTGTGCTTTGAAGGTGACACCGGACCAGGAGGTAAAACTCTGATAATAAAACAGATAACTAATATTCTTGACACTCACCTTCTTGTTTACACAGAGGAAGAAAGTCAATAAATTTATCATTTTTCTAAATTTAAGCTTGCAACAGATTCAGTTCAATTGTTTATAATATGTCCTGTCTTTACTTCAATTGCATTTTAAGATAATTCAAGTTGTTTGTTGTAACTCGCACTATTCCGGCGTTTTTTTATAAATTTTACGACTAATCGTCTGTTGTCTTACAAAGTAAATACATTTTTGTCAATGCTTAATAATTTGAAAAACTTATCACCACAACAATTTTCCAGTAGTTCGTTCCCTCGATGTATGTTATCTTAACAAAGTTCAGGGGTTATTGTTACTAATCTATAGGAATTGTGTGTCCTCAGATTGAGATAAGGGCTGTATCATATGCATTTGTTTTAATTTATTCAATTATAGGCTTTGGTTTTACAACACAGTATAAACTGTTTACAGCAGTACCCTTAGGTTGTTCGGCTGCTATAGAGAGGTTGTTCCTCTAGAAAGGTTATAATGGTAGTAATTTTATAAATATAGGATATATAGTAATGATGTTGAATACATGTTGTTGCTTAAGATATTGCAGTGTAATTAAAGAAAGTGACCATGTCTAAGCATACAATAAAATCAATTTAAATACCACCTCAATAATAAGACCAGCTCAATAATAAGACCACATCAGTAATAAGATCACCTCAAAATTGAGACCACATTTTTCAAGTCAAATTTCGTTTTGCTCTTTATTCAACCTCAATATTTAGACCACCTTAATATAAGACCAGTTTTCAATGGTCCAAAGGAAGGTCTTGTTATTGAGTTTTTTTACTGTATTTGAAAGTCTCAGGTACAGATTCTTCTTTCACACACATATTTGTATATCTCTTACATTATACAGAAACTCCAGGACTTTCCAAAACTCGAAAACGTGCCTGTCTCTCACTTGGAGCAATGGCTAAATCCCTGCATGCCCGGAACGTGACGGAATCTGATAAGATTGTAGAACGAATAGAAAATTGGCTTGATCATCATGACGAAAGTAATAACACATAATAAACGTGTTACTATAAGAAATATGTCCACTTAATTTCCGCAGTCAGCAAAACAGTGTTGTACATAGAGGTAGAATTACGACAACAGACTGACATGCGCATGGTATATTTAGGCTTACCTTCAATATTTATACGGGATGAAATAATTATACAAGGGTTGTTGTAATACACTCCACATTTAATTGTTTTGTATAAACCTGCATTGTTTCTCTTCCCTTGTAGTAGCATTTATCATATTCCAGATCTATGGGGGTGACCATTTTGTGATTTTTGAAAACAAAATATTATAATGTTTTACGCTGTATTAATTTGTCGTATGATACATATTTGTACTTTACATTTAGCGAGATCGATGGATATCGTCAAACCACGACAACGCCGTTCAATTCTTCAACACGATACACCGGCACATAGGCACATAGAAACAAAGATGGTGTTGATACAATCACTAGGGAATGCTGGGAAACAGAGATCCTTGCGTCACATAAGATCCTACATGGAACCTAATGTTGGGGTCACAGCGTAGAGAAGGGCTGCAATCCACAGCTTGAGACACTTTCCTTGTAATGAGGTATTTACAAACTACAAAATGATTATTACAACAGGAAGTGATGTATGAAATGTGCCTAATGCCATTCAACACTTGTGGCTTTGCTCTTGAAACACATCCGTTGCAATATATTACCTAGCCATAAGCAATTTATTTACTAAGAAATGGTACACAAATGAATGAAGAAAAATCGTATAAAATAACCCCCCCCCCCCCAAGCACAAAATAACATGAGACATACATCTACAAGTAAGCAAATACAAAAAAGACAAAAGGGTACAAAACAGAAAGTCTACTTCGGAAACGTATATATGGTTAGAAATAATACGTCAGCATAATACATTTCATATTTCACAAACATCGTTAGACGCACCTATGTACTCGTTTTTATCCTACAGAGTGCTCATGCGCTAGTGATAAGTGCGGTCCATGACGACGACGACGTTGTAAGGAAGGCTGCTGTTAACGTTCTCAAAAAGCATCCAATACGTACGAACTTTACCACTGAGCATGAAAATGTTGTTTTAAGGTCAGTCATTTCAAATAATAAAGTATTGGTAGAACCATATACTAGTGAATGTTATAATTATGCTAGTAAAAAAGAATCTCTAGTCAAATATATATTTATTTCCTTATGCGAAGTTGGTTTAAATAAGAAAATAAATAAATAAACATGTATTAAATAATAAAATAATTTAAATAAGTTTGTCAATTTCATAAAATCAATGACAGAACTTTAAACATAAACGTATTCCCCGTCCTGTGTGCTTCCTCGTTATTCTTGTGTCTGAATTTGTCTTGGAAATTTCTATTATATGATTGTGGTCATCTCTGCTCTGCAGTAGTCACTGTTCCTTGTAATAATTTTACAGTAAGAATTACAGTTATCCAATAGTATCACGTGTAAGACGAGGTTTGTTACAAACATTGGAACAAGGGATAGGTGTAAATATAAGTTTACCAGGTATTGACTGGGACAAACCAATTGGAAATGGCAACATTGGAGCAAGTTTTGGTCTACATATGCGGAATATGTTGGACCTTAAATTGGGTATTTATCTTCGTATTCGAATTTGAAAGAAACAATGACATTCTGGTCAAAAGTCCCGCCAGTACTATTTCACAAATTTTCGATAATGCTACTGGATACATTTGTTTGATTTGATTGCAGTAAGCTTGAACATTATAGATTCAACAATCGCAACATTTTGGCAACATCCGTATCCATCGAAGGGACATGTATGAATATATTTACAATCTCTGTGCATGATGCCGTTTTCCTACACTGTTAACTATAGGTCATCTAACCAGGGAAATACTTTTCAACATTATATTTTATGTTTTGTGTGCCTTGTATTCCTTATATTAAAAAGATCTCTGTCGTACTTTCCACAAATACTACATACATTCATTTTAGAACTACTTTTCTCAGGTTACTTTCGAGGTTGTTTTAAAACAATAGCACAGGCACTCCGATTGATGATTCAATTGAATTTTAATACCAAAGTCGCTGGAAACCTGTGAAATTAATATATTCAGATCACTTTGTCACCATGTAGCGAAGATTCTCGAAGTACTAAATGGCGGGTTCGCGTTTCTTTGCAATAGAAAGTACCAGGCATGTTTGTCAAGTCTTGCGTAACTTCATTTATAAATATTTAATGTTTTTATTGACGATGATACATTATTTTGTAAGGGTAATAAATCTTTATAAATCATTCACTTGTAATTGTGTCATTTGCCATGACTGGTGTTAATTCATAAATAAACGTTTAAAGAATTCTATCTTATCAAATATTCATAATTTATTGTACAGATAGCAAATACATGTATTTCCAATTATTTACTTGGAGTTGTTTTAAGTCGCAAAACATGGTTCATTTTCAGCATTGCTTAGCGGCCATTTAATGGTTGATGTTTATGATGAAGCATATGCTGAAGCCCATGTTGGAATGCTCAACTTTCAAGTAGACATTCTTAGAGCACATGTTTGCTTTAAAGGGCACATTCAATATGATATCAACGTCTTGAAGGTAAGGATTGTAGTATTTAGACATCTATTGCTCTGAAACAAATGTTCAACACGTTGTCGTAGAGATGTTGAATGTAGAATTATACTACTTAAATATATGAGATATGGTCTCATATCTTTAGATAGACGTGTAATATAGGCACCATGAAATAGAAATATTTTGCATATTTTGGTACGTGACGGTTTTGGTACACATGTATTTATTTGTACTTTTAATATATATATTTTGTATACCAATGACTTGTGTATGCTTGTTTATATTTTATTAAAATTGAATTATATATACCTTTAAGTAGTTCTTGACTCTGTCTTCTCTTATTTAAAACTTGTTAACGGTTTAATGCTGAAGAGCGTTGTATGTTGCTTGTACCGTTAAACGCATATACTGGTATATATATTTCAGGATTTTGGAATAAACAGTCTGTCAGACCTGGTACATATATACGACAAGATTGTAGTTAAAGTTGTTAACCCAATTAAAAACGCTACAACAAACTTCAGAGAAATCAAAAACCTATTCACAAGTAACTATACTGTTATCATCATTATGACATTCATTAAAATATGTACCTAAAGTGCCCCTGTCGACCTGGTTGACTCAGTTGGTAGAGTGTTTGCGTGACGCCCGGGAGGTCTGGGTTCGATTAAGGTGCAGGGCAGCTCAAGTGATATTTAGCTACGGTCAGATATCTTCCAAAGTTGTCAGCTGCTTGCGGAAGCGCAAATGTACTTATAAATAACCAATTCCACGAAGACATGGAGTTAAGCGCGAACAAAAACATGTAGTTAAGGAATGTTATAAATCAAATCAAATCAACACGTAACATTTGATTCCATCAGAAACTCAATAATAAGCGACTGACAGTGGCTACAGCATGATACAAGATACACATTTCAATTTGTGAGTGATTTTGTGGACCGAATGAACGACGTAGTGTTTGTATTTTTATAAGTGTAACAACTGGTTTCAATGTGTGCTTTTGTCATTTGGAGCTTTTGTAAGTTCTTGATCGCCCTACAGAGCAAAACCCTTTGGGAGATGACACTTTCGGCTGTTGTTGAGAATTCGTTGCATTGGACAAATTACAATTGGTTGTAAATTTACTATGGGAAATAAATGTGAATGTTGTTGAAGAGTAGTTTGTGCTCCGCATTATAAATTAAAAAGAACCTTTTTTAGTGTTTCGTTTACTGGGTTAAGAAATTGTAACATGCTGCAGCAAGAGCCTTTCATAATGATTAAGCATATTTATTGAACACTGACTATGACACAGTTTCTTACAGCAGTATTAAATCACTCTTGGTGACTGCTTACTGGCTAACCAGTATCCGCGCCAAATTTAGGGATTGTGACAACCCCGGATATCTCCACACAGAAATGATACGAACCTTAAGTATCCGTATCCGGAGCTCAGTACTCTTACACTAGTCCACTATGCCCCTCTCTCCCTAGTTTGGTACATTTAGATGTATGGTTGTTATATCCTTTCAGATAATTCGGCAGGAAATATTATAAATAGGATTGTACAAACTGTCAAAAACCTCCCAACTATTATGGGCGAGGTTGCTTCAAACTTGCAAGCGTTTGTGAAGAAGGTTTACAATATCGCTGGATCAACTATTGTCGAAGAAATCAAAATCATCATACAAGTTCGCATCTTTGTTGATGGTGTGAAACAAGATATTCTCAAGTTTTACAATGTGAGTGTTATATGTATTTTGAAACAGGCTTATGTTGTTTTTTTCTACAATAGGGTATACATCTATTTGTGTTTCGTAAACACAGTCTTTATACAGACTATATGTTTATTTGTTGGTCCGTAGTTAATGGTGCCCGGCTGGCCTCCAAAATACAAAGGAGAAGAAAGGGAAGTAAGTATCGAATATTCTGAAGGAATACTTATGTAACACTCACAGCCTTTATGATTATTTGATTAATGTTCCTATACAAGTGGACACATTGTCAGTGACTCGTCGAATGATACTGGATACGAGGGGTGTTCGGACAATAATGTCCGCGGTTTATTTTTCAAACAAAGCGAGCAATTCGTGCACTGTAAACTGGTTTCGTTAGCGTGTTCGCTGATACGTATCACGGGTATCCCCAACTTATTGCACTGCATTGAAAATGACAGAGTCGAAAAGGCAACTGCAATTAGAGCCTATACAAAAGGTAGGTATATCATTGGTCTTACAGCCAAAGAAATTTATAAGGAGGATTGTGATATATATGAGGATAGTCAGATTACTTATAGGAGTGTTTGTCGGTGGATGACAGCAGCTGAAATATGGTGTGCGTCCCGGTCGCCCTAGGATTTGGGTGCATTATTTTTCAAACCGTGTTTATGCCGCAAAGAGCATGAGACAGCCAACTATAGCCAACTATAGCAGAACTGTCAAGAAAGTACTGTACACACAATGGACATGCCCTTCAAATTCCTGTTCGTTAGGGCAAATCTGTAACTGCAGCAGTTAACAAAAACGTCAGTGTATGCAGAGTATATTTCTTCAGAATTATGAAAACTGCTTTAAAACTAGATCGAACGGCTGAAACAAAGTGTATTAAATAAATGAGAGTAATTTGAAGGTATTTGCATCAACGTTGCAGCATCATGGACATTATGTATAACACCCCTCGCTCAAGCGCATGACTTAAACGCTAAAATCAGAAAACTGTCATTGTGGGTTTTCATTGGCTGATTACGTAAGAATATGGTAACCATATTCAAGTAATAAAAAACTGACTATATATAAATATATATGGACGTTATTATCATTAAACATGTGATTATGTTATAATATCAGTGTACATATTCGTTACTTGATGATATAAAATGGATGTTCTTTCGGACCCTTGACATTTGCACATTACTGTGCCATAAACCTTACCTGCTAATTGTTTGATCTGAATAGGAACTTAAAACACACCGGAATAATGCTAATTTAGAAGTAGAACACTACAATATTTCTAATGCATTATCAGTGACAATAAAGAATCTTTTATATTACAGGATATTGTTGATGCCGTTACATCAGCCCTGCCATATATTGCTAAGAAGATTGTAGAAGCAGTCAACCTTATTTGGGATTCAGTTAAGCATCTCATAGATAACCCGTTGCAAGCAATAACAGCAATGTCACGCGCTATCATCGAGTAAGTATACTGGTCAAAAGTGCTAACTCGCCAGTTTTATTTCACATATGTTGTAAACAAACAACCAGACACATTATGTCTCTTTTATTGCAGTAAGGTATATCATTTATGATTTAAATGAATTGAGAATATCGAAACATGTCGATGTTAACCTGTCAATCACGTTCATCAGTACAGATCAATATGTCATAATTTAGTGATTCTCAAAATACAAAATAGAATACAGGTGCAGCAGGCGACGGTCAACATGAGAGCTGATTAGGTCAAGCACTCGCTTAAATAACGTAAGCAATACCGTTTAAAGCTAGCGTAAATTGCAAATCATAATTATGTTGTCTCTATCATAATTTATTTAAGCTAAACAGTTAGAGGTGAGTAGATTTTTGAGACTACCGAAGGTATAAGCAGAACAATTACTGGTGGTAATTCAGTTAAAGTGTTTTTTCCCTTTACAACATCTGTTTCAGAAATTGATACTATTTTAGTACAAGTGCGAAATCTAGATTATGCGCATTTAATAACCATCGATTTGACTGAAAGAAACCACACTGTATCGTTAGTATATTTAGGTTCGATACTTACCAGCAGTTTTTGCATAATAATTGAAAACCGATAAAACGTTTTATTCAAGGCGCATTAAATATCTTTCATTTTTCAGCGTAAAGATGGCCATTACAATGGCAGTAGATGTTACAAAAAGTGTTGTTGACTCCTGTATGTTTCTAAAAGGTAATATTCTCTTTAATATGTACGTGTTTAATGTATATACTAGTATATATTGTGTACAACAGCAAATACTTTTGATCTTTGTTCCCTTACCTAATAACTTAATCGATAGACTTGCAGTGGTTAGCATATCAGACCGGCAATCCGTAGACCAGGGTTCAAATCCCGGTAGCGCAATTGACCGATTTTCGTGTTCCTCAAAAACATGACTTTATAGAAAATATATAGAAACATGGACAACTTCATCATATTTGTAGATTCCCTTTTCAACATACTCGGTGGGATACAAAGGTGGGAATCCGGTTAAATCGATTAAATCCTGTGCAATCATTTGCTGCATATCTTTCTTCAAGATCTTTGATCTGTTCAATTGTATTGTTTTTATTGTCAATCAAATCGTAGGGTAAAATTTGCGATCCATATCAGGTGGCTAGTGAGTTTTGCAGTCTCCTGCTGAAGGTCGAAGTGAATGCATGTAATGTAATGTTTCCTGATTTTCTTTTTTATCATTTCTATAGTATACTGATTGTTTTCATCAGAACAATTATTCGAAGATGCATCTTGTGTTTTCGTATTAATACATCAACTAGCAAACTCATGAGCGGTTCTGTACATCGATCAACATAATTATGTCAAAACGTCTTTGCATTTGATTCAACGTATAATTTAAAAATCAGACAATGCAACCTACACGGAACAATTGCTCGTTGACGATAATTCACTTTGACTGATTAGAAACTGTCACATACTTTCTAAGAGAAATTTATGTCATTATATAATTCGTTAAATGTAAAAAGGTCGAGCAGTCGAATGGCTGAACACTGCAAAACAAATTCCAAGCATTATGAGGAGACTGGCTGAGGCGTTCAAAAAACTTGTGAGTTCGATCGATGACAGAAAACGTCGGGACCTTGCTTCCTTAGAGACGAGAATGACTTCGGTGTTGAGTGACGGTATCGATGGAACTGTGAGTAACGTTAAAAACAACAAACGCAAACATAATTTAGTAAATATTGGTAACACAGTATATTGATGCTAAGTAATGGTAGGAAGTCGGTATGTTTGTCTTGTCAGGTATTCTCATCAGCTACAACATTAGTATTTTAAAATAATGTAACTGAGTATTTATCATAGCAGGTCGAACTAATCGAAATGACTGAGGAGACAACTAGTACTTGTCTGAGTATAGTTAACCATAATTTAAAGGTAGATTAGGTTATTTTCTATCAAAATATGCTAAGTAATAAATTTGAGAAAATGGCATGATAATGTTTTCATACAGACGTAGTCTAAAATACTGCATTGTAACATTTCCAGTCTCCACGAACTGTAAAACTTAAGTCCAATTCAGGCATTTCTTACGCTAGCACTAACTCGACGCGTAGGTCAGGATAGAAATTACCTGTATCGGACGCTTGTATTTGAGGTTTATGGTAACATGTAAGAGAGTGCCAATTCAGTGTTTTAAAGTACATATGTAGGAAAGCAATTACCACCGATTTGCTCATATTTTTGACTAAATATATTCTGTCAAATAAAATGGAGTATATACCTTTAAAGGTTTTATCTATAGTGACCTATATTGAACAACCAATAATAAATAACGTACGTTTTATACAAAAAGGGACACCTAACACATTTCAGAGAGAGTCGATTCAGGAATTGAAAGACAATTTGATAGCAGAATGGGACAAGGTACTTGCGCCCGTGCAACCACTTATACACATAGTGGAACCATTTGTTAAAGAGTTCAAGTCAATTATGGACGTTATCAAGGGTATTAAATTGGCGTACACAAACATAAAAAAAGTGTAAGTAAGCAAGTACTTGTCGAAAAAAGCTTGACCTGTCATTTACGTACGAACCTGATGAACAACTTCTGAAGACGTTTTCAATATAGAGATAAATATTGTTGTTAACGGAAGAACAGTGAAATAATCTTTTTGATATAAGGTAACGATATCCCATATTCGTGCTAAACGTGACAAACAAATGTTTTTATTTTTATTTGTTAGTTGTCTATTCCATCAGCGTTTCTTTATTTATAAACTATGGTATATTTTTGACAAGAAATATTTGCCATGAAATAGTTCAGATAGTTTGAAAATATTAGCACAATATTTTCGTAATTTATTGCTATGTTTGAGGAATTTGTTTCGTTGTAAGCTAACTCGATTTTACTGCTGTGTCTATTTTACTTACAGAATAGAAACAAGTAAGTCACTTGTTCAGAAAGTGTTTGGTCCTAAATTCCACAAAAACTTTCCTACAGACCGCCGCCATGCTAAGGGTGATTGTAAGGAAGGCGTCTGGCATACAACAACGCAAGATACATTCAATACCACAGGCATAGACGTCGAGCTAGGAGAAGGTCAATCAGTAAGTATAAAGGAAATTCGTAATGTCATAGTTTTTTGTGTGTCTAAAATATGCGTTTAAGTAATATCATAGTTTTGTATGTGTCTTAAATATTCGTTTAAGTAATATCATAGTTTTTTATGTGTCTTAAATATTCGTTTAAGAATTTTAAAGCTACTCAATGATTTCTCTTATTTTACCCTGGCAGATTGTCATGCCCGTGAACGGATTTGTGCATAAACAGCGAGGAAGTAAGGTTATTATTCAACCGACAGATGTAGAATTTAGTGCGTTTGAAATTGTCATAGAAAACATCATTGTAAAGTCTAAGTATGCAAGTGGCAAACTAGCGGCAAAGGCAGGCGATAAGATAGGACGTGCTTCAAAGGCACCGAAATGTAGTCCTAATTACATTCACGTGTCTGTAAGAAGTCCTAAAGACAAGACGGGTCTGGACGAAGACTATGATTATACGGATCCGGGACCATTTCTTGCCCTGCCTTTACCAATTCCCAAATGGATCAAAGAATGCAATGATTACGAATTCCGGTAAGTTTAAGTGAATCTTTCTGGTGGAGACTTATTAATAAACAAATTCGCAAATAGGAGCGCTAAAATACTTGGGATTTTTATTTTTTATTGCATACAACCATCATCAATTGGTTTTTAAATGAATCAACATAAACACCAACAAATAACCTAATGGAAAATTCGTGAATCGTGCGTTTACATTTTGACATAATTTAATACTTTTTAGTTACTTAGACCAGACATTTTACTCCGGAGAATCTCCAGAAGACGATGAACCGAATGGCAAGAAAGAAAAAATTGAGAGAGACTCGCATGAGGGACTAGACGACAATCCCGGTGAAGAGGACATTAAATATAGACCTGATGATTCAACTCTCTATGATCCTACTTCGTTCGCTGACAGTTTTAAGGAAAGTCTTAAGAAAGAAGCTAAAAAATTTGCCGAATTCTTCAAGAATGCTCTCTTCGGTAAAAATGGGTAAGTATTACCTATTCGGTGACCCTCTGCTGAGTAGTTTTCGAGCCTATTATTTGAAGAAGAAACAACGGAATTATATGCATTACTTTTTTCAAGGACGTGGAACAGGAAACAATTAAGACTTTATTTAAAACTGTAAGACATACCCGTCCATTATATTAATTACACATATTTAGTTAAATCGTGGCCTGAAGAATCTATACACATTGGCTTCTAGTTTTTATTTTGTATACATGTATATGCTTTTTGTTAATTCTTTCAGTCCAAAGGTCCCTAACATTTTAGATATTGTCAATGTGAATAAATACAACGTTGATTGGATACTAGGGAAGATGAATAAGGATAACAATCTCTACAAGGATTTCAATTCAGTAATTGGTAATCTTGCCAATTCAATGACGCGCCTTCCATTTGGAAATCCAGCCGCAATGTCTCTACACTTCATGAAAAAGTTCGTGCAAATAAATGGACTACCATTGTCGTCAAAAGGAGGTGACGCAGGATACGTTGCTAATGATCTGATGACAATGGCTGGAAAGGGTAAGACACATCCGTAATGCGTTTTTCTCCACTGACAATTTAAAAGCAATGATTCGAGTTATTAATCAAGCTATAAGTCACAATGATTTACTTGCTTCGAAGGAAATTTAATGATATCAAATAACCGCCATTCATAAATGATAGACATTTGAATACGTCATTAATACAAATGCATCGTCATTTTGTTGTCTAGTTGACACAATGTCATTTACAATTACGGAATTACTTAATGTTTCATTTATGATAATATCCCTTCATCTGAAGAAATGAATGGCCATATGCCTTGTAGTATTTTATTTGATACTAAGCGAATACAGTGCCATTATATATCGTAAGTGCTTCAATATACACCTATCCAATGACATTTTCTTACAGCCTGTCAAGGTTTTAAGGGTAAGATTGCATCTGGATTTGGTCACGTGTGTACAGTACATGACTGTTGTCTTGGAATAACATGTAGCATACCAATATCATTTGGATCAGAAACTAAACACATTGAAGTCAGCTTTGCGGTAATACCCGAATATTTGAAAGTGGAAGTTAAGTATTTGGACAAGACGAAGATCATCCAAGTACATGGTAAGAAAATAACAATAAAAGCTGATTTTTTTTGATTATATCATAGCATGCCTAGCAATAATCCGTGGCGGTTAATATGTTGCCACTTTTGATCAATCGGCTCTTATGAAACATGAACGTATCGCACAAATTATCATTCTTAGTTTATTTAGTGTTGGTCGTTATATTGAATCTCCAATTAAGGATTAAATTGGTACAGGGGACGCTACATTCTCAGGACAATGCCTCCCCATACTGATCCCAGGGAAGCATCTGCACACAAATCATTTGGAGTTTAGAATGTGTACATTTTACATTGTAAATGCAAACATCTTTCGTGATCGGATAACAACAACTCAGAAGAGTAAAATAAGGAGGGGACAAAAAGGGCATGGAAAAGTCCATAACAGGACAAGCCAAGACTATATCCCGAAAGACAACATGTCAAGCCCTCCAATTGTCAAGAGATGAAGAGAGTATATATAATGCTATACAGTGCATATCCATATTTTACATTTGAACTAAAAGTGTGATTTTGACATTCGAGCTACGCGTGTTGGTCTTGCGTGTGACACACTGTCGCATCGTGGTGAACATTTGTGCCAAGTAAGTTTAAAATGTCCCAATAAATGACTGTGCAATATTCCGTACAATATATTTTTGACCCATTTTTGATGTTTTGACCTCTAAGTCTGACCTTTACCTTTGACTTATGGACAAGAGTTGTGCGCACAATACAACGCTTTATCATAGTGAAGACTTGTGCCAATTAATTTGAAAGTGTCCCTATAAATGACAGTGTTATGGTCCGGAGAAGACGTTTCCAAAATAATCACTCAGACACTAAGTCGTACATACATATAATACACGTTCACCGGAATGACACAATAGGATTAACTACGAACGTTTCGGTTCATCTACATACTTATCTCATTGTATCGGTTGAAACCTTTGTCTATAATCCGTATTCATCTCTATGTGTTATTACCACATTGTGCACACACTTTTGTACAAAGCAAGCGTACATTTTTTTACAGGAATTGACGAAGAACTAGTCCTGCAACGAACATTCTTTGGAATGCAATTATCTATGGTAGGAAATACGAAACTAGAAGGTGACAGAAATTGTGTGACAATGTGCCGATTACTTGTACACGGGTGAGCTAGTATCTTGGAAAACTTAGGGAGTGACTTGCTCAGTCGCCAACATGCTGTCGAGAAAGCAAACTCGTTAGAAATGTGCTGAGCCTAACATAACCAACTCAACAATGTATTCATAAATCAAGAGGTCTAGTCTACACATGTACACAGCCACCCACAAAGCACAAGAAGACATGAACACATATTGATACAAGTAAACAAACACAAAGACGAAATGGATAATACAAACATTAATGCTGGTTAAAAACAGCAATACGGCCTTGGAATACAATAGTGTATGTATGCATACACAATTATACAACTTCCAAACCGAGCAGAAACGTGTTTACCGTGGTTTGGACAGCGCATATTATATCGTACATGAATGTTTCATTAAAACACGATTTTAGCATTATATGCATGCTATAATTATGTTGCAACTTCGTACATTGCCTACTTGATAAAACGATGTTCAATACACACATTTCTCCTCAGCTATTTCACAAGAAGGTGCCATCTATCAAATGAACATTCCTACATTCTTGGGACAACTGGCTGAATACCAAGTTCTTAATAAGAAAACGACAAAAGTTCTCGAGGACGTCAGGGATACAGTTGTCAAAGAGGTAAATGATTATATATATAACAATTATATAAAGCAATGTCGTGATAATTGAATTGTCTGATCTTAGTATCTCGAACATATTGTCAAATAAAGAGTAATTTGTTAAAACTTAAAATATTGTACAATAGTGCGAGCATTAATAGTTTTGAAAGGAATTGTACGTCAAATGGTGAAAGCATGAATAGTCCAGTAGAGTCATTAGACAAGTTCCACTGTGTATGTGTAAAAATCCAATAGGTAATGATTTTATCAACAAATTAGTTTACATATAATACATAGTGTATGAAGTCTATTTCGCTTACTTTATTGGTAAAATATGTGATCATGAACGTCATGATAATTGAAAGTGTTTCCTTGTGGTCTATGGTCATGAGTCATGTGCGTGACAAACCGTGTCATCATGGTGAAAGTGTGCTCCAAATAATTTGAAAATCCCCAATAAATCACAGTGTAAATCTCCGGACAAGATCTTTTAGACCAAATTTTAACATTTGACGTCCAACTATTACCTTGACCTTTGAGCTACGTACATAGGTCTTGTATGCGACACGCTGTCTTATCATAGTGAATATATACGCCGTGTAATTTTAAAATCCCCCGATAAATGTGGCATTCTCTTAGATTTTTAGCCCAAATACACTGAGTCTCGTTTCTGAGAAAAACGCAATAAAGATGATGCCATCTTTTTATATTGTGACGTCATGTTTTCACATCAATTGCTACAGCTAGTTGAAATAATTCAGTAAAATGATTCAGCGGCGAGCAGAAACAAAACAATTATCAGTTAACATTGAGATGAACCCCATATTGTAAGGAAAATAATAATATACATTTATTTGTAAAATATTATTGTATCTGAACACATTTGCTGTATTAAATTTGTCAAACTCTGAATTTTTTGTAGATCCAATCTTGATGACCATATTAAAAGTGCTGTAATTCCCTAAAAATGTCGTTTAACTTTTGTTTGGTAGTGACCTGCAAATATCACTGCTTTCAGAAATGCTGACAACTCAATTTCGCCCATTAGCTTGCGGTGAGCTCGACATACACTGAAACACTTTTCTAATTGGTCAGCCTATGTTTTCTGTCGTTATGAATTTTGCTGTACATCTTTATAAGCTATTTTTTTAGTAAAATCATGTATGGATTTTGGTTGTCAAAAACCTAGTAGTATGGGTAAGAATGAAGTAAAACAATTTTAGTTAGTTTACGTTTCACTGCTTTTGTTTTGAAATAAATGCTAAGTTTGTCATTTGAGTCACACTCTGAGATTTGAACCTGTTTTTAGTAACTAAATTATCTACATAATATGCGAAATAACCCCAAAACATTGTAAATAAATAACCTTACGTAGAGGCCGTCGGAAAATTTTCTAAAATGGAATTTAAGATTGAATCGTCCCTATGGGTTTTTACAATCGTTCATTTGTACTGGCTAAACAAATTTGTATTTTCGCAATGACTGTATTCATTCAATCTTGTTATCACTAAACACAAAAAGTTATTCAAAATGCAAGCCACTCTTTACTTATGTGAGATCACATAATCCGGCTCAGTAATTTCGGCTATTTCAATACCTTAAATCAGTTTATGTGATGTGAACAATTTCAGTTAATGAAAGATGCTGTCGATAAACTTGGGGATATCATAACGGAGTTTAAAGACAAGATGGACTTCTGCGTGTCTGCCAACATCCCAGTTGATCTTCCTGATATACCATTCTTTAACTTGAACGAAACGTTCATGGTCGGTCCAGTGCCTTTGAAACTCGGTTGGTATACCTTAAATTCAATGTCAAGAATTTAGTGTTAATAAACTTAGTATGAGATATAAGGCATTATTTGATTTGAAATAGATCTAGTAAATATTTTATTATTTTGATTTATGTAACTCATTCTGTTTGTTATTGTTATTTAAAAACATATCCGAAACAATAAATATTATTCTAAAAATGTTGATCTTAAGAAACATAATATTTCCGCTTGTTTCAGTTTTTGGAGCTGCTGGAGCAGTTGGCCTAAACGTAAAGGTTGGACTTTGTGTTCTTAGTATGACCTCAAAGGTAACGAAAATGTCTTTATTACATTTCTCCGCCAAGGCTTACATTATGTACAATTTCATAACGTAACCTGCAAACAGGTAGTTTGACTTATATCTAGTGTTCCTGAAAGAGAAAACGAATTAACTAAGTTGTTGAGCCAATACCAAACTCGTTGTATAATTGCGCTCAGTTAGAGTTTGTGTTCTATGAATGATCACCCAGCTAGAGAACATGTATTGGATTCATTTTACATATAAAGCTAGCATTATGTATAACGTCACAGTGTTACCTGATTGTAAGCAGTATGACTAATATCTACCGTTGAAGTGATATATTCTGGGGCAATACCGGACTGTGTTTATTCGATCTTTATTAGACTTCCATATTAAACATGCAGGAAGTATGGTGTATCAGATATTCGGAATACTTATTTGCCAACTTTAATTTACAACTAATTATAGTTTCCTTTTATTACACCTCAGCTCACGCTGACACCATGGGTTGGTGGAAAGGTATGGGGCAAGGCGATTGCTGATATTGGGTTTGCAGAAGGCGGGATAATACTGGAAGGTTATCTTTTGGAAACTAAATTTCCAATGTTGTCGGAACTGGTCTTCTCCAAGTATCCAATAGACGTTAGGTAACTTATTTTCTTTAATTTTTTAATTGTAGTTTTATCTTCACAGCCAACGATTGCATATAACTTCCTTATGCAGGATAATCATCGATTAAATTAAAACAGGAACATTGATGATAAACATTTAAATTCGGACAACCAATCTAAAACATTATTATACATTCTTAGTACGGTAAATATCTTAACTTTGATAATTGCATGTTGATGTTAGCAAACTTTGCCAAACTATTACACAACTGAGCGTTGACTCGCCACGACTTTTAAAGTACGTTACCACAGACTGTAGGCATTCTTTGCACTCTCTAGAAGATAGAAGACATTTTTCTTTCCAGTTATTTGATCTACAAAACAGAAATCTATTCAATAATCGAGCCTTATTTTTCAACTTGGGATACTCAGTTTTATTGATATAAAATGCTTTCTTTTCTTCTATGTTTTATCGGGCCTTACATTCTGTTATCAAGATAGTATATTATAGAGCAAAAATGGACATGGAACTTACACCATTGCGTTTGAAGTTGACGGCATTTGCAAAATTAAGATTGTTGTTCACAACAATAACAGTTTTCGAAGGCGTTCTGTGGCAATACTCAGTGCCGACCATCCAAATGAATATCTTCGATAAGAAAAAACGGGATGATGACCCTTCTCCACCCCATGTAATGGCTGCATCTATCAACCAACGAAGGAAACGATCTGGAACAAAGGGTTGCATTGTCAAACAAATACCAAACAGACCGTATTACGATACAGCTTTTAGCATGGAGATGTATGCTCAAGATGAGGTTAGTGAAGTGAAATTGTTTTATGCTATTGGCACACACCGAGGCGGTACGAATCTAGTGGATTGGACGGATATGGGCGGAAATAGTCTGATGGTACCAGCGCGACTACCTGGTGGGGTCCCGGTGTATTGGTCTGTTAAAGCACGAAACAGTCAAGGACTTGAATCCATCAGTCAATGTTCATTGAATACTTACGACAGTACGTTGCCTGACGGGAGGGTTGAACATGCATACTCGTTTTCAAGTCATCCTGACAAACTGATCACGTCTGTTGTGGCATTTGAAGACAGTCCTTTGGTTGAAACACATTACAAGGCCGTTGGATTCAGTCCAGGTCAGTTTGGATCCCAGTTTGTATCCTGGCAAGAGTTGAATTTAGACCATTCTATGACACGTGAAGGGGTCTCAGGTTCACTTAAGCACTTCACGATTCCAAGAGAAGGCAAACTGGTTGCATGGATTTTAAGCACTCAAAAAACTAGAACACCTGATATATGTGCACAGAAATGCATCGAATACGGATCAAACTGCATATCGTTTGACTATGAACATCATTCAGAAACCTGTGACTTTCATGATGTCATACAAGGAGCAAATGCTTACTTACGAATAAGTGGAACATACAGCAATTATGAGCGCTTAGGGTCCGGCTACCACACTCCATTGGAATATAAAAATTTACCCCTAACACATGGAACAACCTACTTTGTGAACACACGGGTACGTAATATACTTGGGTACGACGCTTTTCTCATTGGGGAGGGTACAATGGTGGATTTCACTCCTCCTGAGCCCGGACATATAAACGCTACCAGTGACATACTTCGAGCAGACAAATGTTCAGCGGCAGTCACACAGCGATGTACAGATGTTACATGGAAAGATAATCACAGGTATGCATTTTTCCTGCAAAAAAGCTTAACTCTAAACAGTTCAACATGAATATTGTCATTTCTCATATTCCTAATTGGACTTATGATAAGAATTATAGTAACGTTTATGTGATGCTTGCACATCAACTTCATTGCTTTCAAACAATGAATTTTGATTCTGTGCATTCTCGACTATGTTGTTACACTTTAATTTCCCACATAGGTAGTTATAAAATGCAAATTATACATTATTAATTTAGGCGGTACATTTGTATATAATGCTGCCGCGACAGACCAACACTATAACAAATTTAACAAAAATTCATTCAGTTATAGACTTTATACAAGTATTATTGAATGAGGTCGATATCAGATTTCTTCAATCTGGTAAAAGTAATATCGACCGTGGGATATAACCTTTTTAATACGCTATTTCCGATTCGTGAAATACATAATTGAAATAACAGATGAACTCAAACCATAATTGTGTCAACTAATTGATCCATGTTTTATCCTTTGATGGATATATTTCTTGAACATTGTAGGATTATAACAGACGGACCAGGATCCGGAACGGTGTTCAATGGGCATGAACCGTTACGTGATGAACTCTATACTTTAACAAACCATTATGTCTCAGGTAAAGCAGACTTACTCAGTATGAACACTATGGGGAAATTACGTGATTAATGACAACAAAACGGCTTTTAAAATGGAAGCACCCTGTAATACAATTATAATGACTATGAGTAGAATTAAGTTTGCTGCGTAGACTGCGCTTTATATCGTAAAAGTCAAGAAGAAATAAAAACAAACTTACCTCGACTTGAAGTTCCGAATGCAATTAAATTCGTTTCCTCACACTAAGTCTTGATTGTGCACCCTCAAATCACAAAATAATTGCCAACGAAGATGAAACTCTACTATGTGTGCTGTAGAATAGAATTTGTATACTCACACGAACAAAAACATGCCCCGTACAAAAGGACAACGGTAAGAGTCAAATCACGATGTATAGTTTTCATTGAGTGGTTTACATGAGAAAAGTCTTATATTGGAATTTTATTTATTGTCTTTGTCTCTTAATTGCAGCTAACTGGAAAGGTTTCCATGATAATGAGAGTGGAATTTGGGGGTACACGTGGGCTGTTGGTACATATGTTTGTGGAACGGACATTGTCAGCTATAGAGATCCTTATGCACACTTGACCAGCAAAATATTCTGGACAGATTCCGGATTCCAGAAAGGAATACACCTACCTGATAGTCCGTACTATGTCACTGTCCAGGCACTGAATGGAGCTGAATTAGGCGGTTCCCTTGTTACAACCGTATGTCATTCTACACCATTCATTGTCGATACCACGCCTCCGGTATTCAATGGAGTCACTGATATAATATACGATGAAGATTTCGATCTTATCGCAATATATTACAATGCAACAGATGACCTGTCTAAAATATCAGACGCTGAATTTGGACTGGGTAAGACAAAGTACGATGTTCAACTAAAAGCTTATAGTCTTCATGCATCCATGGACAGAGATGACCCGTTTGTTGCTGTGGAATATCTTGGTTTAAAAGAAGGTATTCCTGCATGGATTCGTATCAGAGTCACAAATAATGGTAATGTTAGTTGAAATGTTTGAATAATTGTCTTCTAAACACAATTTAAAATAAGTAGTTTTGCCTTACGAATATAGACAAAGGCGAGGAAAAATGAAATTGAACTAAAATCAGCTGTAGATTTCGTATTTATAACAAGGTTTTTGCAAGTTTTATACTATTAATTCAGTAGCATCTTATACATGGTTTTATATCTTTATCATTATACCTAGCGCTCATTATATCATTGTATGCATTATTATTTTGGCTACAATTTTCCAATGTGCGCACCCTTTAGCAATGTTGATGAATTTGTATACACGTATAACATTTCACACACCAATGTACTCTAATGCAGCTCGTTCATATTGTATTTCGTTGTTACAGTCGATTTGTTTACGTCGGGTCATGGGGATGAACCAATTCTTATTGACAAATCACCACCAATTCCTGGCACAGTACTTGACGGCGATAAACTGAGGAAAGATAAAGAATTCCAATCAGATGATTCAAGAATATGTGCACAGTGGATAGACTTCTTTGATCCTGAGTCAGGCATAGACCGGTAAATAAATAGTGATTGTAACTGAAATAAGAAAGAGTTGCATTGTGTGTGCTACTGAACCCAAAATTATTCTGGTCAGTTATAAGCAATAGGTAATCTAAAATACATGTCTTTAATATCAGTTGTAAATTCGATAGAGTTCTCATTCTTAACATATTTTATTACGCTCAAACCTAAAAATGGGACAAATAATGAAACTTAAATAACATTTATATGACTAAACGATCTATATCAAACGAATGTAATTCGCACATATGCGGAAACCACAATTTATTGTTAACGACAACGATGAATATATTTTGTTAACAAGTGTCAAATGCAATAATTTATTCACAGTTTTATATGGGGAGTCGGAACATCAAAAGGCTCTGAAGATATCGTGAAATTCCACAATCTAACCCGATATGACAAGTCATCATGCGCACCCGCGTCATTGACCCACAATCAAACCTATTATTCTACATTATTTGCCTACAACAACGCTCTGAATTCAAAATCTGCTAACAGTTCATCAGACGGAGGTAGGATCTGGTTAAACGACATATTTTTTAGCATTACTGTACGATGCAGTATTTCTGCAAACTCTGGTAGTGATTTTTTTCATTCATTCATCTGTTTTGTATATTATTGTAATAGCCCTTTTTTATTAACTTGAGAACTAACCGCGAGGTGGTCAGCCAATAAAAACATGCGTTGCAATATATTAACCAATAGACGCACAATACACAATAACGGAGCATCGACCGAATTTTTAAAATAAGACAGTATGATTTACTTCCCTTTTGTAAATATTCATTTGTCTTCCTACAGTATATTGGTGATGATTTCAAATGGCGATGTCTAGAAATATCGGTGTCTTGAGTCCATCAATACAGCCGAAATTAACCCTCTCACCAATATAGACACTTATTATTTACAGATGTATAAGTGTAATTCATTGTTTGGCATTCATCTTCATTTGTTAAAAGTCATAACCATTTGTTTTAAAACATCTAGTTTTACTTTTCTGTTCCAGTTCTTGTCGACATTACTCCACCGATAGCCGGAAACGTACTAGATGGCATAAAAGGGAGACCAGATCAAGAATTTACTTCTGAAACTGTGTCAAAGTATGCTAATTGGAAAGGATACTACGATCCAGAGAGTGGAATTGATCACTATGAAGTTGATGTACTTATAAATAACGAGCATATGAATACTTTTGATGTCGGAAACAACGACGAGTTTGAAGATCATACGATTTCAATGGAACACAACGACAGGGTTTATTTTAATGTTCATGGTGTGAATGGGGCTGATTTAAAAACTCCGGTACGAAGTAATGGCTTGCTTGTAGATCTGACCACACCAATGTTGAAAGCGATCGCTGACACAGAGACTGGACTGGCGTACCAAGACGACAAAACAAAGATGCATCTGATGTGGGATTTCAATGATCCCGAGTCTGGTATCAAGGAATACAGAACTATCATTTATGAGACACAATTCGGAGTCAAACAGAAATTCTGGCCTTCAAGTGGGCAGTATAATAAAACTATTCCACCGACCCAATTCCTTACAAGAACAAATGTCAAGTTAGAGAACTTATCCCTTGAAGATGGAGCTCAGTATTCCTTGCATGTTACTGCCTTGAATCAAGCTTTGTTAGCAACGTCACACGAGACAGCTGGTGTTACCATAGATACAACTCCACCAGCTATGCCAGAGGTAATTACTTTTGTAATCGCCGCATATTTAAACATAATACAATATGAAATTAGAATAAAAGGTTGTCAATATTATGATATAATGGACGGATGGTATTTACATAAAAACGTTTCATAATTTGTTTTGGAATATTTCGGAAAATTTCCATGCGAGCAAGTAACTTTAAATCTCCGTCGAAATTTTCTTTTCAAAATGAAAAACTATATTTTGTTTCGATTCATTATAATTATGTTAAACCTTTGTTTCCCTGCTCACCTACAGACGGGGAAGAATGTGAAAGCAAAATGAAATCGTATCTTAAATGTTCAGAAAATTATATTGTTCTAAATTGTGCCTTTAGGTTCGAATAGGGCTTCCGAAGGATGAAGAAGAACTCGATGAAAATGGAAATGTTTTACACGATGATCAAAATGGCATAAGAATCAGTTGGTCAGCAAGAGACTCAGAGAGCGGTATCGATCATTATTTAGTCGCTATTGGCACACCTGTAGTTGAAGTTGGTATCCAACCGTTTACAGAATATAACGGAGAAGAAACGACTGCACATATCGAACATATACATTTTGAAACATTTCTTGAATCAAACGTGTTATATGTTGTGTCAATTAAGGCTATAAATGGAGCTGGATTAGAATCACTGGTAGGAAAATCTAAGTACATACACGTACAGAAGGCAAATATTCCCGGCGTTGTGTTTGATGGAAGAAATCTTTACCACGACGAAATGTATACAATCGATCATACATCCATCGCAGCTTCATTTTATGGATTTGAGAGTGAAGGTTGTAACATAGTAAGTTATGGCTGGGCTATTGGTACAAGCGAATATGGCACCGACATACAAACCTATACTAGATACGGGTTGGTTATGTTGAATGATACACATGGCCAATGCCAGATTCATACTGAATTATTCGAAGATACTACATATTACATAACAATACGAGCTGTGACAGGTTGCCATGATGAATACATCCTTTCATCATCTGACGGCATAACGCTAGACAGAAGTCCTCCAACAATTTTGTTTGAAGAGATGGAGTCGAATGATACTTCAACAACAATCGTAAATGGAGTCATGTACCAAGCATCAACAGATACCTTGGCCATATCATCAAATGTTTCAGACAAACACTCGATCGCATCGGTGCAATATGCACTTGGTTCTTTACCATTACTGGATGACATTCATCCTTTTACTGACAATTTTGCCGAGTTGACAAGCGTGATAACTCTTACACCAGGGTCCGCAACGTTCATTACTACTAATACGTCCGACAGAGCAGGCAACATCAATGTATCGTCATCGCTTGCAATTATAGCAGATAACATAAGTCCAACCATTAACGATCTAGAGTGCACAAAATACTTGTCAAAGCGTAAGAGCATTCTAAAATGTGAGTGGAAGATTGTACAAGAAAATGAAAATGTCATAAACAAAATTGTTGTCTCCTTGGGAACAAATAGCTCTTCTTTTAAGATTTTAGATAATTACAGTATTGTAAAAGGTGCACACACGTTCGAGAGAGATCTTAATGATCATATAAATGCATTTAACATGACAAGTGTTTTGGTCCAAATTAAAATATCTAACGTGGTCGGACAATACAAAACGTATGGAAGAACAATCATCATTGACAAAACAGTACCGCAAGCCGAGCGACTCGATATAGCAACTAGTATTGGCACTTTTAAGGCTTTGGAACATCAGAAATGTCAAATTCCACGATCTTATGTTGAACTTCAAGTACATGGTGCTATCGATGATGAATCTGGTATTGACAATGGAAGGTATGTACACTGTATGTAATGTACTTGTAAACTATGTCGGCATCATTTAGTATATATTTTAAATTGCGTATTTTTTTTCAAAATTACTTACCGGTGTGTGATATGTCTGTTTCGTCTGAATCTGTTATATATTTATTGTTGGTTTCAGATTTGAAGTCTGCATTGGTTACAAGCCATTTGGTTCAGAGATATCGGGCTTCAAAGGTACAGCAGTAAATCTGGATGGAAAAATTTTCTTCGATGGATTCTCACTAAATCCTGGGACAATATTCTATGCTACCATAAGGATTTATAACAAAGCTGGCTTAAAAACAGAAATAACATCTAACAGCGTTGTAGTAAGTCAAGCTCCGACATTAACGGTCATAGACGGGAACGCTGGGGAAGATATTGATTACCAGCCCTTACCAAATCTTATTCAGGGTCGTTGGGAGTATTCCGATTATTGTCCAATAAAAGAAGCATCGTGGTCTGTAAGTGATCTTACTGGTAAAGTCCTGTTTGATTTCCAACCAATACCATCAGCATCAAAACTGTTTTACAATGATGAAGTTGCTCTTGAAAACGGGATGAAATATATTGTGACTGTAAAAACTGTTGATTTCCTTGATCGCTCTAAGATTGCGCGTTCTGATGGCGTGTCTGTCCGAATTCAACCTCCACTGCCGGGTCATGTAAGGGATGGTGAAAACGAAGATCTCAATTACCAATTTAGTACGACTAAATTGTCCTGCAACTGGGACGAATTCGGTGATAAGTCGAATGATCCGACACAGAAAATAGATCATTACGAAGTTGCAATCGGAAACGATAGGCGCTACTCGAAGACAAGATCAAACATACATTACTTCGTTAATGTTGGTCTCAATACGTCGTATACATTTGATCATTTAAATCTGACATCCAAACTTGTAAAGTATTATATAACTGTTCGGTCCTACAGCAAGGCAGGTGGATACACAGAGGGATATTCCAACGGCATCCGTGCTGGCTTTGAGGATGCTATTGATAGAGGAACTGTTTCTTTGCCAAGATATCAATCTTCAACTACATCTGTCGAAGTATCATGGACTGGATTTAGGGCAGATATTGATATAATTGACTATCACGTAGGAATCAGCAGTCAAGACGACTTCATCACGAACGATACTCTTAAATGCACTATATTTCAGCGAAATGCATATGTGTATGATGTCTATCCGTTAACTAGTTTCGGTCAAAATGAGTTTGTGAGAATCAGCGATTTGAAATTGAATCATGGACAAACATTCTTTGTGACAGTCATTGCTAAAGACGAAGCTGGGATGTGCACTGGGGTTACGAGTGAACAAATCATTGTTGACACGACTCCTCCGAAAGAAGGTACTTTGTTTGTCAATGGTATCGAAAGCAACACAGTTTCGTACGCACGTCTGGACACCGAAATGCATATTTCATGGGCGAACTTTTATGACACGGAATCGGGAATCTCTAAGACATATGTTGGCTTATTCGAGTGTACATCGTGTGAAGTGAAACACGTATCAAGTCGAAATTGTTTCCTTGCAGCGGATAATTTAGTACAAGGTGACAGTAAGACCTCGTTGTATGAGTTGGAGCTAGACTCAGGTAGAGTGTATTATGCTGTTTTAAATTTTACAAATGGTGCTGATCTTACCACTAGCGTACAATCTTCGTCAATCCTGATCGACACTAACGGCCTATTAACGGGTCAGGTAAAGATAACTGATAATTGGAATTCACATAAACCTTACCAAGTTCAACTAACGAATTACATGGATTACTTGCAATCGCGAATACAATGAATGATTATATTTGCCCCACACAGTCACGTTTCTTTCTAAGTGATGATCACAAATTCGCTCCGTTTTCTGATGAGTTTAGTACAGACTACGTAGTTGTCAACGATAATGGGGCGTTTCTTGGTATTGGTTATAATGCTGATTTAACAGGAATTATTAAATCAAGCATTGTATCTGAGACACAAACCCTACAAGGTGGCAACTACACGTATACATTACGCTCTGCAAGTGGAGAATACATAATAACGACAGTGTCTCTTATCACAGAGGCTGTTGTTGTACCGTTTGAAATCGATGACAAACCAATTGAAGAAGAATTTGATTACAGTCGGTTTGACAACATAACTGGTTTGGAAGCACCTGATAGTAACTATACAGAAAATTCAAATTTCTTAACGACGACCGTTTCGATCACAACAAAACAACCTGGATCATTTGTGCCAATTCATGACACTAATACAAACAATGAGACTAATTTCGAAGTTGACGAATATGGATTTGGAATTCACTTCCTTGGTTACAAAGCTGAAGGAAATTCACATTGGCATCATGTATTTTGGGCCAGAAGTAAATACACCGACATTCAGCGCTGGTTCCAACTGCCATTTGATCCTTCGAACGGTGACCATTCTTACACAATTAACGTTGAGAAGAAAATGGAATTTCTTGAGCACACAATAGATCTAACCCTTATAGTTGATCATGACGAAATAATAAGTATTTCAAATTTCAAATTCTATGGCGATGTTTAACTAGCTGCTATTACATGGAATGAAAACGATTATCAGCCGTCTATACAAGATATCTACAAACCATTTTATAGCGATGCAGTTATAAAACGAATTGATGTACCTGATCAGCATGATAAACCCTGTCGACATGGTAGAGCATTTTACGACGCTGAGAGCAGTATTAAAGAAATTTGGGTTGGCGTTTCCGACAATAACAAAGAAACTGGAAATGTTGCGCCGATGAAACATTACAAGACATTTTGTTACCCGTGTATAGCACCATGTGAAAATTTGTGTAAACAATCTTGCACATACGAAAGTCATACGGATGGTTACGATCTGATTGAATTACACGTTACGAACCTGACGCTTAATGAAGCTGACATTGACAACATTTGTCACAATGTCACCAATGATATGGAATGTAATAGCACGGCTTACTATCTCAATGTTAAAGCCGTGAATTTTGCCGGAGAAGAAACAATTACATATTCAAACGCTGTTGAAATCGATGTCACTCCACCAAATTGTGAGTACGTGAAATGTTTAGATCCCGATTTTAACGGAGACCAACCCACAAACCATTCGGGATCAAGTTCGACTATTGGTGCTTATTGGAACTGCACCGAAGACATAAGTATTATTGAATCCTACACAGTAAGAGTACTGTCTTCAGCTGAAGTGGTAATGAATAGTACAAAAGTTGGTTTAAAATCAAAAGCGCACTTCAGACTTGCAAATGGGACGTTTAAAGACGGAGAAATCTACAGCGTAGAAGTGTCAGCTATAAACAGTGCTGGTATACATTCAAGCAAAAATTGTAGCGTCCATGTAAATTTATTCCCTCCTGACGTCACTAGAGCTTCTACTGCGCCTCTGTATACAAGTGCAAGAACCTCTACAACCGATGATGAAGACGTTCCTTACTGGACATCCTCACAAACGAGTATAGGTATACAGTGGCAGGGTGGAAATGAAGACATTGAATATTACGGTGAGTTTCTGATTATCATTGTTGAATTACATGTACTACTTTATAGAAGTTCATAAACCAACATGTCGTTGTAAATATATTAAGCTGGATAGTTTTCAGGAACAGTATTTAATAACACGAAGAACTAGTTTCGTTTCTCTAGCCAAAAGGTGAGAAAATATATCATTCGAACCAAGTAAAGTAAAGTCCAGTAAACTTTATTTAGAAGTCGGTTTTTACAACATGATAAACACAAGCTCTACTGAACTTTTGTCCCGACTATTACAAAGAAAACATTAAAACAGATTACAATACATTTAACATAACAGGATACATTTACATAAAACAAGGTAGCGTGCATAAATACACGTGAGACAGGCAAGCAAGGCATAAAACAAGGCAACAACACAACTACATAAAAATGTAAAATGTTACTTCTAAAATATCAATATCAGAGGCAGATATTAAAAGACACAATCGATTTAGACATACATATATGTCAAATTCTAGTGATACATCTACTTACAAAAGTTAAGAGTAAGTTCAGTTAGATGTTAAAAATCCTATTAAAACTGGACCATTAAAACTATTAAAATCTGAACCATTTTTTGTTTTACTACATATTGTGCTGGTTTGATTAAAGTTAATGATAGATATTATATACGCTCATAGCCAAAATCTATTAAGTGTAAATTACAATTCATATCCAGAATGGCGAATAGGGACGAGTAAAGGGGCCAATGATGTGTTCCCACCTCTTATTGTCGGAGAGGAAAAAGCGGGATCCTCTGCAATAGTTCACGGAAAAGTTGAATTTGACGGCAAAGCAATCAATAAATCAGTTGCGGAGTTCAAGAATCTAACCAACATGTCTCCTGAAGAAATAAAAACTCTGAATCACACAACTGAGCAGGAAAAGTCATTCTTCAACATGGAGCCGGGAAGATGTGTGCATCAAACTCTCTATGGCGTTGGTTACTCTCACTTAAAAAGTAAACTTCAAGGGAAAGCAGTGTGTGTGAAACGTAAGTCTTCGTACTTTGGTTTGCTTCACGATCTATAGAGTTTCAAGTTTCTAGTCATCATTATCACTAATTATATAAAACTATCACTATCGATGTATAATGTAAGAGATTTGAACGATTAGTTGTCTTCTTCCGTAATTCAATTTAAAGCATTGCAAACAAATCGCAGTTTGATACTTCGATAAAATCTTTCGAGAAGACAACAAGTCGTCCACACAGAGATATATAATTAGCAAATAACAACAAAAAGCCAGTTATTAAGTACTATAAACCCGAGATATTTTTGCGGGGTCATTTTTTTGCGAATCGAAATGAGCAGGTTGAATGATCGCGAGTTTCTACTTTTAGTTTTGTCGTAAAATTAACAAAACAATATTAATCAAGAGTCTTTTTGCGAATTTTGACGAAAATAGCGAAAGTTCTTCCCCCGCAAAAATGCTGATTATATGACATTAACTTTGTGCCTTGAAGGTGTAAATGATGTTTATATCAACGCAACGATACATAACATGATCGCATCAAAGACTAGGGGTTCTGATAAATGGACAGCATCTTCATCGGTTCAGCCAGAAGTGGTTGTTTTTGGAAAATGTAAGTAATTAAACTTTATTTGAATAAATTATGCAAATGAAATATTATGAAATTGATTTGTATAATCTATTTACTCTAGTGTCCCGTACAAATCACAAGTTTTAATGATTCATTAACTTCGTTGTTCATAATTGTGGTTATTTATGGCTTGGTAGTAGAATATTATTACACATATTAGTTGGATGATATGTAGCTTGGATTAGTGTCGTGTTTGAGCAAGGTTTGTAAATAATCAGTTCAATTACCAGTCAAAGGCGTTTAAGTGTTAGAATTAAATTATATGTTATATTAAAACATATATGACGTATGTTATATTTATTTTGTAACTCTTTGTTTTAAAACCAACTGCAGGACACTGCTGTAGCATTTCACTGACATTTATATAATTGTTAAAGAGTGCCTCTGTCGCTTAGTGGTTATAGTCGCTGGCTTGAAATAGTTTGAAACGTGCATTTGCCGGTTCGAATACCCCTGGTATGCAGAGTTTGTTTGTAAGGAAGCTTTCCGGCTGGCTTACTGAAAGTTTGTTGCGCTACACAGTCACTACATTACACTAGCTTTTTATGTGACTTAACGCCCCAATAAAAAAAATAACAATATCGTTTTAATTGTATGAGGTGTGGCATCATTTTTACGAAAGGTCATTTTCCATATTCTTGTTCATTTAGACTTATTCATTTAACATCGATTAAAACAAGCTCTTACAACTGATATCAATCAATTAATCAATTTCGATAAATGTGTCCCGAGTTACTTGCCAGCACTTGCGTCTAATTCAGGGATTGTGAAGTTTACACTTCAACCTCTGCCTTGGCGGAATTCGAACCCACGACCTACGGGCAAGGAGTCAGGCGCTCTTCCCCTCGACCAATATGCCTTCTTTATTATTTTTGATTCTAGAATGTGGGTATACCATTCTCATACCAAAGAATAATCTTATAATTTTCTATTTATATCCAGTAACAAAGGGTGGAGTGAATTTTGGAAGTTTAAGTGATGGCGATATGAACACTGACTATGGTAGTGCTGCAACAATAGAGTACAAACCTTATATATCCAACCCGGCTAACACGTTAATGAAGACGTCAAGGCAGTTACGAAATAGGTAATACATAGTTCCCACATTTACAATATTTACCTCCCTTGTTCTGATTTGTCGACCATATTGAAAGGCAAATTGCCTTAAAATTTATAGGAAATGTAATGCAAACGATGATAAACTAATCAGATTAATTAATTATGCTCGTGTGGGCAGTTGGCTCAGTAAGTTAAAAAAGTGGTTGTCACATGCACATTATCTTGGTATTTTCTCAATTATCACATATTTTGAAATTACTCCTATAAAGTTTTGCCTATCAAACTTGCTGACGGTTAAGAACAAGGGTGGCAAATATTGTAGATGTGGGAATATTTTAGTAAATGTATCACTTGTTTCTCTAGTATCCCCAATATTTCCAGAAGTTTATCTACCACATACACTCTGTTAGTTTCATTCAGACAAGTCGTTCGTATGATTATGACAATGAACAGCAATGACAACGGCAGTTTTGTTTGGACAAAACTGTTCGTAATAATTTAGATACGTTCCAGATTAATTATTTACAAGTGATTCTTGTGAAAACGTAATAAGAAACTTTGGGACACCAATTTAGCATTAACATTTGAATGTATGTTATATTTGTTCAGTCTATAAAACTTATCGATATAAATAAACATATAAGTATCAAATGTAGAAAAGGCACAGTAGAATTGCATTAGTTAAATAGTGGTTCATTTGTATATAGTGTGTTTCTACAACAAGCATGAGCTTATTGCATGGCTATATACGTATTTGTACAAACAAATGTTCACATTGTATTTCAGAATACAGAAGCTATGCGACTTGTCATTCTTTGTTTCCCCTGCTCCAGTTGTAGACTTCGAGGTAATGGGTATAAACGTAACTATACAACCAGGCTGTCGTGATGACGGCGATTTCCAGCCGGCCTTGATGTACTGGAATAACGGTATATGAGAACAAAATCCACTTCATTTTTAAATATGTGAAGATCATAGACAGTTTATGCTTATGTCTGGGGAGGCATTGTCTTATGTATGTGGCGTCCCCTGTAGCAACTTATTCTCTTTCTTTTATTTTGTATCTGCGGGTACCCTAAATCCGGATTATTACAGTCTTTACCGAGATCATTGTGACATCACTATCACTGTTGTTTGGTGAATGTTGTCGTTTTGCTCCTAATCTAGGTACATGTATGTATATCACCGTCACTGTTGTTTGGTTAATGTGGTTGTTTTGCTCCTTATCTAGGTACATGTATATTGGTCAAAAGTGCTACCCCGTCAGTAATATTTCACATAGTTTCTAACTTGACAGCTTCCGGATACTTTGTAGCAGTAAGCTAAAATATTTATGATTAAAATGAATCAAACGATGGAAAAAGGTTGTTGTTAACCTGTCAAAATTATGTTCATCGTATATTTGTATATATCTAACGAGTATGTAATATCTTGATGTCATCGACACAGCTAAATGATGTTGCATTCATATTGATATATTATGTAATACATTCCAGTGAAGGAACAATGGATTCATATTGATGAAGGTTGTAGATCATATCTGACTGCAGTTATGGACTCCGGAGTTTACATGTCTGAGGTATACTCTTGTTGTGTTATTGCAAATTTGTACCGGATAATCTTTAAAGCGGTATTACATTTGTTTTCTCTTCTTAGATTGCTGTGTGGCAGTATCAAACCAAGTTATTTGCATTTCGTTTTACAAATAGACTTTCTGTTAGTTTGACATTGACACGTTTCTAAACCGACAGTAGCAGAGTTTGTCATCAAAACGTTTGACAGATCAGGAGCATTATCGAATCTATCGTTTTAACAACGAACATAGAATGACATTTGTATAGGTTTCATTCATCAGAAACGTATATCAGAAATTGTTGCATCCAAGCAGTTTATGGCTTGATTTCATCAGTTATAGTAAAGTTTCTCCGAAGCAAGTCAGGAGTTAAATGTCTTATTTATTGCAAATTATGTCAATTCCAGCGAAATAAAAAACACTTTCGTCGACAAGAATGTTAATTCTTACGAAACATGTTAAATTAGTTCTTAAATACATTAATTACACTCAATGTGTAGTGGTGCTTTAAAGTGCAATATATACGTATGTGGAATGTTTTCGACAATTGGTATCATATCCATGCATTATTGAAATGTGTGTATCATAAGGTATATGCTCCCTAAAGTAAATATTAGTGAAAACAATTTGAAGGTTACGATTTGTTGGGCAACATAAAAAATGCCGAGATGTTACGATTGCTGTGTCACTCCAGGTCCAAAATGGATTTCGGTAAATTCCCCGAAATTCAGTGGAAATTCATTGGATTACGGTAAGATAACGTACCCTTTATCGAAAGGTTAGCCATGTTACACACTTTGTTCGGTTGAAGAGAAATTGACATGGTGGTTAACGTAAGATTTGATTAGTTAACACAACAGCGAAAAACATCGTTATTTGTACTTATTATATGTACTGATTGTACACATTGCCAAAACAATCTGTCTGTTAAACCATATAATAACTATCCGTTTGTTGCACTACTCATAATGCCTAAATTAAAAACTGCCTTTACATAGACAGCAACTTCTTTAAAATGTAATTTCTTTTCTACACCTGGGCACAACTGCATTAAGTATACGATATGAGTGATGTTAGTAAATAAACTTTCATTTCCATCTACAGATATGCAAAACTAATTCCTTATGTTTTATGGATTGTTGTTTTCCCGGAGGTCTGTGTGGAGAGGCAGTGTCTTATGTATGTGGCGTTCACTGTAGCTTATAACATATTCTCTCTCTTTTAGTAAATATACTTCCATTTGTATTTTAAGATATGCAAAACCAATGCCCAAAGAGAAAAGAGAAGTGTTAATACAACAGGTTCCCTACCGTCAGCAATGATGTGGACTCTTGCAAGAATAAACAAAACATTTCCAAATCATCCTCCAAAAATAGTATTAGGCGCGGTTCATGTTTTGGAAGATGGAGATCTTGAAGTAGACATAGAAACAGAAGATGTTGATAACGACACTTTAATCTTTGAAATAACGGAACAGCCCAAACACTTGAATTGTTCAATTGCACAGCAAAGCGGGAGGCTTCATTGTACACCGGAGGAGGATTACTATGGAATTGATACTATAAAAATACGAATTACTGAAACAGGGCTACCCCCTACTGAAACTGTTTTGTCAGATGAAAGAATAATTTATATTAACGTATCGGATGTTAGTGATAAGACAGACAGATATTTCATTAAGCCAAACGGAACAATTCACTTCGACAAGCGTCCACATATGGTACACACATACACAGTTAACGCAAATAGGTCTTCGTCCTTCTATGTCGGTGCTTTGCTGCTGGCAGACGTTGATGGCAATGAAAACTTTGTCGAAAAGCCGAACTTCACAGCGCCTGGAAATTCTACGTACAATCTTGTCGAACGTGATGCGCTTGATTTCCCATTAGAAAATGTTTCTTCGAGAAATTACAGGAGTCTTAAGGCACAAGACATTCACATTCAATATGCCCCTGACCTTAATGGGAATATGACACTTAGATTAATATCGAAGGCATCAAGCGGCGGATTCACTCCTTCAGTAACACTCAACCTGTTTGTGCTTCTTAATCCTTGTGTTTATGGACATTGCAGTCATCCGAAGCTTGGAGAGCGAGGTTGTAATGACACCAAGCGTTCGGTATCTTTTGATGACTATATCTGTGTGTGTAACGCTGGATATGAGGATCAATGGTGTCAGACTGAGACGAATGAATGTGCCGGAGAACCATGTGCATTGATGTTTGATTGCGAGGACCTGGTCAATGAATACCAGTGTAACATCAACGTACCAAAATTAATGGCGATACTGATATGTTCCGCAATTGCAATAGGGGTGACGGTATTCCTCACGTTCAAACTGCTGAAGAGGCTTAAGATCTACAAGCCAAACAAAATTGGCATCAGCACGTATGTTCTGATCCTTTGTCAATTTTCGTAGTCAAACTAAAATTAGCTTACTTAATATGATATATTTAAGTGGTATTGCACTGGCCTGCGTTGACATTAGTATGTGCTTTGTGTATTTCCTTGATAAACTTCTCTGATAAGATATAGAGTTCACATTTTGTTTTCAATTTCTTTATGTGGTTATCTCAGGGCAGTTATCTGCTCAGTTTTGTAAGCTAATACCAATATCCATTATTTCAGTGAAAACTTGAAAGGTTTCGATATCTGCGGAACCTACGGTATTGACAACCCAATGAAAATGTGCCCATCAACATGTGGTTCAGTCACACTACAAGTAGCAAATACTGCTCCCATGGCAACAGAAGAGCCTAAACCTGAAGTAAATATGGAGACAGTATCATCGCTGACTGCCGCTGTGGGTTTGGTGCTCCCCCCTCACCATATGCTGAAAGCAAGGATACCGGCGAACAAAAATGCCTCTAAAGGCTCCCGGTATGAAGAGAACAAGGAAAACAGCAAACCAAAGTTGAACTATGAACGACCAAATAGTCAGATGACAAATATCAACGTTTAGATGGCATTTATAGAGTTTGCTTTGAACAAATGCTCTGACAGTTGCATTGATTGACTAATGCTTTTATACTTTATATAGTCATATATTCGGATTTTTCTTATCGTTGTGATAACGTTTTAACTATTGTGTAATATATATATACATGTATATATATATATCAATGTAACGCATTATGCAACTTTTTTCAGAAATGCAAGATGTAATTTATTCAAAGATTGCTATTTTACCCTGTAGTGGTAGGGATTCGGAGATTCACAGGGATATGTAAATGACAGGCCTGACTTACATCAGTGCGGATTTCACATTATACATATGATGGCATTGGCCCCCAATTAATCCAAGTTGTCTTGGTGATGGGGGAGACATATTGTTTTTGCTCGGGTTGTCTGTCCGTCGGTCTGCCTGTCTGTCTGTCACCAAGCGTGTCAGTTCCATAACTCTTGAACCGCTTTAAGGATTTTGACGAAACGTGCCACAAATGGTCACCATATTGAGACTATATGCAGAACGTTCGTTTCTAGCGGCTCAGTTGAGGGCCGTCACTTAGAGATAAATTGTTTTCAATTTCTTTATGTGATTTATGTCACTTAGAGATCAAATTGTTGTATTTCGTGTCCGCTCCATATCTGTTGAACCCTATAAAATATTTTTAAATAATTTGGCCTAATGGGTCACGACATTGCAACGATACTATGGGCGGGGCGCATGTTTCAGCTAGCCGGTCAAAGGACTGTTTGTCTTAAAGCTTTTCGCTCTATAACGTTTGCACATCTTGAAGAATTTTAAAATAACTTGCCACAAATGTTCACCATATTAAGACAAGTGCAGAACGCACGTTTAGAACTATCGTTTCCGTTGAGGACCTTTGTCACACATAGAGGTCAATACTAACTGTATTTCGTGTTGGCTCCATGTCTCTTGAACCCCTCAAAGGATTTTAAATTAACTTGATTATTAACAAATAATTATGATATCAAGACGATATGCAGAACGCATGTTTCACCCAGCTTGTTTCAGGGTTAAAGTCACAATTACAGGTCAAATGTCATATGACTACATTTCGTGTTTGTTCTATACTTTATTTAACAACCTGCATCACTTTGACTGACAAACAGCCATGGGAATACATATACGAGTACATAAAACAACCACGTAGTTTGACTTGAATAATTTCCAATGAGTGACTCATCGACAAAGCTTAATGTTGAGCTGTACAGGCAAGCCTGGCCTTTTATTGTAGAATACATGAAATATAATGCTTCATATTTTCTATAAGTTTTAAACCTTCTTAGTGCTACTCTCTTACATTTATATTGTATAGTTTTTCAAATAAAATTGTATGTAGAATCTGTAGCGTTTTCTTGATGAATAGCTTTAGGGGCGGCACTATGATATATAAGCACTTTACATTGAATGCAATACTACAATGTACAAACATATAATGAAACAATAGGTTCCAACTAGTTCTTGTTGTTTATTTTATTACGAATGTACATGGTAGCGATGATGATAATATGAACATGAGGCATAAACTGATCTAGGCTAATATTACTCATTAAAAGTAACCGAGCTTACCGGGCCATAAATGTTATGGCATTTTGTTCAGTGAGTAGAGTTTTCTCCCTTAGTACGAATCTCAGTATAAAGGTCATTCATGAAGAAGTACAAACATCGGACAGTCAGTACTAAAATTAGTCTGATATAATATATTTACATGTTTCATGAAAGTATTTGGCCAACTAATGCATAAATTGACCATACTTCGACGAGTGTCAATCCTCTATCTGTATGACACTAATAATATGAATATTTTATAGACACAAATTGCTTTTAGTGAGGCTGAAATGAGGATTTATTACGGAAGTGATCTACTATTCCCTCTTACTCCCTCTCTATCTACACCCTTATTATCTCTCCCTTTCCCTCTCCATTCACCTCCCTTCATCTCCCTCCCCCTCTCCATTATCCTCTCACCCCATCCCTCCCCATGTCCCTTAGTCTCTCACTCCCTCTCTCTTTCCTTCCCTTACCCTCCCTCACTACCCTCCCTCCCCCTTCTCCTTTCCCTCTCTATCTCTCTCTGTAAATTAATGTTGTGGTAAGGGTAATATATGTTGATGTAGTGATATAATGTCAGGTAGACTTGGTAAAGAAGATGGCATTAGTTCTGAAATTTTATTTTTTCATCAAATTTTACCAAATCACCCAATATTTCGAAACGCTTTATTGTGTGTGTGAGACAGACATTTTCATTAAATATGAAGAGGTAACTGGATAAATTGATCTTTGAAAAGGGAAACATATTCAGACTTCCGATGAGTAACCACACTGAATCACTTTCGAAAAATTGAAAAGTAGATGAATCATAATGTATATGGTCATCCTTAATATACTGACTGTGGTTTAGTTTTACATCCACCCATTGTGAAACAAGTTCTTACAACTTATACTAACGCCTCTCGATGACTACTTCTTTAGTTACTAACCAGTACTCGCATCTATATTAGGGATTGAGCAGTTAGTGATCAAACTCCGCCCAGCGGGGCTCGAACTTACGACCTTCGGATCAGGAATCAGGCGCTCTAACCAATTACCACTGTACGCCTTCCTCGACTGTGGTACCCCGACCTATCCACCGAAATTGCACCCTCGGTTCCCAGGTTTGTTGCTATTCCTTGCCATTCCCCCCATTGCATTCGGACATGGACACAAACCGTCAGTCAAAAATGCTCTCATTCAAAGACATTCGTATAAGTTGTAAATACGAGCATCCCACACTAATCACATGTACTCTGTTTGTTCTCACACCTGTGATACGTCAATGCCTACAACAGCAACCTAGATCAGCTTCGACCTTGACTGTAAGGAATGTCAATGCCATAATATGTTTACTAGTACTTAACGTCCACGAGTATCCCCACAGCAGATCGCATGATCCGATGTCTTACTGTGCTAAATAAACACCACATGATTGACTTTGCTTTTATATCGAGTGACACATCACTTAAACAATTCTGGTTTTGTCATGCATTGATAGTTCGTCGTGTCAAACTATTTTACTTCTCTGTGACGACTCCTTGTTCACTAACAATGCTATACATTTAACGCGTGAATGCTTTTTATTGTCATTTATTTGATTAATTATGCACAGTGCCTATTAACCATCGGATAAAGTATTTTGTTTAAAAAAATAATCAAGTACTTGGGAGTTTGAGCTTCATTGAAAAGTGTTCCATTGTCTTTAAGGGCTTTGGTTCTTTGTAGCACACCATTGGTTGATTACTTCTAAAATACAGAAAGTAAACGAGCGCACAGAAAGTAAACGAGCGCATACGATGTTAAAATAAATGTGTTTTGCATTAAGTATACTCGTAAATTGTAAGTTTTTTAATGTTGTTACACGGCAGTCGCATTTACAAGTACCTAAGTACTGAACCAGCATTGTAGCACATGGTGGAGCATTTACAGCCGGTGCAGCACGTCGCAGGTTCGATCCACAACACGACATACTAAAGTTATTCAGTTGATATTAGTGGCTCATTGGCCATTGCTGATCAGTATACAAGTTGGCTCTTGGACTGCTTGGCCGGTTACGATGCCGAACTTGCCACGTGTCTACAGTTTGGTATTACAACGTGCCAGTAATGTGCCTACCACAAGCAGACATCCTCATTTTATGACTATAAAAACTGAGGAGGCATGAGCACATATAACGTGAGAGGAATGTGTCATATATATATACTGAACAAAAATGTTAACATGACAGTCCTATTTAACATAAATACAAGCAAAAAGCTACTGGATAATTGTGTGTTGAACCATTGCAGTTAACTATAATATTTATGAATCAAATGAATGGGAAACAAAGTCGATATAAATCAGCAACATTACATTCCTCGTTTCCTGTCAATGTTTCATAATGAAATGAAGATTTTGACCTCAAAGTACAAAAGGGCGTATTAGCACTTTTAACAGAATGTCAATTCTTCATTATAATTCAAAATATTTTCCATTCCAATTAACAGAACATAAAGAGTCCCCTCTCGTAAATAAAATAAATCAGTCTGTCAGCTAAATTTTAACCTCACCAACACATTACTACTGCCTTTTTACAATGAGCAATTATAGTAAATCATCAGACAATAATGCAATTGTTATTTGGAAACCAAGGAGCAATCGGTGAATCTTAAGTTATTTAAACGGTTTTCCATTTATAGACGTCAGGGTATATAAACATAACAAAATATATTGTGGAAGTGACAAAGAATGCACCATATATCATGAAACATTATAGAGGATATAACAACACTATATTGAAACATTTATGAATATTCACTATGTTTGATGATGGGTAGTCAACACAACATAGTACAAACTGCAATGTATTGCTTTAGTTACCCGCGCTTAGAATATTTTATGCATCAATTGTGGACGAGAAGTTTATGTATAATTAAGTGACTAGCCATAAATCCGACATTTCGCATCAAACTTTGGCCTAACTCATCATTCCGGATTAATTTATTGCAATGTACCGCAGATCGGAATCATCCCATTGTCAACACCATAACTCAACCTTTAATATGGTTTTATGAAATTCTGTTTCGGAAGTGAGAATTTAGATTTCAACTGTAAGAAATGCTACAATAAATTACTGTATGAAAACACATTTGTACATCTTGCCATGTTTGAACGGAATAGTAATAAAGTAATATTTTAAAATATCATTACAATATATTGATTCTTAGATAATGGATAAGTTCCTTCTTTAATCATTGTTACGGAGGTGAGAAAACAGTTACGGAGAAAAAAATCAAACTTAAAGACGGTTTCTAAGTCATTTTTAAGTTATTTATATAACTTGTAAAGACAGACATAGCAACAGTAACAAACAACCAATTGGTTTAAGGCCTCATGCTCATAACATAAGATAAATACATACACACAATAAGGTACAGTGTAGAGTAGATAAGCTCTATTTCAGAAAGGGTTTGTCAAATGCTGAGAGGCAGATACTCAGATACAGAAAAACTATGACGCTTACAGGAAGAAAGAGAGAGAGGGCGAGAGAGGTGAGGGAGGGGAGAGAGGGGATGGAAGGCAGAGGGGGGTAGGGAAGACATAGGGGGGTAGGGGATACAGAGTGAAGTAAATGTTCTAATGATGGGTTGTGGGGGGTTGTTCAGGGGAGTGCTGATATGGCTATAAAACAGGGAAATCGTTCCATACAAGATGCATCTGGTTCGTTTTATGGGCATCTAAATTAGAAGGCAGCGAAGTGAAGTATAGTTTGTATATTAAGAATGATGTTAGACAAACTAAAAGAACATACCCCACTGCTAGAACATACCCCACTGCTAGAACATACCCCACTGCTAGAACATACCCCACTGCTAGAACATACCCCACTGCTAGAACATACCCCACTGCTAGAACATACACCACTGCTAGAACATACCCCACTGCTAGAACATACCCCACTGCTAGAACATACCCCACTGCTAGAACATACCCCACTGCTAGAACATACCCCACTGCTAGAACATACACCACTGCTAGAACATACCCCACTGCTAGAACATACCCGCCACTGCTAGAACATATCCCACTGCTAGAACATACCCGCCACTGCTAGAACATACCCCACTGCTAGAACATACCCCACTGCTAGAACATACCCCACTGCTAGAACATACCCCACTGCTAGAACATACCCCACTGCTAGAACATACACCACTGCTAGAACATACACCACTGCTAGAACACTGCTAGAACATACACCACTGCTAGAACATACACCACTGCTAGAACATACACCACTGCTAGAACACTGCTAGAACATACCCCACTGCTAGAACATACACCACTGCTAGAACATACACCACTGCTAGAACATACACCACTGCTAGAACATACACCACTGCTAGAACATACACCACTGCTAGAACATACACCACTGCTAGAACATACACCACTGCTAGAACATACACCACTGCTATTCCCGGAACTGTAAAAGTACAAGCTGTTGTGCCTGTAAGGGATACATCAGTTGCAACAAGAGAAACAAGTTGTTGTTTGGAAAGTTGTTTGAAAGACGCAACAAAACCTCAGTATGAAGGGTGAGTCATTAAAAGTAGGGATGTCAACGAATATTCGAAGATAAAACGAATATTCGAATCCTGTTTCAATATTCGAATATTCGGAAAAATATACTTAATAAAAAATTGATGAAAATAAAATTGTTGTATATTTATTTTATTGCCGACCCCGACTTGTGTAAGATAGTATGAGAGTAATAAAGGATGTTGTTGTTGGTGTTGAAATATACGCGCTTGTAAAAGTGTCATTGTGTATATTGGGGGTGCTAATATAATCGATAATCCGTTAATTACTGACCGTTTGATAGTCCATAGTCTCAAATAGAAGAAAGTAGGTGTTTAATTGTCGGTAATTTTGTTGTTGACGAAAGGTGTAAAAAGTAGGCAGTTATTACCATCGACAGGGACTTGAGTTAATGACTCGCTTTTTAATTAAGGAAGATCAAAGATGTAATTGAGAAAAGAAACATGCCGAATAAATGGGGTGACGGGAAACAACATAATTTACATACTAATTTTTCACGTAGGTCATATCATCCAATTCATACTTTATTTGCAAAATAATGAACACTTGACGAAAACAGAACATATAAACACTTCACAAAGATATTCATAAACACGAATTTTGGCATTCAGAAGATGATATGTTAACTGCAATAACTTCATTCGTCAGAGTCTTAACTTCCGGTGAAAACAAAAGTAGAATACACACAGCACGTAAGGAACTTTGGTATATGAAATATTATTTTTTTAATAATTTTGTCTAAGTTGTGTCGATCGAATATTCGAATATTCGTTCGAAATGAAAAACGAATATTCGAATACCTGATTTGCTATTCATTGACATCCCTAATTAAAACTATTGTGATAGTATCGTGTATAGTCGTGTACTGATGAAGAAGAATCTGATAATGATAAAGACAGAATCAAGATCTATACTAGTTATATTGTGGCTTGGGAAAATGCAACAATGAAGCAAGGAGTCTGTGTTGCAGCCATTACGGGCATAATTGGTAGTTTAGTAGGGCAAATCAGTGGGTATGTTAAGACTACTAATGAAGTTCAAATCAAGTTTTTAACCAGAGCTGGCAAGTATTTAGATGCATATAGGTTTCCAGTAGTTTGTGATGAAATTTGGGTGAATAAGTCTGATGTGTTGATGGTGGTTTAAGAGTTGAGAACTACAAGCATGAGTAAACGATGCTTTAGTCTTAGCGATGTTGAAAAACGTAAGATAAAGAAGATATTTACTAGGTTGAAATGAAACAATATACTACTCCAATGAAAATACAATCATTATGTAAAATTCGATAATATGAATTGATTAATTATACACTTGTATATTAAACATAGAAATCATGAAATATTCTCCGTAACATGATAGTATCACCTCCATAACACTCTGTTTGTTACTCATGGTAGTTGTAACGTATACAGTGGAATCCCATTGGCTAGAACTCGGTTGCGTCGAAAATACCTTGTTGACTCGAACTGATTATGAAGTCCCAATTGAATTTCCTATATAATCTATATTGTTCGACTACTTTTGGTTCGAACTGCCTAGCCTCGAAGTCTCGAACTAATTATTCGGTCTCTTGATCATAAAATGCACTATTATTCGCACTTTTCGGTCGAACAATACATTTTTTCACCTCATAATCGGATATGCTGGCAAATGAGCTCAATTGTGACGCGGCGCATATTTTTCATTCGTTTAGGAAAATTGCGCGCACACATCAAACTGCTTAGATAAATATAGAAAATTCAATTGGGACTTCATAATCAGTTGACAATCAATTAAAGTGTCATATGTATGTTTAATTTTATTGTATATGCCTTGTAGCTTGATACTACAGAACCCAGATACCGTATAGCTGCTATTGATTATATTATGGTTATATACGTGTATATTTATTCGCGTGTTTTCGTTTTATGCTTTATCGTTCATTATGATTATTCATACGAGAGGTATCCATTACTATGGAATTAAACACACGTTGACAAGACATACCCTCCATAGTACTCACGGTTGCTAATTATTTCACAACCACGGTTGACTAGAACAACCTTTAACAAACTGTGTCAGTCCCGTCGAGTTCGAGCCAACGGGATTCCCTGTATTAATATACAATTTCATGCTGCTAAGTATAGATGCATTCTCATATAATCATTTGGATGAAAATAACTGGCGTATATCGCATACATTGGGTAAATAGGCTCTAGAGATGGTAACAATGTCTATTTTCTGAAAGACTGGATTTGATTGCTAAAATTCACTTGTTCTCTTAAATAATTATTGGTTAAGATGATATAAGATTAACAATGTCTAATATGTTCATGTTGTGTATAATGTTGTGTATTTCGTTTGTTTAAAAGTGATGGTACTTCAGGTTAATATTTGATGGTTATGTTTCTCTCCTCCATAACATAACAGATCAACTGTCAACTGCAATGAATGGGTGAACCTAAACAAATATTATATTTATAACATGAATACTTCTTGTTGTGTTCTTGACAACGATTGTATTTGTAAAAAACTCGGTATATGTGATGGCATTTCTTGAAGAAACCTGAAATGGAAAATGTTGACTGAAAAAAGTTGAAAATCAGATTTGTTTGAACAACATGTGTTATGTTCTATTTATCATGAGCAGAATAATGATTTTCTATAGACGAGATGCAAGTAATAATTACATATGCCAATGTGAAAACTGGCATATACACAATTTAATATTAGTTTTTACTCATATATGATAGCACTATTGCATGCCAGATGTATAAGGTAGGTGAATTTACCCTCCGTAATAGCGGAATATACCTACACACTTCAAGGGCTTGTTGTTTAAACACTATAAAAATGCTGTGCGTTAAAGTTTGTACGTGTTACACAAATACATTAAACTATCCAGAAATAGTATTTCTAAGGCATTTCAAGGAAGTTGATTTTCTAAAAAAAATCATCCTGAAATTGTAGCAAATTTTGAAGAATAGCTGAAAAATCAGTAAAGAATCAAAAACAGTTATTTCGACTTAAAATTTCGAATGCATGCAAATGTTGCCGTCTGCAGTGGCAAAGATGACATTACGAACACAGGGTGAATGCAACAGAAGTCTAGCAGATTCTTAATTCATATCCTTTCACACCTCGAGTGTACATAACATATCCGCCGTACAAACTGTTCGTTGCAGCAACCTTCGGAAGATGTTAATGTCCGTTCTGTTTGCTCCTACGTTGTTATAGCAATAATTATAGATTTTAATGAAATTTAGAAAATAGGGTAACAACAATTATTCAGACAAAATTCCATTCCATTTCTCAAATTGAGATATTTCTAGAGTGAATATTTTAGTATACAAGGTGTTAAAAAAGTATGTTTACAAAGTTTCAATTTAGATAAAATGACACTAATGGCGTGTACACTGGCTATGTTTCACACCATGAAAGATAATGTTTATTTCATGACTATGTTTTATTAAGAACTCTCACACAGAGGTTCAGAGACTCATAACAATTCTAAGATAATGGACTGCCATCTCATCAAAAACAGCGCACATATTTAACCATAAAATATACATTTCGTTTGATGAAATACAATATAAGAATACAAAGCTGGCAGTGGAGCGAACATGCAACCTGTCAGTATCCGTCCGGTGCTAAATGATGCATACAAAACCATTGTTAGTACAAATTGAAATACAGTATTCATCAAACTTCTCTAGCAGTTGTCATTTTAATCAAGCTATCAGATTCGTGCCATATTGTACATTAGTGTGTTTGTCAATTTCAAAAGCACTCGTCGGTTCATTCTCGGCAGCTTACGGATATTTCCGTACCACTTCGTTACTCTATGAACATCACTGGATGTAGTTGTGCGAGGTTTTCCTAATGTAATATATTGATATTCTCATCATCAAAGGTACTTTTGAAATCCGACTCGGCGACCCTCGGGTATAGCAATCCATGTTTCTAAGGCATTAATATAAACAAACGACATAATTGATTAACTGTATACTGGAATAGTCATGTTGACTTGTCGGACTATAGCACACATATAACAGAAGGGTTTAAGCGATGATCAGGTCGTTATGAAGTGAACAAAATGAATTCAGTGCCTTTGGTTTTGTTAATATGGCGTCAAATACAGAAATAATGACCATGTGTCCATCATGGCACATTTTTCATCGTTGAATTGGTATTATTATTCTCATCGTAATCATTAAAAGTATTTCTTTTCATTTGATATACATGATATCCATTCAAGATACAACACAAAGATCCCCATCTTAAATAAGTCAACAATATAAACAATAAGTACAAAAGTCTTTAAGTGTAAATCTAACGTACAACAGTACGTTTACCAGTCGTATTGCGAATTGTATAACAAGTAGCGAACATTCAAATGTGTTCCCGGTATATGGCAAGCAATATCAATGTCAGTTTACCAATTCACACGGTGTCCAATGCCAATATTATTCCCGACTATTTGCCTTAACTACGAGATGGACAGACAGCAGATATTGATTCTAAGTTTATGTTATCACATTAAATGAGGCACCTGGGACAATGTTCCCCGGAATAACATCGCAGGTAACCCAATTTCTCCATGTACTCTTTTATCACCGCTGAAACTTGACACGGTTTCAAAATTTAAATAAGATCATACTTAATGTTGTATATGGTTCATTGAGTCATTGTCAGATGGGTGAAACCAGACAAGAAGATCAATACGTGTATGTCAAACAATATTTGAGCGCCGCTGTACGATTTACAACCTCCTCTTTAAGTGACGTAATTTCAAGAAAACGAATTAAGTGACATCACCATGTACATTATAACTTGCTACAGGGAACGCCACATACAAAACACAGTGCAGCCGCCACACAGACCTCCGGGAAAACAACAATCCATAACACATAAGGCACTTGAAGAAGTTAAAGGGTAAATACATTAGGGAACAGAGGCGCAAGGTATGGCCTGACCGATCAAAAGGAATTGCTTGGAGAATCAAAGAGGACAAACAGGGAAGGGGGTGTTAATGGATGGAAATATCACAGGACAAATCAAGACAGCTGGCAACAATACGCCGAAACTTGGCAGAAAATAACCTGGACACTATATAAAGTGTAAGCATTGCACTAGGAAAGGGAAATATACCATATATATCAGAATGTAGGACCATATCGGTATTTATAATTCTTAAACATACCCATTCAAAACACTGAACATGGTTCAAAAAAGTTCCATTCATTGATATCTGAACTACCTTTTTAGCGACAAATGATCCATAAGTATGCCAACCCGTTGGTGTTAGTTCTAATAATGTGTATTCAAAGGTCCAAATAAGAACAGAGCAACTGTTGTTGACATTATCATGTAAACACTACTCTTATCACTAAGCAAACATGCGAGTATTTGAACAGCATAAGTACAAATAATTTATATCTTTTATACCGGAACTCAAATAATAAATAAATTAATACAAAGCATCTGACCAAATACCACAAGTATACAATGACAAATTATAAACTATGGACCAGTAATTCCCCTCACTAACACCTCAACCTCAGGCCGCGTTCAAACACTTTTCTTCATATATCACGCGATGCCCACTGTCAACGCATATACGGCCTCTACGCCTATAATTAGAGGTTATAATACAGAGCTGGTGTGCCATACGGCGATATTGGCATACTAGGTGAGATATTGGCATACTAGGTGAGATATTGGCCCGATGGTCTAGTATGCCAATATCGCAGAGAGGCACACCAGTCTTGTTTTATAACCTTTTATTGCATATGTTAGATCCCGTGTAAAGTTGCTTAATATTATAGGGGGAAAAATACATAATATACAAATAAGTTGAATAATGTGTTGGAAATAGTTGAACATTTAGAAAATGATTTAGAATCTACATCATATTGCTAGAAAATGTATAGATCAATAGCTCTATAATATTTTGTAACGAGTTTTTGAAATTCTTAAAAATCTGAACGCCAGCGCGCTAAACAATGACGTCACACCGGAAGTATGCCAAATATCGATATTCGGCACATTCGGAAGTAGGCCAAATATCAGATATTCGGCACAACAGGTCACATGATCATTATCGATATTGGCCTCACGTTGTCCACATACGTTAGTGGACAGTGCAAATTTGTTACTATACTTAGTAACATAATTATGCGATAACACTGTATATTGTACGCCCAATTCCTGTCAAATCATATAGATTTTGTAAACAATAAATTGAGGGTGGTCAGAAACCATGGTTTAATGGAAATGAGACACAATCTAAGTAGCCGGCACGAGGCACGATCTAATATAACCATAAACAGAAGCTTTTGCGCGTACGCATGTCTCATAATGGTAATATGTTAACACGGTAACAGAGCGGCAATTGTGTGATTTGGAGACATACTATGACCTGAAAATCAACTTTCAGCATAAGAAATGCCTGAAAAATGTCAGCTTTCTCCCAGTATTACGGGCGAAAATAACATTTCTTTGTTTGTTTTTATCGGGTTTAAGTAATTTATTAACTTTTTAGCCCACGATTATTTCCCATCGCCCGGCGTCGGTCGTCCGTCAGCAATTTCTTCAAACAACATCTCCTACTTGGCCAATTTTGATGAAACTTAAATGAATTACATGCACAACTCTGGTAGCCATGGCAACGGAAAGGAAACTCTTCTATGCCAAAACTGTTAGGTTAGATATTAGATGTCTAGCATTGTCCAATTGGGCTCTCCCCTGGGTCACTAGGTCTTACATGGAGATATGGAAAACTTTAAGACCGTAAGACGAGGAGCTTAGACATTTGGTATGTAGCATTGTCTAGTGGTCCTACCTTGGTGACTTGTCAAAGTCAAAGTATTCCATCCATTTTCCATTTCAATGCGATACAAGGCACAAAATGACTTTAGCTACTAAATTGTTTCGAATATAATTATATCGAACTGGTCCAACGAAATGTTTTGCATCGGAAATTTGCTTCTGGTGCCTCTCTTTAACCATGATAATTCATGTACACAAAGATATGACAACCTTCAGCAAACATCTCCCAAAGCCTCGGACTGGTTTTAAATACAGAATTTTCTTGAACACAAAGACATTGACAATTGGGTCAATACATTTAGTAAATTGTAACTGTAACGTGAAAAAGACCTTTGTCCTTCTTCAAAGGCTAAGAATACCTTAATGCCAGTCTTTGAATCGTCTTGAATAGCAGGCGACATGAAGTAGATATTTACATAATAACAAATTAATTGATACGAAACTATTTGAATGCAACGTACATTTGTATCTACTCGTTTACAGAACCCGAATGTGTTTGTATACTGCCCTGTTTCTCCAGACACCCCATGTGACTGCCTGAGTAAGTAAAATATCATATTATAAACCTTGTGATCAAATATCGTTGCACACATGTGACATAAATAAACATTATAACATTGTTAGTGTCCCACGTAACTAGTCCGCTGTAATTCGGTTACGTGCCACGGACAGTTAAAGCAGCGTGACATGTGGTTCTCGCTTCTCGGATGGCTATGTGGTGGTTGCACACTACACCCAAACAAACAGGAGATTTCTGGAACAATTATGGTCTGCGCAATTTCAAGGTTAAGATTTGTTGTGCAACATAAAACAATGCCGAGATGTTACGATTGCTGGTCACTCCAGATCCAAAATGGATTTCGGTAAACTAACGTACCCCATATCGGGAGATTAACTAATCCGCGTCAAGGTTACAAACGTTGTCGGTTGGAGAGAAGTCGATTTAGTGGTTAACGTAAGATTTTATTGGTTTACACAACACTGATATGCCAACTAAAAAAACATGTCAGTACGGATGCGCAAACATCTTCGCTAATGTTCTTCCCTATCGCAAAACAACAATCGGTATCAAGTCTGTAGACAAATTAGATTTTTTGCATTTTCAACAGTAGGGTTTCTTGGTGTTGTTTTATGACGTAATGACAGTGTTCATTTAATACTTATTTGGGAGGTGACCACTAGTAGCAGATATGGTAATCGTAATCTAACGATAAATTAGAACATACTCACTGATTTGGCTAATCCCTACCTTTGTTTTGATGTCTTAAATCGTCTAGTTTCAGTTTAGACGCATGTCAATATCAACAAGTCGTTTTGTAATATGAAATGCCAGTTTGGTGGTTTGAAACTACATGCACTATTTGGTCATCTGAGACGAGACACAAATCAGGCCGCTTTTATCTCGAGAGATTGTCGCAAACTATCGCTTTGGGTTTGTTACAGGTCCAGTTAGGACAATATTGCTCCAATCAATCTCTCGACATTTTTAAACCGTGTTGTTTCCTTAATGTCGATGAATCCTTTGTTGCCCAAACAACTTGTAAGCCTTGAAATGCAAACAAGTAATCCACGCAATATTACAAGTACAAAGTACAGTATTTCCTACTTGATATAAAGTGGCATGTTACGTTCTCATTGAGAAGTTTACTAGCACAGTACACTCTTATTTGTTTGTTTTCAATGCTGATATTCAATTAGTAAAAGTACAATCAATGGAAAGTTGTAAAAAATAATTCAAGGTTATTTGAACTAAATGGATTTTCACTTGATACTCATTAATGGGTTTGCAAAGATCAGTGGTAAACATTACATTATTGACTATGTTTCGTAATGTTTGTTCTTTTTATCGTGTAAATAGCGATTAATGGGGCATAGATACGCTGACTCGGTCAATTTGTAAAAGTGGGCTAATTTCAATCATCCTTGTCAGTAGACACCATTACTGCTATCACAACGAGTTATGTTATGGTACCACAGTCGAACCATATTTATTCGACAACCTTCTATCCGGATACTTGGTATCAGCCGAAATAAAGATCAGGTCCCGATGTATCTTCTTAGGCACGAATTGAAATGAGCTATTCGAAACTGTGTTTTATTCGAAATAAAATTTCGGACCCGATATATTTGAATGAACGAGGTACGACTGTAGTCACCTACGAACACACAGGTATCTCCTTAATATGAATGAAAGTCAAAATGACGTAGATAATTTCTTTTGTTACTCCAGCATAGAGATATGGCCTTGCAGATTGCTGCCGATGGTATCTGTTTATCTGTATATGATTTTGTATTTATGTAGACTAGAAGCATGTTTATTGCTTAATGCTGAATATATGTTGTTGTTGTTGTTGTTGTTGGTACCTTGCGAACATATCAAACAATAAGATCCATGTCCCCCACTCCTCTTCTCAGCTTTATTTTATACACGGACTCTTTGGTATTGTTTCTTGTTTTACCCGACGGTTTTCCAGTTTCCCATTGGTTGGCATTTTGGGACCGACGGTTTTTCAGTTTTTCATTGGTTGGCATTTTGGGACCGACGGTTTTTCAGTTTCCAATTGGTTGGCATTTTGGACCCGACGGTTTTTCAGTTTTTCATTGGTTGGCATTTTGGACCCGACGGTTTTTCAGTTTCCCATTGGTTGGCATTTTGGGACCGACGGTTTTTCATTGGTTGGCATTTTGGACCCGACGGTTTTTCAGTTTTTCATTGGTTGGCATTTTGGACCCGACGGTTTTTCAGTTTTTCATTGGTTGGCATTTTGGACCCGACGGTTTTTCAGTTTCCCATTGGTTGGCATTTTGGGACCGACGGTTTTTCAGTTTTTCATTGGTTGGCATTTTGGACCCGACGGTTTTTCAGTTTCCCATTGGTTGGCATTTTGGACCCGACGGTTTTTCAGTTTTTCATTGGTTGGCATTTTGGGACCGACGGTTTTTCAGTTTTCCATTGGTTGGCATTTTGAACCCGACGGTTTTTCAGTTTTTCATTGGTTGGCATTTTGGACCCGACGGTTTTTCAGTTTTCCATTGGTTGACAGTTTGGACCCTTTTTTCCAGTTTTCCATTGGTTGGCATTTTGGGACCGACGGTTTTTCAGTTTACCATTGGTTGGCATTTTGGGACCGACGGTTTTTCAGTTTTCCATTGGTTGGCATTTTGGACCCGACGGTTTTCCAGTTTCCCATTAGTTGGCATTTTGGGACCGACGGTTTTCCAGTTTTTCATTGGTTGGCATTTTGGGACCGACGGTTTTTCCGTTTTCCATTGGTTGGCATTTTGGGACCGACGGTTTTTCAGTTTTCCATTGGTTTGCATTTTGGACCCGACGGTTTTTCAGTTTTTCATTGGTTGGCATTTTAGACCCGACGGTTTTTCAGTTTTTCATTGGTTGGCATTTTGGACCCGACGGTTTTTCAGTTTTCCATTGGTTGACAGTTTGGACCCGACGGTTTTCCAGTTTTCCATTGGTTGGCATTTTGGGACCGACGGTTTTTCAGTTTACCATTGGTTGGCATTTTGGGACCGACGGTTTTTCAGTTTTCCGTTGGTTGGCATTTTGGACCCGACGGTTTTCCAGTTTCCCATTGGTTGGCTTTTTGGGACCGACGGTTTTCCAGTTTTTCATTGGTTGGCATTTTGGGACCGACGGTTTTTCCGTTTTCCATTGGTTGGCATTTTGGGACCGACGGTTTTTCAGTTTTCCATTGGTTGGCATTTTGGACCCGACGGTTTTTCAGTTTCCCATTCTCGTTTTTGTATCTTCTTGTATACTGAACCTTAAGCCAAATAGGTTAGCTTATTCGTTATACCACTCTTATAACAATCTGAATGTTGTAGATCAAACCTGAGTGACAGAAGATTACACATTTAAATCAAAGGACTGAGGGTCCTTAGAGGCGCTTCCAACACTGCACGTTTTCCCTATGATTTTGTTTAATACCCTTCAACACTCTATGTTTCATTTCGTGCGCACAAGAATCTCTGTGTGGAAGCAGTGTTTGTTCTTGCGACTTTATCTGCCTTGTTTTTTCTTACTTTGAACTCGAATAAGACATAATTGCAAACTTGATACATTCTATCCAGATATGTTAAAACTGAAAGCCATTTCTTATAATGAAAACAAATGTCAGACGCTTCCCTATTCCGCCTGTGACGAGGTGGTTATGGGTTACGAGCTTCCTTGTGGCAACAGGGCAATACTGAATCTGTGCCACATGTCAAATCCTTACGGAAGTTACGCAAATTTAAAACGGCATATCATTTTTAGTTGTTCGTTAAAACAAATAGCTCTGTGGCAGTTTGCGACAGTCGAATCTTCTTAATTCGAAAGCTACTATCAATAGTGGCGCAAGAATAACATGTAAGTGAATCGGTTAAAATAGTTCAAAATACGAGCTGTACCGGCATAACATACTTAAATTGCTACTGCATTCTGTAATTATTATAATTAATGCATGTACAATGATGAGATGTAAATACTACTACTCATTACTGGTATTTAAAGGTTCAACAATGGACAATAATGATTCGTACTTTCTGTGAATCTGCACGTGTTTATTGCAAAACCAGTGTTCAATACCGAACAACTTCACTGCTTTAAGAGTATTCGAAGTATTTTTCTGTTTAAAGCTCTTCATAATATGGTTCCTCCATGGGCGTCTCCAGAATGTCGAAATGAGTTCCGATTGGCCAAATCACCGAACGACCAATGAAAAGGGAGTCCATGACACTCAACCAAAAAATAGAAAAAATATAACTGACCAACCAAGCGGCAATGTATGAAAAGTAACAAAATGTATATCGATGATTGCAAATATTGGATTTCACAAACAGTTTCGTTTGTCAAAATCTTCCTAATAAAAACATCAAACAAATATCTATCATAATTATTTATAAAAGAGTATTGTGTTTGTTTAACAATGTTGTATCTATCGGACTACAGCCCGCTACCACAAGTACATAGCGACGTGTACACTTGAATCATTGTTTACATCAAGACGGCAGTCTCGCGAGACCTATAAGCGACAAAACGAGATAGTTGTCCTCCAGACACGACAATACGTCATACATGTTTTGTTGTTAAAGATGCAATATGCAGATTGTGAAATTCATGTTTTTTAAGCCCACCTGTCGTCATCACCAACAACAATCGTGACTTGTCAGCGATTTCCAAAATCGAGAACTTAACATTCCTTAAACGTCCTTCCTGGCCTACATTCAATCAATTTGCTCGTACTGTGTCCAATAAAAATAGCACAGTTTTTGTTAACTCTGCTAAATTTGTTGTGCATGCAAAGAAACTGAGACGAGACAAACTAACATTATTTTGCTCCATAGTAAGATTTTCTGTTCATAAAATATCTTCTCCTGTTCACGTATAGTTATAAGTATATATCTACTATTGTGTAAAATTGATATACTAAAATATTATTCCATTGCTGCTTATATTTAACATTTTATCTTATACACAAATGTCTTTGTTCTGTTCTATATAAGTTTGCTTAAATACATGTTTGATATTGTATTTGAAACATGTATATTTATTGTCTTGACCATCTCATATTTATGTTTATTTTGTTAATGGCCAAAGGCACTGTGTGTGCAGATTGTACCAATAAATGTATAGGTAATTTGTACATGGTTAGACATTTATAAGGCACCGAGATCGCAGACATGATATGTTATGTTTGTGGCGATGATCACCACTGACATCCAATTATGGATTGGAAATGTTATACGGTAACATGTTAAATAAATAAGATTGTTGTGTTGCTCCCCTACAAAGCGATAAAACGTTTCAATGTCGCTTCTGAAAGAGCTCGTATTACAGTTTACTGATCAAATAATGTCCAATGAGACAAAGTTTGACTGAAAATAATTGCTAAATAATTCATGAATTGTTCAAAGCGGCACCGCTTTATAAGCTTCCGATCTCCCATTTCCTAGAAATATGAATCGGAAATATGTTCCCAACGATTTTTTATCGCTTGGTTAAGAGAAGTACAAACATGAATGATGTATAGTTAAACATATCAAAGTACAGTTAAAACAGAGGCATGCCAGCCCATACTGAACGATCAATTGTGACAATCGAAACAAAGGGTGGCATTACTTGCTTCATCGAGGTCTCTGTGCCACATCAGGATTCAGCACGCACGATCGGGGCACGCGTATGATGTGGAGAACCAGCATGCTATGTGGGGGCTAGCGTGTTATATGGGGGTCAGCGTGCGATGTCGGGGCACGCGTGTGATGTCAGGGCCAGTGTGTAATGTGGGGAACTAGCGTGTGATGTCAGGGCCAGCGTGTGATGTTGGGAACCAGCGTGTGATGTTGGGAACCAGCGTGTGATGTGGGGAACCAGCATGCCATGTCGTGGTCAGCGTGACATGCCGGGGACATCGTACCAAAACATGTTGGGGCCACGGCGGAAGTATAATATCCAGTTTCGGCCTATTGTTTTGCCAGCTGGCTTGACTTGTCATGTGATCTTTTCCATCCATTAATCCCTCTTCTCTATTTTTCCTCTTTGATTCTCCTAGTTATTCCTGATGATCTGCCAGGCCATTCCTTACGTCTCTGTTCCCTAACGTATGTACCCTTTAACATCATCAAGTGCCTTATGTTTTATGGATTCTTCCCAGCCAGTGACATACAATATTGAACATACAATTCTACTTTACAGTTCATCAAATTCTGAATAATTTATATGAAGTATCAGGCCGTAGTATTGTCGAGTGAAGAGTGAAATCAGGATATTTGCAAACGACAATTATCGAATATCGAGATTTGATAATAAGTTTATTCATTAGTTAGGAGAGTAGTGATACTCTGTGTAGTGTGACCAGTAATTGTATCATACCTAACTGTCCTGTGATCGAAGGGATCAGGTATTATTATACAATGTATTTGTACACTGTAATAGTCGGAAAATATTTTCAATCTGCAGACGAATCTAAATCTGTCGACGGAAGTAAATATCAATGAACTCATTAAGGAACGACCCTTCATCTTCAAGTAAAAGTTTCCAGTCTTTAAAGCGTTTTCAGAACTGAATAGTTTATAACAAAATGTGCTTTTGTTGCACCGAAACAAAGAGCCTACACTTACAACTGACATATTACAACGGTTATAATACAAAAAGAGCGCCGCTGTACGAGTTCCAACCTCTTCTTTAAGTGACGTCATTTCCAGAAAACGTCACATGTGCCGTCACCATATACTGATATGTCAGTAAGCGATATTTGTCCTATATGGCAATATGAAAACGAAGTGATTATATGGAGTAAATATTGTTTGTCACTTACAGAACAGGTTGAAATTCTCATAGCAGCGTTCAAATAGAGTTTGTGCTGTAAATGGAAACAAATACTGCCAACAGTATTCCCGTCCTTTATGGTCGCCCAGTCCGTGCGCAAACATTCGTTAGACTTAAAAAGCTCTCAATGAACTTAAGCTTTTTTCTGCGATATTTTCAGTAATATGCTGACCTTTCCAACGATTGTGATTTAATTATGTCGGCATTTATTCATGGAATTTGACTTTGAATATAAATAAACGTGATTGATTGTCATTAATTAGTTATGTATTAATCAATTAAAGTAAATGCAATTTCCATTGCCGATACGACTCGCTGTCCTCGGTGAACAGAAATGTATCATCATGGATGTTATTTCCAACATATTTTCAAATCACAATTAAAACCTCAATTAAAGACTACCCTAATAATAAGACCATCTCAAAATCAAGAGCACATTTTCAGGTCCGATTTCATTGTTCTGCTCTTTATTCAACCTCAATATTAAGACCACCTCGATAAAAATACCATTTTTACTAGTGCCCCAACGGTTGTTTATTATTGAGGTTTTACTGTGGTTCCTGATTTCCAGAAAATGCAGTAATCAGATTGTTTGTAGGTGTTTTAGTATACTTATGTAGATTGTTCTTAAAGCGGCAAAATATAAATCATGTATTTAATGTACACTGTATATATTACTATTGTTTACGTACCGTAAAACCTCACTTAAAGGCTACCTTAATAATTCGACTACCTAAATAATAAGAATAACAACTTTCAAGTCAATTTTCCTTATTTTGCTCTTTATTCAACTTCAATTTTAAGACCACCTTAATAATAAGACCAGTTTTCAAAGATTCCAATGATGGTCTCATTATCAAGGTTTTACTGTATCTAGGTTAGGAATGACATTGTAATCGACATTATATTCTATCTTCTTGAATAAGATCTAAATTGCAAAAAATAAGTAAATTTAACTCCTTACTGTATTCGAAGAAGCTTGTATGTCACTGCAGACTGTTAAATGTGCCTACATCTGACACAAAAACACTTAAGACAAACATTTTGAGGAAATATACCTAATCGAACCGATGAGTAATAAGAGCCACAGTTACACCGGCCTCCCGGTCACAGCGGCCTCCCGGTCACAGCGGCCTCCCGGTCACACCGGCCTCCCGGTCACACCGGCCTCCCGGTCACACCGGCCTCCCGGTCACACCGGCCTCCCGGTCACAGCGGACCGTTTTGAGTAGTCATGGACACGCGGGAGAAACCTGGAATATCCGGTACAGGTATTGGTCCTGTTTATTACGGGAACGTCCGGTTAAATGTCTCGGATGATTTGAACTTAACTTCCGGGATGAGGCTGAAATCTTTTCCTCCTCTCGAAGAGCCCTCCTTTCCACCAATAATCTGTGCTTTTGTTTTGGCATTGAAATATACAGACAGCGACGACAAGGTATGACTGTACAGATGGCAGAGAGAGATAGCTGGCGCGCAAAATTGCAATGCTTCGCTTTAATAACGGTCGAGTGGTCACGTGATCGATTGAAACCTTGACAGAACAACTAAAAAACCGGTCATTCCTCTTGTACAATGGTCTTTAAATTAAAGTAAATATTGAAATATTAAACAAATAAGTACTAAGCACAATGACGAACAGTTTAACATGATGAGTCACATTCAGCCAATTATAATATGAACCAGAAGATGTTTTGAAGTAGATAACTTGGACAACCCAAATACGTCTGTTTCATATTATATATAGTAAAACCTCACTTAAATACCACCTCAATAATAAGACCATCTCTGTAATAAGACCATCTCAATATTAAGACCACCTCAATAATAAGACCACATCAATAATAAGACCACATCAATAATAAGACCACATCAATAATAAGACCACATCAATAATAAGACCACATCAATAATAAGACCACATCAATAATAAGACCACATCAATAATAAGACCACATCAATAATAAGACCACATCAATAATAAGACCACATCAATAATAAGACCACATCAATAATAAGACCACATCAATAATAAGACCACATCAATAATAAGACCACATCAATAATAAGACCACATCAATAATAAGACCACATCAATAATAAGACCACATCAATAATAAGACCACATCAATAATAAGACCACATCAATGATAAGAACACAATTTTCAAGTCCATTTTAATTGTTTTGATATTTATTCAACTTCAATATTAAGACCACCTCAATAAGAAGACTATTTTTCAACGGTCCCAAAGGTGGTCGTATTATTGAGGTGTTATTGGCGGACGATTGCAGGGCGCTCATTGCACGCATATCGTGTTGTCTGTTGCTTTTGTTTCAGACACCAAAGGATTTTAAATAGAAGAGCCTTCGTCCGACACCAAAGGATTTTAAATAGAAGAGCCTTCGTCCGAATTTACTTTTGTTTCAGACACCAAAGGATTTTAAATAGAAGAGCCTTCGTCCGAATTTACTTTTGTTTCAGACACCAAAGGATTTTAAATAGAAGAGCCTTCGTCCGACACCAAAGGATTTTAAATAGAAGAGCCTTCGTCCGAATTTACTTTTGTTTCAGACACCAAAGGATTTTAAATAGAAGAGCCTTCGTCCGAATTTACTTTTGTTTCGTGCAATTTGCAAACGATTAACAAACACACAGATGAATTTAGCTTTGTCTGTAGCTGACATTTAAATATTATAATAATCTATGTATTTGATCATTACTGCTGGTAATATTCTGTGCTTAACGGCTGCTTTTGTCCAATTTTCAACCCACATTAGCTCAGTACATCAAGGTAACTTTACTTGGCATTGTCCCAATCCTTATGACAAGATATTGGGTAACAGGCGAGACAGAGCATTTACAATTCTAAAGATCTGCAGGTGACATTCGGGTCAAGTAATGTGTTTGAACAGTGAACAATTACCCACTCCCCCAGGATCCATACATATGTATTGCATTCATAGGTTTCTAAGCATTTAAATACCACGAGGCCGGTGTTTGTAGGTCATAGAATAGATATCCCATAGCGTCATTTACTTTCAATATTTACTCTTCAAGAAAATGCAACACTTGAAAATAAATTGATCCAAAAATAACAGAAAAGAATAATTGAGACATTACAAATTGGCGTAATGTTTTTTTATTTTATTTTGGTAATTGAGAGCAAACGTATATATAACCATGGGTAAAACAAATATTTGCTGAACTTACAAACAATGCGGTCACATGGCCGTTACTTCTCAAATCATTATGTATACTGCTAGAAATAAATCGCCATTGGGCCGAGCAGTTTCATTAAATCAAAATGAAGTTAACCGGAAGCTGACATAGCGGACCTGTTTACCGACAGTTAATTGTGTTTAAATAAGGTCACAGAGCGTTGTATCGTACGGGCAGTATTATGTCACAGAGCGTTGTATCGTACGGGCAGTATTATGTCACAGAGCGTTGTATCGTACGGGCAGTATTATGTCACAGAGCGTTGTATCGTACGGGCAGTATTATGGGGATACTGTTAAGCATATGTCCCCAATTGTACACGAATTTCTTTGGGGTTATTTTTTTTCGTTAGCGATTTCAGCTCAAATCCGTTTTCCAAAACATACGCAAATACGCTCAGATATTGGACTTTTTTAACCGATTCTCTCACATTTTATTCTTGCGCCGCTTCCGACAAAAAGGAGTTTTCGCAGATGCGAATGTCGAAAATTGCCTTAGAACTGGGTGTTCTACCGAACAACTAATCTCTATACATTACTCTTTATCACATAACATACGACGCGTGAGTGATTATAACCTATGCATTATTTCTCGTAATCCACTAGTGGACTATTTATGCAAATTAGAGGCGCATCACATATTAATAAGTGCTGTCAGAAATCGAAACATACATGGCCGACTTTCGCGTATCGGTCTACGACAAATATGTAGCATTTTGCAATCGTCTTAATGTCAATCAGCTTCAAAAACGAAAGTTTATCTGACTTCTTACCATAGCGAGATGAACGCGTGCTCAAATCCGATGCGAGTGCATATTTCAGGACTGGTGTATGTCCCCAAGAATACACAATAAAGATGTTAGAATCCTCAAAAGGAAAGTTGACATATCTGGGCTCCCTGATAGACTACCAATATCTGGAATATTGATATCATTTATAAACTATAGTTATTGGCATAGCAACTGCTTTTATACTTTGATGTTTCCAGCTTCATTTACATCATTCATAAATATCTTACTCTACATCTTTGTTCTGCAATAGTTATAGTTTGTATAGTTTTCTGAACAATTAAATGTAATGTTGTATAAACATTTTATCATTAGTAATATAAATGACAAACTACAAATTATTTAGACTTTCTGTTATTGGAAATAAATACTATTCAGAATTTACTGCAATTTGACTGTTAGTTTGTGTCACTTTTTTGTGTGTTCAAAGAACAGTGATTATGAAGGCCTTGTTTTGAAATGTTTTCATTCAGACTATAAATGATATGGAGCTGAATTTTTTAGTTGTCTGGAATTGACCAGTGTTGAACTTTTCCTGGTAGCTGTGTAGTGTATGCATTTGATGTGATTTTACAATTCAAATTAAACTTGAGTCTATTAAATGTTTACTATCACTTTCTAATAGAATATGTGTAAATGTATACTACATCTGGCAATACACTTATTTTCTCTATTGAATTTTGTGAACAATTATCAATATTTACACTGTTTTAGGTAATGGTTGTCATAGCAACCGTATTAACTGTTTATGTTGCACTTCTGTATGCTAAGTTTCACTGACTATTGAAGTATTGCTTAAAATGTTTACTTTGTTTATGTTATCACATATATCTAAGTTCAAGTTATTGTAACTTGTAGAAGATCTAGTTAACATTTGATGAAACTTGATTGTCTGAGATGTGCCTATTATGCTTATTTTTGAAATGTATACAATTTAATGCTAGGAAGTATTATGTAATTAACCAAAGGGGATTACAGTTGCATTTTATTGTATTTGCATTAAATTTGTTGTGTAAAACAATAATATTTTGATGTTTTTATTTTTTTTTAGATTTTGGTTACCATAGCAACCATATTTGTCTGAATTTCATTTCCTAATTATGCAAAAAATATTGGAAATCCATCACTGTTTTGTGTTATATGAAGGCCTTACTGGAATTAAGTTTGCATATTATAGTTTTTTATTATTACTATTTACTATTATTATGATCATTATTGTCATAATTATTGTAATTATCATTGTTATTATTATTGTTTTATTATTGTTATTATTAGTATCATTATTATTATATTATTTTTATTATTATTATTATTGTTGTTATTATTATTATTGTTATTATAATTATTATCATTATTATTATTATTAATATTATCTTTATTGTTATTGTAATTGTTCTTATTATTGTCATTATTATAATTATATTTTTATTATTATTATTGTTATTATTGTTATTATTATTATTATCATTATTAATGTTATTATTATTATTATCATTATTTCTTCTTCTTATTATTATTATCATTAGTATTATTAATGTTATTATCATTTTTTTATAATTGTTTTTATTATTATTATTGTTGTTATTATTGTTATTATTATCAGAATCAGTATCATTATTATTATTATTGTTATAATTGTTAGTATTGTTAGTATTGTTATTATTATTAGTATCATTATTTTTATTCTTGTTATTATTATTATTATCATTTTTGTTGTTATCATTATTGTTATTATTATTCTTATTATTATAATTGTTATTATCATTTTTGTTATTATTATTATTATCATTATTGTTATTATTTTTATTATTATTATTAGTATCATTATTATTATTATTGTTATTATCATTATTGTTATTATTATTGTTATTACCATTATTGTTATTATTATTATTATTATTATCATTATTATTATCAGTATCATTATTGTTATTATTATTATTATTATTATTATTATTATTATTATTATTATTATTATTATTATTATAATCATTATCATTATTATTATCAGTATCATTATTATTATTATCATTATTATTATAATTGTTATTATTTTTATTAAGTATGAGTACGACGTAATATTTGACGTACCCTATTGAATCGTAGTGTGGCCCCGTGTTCACGAAGGATCAACTAATCAATGTCTATATCCCGATCAAGATTTGCCATTTTCTTAAATATTTGAATACTTGGTAGAATACTGTAAAACTTCACTTAAAGTCTTTAAGATCACCTCAAAAATTGGGACCATCTAAAATTAAGACGGCAATTCAAGTTTATTTTCACTGTTTTGCTCTTTATCAAACCTCAATATTAATACCAACTCAATATGAAGACCAATTTTCAAGGAACCCAACGGAGGTCATATTATTGAAATTTAAATGATACACATTGTCATATTCTAATGAACGTTCTGAAAATATCTAAAACATTACTTTCTTGTTGAAATATTAATTAATTATTCTTTACACTGAAACTGATTAATATCAAATTAGGGTCAATTGTCAAGAATCGGTTTAACATATTTATCACTATCGTCTTCTACACATATAAGATATTTATTTAAATCGTTAATTAATACCAATGTATTATTCACACTATCTTAAAATATTCTTTGCAGAAAATGTTCATAGTATGAAAGAAACAATATTTGATCTTGGTCCAGATCTTGACAGCTCATTATTGTGTGAACACAAGGTCCGAGAAACAATTTGCAATATACTTAACAAAACTTACAAGTGTTTTTTAATGTCAAATAACTTTTTTATTAATTAACATTTATAGATGAAATTTTGTACATTTGCTATTAGAGACATGTAGATCATGATTCTCGGGTCGAAATTATCGGTTCAAATAACATGATACGTCGAGTACGGGTGGGCAAACACGCTATAAGACTCTTTCCAATCAACAAGATCATCTTTGTGGGAGCTGCAGTACTGATATATTTCGCATCATCACATTTATTAGATCACATTTGTTCAATCTGAGGATTTATGACAGGAAATAAAAAAATAGTAAGCCAGATATCTACGCTATATTTGTCTAAAATGTCAGCAAGATCAGACTAATATTGACCAAGATACGGTCATATTTATGCTGCACACTGATACGTTTCGTTAAGTGTTTAAGTTTTACTATATCTGCTGTTACTGAGAATGAATATACGTTGTAATTACCTCAGTCTGTTATTGTCTATCCCATAGTTCAGCCCACCATTGGCACACCTCTCAGTAAACACATAGAAACTGTCTCAGTCAGTAACTGAACCACCGACGTATAGATATCGACCTGATCATATCACTGGTAATTAGTAATGATTTTCATGCGCAACGTTGCGTAATTTGATGAGTCAATGTTTGAATCAACATCAGAATGAGAATGTGCCAAGTATAAAACTGCGAGAGATATATTCTGAAATATTATATAGAAAGACCAACTATGATGAAAGATTTTGAGGTGTGGAATTCTAGAAATGTACCTCTTTTAATAAAGTATGTCTAATTTCGTTCACTGTACCTTTAAAATAAGTGCAACTTTGCTTAGAGAATACTTATCAATTCAGGTCTATGTAATATTCTTCTTCTAGAATGTATGCTAGTGTTTTTGCTATACCGTTTTTTCTACAATTTGTGCCCATAACAACCTTATATGAGCGCTATGTCACCATGTACTGACAGTAAGCAATATTTGCCCCATATGGCAATATGAAAACGAATTGGCCATATGGAGTAAATATTGTTTCCTGCTTGCAAATAGTGACATCACAGGTTGCGTTTTCTAGATATGACGTCACGTACAGATGATGTTGTAAAACCCACAGCAGCGCTCATATGTTAAATTTGCACAATCACTTTTCTTGATTGTTAACAATGGTAAAATATCTTTGACTTCATACGACTACACATGTATTTGTATGTACATGTATTTATTTATGTTATGGATTTGAAACATATTTTTTAAATCCTAAATAAAATGTATGTTCTGTTCTGTTCCTTATGTAAATACTATGCGGGTGTTCTTTTATTTGAGTTATTTTATGCTCAATCTTTGTTCATACATTGCCTAAACAGACATGAAAATATATATTTCATATTGTTGAAACATCAATAAATATTCATCATCGATAAACACACTGTTAATATATGCCTCTGTATTTGTGGAAAAAATAAATGTATTAATATCTTTAAATTAGAATAAAAAGATCAAGTGATGGTTGTTACCAATTGTGTATGTAAGTTACATGACAGAGCATTGTATTTTAAGTGGTAATATATTTCAATTGTTCGTAATAAACATGTTTAGGCTAATGAAACAACACTGGAAGAAGCTCGTTCAAACATTTTATGTTCAGATGGGCCAGATACACCTTTAAAGTATCCGTGTTGTAATTCCTATTATATATTACATGGTTGTATTTGTATTTGGTATCAATCAACTTGCAACATATCACTTCATCTTGTCTCTGAGACGTCTGTATTTTGGTATACCGCACTAACACTAACATATGGACATACACTCACTAACTCATCACTCAAACACTCCTGGGACATAGAGCCTTCACCACAGCTCTCCTTCCGACACGGTCTGCTGTCGCCTGTTTTGCTTCTCTCCAGGACATCCGTTTCTTCTGGAGCTCAGCATTCAAGCTCCTGTGCCATGTCATGACCGATCGACCTCTCTTCGTAGAGGGTTCCAATCCAAGGAATGGTGGGCTATGTTGGACTGGTCTCTTCTAAGTATGTGTCCCATCCACGTCTTTTTCTGACCTCGTCCGTGATGGGATTTGCCTGGTAAGCCGCCATATCTCTTGGTTGGAAAGTTTGTCCGGCCATCTAACTCGAAGGATTTGCCTGGTAAGCCGCCATATCTCTTGGTTGGAAAGTTTGTCCGGCCATCTAACTCGAAGGATTTGCCTGGTAAGCCGCCATATCTCTTGGTTGGAAAGTTTGTCCGGCCATCTAACTCGAAGGATTTGCCTGAGGCAGGTGTCGATGAAGACCTGGAGCTTGTTATCCAGCTTTTTAGTATGCCTCCAAGTCTCCGATCCGTACAGTAGCACTGTATTGACATTTGAACTGAACAGTATGAGCTTAGTATTCAGGTGGATGGTCCTAGAAATCCAGACTGGTTTCAGAGTGACGGACATACATGTGATATTTATTCATAACAGGAGAGTCAGGTGAAATATTGGAACTAAACAATGATCGTCAACGAGTCGCCTTACTACAGGAAATGACATTTGTTAACCGTCGTATCAACATTCCATACCAGACATGGCAACTGCCTTTATATCAGCTAATACCCTTAAATACAAACACTCTCAATTGTTTGTTAACAGTAAGGTGTGTGCAAATTGGACTATTTTTTGGTGATACAACGAGAGTACTTCCATATCAGCTTTGTTTTCATTTTCCTTTTATCTAAACTCTGCAATTATCACGGTGCAGTAGTTCTCACAGTCCCCGGCAACCTATGGTATGTTTGTACAGGGTAATAAAACAGTTCGTTCACAAAGTTTGAATATTAGTAGTTTTGAATGCTCTTTCCATCTATGTCGCTATGAACCAATAGTTTACTTCTGCGTGAGAGTTCTAAATAAAACATAATATTCATGAAAAAAACACTATCTTTCATTATGCGAAATAAAACTAATGTACACAGCATAATTCTCATTTTATCTAAGTACAAACTTTGTGAACAAACTTGTTTAACACCGTGTAAATATTGGCCTTTGTCTTTGTAGAAGTACGAATGCTGTCGCTGTTGGACATTTATTAGTTAAATGACCATAGGAACACTATTGTATAGATATAAACGAGTTTTATTGTCATGCTTCTGGATACCGTCCACTTGTATTATTTACGCAAATGAACCAGTTGTAAAGCGATTGTAAGATAAAGAGTGTAAAATTATAAATTGCTTCTTTACAAATATTCAAAACATAGTTTAAATGTAAGTTCTGTATTCATTTAATGGACCGCCTAGATTTGCAACGTTTCACATTGTTTGTCAAGGGAAGTACAGGAACGTCAATTAAATGGTGAATTAATAACAGAGAGACAGAAATTGTATTGATAGCTTTATGTAAAACTTGTCACAATATGTATAACAAAACATAACATCATCGAGGCACCATCCACCTCTTCGTCAATTAAACTTGGGAAAACACTATGATCAACAATAACATTTTATTTAATATCTTCAACGGAACAAAAAAAGCTCAAATAAGCTAAAACAACTTCGGGGTGCGAAGTGTTGGAGGGATACAGCGATACAGACCTGATCAGAATGGCGTGAGTTCGAACCCAGATGAGCGGAATTTGACCACTACTTCATAATCTCTAACTAGGGTGCGAGGGTTGGTCAGTAACCTAGGAAGTAGTCAGCAACAGGGATCAGTATAATCCCTAACTTAGGTGCGAGGGTTGGTCAGTAACCTAGGAAGTAGTCAGCAACAGGGATCAGTATAATCCCTAACTTAGGTGCGAGGGTTGGTCAGTAACCTAGGAAGTAGTCAGCAACAGGGATCAGTATAATCCCTAACTTAGGTGCGAGGGTTGGTCAGTAACCCAGGAAGCAGTCAGCAACAGGGATCAGTATAATCCCTAACTTAGGTGCGAGGGTTGGTCAGTAACCCAGGAAGCAGTCAGCAACAGGGATCAGTATAATCCCTAACTTAGGTGCGAGGGTTGATCAGTAACCCAGAAAGCAGTCAGCAATAGGGATCAGTATAATCCCTAACTTAGGTGCGAGGGTTGATCAGTAACCTAGGAAGTAGTCAGCAACAGGGATCAGTATAATCCCTAACTTAGGTGCGAGGGTTGATCAGTAACCTAGGAAGTAGTCAGCAACAGGGATCAGTATAATCCCTAACTTAGGTGCGAGGGTTGATCAGTAACCTAGGAAGTAGTCAGCAACAGGGATCAGTATAATCCCTAACTTAGGTGCGAGGGTTGATCAGTAACCTAGGAAGTAGTCAGCAACAGGGATCAGTATAATCCCTAACTTAAGTGCGAGGGTTGGTCAGTAACCCAGGAAGCAGTCAGCAACAGGGATCAGTATAATCCCTAACTTAGGTGCGAGGGTTGGTCAGTAACCCAGGAAGCAGTCAGCAATAGGGATCAGTATAATCCCTAACTTAGGTGCGAGGGTTGGTCAGTAACCCAGGAAGCTGTCAGCAATAGGGATCAGTATAATTCCTAACTTATGTGCGAGGGTTGATCAGTAACCCAGGAAGTAGTCAGCAACAGGGATCAGTATAATTCCTAACTTATGTGCGAGGGTTGGTCAGTAACCCAGGAAGCTGTCAGCAACAGGGATCAGTATAATTCCTAACTTATGTGCGAGGGTTGATCAGTAACCCAGAAAGCAGTCAGCAACAGGGATCAGTATAATTCCTAACTTATGTGCGAGGGTTGGTCAGTAACAACCCAGGAAGCAGTCAGCAATATGGATCAGTATAATCCCTAACTTAGGTGCGAGGGTTGGTCAGTAACCCAGGAAGCAGTCAGCAAGATGGATCAGTATATGTTGCAAGAAAATGTTTCACAATTGACGTATAATAAAGTTTAATAAAAATTAAGCTTTAACGACGTACTCAGTCTCAGTAAGTTAAGTTTGAACATAGTGTGCAGTCAACAGTAAGAGCAGTAACAACAATACCAGCAGTATTTACAGCAACATATCATTGCTAGAGGTAATAGCTATTACTAGCTAAATCTCAAAATCAGAAACTGAAGCAATATTAAAAACAGCATGAAAGCATATAGATGATAAAATGCTGTAAAACTACTGGGGAAAAATAAAACGCTAACATTATTAACAGGAAATTGCTATGACTGCATAGTACAACATCGCCAGGCCGTTATGTGTAGCGTGCAATTACAACCGTATCAATGTCAGTATTGCAAGAGCCGTTATAGTGCTGATGATGTTGTTGTTGTTGTTGTTGTTGCGGCTGTTGTTGTTGTTGCTGCTGCTGATGCTGCTGCTGTTGTTGTTGTTGCTGCTGCTGCTGCTGTTGTTGTTGTTGTTGTTGTTGTTGCTGCTGCTGCTGCTGCTGCTGCTGCTGCTGCTGATGCTGCTGTTATTGTTGTTGTTGCTACTGCTGCTGTCTACTTTACACCGATAGTTTGAACATTTTCACGGACAAAATTAAGATGATATTTTAGAACCATGACTGTCAATAAATTGAGTTACAGACGAATATTCAGCGAGGTTTGAATGCAGTAGTAAACATAATTATTTCGGAAATAGTTAATGAAGGTGTGTGCAGTAAAATACAAGCCTGTAATTGAATTCAATTATCGCTGATACCCATGATTTATTTCTAAAAACTATTCTCGGAAATGTCAAGCTAACGGAATAACAACAATAGCGTAAAAGTTTAGTAGTAGAAATATTTCAAGTAAAAAAAATGTTATTTATTATAAATTCCAAGAAGGCAGACTGAACATTATATATGTCTGAGCAACTTGTTAGCCATGTTTCACAAACATTTTCCACCCAAGTAATGCGGTTTCAAATATTTCATCACTGTTTCAAAGTTAAGTTTAAAAGTTTCCAACATCTAAGAAGTAAACTTTAATAGTAAAATCTGTTTTGTTATAAAACGTTTTTCACAAGCAATGTAATAAAACAACCCATCGGCAAACAATGTTTCTTTGTTGAATTTAACGCCATTTTTGTTTTAATTATATATGGAAGTCAGTCTTCCTCACTTGTTTTTCTCTGCAATTAACTATCAACTATTACTAACTTGCCCTTCCACAAACTGTCGACATTTTTTCCATATGAATCACTGGAAGAGGACACGTGACTGCTGCCAAATATCACATGACCTGCCCCCCCCCCCCCCCGGTATCCAACCCGGACCTCCCTCCCTAATGACAGCCCAGCGCTCCATCAACTGAGCTAATCGGGCGGGCATGAAAACTATAATGCCCTAATCATGAATGCTTTAATAATCGAGCAACTGAATATCCCGTTATTATTATCCAGCTAGAAGTTATGTTTGTGAAACAGATGCCGGGTCACCTTCTTGAAAAACGCAATAAGAAACGCGCGCGATGCCAGCCAATTAAACACTAGACTTTCCTAGAACTACATGTACATGTTTTTTCGCAGCTATTTCTGTTTTCAGTATACAATAGTCATGTTATGATCGCGCGGAAAAAATGATCTGCTTTTATGAAAAATATATTGAAATGAAAGTACAATATAATAATTAATTCTGATCAAAGTAACATTTCCTAAGAAATTATTTGTAAATTTAAATAAATGCCAGACTTAAAACATCCGAAACAACATATTTTTCTTAAATATATACATACTTTAACAAAATTAGAATAACAATACCTTCTCCCTGAATATCTGTTTATAATTGTATCTCTTGTGCATGATGCATTCATTTTCTTATTGTAACTGCCTCTTTACCATTGTATTTGTATTTTGTATATTATGTACTCATGTTGTCATGTTTTACATGAACTGAGAAAATGTAATAAACTTCTCAAACTTCCCTATCGATATTAAACTTCTAACTTCTAAAAAGTCTACAATTCCTTCGTCTATTTATTGTTACGTTTCACTGTTTGGGTTTAATAAAGTTATTTGATAAATATATTAAATAACAAAACAATTATTTCCCTCCTTTTGTTTTAAAACAAACAACGACAAACAAAATAATCACAGATATGTTAGGTACAGGCCAGCCTGTATCCATGGTAACAATACTGTTATGATAACCGAGCCTTCCAAAATCCCGTGGAAACAGGACCAGTAAGGTCAGACAAGATCATGTGGTCTCCATCCGGATGGAAGGCAATGGCGCACGGACTGCATACACCATGACGACGCTGAATGAACCTCTCAGACAGCTCTCCCATGTTGGAGATTTTATGAATGTTTGCTGATTTTCTACCACAAATGTAAAGGTAGTTATTTCTGTCCGTTGCAATTCCAGCTGGGTAATCCAATTCGTTATGTTCGTAACAAAATATAATTTCACCAGTTGGAGACAAGGAATAAACACAATCAGCGCTTGAATCAGACACATAGAATACTGAATTAAAAAAGTCTGAACAAATATGCAATGGACATTTAAATATATTCTCCCCAATTGAGTCTTTGTCGACAATAAGAAGCGTATTGCCGATAGCGTCAAACACTCTCATAGATGGCGCTTTGCTCCACGGGTCACATGTCATTGCGTACCTATCTCTGATCTTACATATTCCGAAACACTGACACCCAGTTGAAAAACTCTTGCTTACTTTGAGATGAGGTTCTGCTTCCACAAAATACACAGTGCGCATGCGCGGAACTGTTACGGCAACCTGCCCGGTACATGTCTGAACTACGTCCCACGGACTTTGCTCGAACTTTAAACTGTCAGACACAAGACCGTACTTACTAATCATTTTTATCATACCTCCAGCCCAGTCCGCTATGACAAACGAATCAGCTAGAATATACGCACAACCGGTAAAACAATATTTACTATTTTTCGCCGCTTGGTTTCCATCAACGTTTACTGTGCTATCCAGTGACTTCATTGAGGTGAAATTGGATTCGTCCTCATCTGCCCCCTTTTCTCCAGGAATTGTTAGAAATGGTGGCAGGCTAGGAATGCCAGTTATTGTTCCTACGCTAGCTATAGTTTCCGTCTCTTTTAAACGTTGAATTTCCGGAGTGAATTCAAAGTCGTATCGAATATTCTCCGCTGAGTCATACTTCTCTTCTAACTGACCAACTAGTTCATGTGTTTGATGTGAAGTGTCATTTATGATTCTCCGGTACTTCTCAAAATCATTGAAGTCGCTTGGCACCTGCAACAAAGACCGTTGTTTTTAAGTATATTATAGGCACAACAATGTGTGAATTTTGAATTTCATTACAATTGTAGTATACAATATATATATATATATTATTCTATTCAGTCTCATCTATGTACAGTACAACATAATGATTATGAGAGACTAATATCATAGTACGATAAATATCACATTCGATTCAACAATATTTACAAGGTAAAACTGAGGACCAGTCGCTAATTGTACATTAAAAGCGTAATAGTATGCGTCAGAATAGAGCGAAACAAATTTAGTTAATTCATAGTTAAATTTATTTAGTTTACATCGATTATGAAACAAGTTCATACAACTTATACTAATCACTTTCGATGACTGCTTCCTGGCTACCAACCAGTACGCGTGCCAAATTTAGGGATTGTGAAGTTAGTGATCAAACACCGCTCATCACGGGGCTCGAACTCACGACCTTTCGGATCAGGAGTCTGGCGCTCTACCCCTCGACCACTGCACTTTCCCATAATATTCTACTGTATTTATTTTGAAACATTATGCCAATCTAAGAAGAGACCAATTAGAAATAAAACATTTAAATGTAAACATCACATGAATATGATTATTTCTATTAACAACAGGAATGCAGATTCCAATTTGATATTTTATACAGCATTCTCAAACAAAGTCTGCCATAGCTAAATCTAAACAAATCATCAATATCAATCGACAGACGACAGGTCGATGAAACCTTCTATTTGTTTTAACCAGCTGGATCTGTACCAGAATCTTAGCAAATACGATATACATATAATTCAAATTTTAAAGATAACAACATGATGATGAATGATAATTTAGCGTGTTTAAAACGTTTTTTTTCAACATATTTTTTCAGTTAAATACGGCAGTCAGTTGACCTAACCAGTTTTCCGGGAATTAATTAACAATCAGTACAATATTGTCCTTCCCCAAGTAGCTGACAACTTCCCTATTTGAATCAGATATAGGGGACAAATAACCAAAGCCAAATGACAATGATATGAACTGCGCAGCACCAGAATCCAACCCGGACTTCCCGGTCGACAGCCCAGGGCGGACACTCAACGGAATAAATACTCTTATATATTACCTGAAGTGCTTGCCAAACAAGAAGAGACTCGTGTCGAATTTGATGTGTCTTAGCAACAAATTGTGTTGTTTGTTCCATCGTTTGCGTGTGAAGTTCTTCCAATTGTGGCATAACTCGTTCCTTTAACTGCAATGACAAACATATAACGAGATTATTTAAAGGCGTTATTCAATTCTAACCACCTCCGGCTTCCATTTATTCTATAGGATGACAAAGGCGTCAAGAGTAGAGCGCGTGTGCCCTGGTCCGATGATTGTGAATTCCCTGGTCCCATGATTGTGAATTCCAATTCCGGACTTCATACTCTCTGACTAAGGACCGACTTCTGATAAATAGGCCGACAGGAAGGAACCAACAAATCCAATCATCATATACGTGTGGAAATATTATTTCAAGTTAAGCTGGATTTATATTTATAAACATATACTGGTATTCATTCTAACTTCGTGAATGGTTTATACTCCAGACTTTGTTTTCTTTTTAGCAGCGTCAGAGATTGTTTAGACTTCTACACGTATAATGAGTGTAAAGTTATTGAGATACGATATATTACGGTATAGTTATGTCTAATATATCACCTTCCGAAAATAAAGTTATTAATATTTAAAGATATTTCTGGCCAATGAATATACACAAATGTATTTGAACTGGCTTCATCCCGTGCGTTTGCTACATCGGGTAAGACATCTTTAATATGAGCAATTGCTGTGTAATACAGACTCAACAATCTTGTTTTATCATAATGTATTGATAAAAAGTGTACAAATTCTCGCTAAATGTTTTTTTAATTTAACGATATTACTAACTTCTTTGCTAGACAAATATAGAGGAAACATGATTAGCTTATTCTTTGATAATGCGTATTTATTGCTAATTTAACTTTATGATATGTACTTTTTCATGTTTTTAGGTAAATCATGAACAAAAAAATACGCATAATATTACTTTAAAGGCATTACAAGACAGCGATACAGCTTTTGTTTATAAATTCAACGTTTTCGTTTTCTTACAAATTCCCTCAACAAATACTCAATATCTATGATTCAGCAAAACATAACATAACATATAGTTTATTCGACATTAAATTGTAACATCCAATTCATAGTCGACAAATAACATTCAAATACAAAGTATGAAGAATGAGAAAATTTCCCAGAGAAACATTTTATGCATTCTAAATTAGAACAATAACTCTCCATAGACTCGACAACAAGGGGACTCTATTATCTCCATTGTATCACATTAATAATATCTTTTTGTTACACCTAGACGTTGAATTTGTTTTTTCAAACATATATGGAGATGCATAAGTTTGCAATATCATTATTGAGATGCATGAACATCGGAGACAGTGTTAATAAAAAACAAATGTGGTTGCATTGTAAAAATCGCACATTGGGTAAAAGTTGCATTGAATGAATGAAAGAATATACAAAACATAGAGTAGTGCACTATACATAAATAAATGATTCACTGACATCACAAAGTAATTTCATGAACGTTGAGCTTCGACATATCATTATCATTTACCTTGTATATACAATAACAAGGTACTCGTGATTTAAGACAGTTATTCATAATGTATATTGTCCAACATAGTACCACCAATACTACAGTTAGCCTTCTCGAAAGGCGAAAACAAAGACTAATTCATTGGTCTAAAATCATGAATTTAAAAATATTTTTCACTCGATTACTCTCAACATTGTTCGTTCCTTCATATACAATAAAATAGGTACGATCACATTCTTTCTTTAAGTGCATAATATAAATATTTGGCCAAATCATTCAATGCAATAGCGTAGTAACCATTAATCGAAAAGCTTATATCTTTACAACCGCATTAAAGTTTACCACAACGCCTCTCATTACTATTTTAATTCTTGAAAGATCTGAGCAAATAATTCAAACTATTGATAATTGATACTTGTGTTATATGTGTTAGTAAATCACCCCATGTCAGATAAATTGTATCATAATCGGCTTAATTATATTTCGATTAAATAATTCGTTTTCAGTTTTGGAGTTTTATTCATGGAAGGATATTATATTAATCTTAGATATTTGTTTGTTTTGCGCAATCCAGCAGATCAAGTGATTACATTTTTGTATTCATTTATAATTTAAAAAAATGCACCTCACGTCACGTGTCAAGTAAATTCAATAATCCCTATTTCGGTGTCCTTGGACTGAAATGGGATGTAAGGGTTGAAATTAAAGACTAACATGTAGATCAAAATTATAGAAATACAGTAGCACCTTTTCAGAATACCCTCCCGTGATTGTCGTTAAGAGCTCGAGAGCTGTGAATACGCAAACCCTCATCTTAACTACCAACTAACAGCTGTGAATTCACGAACGCATATTTCAACTGTCTACTAATGGATGTGACTTCGGGAACTAGCATCTGAACTAAATATTAACAACTGTGAATTCGCGAACTAACATCTGAACTACCAACTAATAGCTGTGAATTCGCAAACTAACTTCTGAACTACCAACTAGCAGCTGTGAATTCGCGAAAAAACATCTGAACTACCAACTAATAGCTGTGAATTCGCAAACTAACATCTGAACTACCAACTAGCAGCTGTGAATTCGCGAAAAAACATCTGAACTACCAACTAGCAGCTGTGAATTCGCAAACTAACTTCTGAACTACCAACTAGCAGCTGTGAATTCGCGAAAAAACATCTGAACTACCAACTAGCAGCTGTGAATTCGCGAAAAAACATCTGAACTACCAACTAGCAGCTGTGAATTCGCGAAAAAACATCTGAACTACCAACTAATAGCTGTGAATTCGCGAAAAAACATCTGAACTACCAACTAGCAGCTGTGAATTCGCGAAAAAACATCTGAACTACCAACTAATAGCTGTGAATTCGCAAACTAACTTCTGAACTACCAACTAGCAGCTGTGAATTCGCGAACTAACATCTGAACTACCAACTAATAGCTGTGAATTCGCAAACTAACTTCTGAACTACCAACTAGCAGCTGTGAATTCGCGAAAAAACATCTGAACTACCAACTAATAGCTGTGAATTCGCAAACTAACATCTGAACTACCAACTAGCAGCTGTGAATTCGCGAACTAACATCTTAACTACCAACTAATAGCTGTGAATTCGCGAACTAACATCTGAACTACCAACTAGCAGCTGTGAATTCGCGAAATAACATCTGAACTACCAACTAATAGCTGTGAATTCGCAAACTAACATCTGAACTACCAACTAGCAGCTGGGAATTCGCGAACTAACATCCGAACTACCAACTAGCAGCTGTGAATTCGCGAAATAACATCTGAACTACCAACTAATAGCTGTGAATTTGCGAACTAACATCTGAACTACCAACTAGCAGCTGTGAATTCGCGAACTAACATCCGAACTACCAACTAGCAGCTGTGAATTCGCGAAATAACATCTGAACTACCAACTAGCAGCTGTGAATTCGCGAACTAACATCTGAACTACCAACTAGCAGCTGTGAATTCGCGAACTAACATCTTAACTACCAACTAGCAGCTGTGAATTCGCGAACTAACATCTGAACTACCAACTAGCAGCTGTGAATTCGCGAACTAACATCTGAACTACCAACTAATAGCTGTGAATTCGCAAACTAACATCTGAACTACCAACTAGCAGCTGTGAATTCGCGAAATAACATCTGAACTACCAACTAATAGCTGTGAATTCGCAAACTAACATCTGAACTACCAACTAGCAGCTGGGAATTCGCGAACTAACATCCGAACTACCAACTAGCAGCTGTGAATTCGCGAAATAACATCTGAACTACCAACTAATAGCTGTGAATTTGCGAACTAACATCTGAACTACCAACTAGCAGCTGTGAATTCGCGAACTAACATCCGAACTACCAACTAGCAGCTGTGAATTCGCGAAATAACATCTGAACTACCAACTAGCAGCTGTGAATTCGCGAACTAACATCTGAACTACCAACTAGCAGCTGTGAATTCGCGAACTAACATCTTAACTACCAACTAGCAGCTGTGAATTCGCGAACTAACATCTGAACTACCAACTAGCAGCTGTGAATTCGCGAACTAACATCTGAACTACCAACAAGCAGCTGTGAATTCGCGAACTAACATCTGAACTACCAGTAACACCTGTGAATTCGCGCTGTAACATCTGAACTTCCAACTATCAGCTGTTAATTCGCGCTGTAACAACTGAACTACCAACTAACATCTGTAGATTGTTTTGAATGGTTTTGAAACCGTGAATTCGTGAAGTTGAAATCGTGAATTCCGAAGTTGAAATGGCGAATTTTGAAACTGAAATGTCAACACCAGGCTTTCGTATAATATTACTTTAACTCCACAACAGTAGGCCTATGCTTCTTAATGACGCACTCGTCCGTACACAATAAGAGACAAGTTTGATAAATTTAACAGACAAAAATCAATAGAAAATCATTGTCTTTATGTGTTCAATACAGAGTACAACAACCCTATACTGCATGTGTTCTCGCAAAATAATTGCAAACTTTCACAATAAGCGAAGAAATAATGATTTTTTCTCTGTCTGATGAATGCGCATATTTAGTGTATTTCATGTTAAATAAAATATGACTTGTGCGATCAGGGAATATCATCAATAAATAATGTGAGAACAGTTTAAAATATCTATATCAAATAATACCGGTTACCAGGTTAGTCAATTATCCAAAAATAGCAAATACAATTAGCGATATATTGATTTGCATTCAAAACACAGTGGGAAATACCAGCATGTGCATCGCCTGTCTTCGATCACTTGTATTGTGAGGTTTACTAAGGAGAATATAAATTGAAAAAGTGCATGCCGGGAAGTACGGATTTCGGACCATCGCAAGCCGAACAGCAACGCGTGGAGAAACAATATATAACTATAATAATCGATAACCTTCAAAATAAGAGTAGAACGTATTCTTTAAATAATTATGAATACATATTGAAACCGTATGTGTGGATACAATCGTTTCTACAATACAGATGCGTATAATCACGCTGTCAGGATTATTTTCTTCCACATCAAAACACTCAAAATTGCTAAAACAATGCATGAAACGAACATACATGTATATCAGAACGAATTGGTCCATAGAAGGTTGCAATTGACCAAAATACGCTCCCTTACAATACTTTGAGACTAGTTGAAGATGAATTCACCTCTCTGATTTTGGATGATATCTCAAAATCATTATAAATCATTTTCAAACTTTAAGCACAATTTTGACCGCTTCAAAACTTGGTAGTCTGATTGTTACGAGTAGGACAAATGTTGTTACAGGACCGTTATAAATATTTAGGAAATAATGATTCCAAAACTACATAACAAAAGATTGGCAAGTCATCTGGCAAGTATATTTTATACACATTTACACACAATAATACTACGTCGCCTTATTTCCAGAACCCCGTAACTCACTTGTATGTCCAACCTCTTCTACATGTACTACCTATATTGTTCCGGGATGCACATAACTAATATAAAATGCAATTTTTTCAAAAAGACGAAAAACAAGTTATGGGGTTCTGGACATAATGCAACAATGTCTAGTACTCAATATACCTTCAATATGATTGCCACAATTTCTTGGACATAATCCATAATCCACTCCTCCATTGCTTCCTTCCTACGTTGTATCTCTGCCTTCGACTTCTCTCGATCTTCAATCATTACTCCAGCATAGTTATACAACTTTTCTAGCATTTCGCTGTGCATGGACACCATACCAACATAAGCTGCCTTGGAACTTCGGGATGCTGTAATGATAAAGAAGTTTTATTTAACGTCGCACATGGTCAACCAGTAACATCAGCTACAAAGCTCGTGCGCGACCAACAAGGTATCCACTAACAGATACTTACCTGGGCTTATTTATCTCCTGATACTACCCTTTATATACTGAGTGCCTAGCAAGGGAGCTACCATTACCAATTTAAGTCTACAGTATGACGCAGTCAGGGATCGAACCCAAGACATCCCGCACGCATAGCGGTCACTCAACCAAGTGAGCTACTGAGGCGGTACATATGGATAAAGTAAGTTTTAACACCGTTTATCAACAGTAGTTCAGATATATACGACAGACAGTGGCCGTAACCAACTATGATGGGTTTCAAAAAAGTGTTTGGACGACTTTTCATAAAACCAAGATGAGAATCGTTTGTTGTAAGATAACGCTTGACAAGAGCTCGTCGGCTTTCTTTGTTTTAAAACATACAATTATTTCCAAAACATTTCAATTACCTCTTTATTGAATTTAATTGTTATTTGAATAACCGTAGTAACAGTGCATTATTAATTACAAAGCGTGATAGTCATATTGACAGTATATACTTCTGACAATTGCAAATGTTATGATTGAATAAATAAACGTTGATGAGGAATTTCAAGGACTGTTCACATCTAATAAAACATCACTATTACAATAAGAATGTATAACGCTCAATTAACATAACTTGAGTTCATGTATTTCCAACCGTTACTAATGTGTTAAAGGACTTACAATAACTGATATTGTCTATGCTCGAATGAACGAAGGAACATAAATAATGGATAACATAAAATCGCCGGTTATTTTCCGTGTATGGAGAATTAGTGCCAATGAAACGAGAATGATTTCAAGCCGGCTACTAAGTCAAAACCTGCAATTTTACGTGGTTAGGTCTCTATGACAATATAGAAATATCAACGCTTCGCCAATCCGTGACGCTACGTGCAGATTGAGTGTTGTAGCCACCTGATGATTCCAGACTGCACAAATTTTGTCTGGACCCTCAAACAGGAAATTCCCTTTCGGAATTCCTTGTAAGGGATTTAAGGGCCTCCAAATAAAGCATCGCTTAGAATGTTTAAATTAAATCCCTTGTTCCAGACAGTACATTGTGTAGTTTGACTAAATCCCCATGGCGTCTCCACCCACTGATTTGCTTAAAACATTGATGAGCGCTTGGCATATGGTATTTTACCCCATCATGGGACAATTTGTCTGCCATACGTCAAATAGATTGTTGTGACAGGAATTTGTCTCAATTAAAGGTTTTGTTTTATCAAAATATGCCAGGTGACAATTGTGAAAACATGGCATTTCAGTGTCTTCATAGAGACATACTCTAAAACACTTGTCTTAAAGGATTCCTGGAACTACAAAACACACGTCGGATACAGGTATGTCCTATGCTAGCGCTAACAAGGCGTGTAGGTCAGGACATATACAGGTATTTCCTATGCTAGCGCTAACAAGGCGCGTAGGTCAGGACAGATACAGGTATTTCCTATGCTAGCGATAACAAGGCGCGTAGGTCAGGACAGATACAGGTATTTCCTATGCTAGCGCTAACAAGGCGCGTAGGTCAGGACAGATACAGGTACTTCCTATGCTAGCGCTTACAAGGCGCGTAGGTCAGGACATATACAGGTATTTCCTATGCTAGCGCTAACAAGGTGCGTAGGTCAGGACATATACAGGTATTTCCTATGCTAGCGCTAACAAGGCGCGTAGGTCAGGACATATACAGGTATTTCCTATGCTAGCGATAACAAGGCGCGTAGGTCAGGACATATACAGGTATTTCCTATGCTAGCACTAACAAGGCGTGGAGGTCAGGACATATACAGGTATTTCCTATGCTAGCGCTAACAAGGCGCGCAGGTCAGGACAGATACAGGTATTTCCTATGCTAGCGCTAACAAGGCGCGTAGGTCAGGACATATACAGGTATTTCCTATGCTAGCGCTAACAAGGCGCGTAGGTCAGGACAGATACAGGTATTTCCTATGCTAGCGATAACAAGGCGCGTAGGTCAGGACAGATACAGGTATTTCCTATGCTAGCGCTAACAAGGCGCGTAGGTCAGGACAGATACAGGTACTTCCTATGCTAGCGCTTACAAGGCGCGTAGGTCAGGACATATACAGGTATTTCCTATGCTAGCGCTAACAAGGTGCGTAGGTCAGGACATATACAGGTATTTCCTATGCTAGCGCTAACAAGGCGCGTAGGTCAGGACATATACAGGTATTTCCTATGCTAGCGATAACAAGGCGCGTAGGTCAGGACATATACAGGTATTTCCTATGCTAGCACTAACAAGGCGTGGAGGTCAGGACATATACAGGTATTTCCTATGCTAGCGCTAACAAGGCGCGCAGGTCAGGACAGATACAGGTATTTCCTATGCTAGCGCTAACAAGGCGCGTAGGTCAGGACATATACAGGTATTTCCTATGCTAGCGCTAACAAGGTGCGTAGGTCAGGACATATACAATTATTTCCTATGCTAGCGCTAACAAGGCGCGTAGGTCAGGACAGATACATGTATTTCCTATGCTAGCGCTAACAAAGCGCGTAGGTCAGGACAGATACATGTATTTCCTATGCTAGCGCTAACAAGGTGTGTAGGTCAGGACAGATACAGGTGTTCCTATGCTAGCGCTAACAAGGCGTGTAGGTCAGGACAGACGATTACCGTATTGGACTCATTTTTTGACTCATGTTTGGGAACAAGTAAGAAAAGCGCCAATGCAGTGTTTGAGTGTATATGTGTAAAGGCATTTGCCACCAATTTTCTCATAATTACAATAAAGCAAATTTTGACAAAAAATCAAGACTATATATAAGTCTGAATTTTCATTATCAAAACATAACATTAACAAGTTAAAGAAAATATGTTCAGATATTTCATACATTCTGGACACGTCCAAAGTCACCCGGTTACCTCGGAAACGTTATCTAGAATCGCCCAAAAATGGTAAACATCGCGGTCGATCTATACAAAATTTGTATTGAGTTCTAAATATTATTTATCTAGAAATGTATTTAAACACATTTATATTTAATTACCTTCACTCGGGCTCGAGCTTATATCTGCTGATGACAATACTCGTATTGTTCGCGGGTTACTGCCTTCAGTTTGTCTTCCCGGTGTTCCCGATGAAATCCCTGCCGAATTTGCTGAATTTGGATTGCGATCTAATTGACATTTTCTGTGTTTGGACAATTCAGCGCGAGATTTACACATTTTCATATGGTCTACACAGAAATAGGACAAATCACAATCGCTATCAGACCGACTGTTCTGAGATCCAGACCCCGGCTCTATCGGAATACTAACCGCATCGTCTCCTAAACACCAAAAAATATCATCGCCTTCGTTCAAACTGATGCCCGAATCATCCCTTTCTGAATTTTGTTTTTCAAGTCTTGATTTACTAGTTCGTAATTCTTTCGATTTAGTTTTACTAGTAGCTGGAGGCTGGGTTGTTGGCAGATCATGTGCTACATCTGTGATGTATTTTTCCTTATTTTTGGTTTCAGACTTACCATGTGTTGTGTTAACTCCACTTTCAGATTTTGATGTAAGATCATTCGAACTTTTATTCTTATTCCTTTTGTCTTTGTCTTTTCTTGCTTTTTTCTTTTCACTAACTTCAAGCGTTTCAGTATTGTCACAGATTTCCTTGGACTTTTTTGAAGACCCATTGGTACTCTTGTCCGATTTTTCTTTATTCTTTTCGCGTTTTGGTTCTTTTGAATCTATCATTTCATTATCAGACGTTTTGTGTTTTCTGTGACCTTTTATTTTGTCTTCTCCGTGTACATTGTCATTGATGTCTAACTCAAGCGACGGTTCTGTTTTAGCCGTTTTGGATTTTTTTTTCGAATCATATTTCGTATAACTTCCGTCAACTAACACGTCATTTGGTTGTGTTATTTTAAAATCTGGCGATGGCTGTTTTTCTTCCAAAATGTCGAGAAAATTTTCGTCTTCTAGGTCATTAATTTCAGTAGAATCAAACATAAAATGCAACTGTGATGATGAAGTGGAATCCCTATCTGGAGTCTGGAAAGGTCTTCGACTTGAAATTGTGAAGAGTGGCGCATTCGAACCGCTTGTTAATGTGAATGGTGCTGGATCGTCGTGCAACTCAATATCCTCGTCTTCATCGTTCGACAAATGATTCTTGGATTTCTTTTTACCAAATGCTTTCCCGAACAAACTTTTCGCGTAACTCTCAAAGTTCTTTTTCTTATCCATTTTGAGCAATAAAATATTTCACTTTATCACCAGGCTTTGTTCACAACTCAAGTATAATCCCGATTCATATTAATATGAAACATTAAAGTTGTATTATTCTGTATAAAATATAGACGACTATCCTTTACCGCCTACCTCAGATAAAAGTATTCATTGCGCGCGAATATCACTGTACAACTATTTTAACACTTTTTCAGGACGCAAGTGAAATCGGCGGTGCGTATATTTAACCAATAGAAATAAGCGAGAGATTGCCTCAACGCCTTTATGAACAATATCGTCCACTATTGATTTCCAGCACTGAAGCAATATTCAATGTCTAACATTAACTAATTAATCAATATGGTAATTGAGTGGCTGTGATGGGCCCGTCTAAATTTCAATTTCATTAAATGGGTTTTTTAAATACATTTGTACGGTCACCGTGTTTTGGTGTATTGTCTTTTTTCTCTTCGTGAATAAAATGTGTACGAGTAATTATATACAATATGGAAAAGCGACAGTTCTGTTACGTAAACAATTATTGATGTTCTCATAGAAACTATACGACGACAAAAAGAGCAGCAGAGTACAGCAGAGTTCTTAACAGCGAAATACAGGAAACACAAAGATGGACCGCATTGCAAGTTACAGCATGGTTCTTAACAGCGAAATACAGGAAACACAAAGATGGACCGTATTGCAAGTTACAGCAGAGTTCTTAACTGCGAAATACAGGAAACACAAAGGTGGACCGTATTGCAAGTTACAGCAGAGTTCTTAACAGCGAAATACAGGAAACACAAAGATGGACCGTATTGCAAGTTACAGCAGAGTTCTTAACAGCGAAATACAGGAAACACAAAGATGGACCGTATTGCAAGTTACAGCAGAGTTCTTAACAGCGAAATACAGGAAACACAAAGATGGACCGTATTGCAAGTTACAGCAGAGTTCTTAACAGCGAAATACAGGAAACACAAAGATGGACCGTATTGCAAGTTACAGCAGAGTTCTTAACAGCGAAATACAGGAAACACAAAGATGGACCGTATTGCAAGTTACAGCAGAGTTCTTAACAGCGAAATACAGGAAACACAAAGATGGACCGCATTGCAAGTTACAGCATGGTTCTTAACAGCGAAATACAGGAAACACAAAGATGGACCGTATTGCAAGTTACAGCAGAGTTCTTAACAGCGAAATACAGGAAACACAAAGATGGACCGCATTGCAAGTTACAGCAGAGTTCTTAACAGCGAAATACAGGAAACACAAAGATGGACCGCATTGCAAGTTACAGCAGAGTTCTTAACAGCGAAATACAGGAAACACAGAGACGGACCGTATTGCAAGTTACAGCAGAGTTCTTAACAGCGAAATACAGGAAACATAAAGGTGGACCGCATTGCAAGTTACAGCAGAGTTCTTAACAGCGAAATACAGGAAACACAGAGATGGACCGTATTGCAAGTTACAGCAGAGTTCTTAACAGCGAAATACAGGAAACACAGAGATGGACCGTATTGCAAGTTACAGCAGAGTTCTTAACAGCGAAATACAGGAAACATAAAGGTGGACCGCATTGCAAGTTACAGCAGAGTTCTTAACAGCGAAATACAGGAAACACAAAGATGGACCGTATTGCAAGTTACAGCAGAGTTCTTAACAGCGAAATACAGGAAACACAGAGATGGACCGTATTGCAAGTTACAGCAGAGTTCTTAACAGCGAAATACAGGAAACACAGAGATGGACCGTATTGCAAGTTACAGCAGAGTTCTTAACAGCGAAATACAGGAAACACAAAGGTGGACCGTATTGCAAGTTACAGCAGAGTTCTTAACAGCGAAATACAGGAAACACAATGGTGGACCGCATTGCAAGTTACAGCAGAGTTCTTAACAGCGAAATACAGGAAACACAGAGATGGACCGTATTGCAAGTTACAGCAGAGTTCTTAACAGCGAAATACAGGAAACACAATGGTGGACCGCATTGCAAGTTACAGCAGAGTTCTTAACAGCGAAATACAGGAAACACAAAGATGGACCGTATTGCAAGTTACAGCAGAGTTCTTAACAGCGAAATACAGGAAACACAAAGGTGGACCGCATTGCAAGTTACAGCAGAGTTCTTAACAGCGAAATACAGGAAACATAAAGATGGACCGCATTGCAAGTTACAGCAGAGTTCTTAACAGCGAAATACAGGAAACATAAAGATGGACCGTATTGCAAGTTACAGCATGGTTCTTAACAGCGAAATACAGGAAACACAAAGGTGGACCGCATTGCAAGTTACAGCAGAGTTCTTAACTGCGAAATACAGGAAACACAAAGATGGACCGTATTGCAAGTTACAGCAGAGTTCTTAACAGCGAAATACAGGAAACACAAAGATGGACCGCATTGCAAGTTACAGCAGAGTTCTTAACAGCGAAATACAGGAAACATAAAGGTGGACCGTATTGCAAGTTACAGCAGAGTTCTTAACAGCGAAATACAGGAAACATAAAGATGGACCGCATTGCAAGTTACAGCAGAGTTCTTAACAGCGAAATACAGGAAACATAAAGATGGACCGTATTGCAAGTTACAGCATGGTTCTTAACTGCGAAATACAGGAAACATAAAGATGGACCGCATTGCAAGTTACAGCAGAGTTCTTAACTGCGAAATACAGGAAACACAAAGATGGACCGTATTGCAAGTTACAGCATGGTTCTTAACTGCGAAATACAGGAAACACAAAGGTGGACCGTATTGCAAGTTACAGCAGAGTTCTTAACAGCGAAATACAGGAAACATAAAGATGGACCGTATTGCAAGTTACAGCATGGTTCTTAACAGCGAAATACAGGAAACACAATGGTGGACCGTATTGCAAGTTACAGCAGAGTTCTTAACTGCGAAATACAGGAAACATAAAGATGGACCGCATTGCAAGTTACAGCAGAGTTCTTAACAGCGAAATACAGGAAACATAAAGATGGACCGTATTGCAAGTTACAGCATGGTTCTTAACAGCGAAATACAGGAAACACAAAGGTGGACCGTATTGCAAGTTACAGCAGAGTACAGCAGAGTTCTTAACAGCGAAATACAGGAAACACAAAGGTGGACCGCATTGCAAGTTACAGCAGAGTACAGCAGAGTTCTTAACAGCGAAATACAGGAAACACAAAGATGGACCGCATTGCAAGTTACAGCAGAGTTCTTAACAGCGAAATACAGGAAACACAAAGATGGACCGTATTGCAAGTTACAGCAGAGTACAGCAGAGTTCTTAACAGCGAAATACAGGAAACACAAAGGTGGACCGCATTGCAAGTTACAGCAGAGTACAGCAGAGTTCTTAACAGCGAAATACAGGAAACACAAAGGTGGACCGCATTGCAAGTTACAGCAGAGTACAGCAGAGTTCTTAACAGCGAAATACAGGAAACACAAAGGTGGACCGCATTGCAAGTTACAGCAGAGTACAGCAGAGTTCTTAACAGCGAAATACAGGAAACACAAAGGTGGACCGCATTGCAAGTTACAGCAGAGTACAGCAGAGTTCTTAACAGCGAAATACAGGAAACACAAAGGTGGACCGCATTGCAAGTTACAGCAGAGTACAGCAGAGTTCTTAACAGCGAAATACAGGAAACACAAAGATGGACCGCATTGCAAGTTACAGCAGAGTTCTTAACAGCGAAATACAGGAAACACAAAGATGGACCGCATTGCAAGTTACAGCAGAGTTCTTAACAGCGAAATACAGGAAACACAAAGATGGACCGTATTGCAAGTTACAGCAGAGTACAGCAGAGTTCTTAACAGCGAAATACAGGAAACACAAAGATGGACCGCATTGCAAGTTACAGCAGAGTTCTTAACAGCGAAATACAGGAAACACAAAGATGGACCGCATTGCAAGTTACAGCAGAGTTCTTAACAGCGAAATACAGGAAACACAAAGATGGACCGCATTGCAAGTTACAGCAGAGTTCTTAACAGCGAAATACAGGAAACACAAAGATGGACCGCATTGCAAGTTACAGCAGAGTTCTTAACAGCGAAATACAGGAAACACAAAGATGGACCGCATTGCAAGTTACAGCAGAGTTCTTAACAGCGAAATACAGGAAACACAAAGATGGACCGTATTGCAAGTTACAGCAGAGTTCTTAACAGCGAAATACAGGAAACACAAAGATGGACCGCATTGCAAGTTACAGCAGAGTTCTTAACTGCGAAATACAGGAAACATAAAGGTGGACCGCATTGCAAGTTACAGCAGAGTTCTTAACTGCGAAATACAGGAAACACAAAGGTGGACCGCATTGCAAGTTACAGCAGAGTTCTTAACAGCGAAATACAGGAAACACAAAGATGGACCGCATTGCAAGTTACAGCAGAGTTCTCAACTGCGAAATACAGGAAACATAAAGGTGGACCGCATTGCAAGTTACAGCAGAGTTCTTAACTGCGAAATACAGGAAACATAAAGGTGGACCGCATTGCAAGTTACAGCAGAGTTCTTAACAGCGAAATACAGGAAACACAAAGATGGACCGCATTGCAAGTTACAGCAGAGTACAGCAGAGTTCTTAACAGCGAAATACAGGAAACACAGAGATGGACCGTATTGCAAGTTACAGCAGAGTTCTTAACTGCGAAATACAGGAAACACAAAGGTGGACCGTATTGCAAGTTACAGCATGGTTCTTAACTGCGAAATACAGGAAACACAAAGGTGGACCGTATTGCAAGTTACAGCATGGTTCTTAACTGCGAAATACAGGAAACACAGAGATGGACCGTATTGCAAGTTACAGCAGAGTACAGCAGAGTTCTTAACAGCGAAATACAGGAAACACAAAGATGGACCGTATTGCAAGTTACAGCAGAGTTCTTAACTGCGAAATACAGGAAACACAAAGGTGGACCGTATTGCAAGTTACAGCATGGTTCTTAACTGCGAAATACAGGAAACACAGAGATGGACCGTATTGCAAGTTACAGCAGAGTACAGCAGAGTTCTTAACAGCGAAATACAGGAAACACAAAGGTGGACCGCATTGCAAGTTACAGCAGAGTACAGCAGAGTTCTTAACAGCGAAATACAGGAAACACAAAGGTGGACCGCATTGCAAGTTACAGCAGAGTACAGCAGAGTTCTTAACAGCGAAATACAGGAAACACAGAGATGGACCGTATTGCAAGTTACAGCAGAGTACAGCAGAGTTCTTAACAGCGAAATACAGGAAACACAAAGGTGGACCGCATTGCAAGTTACGGCAGAGTTCTTAAGAGCGAAATACAGGAAACACAAAGGTGGACCGCATTGCAAGTTACAGCAGAGTACAGCAGAGTTCTTAACAGCGAAATACAGGAAACACAGAGATGGACCGTATTGCAAGTTACGGCAGAGTTCTTAACAGCGAAATACAGGAAACACAGAGATGGACCGTATTGCAAGTTACGGCAGAGTTCTTAACAGCGAAATACAGGAAACACAGAGATGGACCGTATTGCAAGTTACAGCAGAGTTCTTAACAGCGAAATACAGGAAACACAGAGATGGACCGCATTGCAAGTTACAGCAGAGTACAGCAGAGTTCTTAACAGCGAAATACAGGAAACACAGAGATGGACCGTATTGCAAGTTACAGCAGAGTTCTTAACTGCGAAATACAGGAAACACAAAGATGGACCGTATTGCAAGTTACAGCAGAGTTCTTAACAGCGAAATACAGGAAACACAGAGATGGACCGCATTGCAAGTTACGGCAGAGTTCTTAAGAGCGAAATACAGGAAACACAAAGATGGACCGTATTGCAAGTTACAGCAGAGTACAGCAGAGTTCTTAAGAGCGAAATACAGGAAACACAAAGATGGACCGTATTGCAAGTTACAGCAGAGTTCTTAACAGCGAAATACAGGAAACATAAAGGTGGACCGCATTGCAAGTTACAGCAGAGTTCTTAACAGCGAAATACAGGAAACACAAAGGTGGACCGTATTGCAAGTTACAGCATGGTTCTTAACAGCGAAATACAGGAAACACAAAGATGGACCGCATTGCAAGTTACAGCAGAGTACAGCAGAGTTCTTAACAGCGAAATACAGGAAACACAAAGGTGGACCGTATTGCAAGTTACAGCATGGTTCTTAACTGCGAAATACAGGAAACACAAAGATGGACCGTATTGCAAGTTACAGCAGAGTTCTTAAGAGCGAAATACAGGAAACACAAAGGTGGACCGTATTGCAAGTTACAGCATGGTTCTTAACAGCGAAATACAGGAAACACAAAGGTGGACCGCATTGCAAGTTACAGCATGGTTCTTAACAGCGAAATACAGGAAACACAAAGATGGACCGCATTGCAAGTTACAGCATGGTTCTTAACAGCGAAATACAGGAAACACAAAGGTGGACCGTATTGCAAGTTACAGCAGAGTTCTTAACAGCGAAATACAGGAAACACAAAGATGGACCGTATTGCAAGTTACAGCAGAGTTCTTAACAGCGAAATACAGGAAACACAAAGATGGACCGCATTGCAAGTTACAGCAGAGTTCTTAACAGCGAAATACAGGAAACACAAAGATGGACCGCATTGCAAGTTACAGCATGGTTCTTAACAGCGAAATACAGGAAACACAAAGGTGGACCGTATTGCAAGTTACAGCAGAGTTCTTAACAGCGAAATACAGGAAACACAAAGATGGACCGCATTGCAAGTTACAGCAGAGTTCTTAACAGCGAAATACAGGAAACACAAAGATGGACCGCATTGCAAGTTACAGCATGGTTCTTAACTGCGAAATACAGGAAACACAAAGGTGGACCGTATTGCAAGTTACAGCAGAGTTCTTAACTGCGAAATACAGGAAACACAAAGATGGACCGTTTTGCAAGTTACAGCAGAGTTCTTAACAGCGAAATACAGGAAACACAAAGGTGGACCGTATTGCAAGTTACAGCATGGTTCTTAACTGCGAAATACAGGAAACACAAAGATGGACCGTATTGCAAGTTACAGCAGAGTTCTTAACAGCGAAATACAGGAAACACAAAGATGGACCGTTTTGCAAGTTACAGCAGAGTTCTTAACAGCGAAATACAGGAAACACAAAGATGGACCGTTTTGCAAGTTACAGCAGAGTTCTTAACAGCGAAATACAGGAAACACAAAGATGGACCGTATTGCAAGTTACAGCAGAGTACAGCAGAGTTCTTAACAGCGAAATACAGGAAACACAAAGGTGGACCGCATTGCAAGTTACAGCAGAGTACAGCAGAGTTCTTAACAGCGAAATACAGGAAACACAAAGGTGGACCGCATTGCAAGTTACAGCAGAGTACAGCAGAGTTCTTAACAGCGAAATACAGGAAACACAGAGATGGACCGTATTGCAAGTTACAGCAGAGTACAGCAGAGTTCTTAACAGCGAAATACAGGAAACACAAAGGTGGACCGCATTGCAAGTTACGGCAGAGTTCTTAAGAGCGAAATACAGGAAACACAAAGGTGGACCGCATTGCAAGTTACAGCAGAGTTCTTAAGAGCGAAATACAGGAAACACAAAGATGGACCGTATTGCAAGTTACAGCAGAGTTCTTAACAGCGAAATACAGGAAACATAAAGGTGGACCGCATTGCAAGTTACAGCAGAGTTCTTAACAGCGAAATACAGGAAACACAAAGGTGGACCGTATTGCAAGTTACAGCAGAGTTCTTAACAGCGAAATACAGGAAACACAAAGATGGACCGCATTGCAAGTTACAGCAGAGTTCTTAACAGCGAAATACAGGAAACACAGAGATGGACCGTATTGCAAGTTACAGCAGAGTTCTTAAGAGCGAAATACAGGAAACACAAAGATGGACCGTATTGCAAGTTACAGCAGAGTTCTTAAGAGCGAAATACAGGAAACACAAAGGTGGACCGTATTGCAAGTTACAGCAGAGTTCTTAACAGCGAAATACAGGAAACACAAAGATGGACCGCATTGCAAGTTACAGCAGAGTTCTTAACTGCGAAATACAGGAAACACAAAGATGGACCGTATTGCAAGTTACAGCAGAGTTCTTAACAGCGAAATACAGGAAACACAAAGATGGACCGCATTGCAAGTTACAGCAGAGTTCTTAACAGCGAAATACAGGAAACACAAAGATGGACCGTATTGCAAGTTACAGCAGAGTTCTTAACAGCGAAATACAGGAAACACAAAGATGGACCGTATTGCAAGTTACAGCAGAGTTCTTAAGAGCGAAATACAGGAAACACAAAGGTGGACCGTATTGCAAGTTACAGCAGAGTTCTTAAGAGCGAAATACAGGAAACACAATGGTGGACCGCATTGCAAGTTACAGCAGAGTTCTTAACAGCGAAATACAGGAAACACAAAGATGGACCGTATTGCAAGTTACAGCAGAGTTCTTAACAGCGAAATACAGGAAACACAAAGGTGGACCGCATTGCAAGTTACAGCAGAGTTCTTAACAGCGAAATACAGGAAACACAAAGATGGACCGTATTGCAAGTTACAGCAGAGTACAGCAGAGTTCTTAACTGCGAAATACAGGAAACACAAAGATGGACCGTATTGCAAGTTACAGCAGAGTTCTTAACAGCGAAATACAGGAAACACAAAGATGGACCGTATTGCAAGTTACAGCAGAGTTCTTAACAGCGAAATACAGGAAACACAAAGATGGACCGTATTGCAAGTTACAGCAGAGTTCTTAAGAGCGAAATACAGGAAACACAAAGGTGGACCGTATTGCAAGTTACAGCAGAGTTCTTAAGAGCGAAATACAGGAAACACAAAGGTGGACCGCATTGCAAGTTACAGCAGAGTTCTTAACAGCGAAATACAGGAAACACAAAGGTGGACCGTATTGCAAGTTACAGCAGAGTACAGCAGAGTTCTTAACAGCGAAATACAGGAAACACAAAGGTGGACCGTATTGCAAGTTACAGCAGAGTTCTTAACAGCGAAATACAGGAAACACAAAGGTGGACCGTATTGCAAGTTACAGCAGAGTTCTTAACAGCGAAATACAGGAAACACAAAGGTGGACCGTATTGCAAGTTACAGCAGAGTTCTTAACAGCGAAATACAGGAAACACAAAGGTGGACCGTATTGCAAGTTACAGCAGAGTTCTTAACAGCGAAATACAGGAAACACAAAGGTGGACCGTATTGCAAGTTACAGCAGAGTTCTTAACAGCGAAATACAGGAAACACAAAGATGGACCGTATTGCAAGTTACAGCAGAGTTCTTAACAGCGAAATACAGGAAACACAAAGATGGACCGTATTGCAAGTTACAGCAGAGTTCTTAACAGCGAAATACAGGAAACACAAAGATGGACCGCATTGCAAGTTACAGCAGAGTTCTTAACAGCGAAATACAGGAAACACAAAGATGGACCGCATTGCAAGTTACAGCAGAGTTCTTAACAGCGAAATACAGGAAACACAAAGATGGACCGTATTGCAAGTTACAGCATGGTTCTTAACTGCGAAATACAGGAAACATAAAGGTGGACCGTATTGCAAGTTACAGCAGAGTTCTTAACTGCGAAATACAGGAAACATAAAGGTGGACCGTATTGCAAGTTACAGCAGAGTTCTTAACTGCGAAATACAGGAAACATAAAGGTGGACCGTATTGCAAGTTACAGCAGAGTTCTTAACAGCGAAATACAGGAAACACAAAGATGGACCGTATTGCAAGTTACAGCAGAGTTCTTAACAGCGAAATACAGGAAACACAAAGATGGACCGTATTGCAAGTTACAGCAGAGTTCTTAACAGCGAAATACAGGAAACACAAAGATGGACCGTATTGCAAGTTACAGCAGAGTTCTTAACAGCGAAATACAGGAAACACAAAGGTGGACCATATTGCAAGTTATCACAACAAAGCACAAACAGCACAGTAAAGTACGCCAAATACGTATATCACAACAAAGCACAAACAGCACAGTAAAATACGCCAAATACGTATATCACAACAAAGCACAAACAGCTCAATAAAATACGTACAATACGTATATCACAACAAAGCACAAACAGCTCAATAAAATACGTACAATACGTATATCACAACAAAGCACAAACAGCACAGTAAAGTACGTACAATACGTATATCACAACAAAGCACAAACACCACAGTAAAGTACGTACAATACGTATATCACAACAACGCACAAACAGCACAGTAAAGTACGTAAAGTACGTATATCACAACAAAGCACAAACAGCACAGTAAAGTACGTACAATACGTATATCACAACAAAGCACAAACACCACAGTAGAATACGTATATCACAACAAAGCACAAACAGCACAGTAAAGTACGTACAATACGTATATCACAACAAAGCACAAACAGCACAGTAAAGTACGTACAATACGTATATCACAACAACGCACAAACAGCACAGTAAAGTACGTAAAGTACGTATATCACAACAAAGCACAAACAGCACAGTAAAGTACGTAAAGTACGTATATCACAACAAAGCACAAACAGCACAATAAAGTACGTAAAGTACGTATATCACAACAAAGCACAAACAGCACAATAAAGTACGTAAAGTACGTATATCACAACAAAGCACAAACAGCACAGTAAAGTACGTACAGTACGTATATCACAACAAAGCACAAACAGCACAGTAAAGTACGTACAATACGTATATCACAACAAAGTACAAACACCACAGTAGAATACGTATATCACAACAAAGCACAAACAGCACAGTAAAGTACGTATAATACGTATATCACAACAACGCACAAACACCACAGTAAAGTACGTACAATACGTATATCACAACAAAGCACAAACAGCACAGTAAAGTACGTATAATACGTATATCACAACAACGCACAAACACCACAGTAAAGTACGTATAATACGTATATCACAACAACGCACAAACAGCACAGTAAAGTACGTATAATACGTATATCACAACAACGCACAAACAGCACAGTAAAGTACGTATAATACGTATATCACAACAACGCACAAACACCACAGTAAAGTACGTACAATACGTATATCACAACAAAGCACAAACAGCACAGTAAAGTACGTATAATACGTATATCACAACAACGCACAAACACCACAGTAAAGTACGTACAATACGTATATCACAACAACGCACAAACAGCACAGTAAAGTACGTACAATACGTATATCACAACAAAGCACAAACAGCACAGTAAAGTACGTACAATACGTATATCACAACAAAGCACAAACAGCACAGTAAAGTACGTACAATACGTATATCACAACAAAGCACAAACAGCACAGTAAAGTACGTACAATACGTATATCACAACAAAGCACAAACAGCACAGTAAAGTACGTACAATACGTATATCACAACAACGCACAAACAGCACAGTAAAGTACGTAAAGTACGTATATCACAACAAAGCACAAACAGCACAGTAAAGTACGTAAAGTACGTATATCACAACAAAGCACAAACAGCACAGTAAAGTACGTACAATACGTATATCACAACAAAGCACAAACAGCACAGTAAAGTACGTACAATACGTATATCACAACAAAGCACAAACAGCACAGTAGAATACGTATATCACAACAAAGCACAAACAGCACAGTAAAGTACGTACAATACGTATATCACAACAAAGCACAAACAGCACAGTAAAGTACGTACAATACGTATATCACAACAACGCACAAACATCACAGTAAAGTACGTACAATACGTATATCACAACAAAGCACAAACAGCACAGTAAAGTACGTACAATACGTATATCACAACCAAGCACAAACATCACAGTAAAGTACGTAAAGTACGTATATCACAACAACGCACAAACAGCACAGTAAATTACCTAAATTACGTATATCACAACAAAGCACAGTAAAGTACGTAAATACGTATATCACAACAAAGTACAAACAGCCCTGTAAAGCACAAACCCCACAGTAAAACACGCATATACCAACAGTAAAGTTAGTGAATCAGAACAAAGCAAAAACCCCACAGTAAAACACGCATATACCAACAGTAAAGTTAGTGAATCACAACAAAGTACAAACAGCACTGTAAAGCACAAACCCCACAGTAAAACACGCATATACCAACAGTAAAGTTAGTGAATCAGAACAAAGCACAAACGCACTGTAAAGCACAAACCCCACAGTAAAACACGCATATACCAACAGTAAAGTTAGTGAATCAGAACAAAGCACAAACGCACTGTAAAGCACAAACCCCACAGTAAAACACGCATATACCAACAGTAAAGTTAGTGAATCACAACAAAGCGCAAACAGCACTGTAAAGCACAAACCCCACAGTAAAACACGCATATACCAACAGTAAAGTTAGTGAATCACAACAAAGCGCAAACAGCACTGTAAAGCACAAACCCCACAGTAAAACACGCATATACCAACAGTCAAGTTAGTGAATCACAACAAAGCGCAAACAGCACTGTAAAGCACAAACCCCACAGTAAAACACGCATATACCAACAGTAAAGTTAGTGAATCACAACAAAGCGCAAACAGCACAGTAAAGCACAAACCCCACAGTAAAACACGCATATACCAACAGTAAAGTTAGTGAATCACAACAAAGCAAAAACAGCACAGTAAAGCACAAAGAGCACAGTGAAACTAAAAAACACAGTTAAGCACAAACAGCACAGTAAAACACAAACAGCACAGTTAAGCACAAACAACACAGTAAAACACAAACAACACAGTAAAACACTTATAGGACAAAAAATACAGTGCATAACAGTCTGTACTTAATTCAAGACAATTGGAAAACATTTTACGAGCAACCTCGTTATTTGTTATGATATTCATGTTTTCACCGATATTCGCCGCGGACCCGTTGGAATGTCCATGTCAGTACTAGCTCTGGGTTGATTAGTTTGTGTGTAACTCGGATGACAATGTCAGTACTGGCTCTGGGTTCGTTAGTTGGTATGTAACTCGAATGACAATGTCAGTACTGGCTCTGGGTTCGTTAGTTGGTGTGTTACTCGAATGACAATGTCAGTACTGGCTCTGGGTTCGTTAGTTGGTGTGTAACTCGAATGACAATGTCAGTACTGGCTCTGGGTTCGTTAGTTGGTGTGTAACTCGAATGACAATGTCAGTACTAGCTCTGGGTTCGTTAGTTGGTGTGTAACTCGAATGATAATGTCAGTACTAGCTCTGGGTTCGTTAGTTGGTGTGTTACTCGAATGGCAATGTCAGTAAGCCTACTAGCTCTGGGTTCGTAAGTTGGTGTGTAACTCGAATGAAAATGTCAGTACTGGCTCTGGGTTCGTTAGTTGGTGTGTAACTCGAATGACAATGTCAGTACTGGCTCTGGGTTCGTTAGTTGGTGTGTAACTCGAATGACAATGTCAGTATTGGCTCTGGGTTCGTTAGTTGGTGTGTAACTCGGATGACAATGTCAGTACTGGCTCTGGGTTCGTTAGTTGGTGTGTAACTCGAATGACAATGTCAGTATTGGCTCTGGGTTCGTTAGTTGGTGTGTAACTCGAATGACAATGTCAGTATTGGCTCTGGGTTCGTTAGTTGGTGTGTAACTCGAATGACAATGTCAGTATTGGCTCTGGGTTCGTTAGTTGGTGTGTAACTCGAATGACTATGCCAGTACTGGCTCTGTATTCAACATAGATCTTTTCGCAGTGTTGATCAACGTTGTGCGGTTGCTGTCTTTACTTCACTGACCATAAATCTGAATGAATGATTTAGGAGAAATATGGAACGTTGCGCATGTGATATGTACCGTCAGAAATCAACTCTTATTTATGTGTTATTATTGATTGATACATACAATTCATTTATAATTTTATCATATTAATTGTTTAAGTGTTGCAAAATGTTTTAATAATACAATCACGTTATATCCTTAGTCCTGTCTTTTGCTTTAGATAAAAGTACATTTCTGTAAATAGTTAGGTAGGTTAGCATCGCTATATTTTTCTGAGATTAAAAGATAATATTTTATGAATTTTATTGATTTCATGGAAAAATATTAGATAAACAGTACAACCTCAATGATGAGACCACCATTTGGACCCTTGAAAATCGGTCTTCTTAGTGAGATGGTCTTAATATTGAGGTTGAATAAAACGCAAATCGGTGAAAATGGACGCAAAATTGTGTTCTTAATTTTGAGGTGATCTTATTACTGAGGTGGTGTTAAAGTGTGGTTTCACTGTAGCATTAGATATACATGCTGTATATGGAGGAATATAACCTGTTTAAATGTGGTTTCACTGTAGCATTAGATATACATACTGTATATGGAGGAATATAACCTGGTTAAATGTGGTTTCACTGTAGCATTAGATATACATGCTGTATATGGAGGAATATAACCTGGTTAAATGTGGTTTCACTGTAGCATTAGATATACATGCTGTATATGGAGGAATATAACCTGGTTAAATGAATCACAGACAGGTTTTATTCTCGCACATACTCTGTCAACAGCCTAAATAACGAATTTAATACGCAAAATTCAAGTTTTCACCAGAACGAAGAAAACCGAGCAACATTTTCGATATTATAGAGCAATAATTGTAGTTTGAGCGGGGGTCCATCTATTGCAAGTCGTATTCATTGATAGCAATCTCAAGGCGGCGAGATATGAGAACGAGATCATAAATCTTAATTGGTCTTCCCCGTGCTTGTCAGGGTCAATAACAAATTCTTCTTCTCACAAAACTTATTTTCATCCGTAAAAAGGAGCTGTCCCCATTCTAAGATGACGAAGCCACCCCCCCCCCCCCCCCCGTCCGTTGAGAGCCAAGCTAGTTCAGGAATGAGCCAACATCCCTCAGTATTATGAAGATTGTTACGAGACATCGTTCATCTGCTATCAATGTACATATGGGGAGAACAAACCAGTTATCAGACAACGGTCAGATAGAAACAATACGCTGATGTGTGTATTTGCGTTTGTACGAAATGCGTAACTTAGCAATGATGTTTGTTATAAGTAGGTCAACCACGTTTTTTCGTAATCACCGGTTGGCGAAGGACAGCAAATACCGCGGGAATAGTGATACCGCGAGAATAGTGATACCGCGAGAATAGTGATGACGACTACAATATAATAATATTCATTGTAAGCGCTCGCGCAAGGTCATTTGTTTTTCAAGCGTCTAATCACATTAACATTATTGAACTTATACGGGCTCTAACTTAAAAATGCAATCTTTTTAAATATTTATATGAGTACTCATGTGATCTTTTCAATATTCATTGACTCATGTGGAAGATCAATTGTCAACTTCGAGTAATTTGCGGACATAAAACGATCACAATTTCAGGTCGAACGGACCGATAAAAATTAATGAGACGCGTGACATGGAAATAAGTTCTGAAGTTCATGTTCATCGAAATGAAAACATTTCTTCTGTCTGATAAGGTGGTTTGTTTATGATAGTTGATATGATCGAAACCTCAACGTCGTCCTGGTCGAGCGACCGTCACATGGACGACAAAACGACAGCTCGCGGTATGTAAGTTTTCTGAGCATATTTATTTCCCGATCCCTTTTATTTTTCAAGCAGGTAGGCAAACTATAACCATTATTTAACAAGCTGGGGGCTCACCAAACGGCCCTATCGAAACGGACTCCAACCATGATTCAACCTTCCACCTGCCGCTCCAAAGGCGTGTGGCTCAACCACACGGAAAAGGAAGACTTTAGTTAAACAAATCTATAAATCAATCTTACATTAATTCATACCCTGAAAAATACTGTATATCGCCAAATTACACACGTTCCTTTCATTTGTACCTTATAATACTAGAACATGTGTTAACATGCTGGACATAGTGACTATGGCGATATTCATCCCTACAATTTAGGTTAAATGTACCTTTCTGGGTCGATAAACAATGTGAATATCCTACTAGACATTCCGTTTCTATAGACAATTATTCTATACCGCCCTTCCTCACTTGGAAGGAGGGACTCAAGCAACGACCTGCTTCTTGTCGAGAGAAGGGTAACAACCAATACACCCTGTTTCAAATACGTCGGTACCAAACATTGCATTAGATATTTGATTAGGCCTAAAATGACCTTTCCCTTTTAACATAGATAATGTTTAATCAACGTGAATGTAATGCTTTAAAGCTGGAATACTCGTAAAGCGTCTAATAACTGGGCAGAAATATGAACCTAAAGAAAAATTCACACAAAGAAATTTTACCAAAAAGAAGGAATTTTACCAAAAAGAAGAAATTTTATCCCAAAAAAAGTTAACACACTAGGGTCTGGGCAAAACAATATAGGGTAGGTCTGGAAACTTGAAACAAACATATTTGGAACACCTTACATAAATGAACGGGTTGTTTAAGTGGAATAGTGAACGGACGAAATTTTCAGTGAATGGAATGTAGCTACCTGCACTTGTTTGTCATTGATACGTTTAAAATGGTCGATAATTACTTTGGTTGGATACAATACAATTGTTGTATTGACTATAACTGATTTAATAGCCGAAATAATGTGCAGTACCAACCAAGGAACGCGAGACTATTTACATTACAAAACTGTTATTTACATAATTAGATTTGAGTATAATTGTTACAGCGAATGTATTATAAAGCTCTCGGCGTATTGATTATAATGCGCTTATTGATTGAATATTTTCAGAAACACATTTTCACAATTAGGATTATAACAAATTAAGGACATAAGCACTTGACATAACACTATGTCAAATGAAGCTCCCGAGCAATTTACGGGTCCCGTATGGGCCAACACCCTGAGAGACCGTATGCAATCACACGCCGTATGTGCCAAGACCCTGAGAGCCGGTGTGCAATCACACGCCGTATGTGCCAAGACCCTGAGAGCCGGTGTGCAATCACACGCCGTATGTGCCATGACCCTGAGAGCCGGTGTGCAATCACACGCCGTATGTGCCAAGACCCTGAGAGCCGGTGTGCAATCACACGCCGTATGTGCCAAGACCCTGAGAGCCGGTGTGCAATCAGACGCCGTATGGGCCAAAACCCTGAGAGCCCGCGTACAAGCACACGCCGTATGGGCCAAAACCCTGAGAGACCGCGTGCAATCACACACCGTATGGGCTAGTCACGTGGTCATGTGACATGAGATAAAAGTCATGTGACCAAGTGACCTGATAAAGCAAAAAATATCAGGCACCCTGTTATTGGGTAGAAATTACAGCAAGTGAAAGGATAAAATCCTCTCGCATACAATCTCTTCTGCTCATTTTGCTTAGCCAAACAAATTATTCCATTATTTTGGCAAAATTGTACCAAGACGAAATTCCTTTTACATGGACCACCTATGTGCATAATGAAATTTACCCTGCCCTGTTAGTTCTGTCGGTAGAGCGCTCGACTGCTTTATCAATGGGCCGTAAGATCGAACCCCCGGAGGTGGCGTACTTACCCTGAAATCTTGACTAAAGATAATACATCTGAAGTCATTTGTTCCGCTCCCGTCTGAGCTCTGGTGAGGGACGTTGCCCAGTTTCGGCCTATTGTTGCCAGCTGTCTTGACTTATTCCTAATGGTCGGCCAGGCCATTCCTTGCGCCTCTGTTCCCTTACGTATGTACCCTTTAACCTCCTCAAATGCCTTATGTTTTATGGATTGTTATTTACCCGGTGGTCTGTTTTGGGAGGCACTGTCTCATGTGTGTGGCGTTCCCTTTAGCAACTTATTCTCTCTCTTTTAATAAGGAAGCATATTTTTTTCTAGCTGCACAGCGACGGAACCCTACCCCCTCCAATCCCAGGATGCACAACGACGGAATCCTACCCCCTTCAATCCCAGGATGCACAGCGACGGAAAACCCTACCCACTCCAATCCCAGGATGCACAGCGACGGAATCCTACCCCCTTCAATCGCAGGATGCACAGCGACGGAATCCTACCCCCTTCAATCCCAGGATGCACAGCGACGGAATCCTACCCCCTCCAATCCCAGGATGCACAGCGACGGAATCCTACCCACTCCAATCCCAGGATGCGACCTAAGTGGTAAGATACAGAGGAAGCTACGAAAGACAAATGGTGATATTCACACTTCATTATGTCTCTTGTAGGAAATATCGAATTCGGGAAGTTGAAGTTGTGAATTCATGAAGTTAAAAAGGTGAATTCACGATTTCAACTTGACGAACGAAGTGTGAACGTCATTATGCGTCATTTTCAATAACGTTTTTTTCTGTTCTATTATCCATCACCAACTCGACAGGTGCCAGCACAAAAAAATGGTAAAGTGGAACGTAAGATACTGATGTTTGTGGCCTGTTGTGTATGGGTTAAACAATCCAGCAGGGTATGACTGTGGATAGCCAGATATAGGCCGATCCCATTTGTGATTCAAGGTCAGTGATACACTATCTTATCCAAGATACATTAGGATTAAAAAATAATTACATGTAATCATATACGGTACTTTTTGTGACTCGTCAGCGAGTTAGATTCAGATTATGAATGTCAATGTACCAGCGTCTGTACATTTTTGTTGATTATTATGCGTAAATTACGCACTGTATATAGTATGTGAATGAGCATGCTTCAAAGAGAATCCTTAATACGAAGCAGTGCTCTGCTTACCTCACAATCGATGTGACGTCTTGGACAGGTACCATCATTTTGGTATATTTAATTATATACGGTGACAGTTTTGGCGTCATATTTAATTATATGACCCTTTCTTCGCCTGTAATGTTCATTTTGTATCTATTTCGTCATTTCACATGAAGATTGCGATGCTGCAATTATAGAGGTGATTGTTTGTACTCCATCACGGGAAGTGATCCGAACACTGGTTACAGTCCTAATCGCTAGGCTACGCATTTGAGATTCATGGCGTGACGTTCGTTTTCACAAAACTCTAGTAGCGAGTGTTTGACTTTATATTTCATTCCTCATTGACTGTAATAGAGAAAAAAATAAATAAAAGTGTTTAATTATAATGTTTAGTGGATGTTTTGTAAAAATACTTCTTGGTTGGCGATAATTGGAAACGCATTGGTCGGTAATTGGAAAGGTGGTCGATAATTAATCCATTAACAGTTTACGTAACTGTCGAATTCAACCAATGAAAGTTGCTTTTACATGCAGATATAACATGTCCAAGTTACACGTGACCTGCCTTGTCGATAAATGCACTATTTGCACTAAACAGTTTTTAATGTTGTTCGTCGGTGTTCAATTGCTGAGCTGGCATCAAACGATTAAATAAACTAGCAGCAATCGAAATATATTGTTTTCAAATTACAATCATAATGTATTGTTGTGTGTTTCATATTCTTGACTTGTTGAACGTCAATCATCTGTTTGTTAAATCAATGTCTGTACACAACCGTAATGTCACTCATGTGGTAGATATTGCGCCACTTTCTAGTTACCGGAAGTTACGTCAATGAAATCAAACAATGCTTGAATACGATTTCACTGGCTATATTATACGTAATGTCTTGAATATATATCATGGGTTTTATTCATACATGCTTAAGTGCATGTACTTCACCACCACGCTGGAATCTATGAAAGCGGCCATAACCCAGATCAGTTATTTTCCCGATGTTGGCTGTTTTAGAATGGAGGAGTGGTTTTTTATAGATGTTTTGCACAGTCTTGCCCAGTGGCCTTATTCACAAACAAGACTGGAAATCAGACTTCGACTTTAAATTTAGTTAAAACATATCTTATTTACTAACTATGAACAACATCATAATACAATACAGATTACAACAGTTTGCATAAAAAGAGGGTGTTCAATACTTAGTGTAAAAAGGATGAGACCGAATGCCAATGACTTATATATAAGTCTTCTCCTTAACAATATATATTTCCAAGGTACGTGATTGATTTCAGTGTTTATAATGTTAACATATTAATACGAACTCCAAAATTTTTAAACTCTATTGCTAGAATTGAAAAAAGTAAACGTTTTTAAAAAAAACTAAGAGAAAAGAAAAGTGACTTTAAATCTACAAAATGCATATTTTACAACCTTTCGTTTTCATTAAAATCTAAACAAATGAGTCTTTCTCTGATAATGTCACTCACTGTACACATTTGCCAATACAATAAAACCTCAATAATAAGACCATCATTGGCACTCTAGAACAGTGGTATACTTATCGATGTCGTCCTAATATTGAGGTTGAATAAAGTGCAGAACGGTGAACCAGGACTTGAACATAGTGTTCTTAATTTTGAGGTGTTTTTATTATGTAGGTGGTCTTTACATAAGGTGTTACTGCATTCATTAAAATCTATACCGTAATAACAATATAGGAGCAAATATAACATTTTAAAGTCTCGGTCAGAGTTTCAGTTTTATAATGTTTATGAATAAGACGTCCAGATTAAATTCGAAGAGAAGGTGTTTGTGTGGTAGTTAAGGAGTGTACTGATGAACTCACAGATTGAGTGTTGGAACTACATTGCTTCATAAGACCCGATCTCCCGAAGCATCTCAATCTGAGCTAAATCTCACCTAAAATATTATCTCAAAATGTGGAATTTTTTCTCATATTGGACCAGACTCAAAATCGATATTACATAATATAATAGATGAGATGAGGTTTTTTTTCTCAGATTTTTTTTAAGCGATCAACAATGAGATTGTCTCAACCTCAGGCTCTGATTTGAGCACAATCTCATATTGAGCTGAGATTTTTATTTGAGACGTTTTGAGAGATCGGGCCCAGTGCTTGATTTTAAATTGGTTTTTATGTTCACTGAAACATTTTTCGAATTGTTCGCCCTACGTGTGAGCTGTTCAAAATTTGATAGATCTTCCATATGCAGACTGTTTTGGACATTCCTGTGTGAAATTTTGGTTTCAAAAGATTGGGGTAGATGTAAAAATGAACTAAAACATATTTCACATATGAGTGCGCTCATGACTAAGAGAGAGAGAGAGAGAGAGAGAGAGAGAATAAGTTGCTACATGGAACGTCACATACATAAGACAGGGCCTTTTCACACTGACATCCGAGAAAACAACAATCCATAAAATATAAGGCACTTGAGAAGGCTCAATGGTACATACGTAAGGAAACATTGTATAGTAAATCCTTAATAATAAGACCACCCTTGGGACCATTCAAAACTGATATACTTATTGAGATGGTCTTAATATTGAGGTTGAATAAAGAGCAAAACAGTGAAACAGAACTTAATAAGGAAAGGATATGAGTGTACAAACACGTTAATTGACAAATCAGCTTAATTAAGTGGGACAGCTGAGGGTTATAATTATAGACATGAAGTCTAGGTTTTTAACTATGTACATGTATATAAGTATTTGCAGGACAACCCTCATGCTTTTATCTGCGTTTATAACAATACGTCGAGTACAAAGCCAGCTAGTTTATAACAATACGTCGAGTACAAAGCCAGCTAGTTTATAACAATACGTCGAGTACAAAGCCAGCTAGTTTATAACAATACGTCGAGTACAAAGCCAGCTAGTTTATAACAAGACGTCTAGTACAAAGCCAGCTAGTTTATAACAATACGTCAAGTACAAAGCCATCTAGTTTATAACAATACGTCGAGTACAAAGCCAGCTAGTTGTATGGTCTAATTTTGTATCTGTAAACTTATTAGTGGGTTGTCACGAAACCACAGTAATTGTAAGCATATTCAAACAATCATCCCGATATATTACGTTCGATTTTATTGAACTCGGGACTGCAGATGTGTTGGTGAAATATAATAATCCTTGAAATTTCCAGATGTACACATCAATTCTAGTGGATAGTCTAGTTAATATAATCAATATTTAACAAATGGAATTTCCCCCGGCTTAGTCCGTATTACGAGTAGGATACACAACGAGTGACGGTGTATGATGAATTATCTTCACATTAGTGATAACGAGTTTCCGAATCTCATATCTAACGCCACAGTCCTTAGCAACTTCCTACAATATATACGATATAGACGATTAAACTCTGATTGGATAGTCTGGGATTAAAATTGTTTGAGGTTCCTGACGCATATTTGTCTATAGGATGGTAAAAATCAGGCGCAGGAATAGTCGCATTACTACCGGTATACATTGGTCGACAAGCATACTGGTTGGTATGTTAGTTGTAGTTTGTTGGTCGGCAAGCATACTGGTTGGTATGTTAGTTGTAGTTTGTTGGTCGGCCAGCATACTGGTTGGTATGTTAGTTGTAGTATGTTGGTCGGCAAGCATACTGGTTGGTATGTTAGTTGTAGTTTGTTGGTCGGCCAGCATACTGGTTGGTATGTTAGTTGTAGTATGTTGGTCGGCAAGCATACTGGTTGGTATGTTAGTTGTAGTTTGTTGGTCGGCCAGCATACTGGTTGGTATGTTAGTTGTAGTATGTTGGTCGGCAAGCATACTGGTTGGTATGTTAGTTGTAGTTTGTTGGTCGGCAAGCATACTGGTTGGTATGTTAGTTGTAGTATGTTGGTCGGCAAGCATACTGGTTGGTATGTTAGTTGTAGTTTGTTGGTCGGCAAGCATACTGGTTGGTGTCTTAATTGTGGTATGTTGGTCGGCAAGCATACTGGTTGGTATGTTAGTTGTGGTATGTTGGTCGGCAAGCATACTGGTTGGTGTGTTAGTTGTGGTATGTTGGTCGGCAAGCATACTGGTTGGTGTGTTAGTTGTAGTATGTTGGTCGGCAAGCATACTGGTTGGTGTGTTAGTTGTGGTATGTTGGTCGGCAAGCATACTGGTTGGTGTGTTAGTTGTAGTATGTTGGTCGGCAAGCATACTGGTTGGTGTGTTAGTTGTGGTATGTTGGTCGGCAAGCATACTGGTTGGTATGTTAGTTGTAGTTTGTTGGTCGGCAAGCATACTGGTTGGTATGTTAGTTGTGGTATGTTGGTCGGCAAGCATACTGGTTGGTGTGTTAGTTGTGGTATGTTGGTCGGCAAGCATACTGGTTGGTGTGTTAGTTGTGGTATGTTGGTCGGCAAGCATACTGGTTGGTATGTTAGTTGTGGTATGTTGGTCGGCAAGCATACTGGTTGGTGTGTTAGTTGTGGTATGTTGGTCGGCAAGCATACTGGTTGGTATGTTAGTTGTAGTTTGTTGGTCGACAAGTATACTGGTTGGTATGTTAGTTGTGGTATGTTGGTCGGCAAGCATACTGGTTGGTGTGTTAGTTGTAGTTTGTTGGTCGGCAAGCATACTGGTTGGTATGTTAGTTGTAGTATGTTGGTCGGCAAGCATACTGGTTGGTATGTTAGTTGTGGTATGCTGGTCGGCAAGCATACTGGTTGGTATGTTAGTTGTAGTTTGTTGGTCGGCAAGCATACTGGTTGGTATGTTAGTTGTAGTATGTTGGTCGGCAAGCATACTGGTTGGTATGTTAGTTGTGGTATGTTGGTCGGCAAGCATACTGGTTGGTATGTTAGTTGTAGTTTGTTGGTCGGCAAGTATACTGGTTGGTATGTTAGTTGTAGTATGTTGGTCGGCAAGCATACTGGTTGGTATGTTAGTTGTGGTATGTTGGTCGGCAAGCATACTGGTTGGTATGTTAGTTGTAGTATGTTGGTCGGCAAGCATACTGGTTGGTGTGTTAGTTGTAGTTTGTTGGTCGGCAAGCATACTGGTTGGTATGTTAGTTGTAGTATGTTGGTCGGCAAGCATACTGGTTGGTATGTTAGTAGTAGTTTGTTGGTCGGCAAGCATACTGGTTGGTGTGTTAGTTGTAGTATGTTGGTCAGCAAGCATACTGGTTGGTATGTTAGTTGTGGTATGTTGGTCGGCAAGCATACGGGTTGGTATGTTAGTTGTAGTTTGTTGGTCGACAAGCATACTGGTTGGTATGTTAGTTGTAGTTTGTTGGTCGGCCAGCATACTGGTTGGTATGTTAGTTGTAGTTTGTTGGTCGACAAGCATACTGGTTGGTATGTTAGTTGTGGTATGTTGGTCGGCAAGCATACTGGTTGGTATGTTAGTTGTAGTTTGTTGGTCGACAAGCATACTGGTTGGTATGTTAGTTGTAGTTTGTTGGTCGGCCAGCATACTGGTTGGTATGCTAGTTGTAGTTTGTTGGTCGACAAGCATACTGGTTGGTATGTTAGTTGTGGTATGCTGGTCGGCAAGCATACTGGTTGGTATGTTAGTTGTAGTTTGTTGGTCGACAAGCATACTGGTTGGTATGTTAGTTGTGGTATGCTGGTCGGCAAGCATACTGGTTGGTATGTTAGTTGTAGTTTGTTGGTCGACAAGCATACTGGTTGGTATGTTAGTTGTGGTATGCTGGTCGGCAAGCATACTGGTTGGTATGTTAGTTGTAGTTTGTTGGTCGGCAAGCATACTGGTTGGTATGTTAGTTGTAGTTTGTTGGTCGACAAGCATACTGGTTGGTATGTTTGTTGTAGTTTGTTGGTCGACAAGCATACTGGTTGGTATGTTAGTTGTAGTTTGTTGGTCGGCCAGCATACTGGTTGGTATGTTAGTTGTAGTTTGTTGGTCGACAAGCATACTGGTTGGTATGTTAGTTGTAGTATGTTGGTCGGCAAGCATACTGGTTGGTTTGTTAGTTGTGGTATGTTGGTCGGCAAGCATACTGGTGGTATGTTAGTTGTAGTATGTTGGTCGGCAAGCATACTGGTTGGTATGTTAGTTGTAGTTTGTTGGTCGGCAAGCATACTGGTTGGTATGTAAGTTGTAGTATGTTGGTCGGCAAGCATACTGGTTGGTATGTTAGTTGTAGTTTGTTGGTCGGCAAGCATACTGGTTGGTATGTTAGTTGTAGTTTGTTGGTCGGCAAGCATACTGGTTGGTATGTTAGTTGTAGTATGTTGGTCGGCAAGCATACTGGTTGGTGTGTTAGTTGTAGTATGTTGGTCGGCAAGCATAGTGGTTGGTATGTTAGTTGTAGTTTGTTGGTCGGCCAGCATACTGGTTGGTATGTTAGTTGTAGTTTGTTGGTCGGCAAGCATACTGGTTGGTATGTTAGTTGTAGTATGTTGGTCGGCAAGCATACTGGTTGGTGTGTTAGTTGTAGTATGTTGGTCGGCAAGCATACTGGTTGGTATGTTAGTTGTGGTATGCTGGTCGGCAAGCATACTGGTTGGTATGTTAGTTGTGGTATGTTGGTCGGCAAGCATACTGGTTGGTATGTTAGTTGTAGTTTGTTGGTCGGCCAGCATACTGGTTGGTATGTTAGTTGTAGTATGTTGGTCGGCAAGCATACTGGTTGGTATGTTAGTTGTAGTATGTTGGTCGGCAAGCATACTGGTTGGTATGTTAGTTGTAGTTTGTTGGTCGGCAAGCATACTGGTTGGTATGTTAGTTGTAGTTTGTTGGTCGGCAAGCATACTGGTTGGTATGTTAGTTGTAGTATGTTGGTCGGAAAGCATACTGGTTGGTGTGTTAGTTGTAGTATGTTGGTCGGCAAGCATACTGGTTGGTGTGTTTTAGTTGTAGTATGTTGGTCGGCAAGCATACTGGTTGGTATGTTAGTTGTGGTATGCTGGTCGGCAAGCATACTGGTTGGTATGTTAGTTGTGGTATGTTGGTCGGCAAGCATACTGGTTGGTATGTTAGTTGTAGTTTGTTGGTCGACAAGCATACTGGTTGGTATGTTAGTTGTAGTTTGTTGGTCGGCCAGCATACTGGTTGGTATGTTAGTTGTAGTTTGTTGGTCGACAAGCATACTGGTTGGTATGTTAGTTGTGGTATGCTGGTCGGCAAGCATACTGGTTGGTATGTTAGTTGTAGTTTGTTGGTCGACAAGCATACTGGTTGGTATGTTAGTTGTGGTATGCTGGTCGGCAAGCATACTGGTTGGTATGTTAGTTGTAGTTTGTTGGTCGACAAGCATACTGGTTGGTATGTTAGTTGTGGTATGCTGGTCGGCAAGCATACTGGTTGGTATGTTAGTTGTAGTTTGTTGGTCGGCAAGCATACTGGTTGGTATGTTAGTTGTAGTTTGTTGGTCGACAAGCATACTGGTTGGTATGTTAGTTGTAGTTTGTTGGTCGACAAGCATACTGGTTGGTATGTTAGTTGTAGTTTGTTGGTCGGCCAGCATACTGGTTGGTATGTTAGTTGTAGTTTGTTGGTCGACAAGCATACTGGTTGGTATGTTAGTTGTAGTATGTTGGTCGGCAAGCATACTGGTTGGTATGTTAGTTGTAGTATGTTGGTCGGCAAGCATACTGGTTGGTATGTTAGTTGTAGTATGTTGGTCGGCAAGCATACTGGTTGGTATGTTAGTTGTAGTTTGTTGGTCGGCAAGCATACTGGTTGGTATGTTAGTTGTAGTATGTTGGTCGGCAAGCATACTGGTTGGTATGTTAGTTGTAGTATGTTGGTCGGCAAGCATACTGGTTGGTGTGTTAGTTGTAGTTTGTTGGTCGGCAGGCATACTGGTTGGTATGTTAGTTGTAGCTTGTTGGTCGGCCAGCATACGGGACTCAATTGGCCTAAACTCGGTTCCAGGGTTACCAATCAATACAAAACACGGTTCCAAATTTACAAATCAATACAAAACACGGTTCCAGGGTTACCAACGAGTACAAACCCGGTTCCAGGGTTACCAATCAATACAAAACACGGTTCCAGGGTTACCAACCAGTACAAACACGGTTCCAGGGTTACCAACCAGTACAAAACACGGTTCCAGGGTTACAAACCAGAACAAACACGGTTTCATGGTTACCAACCAGTACAAAACACTGTTTGCAGATATTTACCAGTACTAAACACGGTTCTATGGTTACCAATCAGTACAAAAGACGGTTCCAGAGTTTCCAACCAGTACAAAACACGGTTCCATGGTTACCAACCAGTAATAAACACGGTTCCAGGGTGACCAACCAGTACTAAACACGGTTCCAGGGTTACAAACCAGTAATAAACACGGTTTCAGGGTATCCAACCAGTACTAACACTGTTCCTAGTTGCCAACCAGTGTTTAACATTGTTCCAGGGTACCAACCGGTACTTAACACAGTTCTATGTTTACCAACCAGTACTTATTAACGTTTCAGGGTACCAACCATTACTAACACTGTTCCAGGGTACCAACCAGTGCTAACACTGTTCCAGGGTACCAACCAATACTAACACAGTTCCAGGGTACCAACCAGTACAAACACTGTTCCTGGGTACCAACCAGTACTAACACTGTTCCAGGGTACCAACCAGTACTAACACTGTTCCAGGGTACCAACCAATACTAAACACGGTTCCATGGTACCAACCAGTACTAAACACGGTTCCAGGGTACCAACCAATACTAACACTGTTCCAGGGTACCAACCAGTACTAAACACGGTTCCAGGGTACCAACCAGTACTAAACACGGTTCCAGGGTACCAACCAGTACTAAACACGGTTCCATGGTACCAACCAGTACTAAACACGGTTCCAGGGTACCAACCAGTACTAAACACGGTTCCAGGGTACCAACCAGTACTAAACACGGTTCCATGGTACCAACCAGTACTAAACACGGTTCCAGGGTACCAACCAGTACTAAACACGGTTCCGGGTACCAACCAGTACTAAACACGGTTCCATGGTACCAACCAGTACTAAACACGGTTCCAGGGTACCAACCAGTACTAATATATTCTCATGCAAGCAAATTACTTCGGAAGAAGTTAGTAGCTTCACCTGCAACGGCGATGCCAATGGTCGACCCTAAGCCCTACGAATCGGCAGTCGTAAGATCTACCGAGTAAGTTGACAGGGCGGGTTTTATAATCTTGGAATTGAAATGATTATTTATCTGGCAGAGGACAACCGATTGCTTCTATGCACAAAGTTCTGATATGTCATACTGTTTGTTTTTGCACATGACGGAAATGATAAAGTATTTCGTCAGATGACGTTGTTAAGTAAATAGCAGACCTGTCAGTGCCACTTCAAAGCAACTTCTATTCATTACATATGATAATTTACGCCGACAAGCATTAGCAATATTAACAAAGTTGATTTTAACGGTGTTTACACAAGATTTACGTAGTTGCACTCAAAGTTTCCAGAGATTATAACATACATCAAACCTTCGAATCCACTTGGGATAGATTCACTCTTTTTGTTAACGCACATAAAAAAAATGCATTGTATACGATTTAAAAAAAATCAAACAAATCTAATATGAAATATTGACAAGTGTCAATGATTACTGACCCCTTACATAACATTAAGAGGGCTAACAATATGCAATCGGATAGCCAGAGTGGCCACTAAAAGCTTTTTATTATTTTTACAATTGTGTCGATATTTTGCTTTCATATGAATTTTAATTGAGCATTCGATCATCCACGCCGTATATAAATGGCTCGATATTTACTCGCTAAAAGCTGATTTAATTACCAGACAAGGTACTGTCTCATAAAAGTTGTGTGTGTGCGCGTTTTATTCGTAACCATTCAATTGATTGCCGTAATCAATTCATTAGCAGTAAAATGCTATAATTGTAAGCCTACTTGCTGGAGTGTTTTTGGTTTAGACACAATAGGTTCTTAGTTCGTTTTTATGTAGGTTCTAGCTGAAAATATATTTTAGTAGCATGTTTTGTATCGAATGTCAGATTGTACAGTCTTATTTAAAAGCATCTAGCGTCAGTGTGGATTTATAAATGCATACAGTCCTTTTTAATTACTCGAGGATGTTTGCAAACTAACACTTTTATTTATTAATAATAAAGGATTAAATTGTAGATATATAAATACTTTTTAAATAGACAACCTAATAATTCGCCGCTCTCTTCGGACACAATCGCCGCTCTCTTTGGACACAGTCGCCGCTCTCTTCGAACACAAACGCCTCTCTCTTCGACAACAATCGCCGCTGCATTCGTGCACCATCGCCTCTATCTTCATGCACGATCGCCACTATCTTCAGGCACGATCGACTCTCTCTCTCTTCTTGCACCATGGCCTCTCTCTTCGAGCACAAATGCCTCTCTCTTCGAGCACAAATGCCTCTCTCTTCGAGCACAAATGTCTCTCTCTTCGAGCACAAATGCCTCTCTCTTCGAGCACAAATGTCTCTCTCTTCGAGCACAAATGCCTCTCTCTTCGAGCACAAATGTCTCTCTCTTCGAGCACAAATGTCTCTCTCTTCGAGCACAAATGCCTCTCTCTTCGAGCACAAATGTCTCTCTCTTCGAGCACAAATGCCTCTCTCTTCGAGCACAAATGTCTCTCTCTTCGAGCACAAATGCCTCTCTCTTCGAGCACAAATGCCTCTCTCTTCGAGCACAAATGTCTCTCTCTTCGAGCACAATCGCTATTCCCGTCCAATGGACACGTGATTATATTATAATTTTTGAAATTCGCTCTTTGCATTCCAGATGCTATTGCTTTGTACAAATTGGTATCAGTAATTAGGTAATATTGTTGCAATAAAGGTAGTAAATGCATTTTGTTGAAAATAAACTGCATTATCCAGATAATACCGTGAAACTTTACAATTCACGTACTAATTTTGTCCCATCAAATTTCGGACGATTCAAAATCGAAGCAAAACGCAGTGTTTTACTATCTTACCGACCGGTTACTTTAACGTAGTGTCTCGCGTTTCTGTTTTCCGATGTTCATGATAACATCCGACAGGTAAGCAGTAATTGGTGACGTCTTCTCGCGTGATGGCAGTTTAAAGATATGATGTTGATGGTGTTGTTATTGTTGTTGTTGTTGCGTTTGACGATATCAACGTTTGTCTTCCAATGAATATTTAATTAAAACGCGAAAGTCACGGAGGCACATCGGAAATTTAAGGAAATCGCGACAAAGTCAAATGCATGTATGACCTGTTTGGTAGACAACTTGTGATGTCTTTTATAGTCATTTTTTCAAAGACTACAAAGATTACTGATAACGGAAGATTCTTAGAAAGAAATATCAAATAAAGAAAATGTGAATTGTGTTAAAATCAATGTGCATCATGTATTCATGAATTGAGGCAAACTAAAAAATATACAGTACAACTTCGAACCATAGAACAGTTTTGGCTCGAACACAGTAGATACTTCTAACAGGTTCTTTAGTCGCGGCGAACATTTGTTAATTGTTCATAATCTTTTGAATTGCAGAGTAAATACAATTCTAAAACAAAAAATTATCAAGTTGAATCTTCATTGAGCTATTTCCGTCGAAGTTTCAAAATGAGCATATAAATTCGACCCGAAATGTATTCTCTTAAAACTTTTCATCGCGCGTTGTACACTTGTACCGGGAATACGAACAATAGATGGCTCGAACTAATTGCTAGATCCGACGACAGTTCGACGTACTGTAGTAAGTACGTACACACTTCTTATCAATTAAGATGATGTGACCATCTTTAAAGATCTTTGGCAACGCAACATTAGTTGTATTAATATCATGCACTTAAATAAGTGCTCTAACAAATAGCAAGCAACTATTCCCAACAACACTCTCAGTGCTTTGATTACAAATACGACCGTATTTGAATCTGTTGCTTCCAGAAGTCCACATTTTGCATTAATTAACTTGTTAACATACTGTTCACAATATGAATTAGAACCAATTACATTAATTTCGGAACTATAGATCACAGTATAATTATATCAATGAGTTGCAAAAAAATAGAAATGATGTTTTTAAGTCTCACAAAATCAGAAATATGCAGACGATCTGAAATTACGCGTAGCAATATGCCATAATAGCATGTTATGTTCATTGATCGATATGATTTAATCTTTGGATGAAAGTTCCCGAAAGGCTTTGTTGATTTACTTTATGATTGATTTATCCGGAATATAAAGTACTGGGTGCGTTGGCGGTAAACATTTGCGATAAAACAATACATAATTCATATACTGGTCATGTCTATTGAAACGTTTTATCACGTTAAACGCATTTATATACTGGCTAAACGTGCTAACCAGCCATTTGTTAGAATTTTAACTACAATATGACCAAGATTTAGTCATCTGAATGCTGTTCATTTGAACCAAAAATGAAATTTTATCATAAAATAATTTATGGACGAAATTGTTCGTCCCCAATTATGTTACGTCCGGTTCGACACAAACAGGTGTTTATCCATTTCTTAATCATGAGCCTTGCGCAAGCGCATGTAAGTTAATTTACACAACGAGAACACTATTTAGACACTTTTACGACTTATCTTTAATGTTTGACCTTTTTCTTGAGCTTGAACAATTTGGTGTTAAACTAGTTAGTATTTGCTGTATACAATGAATATGTTATCAATATGTTATGTGTTTTACTGAATTTAATAAAAGTCCATTTACAACAAAATAATTATCTTCTGTTTTTGTTATAATTTTGTATTACAAGCTACGCAAACTTTTGAGACTCCCTCCGAACCAATTGATGGACATAAACCATGAGTATTTCATACCACAATCAACCTCCGAACCAATTGATGGGCATAAACCATGAGTATTTCATACCACAATCAACCTCCGAACCAATTGATGGACATAAACCATGAGTATTTCATACCACAATCAACCTCCGAACCAATTGATGGGCATAAACCATGAGTATTTCATACCACAATCAACCTCCGAACCAATTGATGGGCATAAACCATGAGTATTTCATACCACAATCAACCTCCGAACCAATTGATGGGCATAAACCATGAGTATTTCATACCACAATCAACCTCCGAACCAATTGATGGGCATAAACCATGAGTATTTCATACCACAATCAACCTCCGAACCAATTGATGGGCATAAACCATGAGTATTTCATACCACAATCAACCTCCGAACCAATTGATGGGCATAAACCATGAGTATTTCATACCACAATCAACAGACGATGTATCCAGTGTACTTTCAGAAACTGTGTGAAGCAGTACAGTGGGTTGGCACTTTTGAACAGTATGTGAATATGTTTAGATTGTTAAAACGTTTTTATAGTCACATTGTCTCGTCGCTTTTTATTTATTCTTTAAATAAACACTAACTTTCATTGTTATCACGCGAGTCAATATTTTACGATTTATTATTGTAATTATGACTGAATATGCCCTTTGTCGTAGATTTACGTACATTTATGGATTGTTTTAACCTATTGAAAAACCATTACGTGTTTTAAAATCTCAGTTGATTTATTTGTTAGACTTGTCACGCGTAAGACAAGTGATCATGTATCAATATTTTGACCTCGCTAGCGTTGTTTCTGCCTTCCATTCTTCTCACCTGAACAAGAACAGGTTCATTTAGAAGCACTTGAATATGCGTGGTATGAAACAAGTGACGTCATTGGAAACCATAGAAAAGATGATAGCAGTATTGAATTATCAAAATGTGGCAGTAACATGTCCCTTATCCCGTATATGGAAGTATCGACGAAAACATCAGCGTCATTTGAATAACTTTTCCAATCGGCACATCTCGACAATTTCCATACAGTTCGGATATATACCTCGAATTTATATGTTTGAATATACCTAAAATCTCGGTACATGATGCGGTTTTCCTACACTGTTAACTATACGACATCTGACCAGGGAATACAATTCGATTATCTAAATGTTTTGTGGGCCACGTGTTGCTAATATTTAAACGAGGTCTATCATACCTTCCACATATACTACACATATACAACAATAGCCGAGTGATCGGATTGCAACTTTTCGGAACGATTGTCTAGATTGCGTAATGAGTATAATAGAGTCACTTCAATGATCGGCGCTACCATCAGGTGGGTTCTGGGTTCGAACACATTAGGGGTCACTTACACATTTCTATAATTTATCTGACTGCTGCTGCCCTATAGTCATGTGTCTAATCTATTGATGTTAAACAAATATTTCTATCAGAATTTAACAGAAAGTTTCCGAATCACATGCACAGGAGATTATCGCCGGTTCTTTCCCTTTATCCCATCTAGAGTTCTCTCCCTTCGCCCTTTTCTAGACTATCATCATGTAGTTTTCCTTCGTGTTTGCAACTCAATTAATTCACGTCACCCACAGTGTATCGCAAGCTTTGAAAGAAAAAAAATGAAGACAAAAGAAAATCGAAGTAAGTTTTTCTTCCGTTACGTTTTTTCGTTAGTACCCGATTCTAATTATAATGCTTCTGTCAAAAGGTGACATTGACTGATCTTTTAAAGAGTCAGCATTTAGTGCTTACGAACTTATAACTTATATATCTCCTGTATATGTTTATACACACAATGTGGCTCTGACTTAGTTTACTACAAGAGAGAGAGTATATGTTGGTACGGGGAACGCCACATACATAAGACAGTCCTTCAGTCGGACCTCATTCATGCGAATTAATCGGATTCGAACTTTTATTTCGAATAATACATGGTTTCGAATAGACAATTTCAATTCGACGTGCATAAGAAGATATATTGGGACCTGATATTTATTTCGGATGATACCATGTATTCGTATAAAAGGTTGTCGAATAAATGAGGTCCGACTGTATATCCATCATGTTATCCAAAAATATGTTGCTGTCATATTAGTGGGGTATAGCGGTAGGACAAACAAACATATTTTAAGAAAGGCTTAAAGTAGCATTGACGTCAAACAGATTAGGCATTTCAAGTAATGAAGTTATTTATGGCATTTAACAGCGCTATAACAAGTGCTTATAAATGCGTTAAATATACATATCGATTATGAAATTTCATTGTAACTGGGAACCTGCTGTCAAATTTGCTATGCCGGAACGATCGATCGGATTAACTTTTTTTGTAAATCAAACATAATGAGGTTTATCATTCGTAATTTGTGGACGGAAACACGAACTTCCTGAGGAAGAAAAATATCCTGGAGATTTAAGGGGAATATCTAACAAATGGTTTTATTCTTACTGTCACATGAGTGAGTTTGAATCTTAGAATTTAGTAGTTTAATGAAATGTTGATTATTTAACTCATATTTTTCATTAAATTTTCAAATCAGGTAACATACCCTGAAACGTTGAGTGTGTTTGTTTGTCTACACGTACATAATAAAGCGTTTGAAAATCTTATTTGTTCAGGGATAAATGTATACCACATCTACATGACCGAAACTATACAGGATATAAAGATACAGATTTATTGACATGTTTGGCATGTATAAGTACAATACTACTAATTAATAGAAGTCAATAAACAATACAAAAATACAAGAAGTGAGCATAGTCAAATATAAAACATGGAAGATACAATGTAACTGTTAGAGAGAATCGTACATGTAAACCATGTTCCAAAAATACAGTAGAAACTGAATATCATTTTTCATGTGCTGTCAAACATTTAATGAATTCCGTTTCGAATTACTTTTACACCCATCCTGGCCTTCACTGAATAAATTTTATAATAACATGTCTAATACAAATAGTACAGTTATTGTAAACTCTGTCGTTTACAGTATATTGCATGACAATTTAGACAATGTTCAATATAAACTCTGTTTAATTGGTATATTATGCAATGAAACCAAGACAAGATATACTGACATTAATTGCTCCATACTAAGATTTCCTATCTATACAATACTATAACTTCTCTTGTCCATGCCTGGTTCGCTTATATCTTTACTAATGTGTAAGATTAAGACTCTGTTAAGACACTATAAGATTACTTCATTGCTGCTTATATTTAATCTTATACAGGAATATCATTGTGCGGCTATGTGTATTGCATGTTTGAGACTGTATTTGTAACTTGTATATTTTTATTGGCTTTGCCATCTCATATTTATGTGGTTGTTTTTTAATGGACAAAGGAACTGTACGTGCATATTGTACCAATAAACGTATAGTATAGTATCAAATCGAATGTTAAAATATACGGCGATATTCGATCATGCACCGGTAAAAATATTCTAGTCAAAAGTGCTGACCTGCCAGTACGATTAATCTTCTGTTGAGTTTGATTGAATCTATAACATTGATGCTTCAAAGAAATGGACTGACCCCGGGGCCAATTTGTAAATCGATCACAGACTGATATAATAGTTCGAGAATCAATAATCTATTTACGTACAAAATAAATGTGGGAATAACATCGACCATTCAAACTGTGTTCGACGAATGAATGGTTATTGTTTAATACCAAGTAAATGACTGAAATAATATTGAATTTTAATTGTATTTTATCAGATTGTTAAAACAACGATTTTGTCTGATAATAAACTGTTGTAACATTGTCAATACGTATTAAATAATTATTGGTTAAGAACAGAATTGCAATTAATTATATTCAGAGTTATTTCGTCCGCTTTCGCAAAATTGTTAGAGGATTTTGTCCGCACCTTTTTAACACGGATAGGTGGAACACTGCCTGTCCTACCAGATTGCGCGGACGGTATTTTGTCCCGATAACCCGGCCCGGTTATCATCTATTAAAGGATACATCGTTGGTCGTACTTGTAAAAGCGTTGTTGCTTATGTTTCTTCATTGATTGACCATAAGCGACATTAAATAAAGTGTGTGTCTGTAAATTTGCCTGCGCGGTTAGCACAGTGGATAGAGAGCTCGACTGTTCATACAGAGGTCACGGGTTCGAAACCAAGGCGAGGCGTATGTTCTTCCGTGACAATTGGACTGATGATAATGTATCCAACGTAATTTGTCCTCTACCCCTGAACTCTTATTTATGAAGAGAAGTGGTCAGTTGCTTGCAGAGGAGCTCGTTGGTACTGGTTGGTAACCCAGAAGCACTGATGTAGTCAACTGACTGATGTATGTACCTGAACTACTGTTGAGAAACGGCGTAAAATCCGAAACACGGAAGTATCTTTAAACTTATCCAGGACCGTACATGCATATATATGTTCGTTACAACTTTTTCTCATTCATTCAAGTTTTTGTAATAATGCTTTATGGTAAAGGTTTAAGCCATTGAATAAATTAACGAAAATCCTCTTTTCCGTCAATAAAAACGTGCTTGTTGTATGTTAGTCAATTTCATTTATCATACTATGAAACTTCGATTGGAAAAAATGTTAACAGATTGCTGCTGCGTAATACTGAAATTATACTTTATATAATTGACGTATAACTTATGATATAAAATAAACATGATCAATGTAATATAGATACAAGTGCATGCCATAAATAATAGTATGTTGTAAAAGTATGATGAATGTTTGCCTCGGTCATCATTTTGTCTGATTATGTAACTGGCTGATGACGTGTTGGCATGGGGATATACTATAAATAAATGGTAAATGTATTCTTTACGATGTAATTGTCTCAGTTTTTACTGTATGTACACATTCTGCTATTTTGTAGATTTGGGGAAAATAATCATAGATCTGCCAACTCTACACAATAGATAGTTCCCACATTTACAATATTTACCTCCCTTGTTCTAAATTGTCGGCCATATTGATAGGCAAATTTCATTAAAGTTTATAGTGAATATAACGAAAACGGGGATAAACTAATCAGATTTAAAAAGAGTAACCTATTATTTATGCTCATGTGAGCATTTGCCTCAGTAAGTTGTGGAAAAAGTGGTTGTCACATACATATTTCTCTTGGTATTCTCTCCCAATTATCACATATTTGGAAATTACTCCTATAAGTGCTTATCAGTTTTGCCATCAAAATGGCTGATGATTAAGAATAAGGGAGGCAAATAGTGTACATGTGGCAACTACCTATTGAGCAACTGTCGCCTCGTTCAATATGTTTGCGGTGAATATCCCATCATGTACAACAGCTGAAAATTCCGTAATTCTACATTGTTTACTTTCATATTACTGTAGATAGACGTTGTGTATGTTTGCACACATCGAACACTGACTATATATGTAAAGAGTATAAAATCGAGCTCTTGAAAAACGAATGACGACAAAAGGGAACTAAGTGCATACTTTAACATCCTTTCCAAGATATTTACATAATAAGTAATCAGCACAGGGAACCGGGGACGCAACAAAATAAAACATGGAAAACACCCACGTAAACCCGAACAATCATAGACAACACAGCACAATCCCAACACAAATACAATGAGGAAAGACGGTCGTAATTTCAGGTCCGTTTCACGAACTTCCTGAGGAAGTAAAACATCCGGGATATTTAAGGGGAAGAGCTGTCGAATGGTTGTAACTCTTACTGTCACGTGAGTAAGTTTGAATATTGGAATTTAGTAGTTTAATGAAATGTTAATTATTTAACTCATATTTTTCATTAATTTTCAAAACAGGTAACATGCCTTGTAGAGTTGAGTGTGTTTCTTGTATACGTACATAACAAAGCGTTTGAAAATGTTATATGTACAAGGATAAATGTATATCACATCTACATGAATGAAACTGAAGACTTCATCAGGTACAGGATATATAGAGAGAGATTTATTTACATATTTGGCATGTATAAGCACCATACTAAAACGTAATTAAACGATACAAACATACAACAAGTGAGCATAGTCATAATTATATAAAACATCGGTGATACACTGCAACTCGTACATGTAAACTTTGTTCCATTAAAACAATAAAAAATGAATACCATTTTTTCCTGTGCTGTCAAACATTTAATTAACTACGTTCAAAATTACTTTTACACCCATCCTGGCCTTCACTGGTTAAATTTTATAATAACATGTCTAATAAAAATAGTACAGTTATTGTAAACTCTGTCATTTACAGTATATTAAATGACAATTTAAAGAAATAAATATGTTTTACTCTGTTCAATTAGTATAATCATGAAATGAAACAAAAACAGACTATACTTAAATTAGTTGATCCATACCAAGGTTCCCTATATCCAAACATTAACATTGATTGTACATGTCTGGTTCTTTTATATATTTACTAATGTGTCAAATTAAAATAAAGTCATGTTTTGAGGAACACGAAATATCGGTCAATGGCGCTACCAGGAATCGAACCCAGAAGACACTATTAAGTCACTATAAGATGACTTCATCACTGTTTATATTTGTCAGTTTTCTTACATGGTTTACCAAAATCACAAGTACAAGTGTCCCATATAGGTATTTTTTTATCCTACGAGCCGAGTAAGCGCCAGCATTGGAAATGACCCGCGTAGTGCAGCCCCAGGAACATTAAAGAAAAGTTACGATGCAATGTTTTAAAGTTTGTCTGTTTGCATGCATTTATCAAAATTATTACTTAGCATATTTTGATAGACAATCAGACCATCTACCTTTAAATTGTAGCAGGGAACCCCACATTCCCCAAGTCGACGCCTCCTCTCACAGACCCCAGGGAAACATCAGCATTCCAAACATTAGGAGTGGTGGAGGCGTTATGTTAAAAGGCAGTCTATACGCGTGTATGTAGTAGAATATTCTATTGAGAACTATTTAGATTAATAAGTTGAAAAAACGACATCAAATGAAATGATTCCAACCCACTATCCACAGGCAGGTCAGGCCAAACGGGTTTACAGAATGTTGAAACATGCAAACTAATGGAATTGAAGTAATGAATCCAATCAAGCTTTACTGGAAATGAATACTAAAGGAAATTATGTGCCCGATCGTTGTACTTATGGAGTAGCAGAGTAATCGATTGTATGGGATGTAGGTATCGCGTGTCGTCCTCCGACTGCACAATCAATTCCCACTATTTAATGATGTCAACTTTGATTAAATTTCTTTGCGTAATTCTGGAGAACACGTCATTTGAAAAATGAAATCAATATTATTGTTTTACGTCATCATAACTTGGTGGCGGTGCAGATGGCGGGTAAGCTGGACCAGTGTTAAACATTTGTGGTGGAGGTGGTTGAGCGAATCCACCACCATACTGTGGTTGCTGTTGCTGTTGTTGTTGTTGTTCATTTAGTTGTCTCTGAAGTTCCAACTGTTGTTGTAGAAGTTGATTCTGAAGTTCGAGTTCGGTTATCCGTGAATTGTTCCCAACACCACCCATTCCCATACCACTCATTCCCATACCACTCATTCCCATACCACTCATTCCATTACCAAAGTCTGATTGGAATACAGTGGCATTCGTGGTCACGCCAGTGAACTGTCCATTGCCGGTGGTCATAAACAGTGCCCGACCTCCTCTATGTCCTTGTGTAATTGCGACACCAAAGTATGTACCATACGTACAGATAATGCACAACGAAGCGATTGTAAAGAACATGATTACAATGCAGCCAACGAGTATGATGGGAGCCAATGCCTCGTTAATGCTACTCCTCTCCCTCCGGGAGAAACCAAACCCACCAATACCTGCCAGCACTGTTCCGGCGAAACATCCCATTATCATAAACATAGACAATAAGTAGTGACCTTGTACCTGAAGGTATAAAACATCTACATTTAGTTCATAACAATTTATATCTATGTTTATCGTCAATTTATTTTTTGAAACCTACTTACCAGGCCGGAAAAAGTGTCGATAAAAAGAACAAAATTTATAGTTTGTATCTACAACATCTTTCTTCCCGCAAACAAAGACATTAAACATCAAGATATAAAAATAAACTACTAGTAATCAAAAACGAAAATGACCAGGTTTTATTATACATTGTATTAGTATCTTAAGGTTTTGAACATGGACATTTGCTACCTGACGGATCGTTATCGGTTAATGGGCCAATGTCGTTATGTTGGGGATCATTGTTGGGGATGTTTGACCTTTTCATTTCCGCCCGAGGACGCTAAATATAGATCCATATTGGTAAAAACAAGTGTTTCTGTATTATAGTGTCACACCTATTTAAAGGACCAGGCATTGCTGTCATATGAGACACATTCTTTCTGAGCTCATTTACTTCCCGATTGCTATTTGCGTATCAGTGTTTTGTAAACCAATAAAATCTTACGTCAACCACCAAGGCAATTTCTCTCCAAACGAAAAATTTGAAACCTTGACGCAGATTGGTTAAGATTGTGTATAGTGTATTTCAAGATTCATCCAGCAAGTAATGTTGTCATTCATCACCACGGGGAACTGTCCGATGTTTGAATAAAGAAAACTTTCTTGGTTTTATGTACCAGTCGCGAACATTTATATTGTTTTAATCAGATAAATCGCTATGTAACAAGTTTATTAACATGAATGTGTGAGTTCACGACTTATGCAATAAGTAATGATGAACTATATTGAAACAGACTATACTGTGTCTATGACTAAATGACCCTGCGGAGTCATTTTTAAGTATCCTACGCAGTGATCTCCCTTTACAGGTCTCGGAGATTCTGTTGTATAAGCGTTATTGATATTGAATGACCGGCAGGCGTAACATTTAGGCACTTTTTATGATGTACAACACATTTTAACCTTCAGATTGTAACACATTTGCACACTTCAAGTTGCGCTGACAATCTTTTTTAAAGATATTTCTTGTTTAGTCTCAATCTCTCTCGTAATCCATTTATAGCCGTTATATTATCATAGCATGCTGATCAATTACAAATACAATGATATAACAATATATTCCGATAAAACGTTGTAGACAATTTGAGTTCAAATGTTCGGAAACAATCAGCAAATCATACGGAAAGAGCTAAAATACATAAAAACATTTTGCGATCGTCGAACAACGACAACAGCAGAAAACAAGTAAGCACCATTTGTCTGTTGAATTAACCACTTTTGAAGAAAAATCTTATTCGTAAATCGGACACTAACTCGAGTGTCTATGTTTTAAAATACTTACCGCGCAACGAAGTTCTTGCTTTTGTACATCGCCAGATTCGCCAGATACAGCCGGGGCTTTCATAACAACGCAAGTACACATCACAGCAGCAAGTAATGCCTATAAATTCATAAGGATATGAGCGCCGCTGTACGATTTCCAACCTCGTCTTTAAGTGACGTCATTTCCAGTAAACGTCACATGTGACGTCACCATAAACTGACAGCAAGCAATATTTGCCCAATATGGATATTGCAGATAGTGACATCCCATGTTGCGTTTTCTTGAAATGACTTGGTTGTAAATCCAATAGCAGCGCTCATTATATGCAATACAGGAAAACAAAACAGATAGAGGTTAACTTCACCCTGTTAAAGAGACAGTGTTTTAAAGATTACCACATTCCACCAAAGACAGAATGGAAGTTTAAATAGTTTTTGTTTCAAGTCTAAACTTTGAATAAAGATAAAATGGTCACTTTTCTGTAAAATCACACAAAGCACTCGTAGTACTTAGTGACTTAACTTGCTACAAAATGGTTAAATGCATGAAGATGATATGGTTGTAGATGTAGATGGACCCAACTCGACATAAGTACAGGTTCGTTGGAGAGTCCTGTACAAAATAGGTAGGTACCCTATTGACAAGGAATGAATCTCAGATATGTTTGCCGCGCTGGTAAGTTGCTACTAGCACAGTCAATTTTGTTAAAGTGTTGGAATTTGGACACCTTGACGAGAAGTTGGATTGTCGTCAAACTGACTTTAGCTTTCAGTAATTACACTGAAAGCTCCAATGTTAACAACAAACCGTTGCATGAAAATGTTTTATGCCAACAGTGTTTACACTGAAAGTTACAAGGTTATCAAACCGTCGTGTTACTAACTTTCTCTTCGTGTTTATTGTGGTAAAGTGATCTTCCACCCTTACATATTTATCTTTTTTCATACACCTTCCAAAGTTTGATTTCATTGCTAACTATTCCGCTACTTTTCAGTTTTATTTTCTACCAAATCGCATTCCTTTCCATATAAGTTTTCTTTTATACCCCCTATTTACTAAAAAAAAACATTCTCTCCTCTTTATGTTTTACTTTATTCCCCTTCCCCATTGTCCAAGGATCAGTATGTGAGACTTTTTTTGGTAAAAGAAACCTGCGCTACCCTCTTAAACTTACTCTTGGTAAATACTTCACCACCTTAGAAAATACCAAGACATGATATAAATAAAGGGCATTTTCTTGTGAATGCGGCTTTCCCTAATACAACTTAATCCTTCCTCTATTAACTCTAGACCCTTTACCGAATGTGGGTAACATAATGTGTGAACAAATATTCTGAATGTACTTACGAGAATGAAATGAACATTACGAAAGAAACGTACCATGATACCAACAATAAATCCGCCAACAAAATATGGCGGTCCGAATACGTCTTCGTCCACATTTACGGCAGCAGCGATCCCACATGCCAACATTCCACCACCTAATAGGCCTTGAAGAACAGCCATTATCTTGTAATACTTCAAGGCTTTTGCCTTCCCTTCTTCATTTGCTGCAAATATATTAAATAATAACTATACAGCAACCCTTATAGGATGTATATAACTAGTAAGTCAAGTATAAAGATATGTTAAACAAGAATATCTTGATGGTTGGCGCAATTTGAAGGTTAAGATTTGTTGCGCAACATAAACAATTGCGGAGATGTTAAGATTGCTGGTCGATAAATTCGTTGTTCGGTTGAAGAGAAATTGCCTTGGTGGTTAACGTAAGATTTGATTGGTTAACACAACACTGATATGCAAATAGCAAAACCATGTTAGTACGGCTGCGCCGAAAAAGGAAAAAATCGGGAATAAAAACGCTGAAAACACAACTGAAAGATATGTTAACTTGCACATGGTTATAAGACATTCTCTGCGTTACTCTTTCCATATACAAATTCAAATTGATTAACTGACGGTTTAAATAAGTGTACTGGACATCGCTTTTTTCCTGAAATGCTGGCTCCAGACATGTCCACATTTCAGTAGATCATTTGTCATAGCTATTTCAAATGGATGAGATTATCAAATGAGAGATAATAAACTGGTATCTCAGTAACATCAGCATAAATATTTCAACGTAATTTATTCTTTAATAAGATACATTCTAAGAAAAAAACTCAAAATAATTTATCTCGGATCGTTTAATATTGAACTACTATTTCCATAACTTGTTTGTTCGCTAATGTTGATGAACCTGACAAAGCCAAACTACTCCATACATAGGTATAGCTTTAATGAATGGTATTCTAAATATGTTAATTTAAGATTTCAATGATTATGTTCATTCAACTTCGATCTAAACACACAGGTTTGTTCACTTGTTCATCAAATCTAGCTACCAGCGTTTGTAAACGGGTGCCAGACTATGATATCAATACATTCACGTTGTAGGACGCAATGCATTCTCTGTGCTATATCTATAAGTGGGGACATAAATAAACTGGTCTCATGGGGTTATAACTGAACAATATTTAAAGTGTTTATATCTATCTGTTTCATTTATTGCTATGTTTTATATAGACGGACGGACGGATGATCAATTTATTAAAGTCACTTTCACACATACATTTAAATATATATAAAACATGTGTATAAATCCACTCATTTTGAGTAACGAGAGACTATTATACAACAGATACATATCACATAAAACGTAAGAAAAAACAGAACATGAGAAACAGCAGTAAAACATAAAAAACATGCGTTTATATGTTCATGTGACTTTAACATCACTCTCTCGTGAACAACATACTTTAAATACGTGTAGTGTATCAAGTACATGTGTTGTATCATGACGAGGTGTGTCTGGTCTAAATGACGTGCATCTTTACACAAACCTCGGTTAAATATCATTTGAAAGACAATCCTTATGTTTAAAATAGAAACACAATGTCATTTACCGTCACATTAATCAGAGTGCGTATGTGATGAAATAGTGTAATATTTGATGTACAGTTTTGTCAACATGCTTCGCTGAACGACCTGTTGTGAAATCAAAATAAGTTGAGAAATTCGTTAATGTTTACACTTTATCTATAGGTCTTTGGTTTGTGAAAAATCCGTTCCATTGGTTGGCCACTTAATCATTTGTTGTAAATAACAACGGATGAAGTATGAGTGGTGTCTATATGTGTGGATAAGATTTCTGATCAGATTGTAGAACGACCTTTATACATGCCGAGTAAACAACACTTATGTCAGTGTACATGTACATAAATACAGACGCACACAGTCCACATATTTAAACGTGAATGCTCGTTTCACATTTATTGTGTGCGTAGATCTGTTGTGTGGTATTTTATATAGATTGTATTGCCTACATTTATTGTATAGCTTCGCCAGAAATAATCAACAATAAAAAGCTGTCGTGGCCACTAAAATACGACATACATTGTTTAAAACTAGCGCTTTTTATCATAAATTAGCATCATTTTATTGATACAAATTAATTACTTAGTTATCATCAAATCTCGCTACAAACTGTTGAAAATGACTTTAGTCACATTTAATACATTTAACGTATTTGAACTAATACTGGTTTAACTAACCAATACGGCATATAGAGAATTTACTACATTAAGTCAACATAAATACCTGTTTGAGATGTTCAGGTAAAAAATGTATAATATTCAATGTATGTATAACATGATTAAATCATTGCCTTCATCTGCCATTACGTGGGTGTGTTACCGGTATTTCCGTTTATATACACAGATGTTGTTTACAGCTTTTTACTTATGTTAAATCCAGGTCAAATGAAAATAAACACCCTTGCCCAACACGAAGTATCGATTTGTCCGCGATTTAGCTGAATGATTCATTACTTACACTTAACTGGTACCCAGCGAACCGTAGCTTATACTGGTCCCCTGCGAACCGTAGCTTATACTGGTCACGCATGTCTCTCTCGCTACGCACCGTAGCATCCGGATACAGACTACCAATTTGACTATATTGACGGTACGCTAGAGAGAGAGAGCGTAGCCGCGCTTAGAGATTTGCAAGGGGTCAACACAAGCTAAGTAAATCAGAAACGAAATAAGTAGACATTAGATCTGCAAACTGCATGACCCTGTAGCAACAAAACATGGATAGACTATTCAAACTGGCATTGTATGACCTCGAATAATTTGCAGACATTGCTAAATCGAGTATCCGTAGGTATAACAGTACCGAATTTATATCGATTTACTTGGTTAAATCCAACAACTTGGTTCATATCGCTAGCGTGAAGTTCTCAGAATTATTTAACATTAAACACCACCTTTACACACCGAGACTGGCTGCGAATCCCTACCAACTTGAGCGCGAGCGGTTCTGGATTCTATCCCTGGTCTTGAGAGCTGGTTCAGATAGCTCCCTTACTAGACCATTAAGTATATCAACGGTGCCACCTTGGGGTGAATTATCTTGGGCTACATTAATTAACCGAAGTTTATTTATTTTCGGTTCATTAATCTCACTGTTCAGTCCGTTACTGCCTCGCGAATATTCAATTTTGTTTAAATGTTTATTCCTGAAGCAATATTCTTGTCAGAGAACTGATAATTGTGTCCTCATTATATTTGAGTTACGACGTTCTGGACTAGTCTAAAATAGTTTCGGGCTATCGGCCAGTAAAAATAAGTTAGTCCCGGACTAGTCTAAATTTGGAGCCTATTTAAATCGGACAGACAAAATAACAGACCAATTAACAGATTTCGCTCATGCTTATCTTATCAGATGTTGAATCAGGCCCCATGTCGACAATTTGACGTGTAGTAAACGTTCGTTCGAATACTGCCGAAATAACCGTAAATTTTACATAGAAAAGTCAACACGTAAAGGCTATACTTAACCTGTCAATTAATCCATTGTTGAAGTGTTGTATCATATGATATTGTCAAAATAACTGTTTATGGCAGCTACATAATAGTATATGAGTGTATTTTAATTTCATAGATCCAGTACCGCTTGTGCGTAATTTCGTAATTACGAACTTTATCCAATGTGACAAGATTCATGTCCTCTTTGAATACGCTTTGTTGCCTAGTGCATAATGCACCAGTCAATTGTAACCACGCCCCAGGGGCGGATCCAGGATTTTTCTCCAGGGGGGTCCAACTTTTGCCCACAAAATTACAGAAATACAATCCCTTTCCACATTCAAGCAGATGTTAGCCGTTTGTATCTGTTTTAACAAACGTTACCGGTTCTAACCACGAGGAGGTCTCTACTAATATAGATCCGTTTTTTTAGTATTTTTAAGAACAAATTATGTCTTTCCTCGTGGCCGAATATGGCTAATGACAACGCCAAAAATGGACACAGGGGTAAGGTTTGGAGGGGCATCAGTAGGGTACAGAAATCTTGAAATGTTATCTTCCTGACAGTATTGGAGAGAAGCAACAGAGGCAGATTTCAAAAATTCTGAAGTTGTGCTCTTAAGGCTTGGAAGACGTAAAGACACCTGGAATTCAAATGATTGCCATCCATAGCTGGCAGACTTTTGTAACGCGGAATGCAGTTTATTTATTTCAACTGACATTATTAATTGCGGAAAAAAATCAAGCTAACAAGAATGACGTGCTGTTTTTACTCGAAAGCCAAACTGCACTGCAAATTCTTGATACATCAAATAACTACGTCACTATTGCCTTAAATGACGTCACAAATATGAATATTTGCGTGTCAGCTATAAATATTTACGCAGCGTAGCAACAACCTGACATACAGCCTAGCACAGTCGCTTACACATTCATTACACGGGTGATTGATGCAATATTGAATTCGGAAAGATACACAATAACGATAAAAGTGAAGCTATGGAACATAATGTTTGATAAATTTATTATTCATTGATTAATGTTATAGAAAGCTGTCGATTTATGACGCTTGTTTATACATTTTTTTTCCAGGGGGGGTCTGAGCCATTCCAGGGGGGTCGGACCCCCCGGACCTCCCCCGCTGGATCCGCCCATGCGCCCCCCCCCCCCCCGGTCCGGGGGTATACCGGGGATAGCGGGGGGAATGGGCCGTGTTTTTACCTTCCAGGTGGCCCCGCAGTGCCGAGTGAATGTGGTTTTGTTTTCGCGCCGAAAATAGCGGGGAATGGGCCGTGGCTTTGTGCCGGGAAATATCCGTTCTTTTAACGGGATTTGTCCGCGTTTTAGCCAAGCTTTTCCCGGAGTTTAACGAGATCTCGCGATATATTTATTACCTAGGATGTCCCCGGGGTGCGGGGGCATTTGGCGGGGATTTTACCAGCAGTGTGTGATTTTACCTGGGATTGGCTGGACCGAAAGTCAAAGTCCCCGCTATTCCCCGGACCGGGGGGCGGGGTTACAATTGACTGGTGCATAAAATTCAAGAATCACACACGCGAGAAAATAAAATGCAAAACACAGACGAACTCATTTACACACAGCTTTCAGTCTATAAATAAATATTCATCACAGTAACAGTAATTCATAATGCAATGATTATACAGAGTGTGTTAATAAGGATTACCTACGAAACTAAGTACGTGTTTACACACTTCGATTGTCACATTCAGAACATCAGTGTTGAACACATTGTTAAATTATTCGATGTTTTGGCTAGTTTCATTCACTCAGTGAGTAGATGAAGTTAATTGACATGGCGACCTTTCAAGTAAATATAAAAGCGAGCGATTCGGCACATACATTACATCCCGGGACGTCGAAATGTAAAATATTGCCGATCATAAACAACGTAAGCCGCTTAGCAACGACGTTACACGAACTCGATTCTTGTAGAGATTGTGATGGTTAAATTTAGACGCGCGCTCAATCGGACAGAATATGCTGTTAAAACTGTTACTATTAATTAAGTTCTCATAACAACAAATTTTGTTGTACTTTGATGGTTGTTGAACAACAGTAATTAATACATATTAGATAATACCACAGACATATTTAAACCATGTCCGTGATATCAAATTTAACAAAATATGAGGTAATGTTAAGGCATATAACTTCGGACTACCAGTTTCAAAATTCGGGCTACTCTATTTTAAAGTATCACTAGTCCGGGACAAGTGACTTTCATAAAAAAATCACTTTATTTTACACTATAACACGATGTTCTATTTCTACTTACCTAGTCAAATGCTCACGTCTGGTCGTTACATGTCTTTTAACTTTAGAGAAGTTTATGTATTTTATATAATCATGTACATTCTGTTCTCTCACCACTAATTCCTATATTAAAATTATTATGTTAACATGCATAGTTTATATGCTTGATTCAATGTGTTGCATATGTTTATATGTTTTTCCTTATTTTAGTATTACATTGTAAATCGAAACTTCAAATATGGTAGATAAAACGTATAGAGACATTTATAAGAATGATGTATTATTGTATACCGGTAATTTAAACATGTATTCATGATATTGTATAGATCACTAGTACGTCTTATTTCATGATTTAACCAAATGTATGATTATGTATAACTTGCAATTGTGAATCATTGGCATAATGCCTTAATTTCTAAAGAAAGTATCAATATCATTATAATTATATAACCGAAAGTGTCGTAATCGGAACCCAACCGAAAGACACCTGTTTGCTGCAGCCCTAGAATTATCCTGGGTGGCTGAACGACAAATTCTTATCCGCTCATTTTCGCGGACGAAATCCTTCAAACAGCTCATAAGGAGGACAAAATCACCCCCACCCCAAAGTGAATGCACATATGAACAAAAACCATTCCACTTTCAGTATTGGACTGACCCCGGGGCCAATTTGTAAATCGATCACAGACTGATATAATAGTTCGAGAATCAATAATCTATTTACGTACAAAATAAATGTGGGAATAACATCGACCATTCACACTGTGTTCGACGAATGAATGGTTATTGTTTAATACCAAGTAAATGACTGAAATAATATTGAATTTTAATTGTATTTTATGATTTTATCAGATTGTTAAAACAACGATTTTGTCTGATAATAAACTGTTGTAACATTGTCAATAAGTATTAAATAATTAATGGTTAAGAACAGAATTGCAATTAATTATATTCAGAGGTATTTCGTCCGCTTTCGCAAAATTGTTAGAGGATTTTGTCCGCACCTTTTTAACACGGATAGGTGGAACACTGCCTGCCCTACCAGATTGCGCGGACGGTATTTTGTCCCGATAACCCAGCCCGCTTATCATCTATTAAAGGATACATCGTTGGTCGTACTTGTAAAAGTTGTGTTGCTTATGTTTCTTCATTGATTGGCCATAAGCGACATTAAATAAAGTGTTTGTCTGTAAATTTGCCTGCGCGGTTAGCTCAGTGGATAGAGAGCTCGACTGTTCATACAGAGGTCACGGGTTCGAAACCAAGACGAGGCGTATGTTCTTCCGTGACAATTGGACTGATGATAATGTATCCAACGTAATTTGTCCTCTACCCCTGAACTCTTATTTATGAAGAGAAGTTGTCAATTGCTTGCAGAGGAGCTCGTTGGTGCTGGTTGGTAGCCCAGAAGCACTGGTTTAGTCATCTGACTGATGTATGTACCTTCAGGAACTACTGTTAAGAAACGGCGTAAAATCCGAAACTCAGAAGTATCTTTAAACTTATCCAGGAAAGTACTTTTACGGACGTTTTTTTCACTAATTCAATTTTTTGTATTCATGTTTTGTGGTAAATGTTTTTTTCATTGATAGATTGACTAATTTATAATAGTATGATGAATGTTTGCCTCGGTCATCATTTTGTCTGATTATGTAACTGGCTGATGACGTGTTGGCATGGGGATATACTATAGGTCAATACTGTACATGTACCAACTACCTATTGAGCAACTGTCGCCTCGTTCAATATGTTTGCGGTGAATATCCCATCATGTACAACAGCTGAAAATTCCATAATTCTACATTGTTTACTTTCATATTACTGTAGATAGACGTTGTGTATGTTTGCACACATCGAACACTGACTATATATGTAAAGAGTATAAAATCGAGCTCTTGAAAAACGAATGACGACAAAACGGAACTAAGTGCATACTTTAACATCCTTTCCAAGATATTTACATAATAAGTAATCAGCACAGGGAACCGGGGACGCAACAAAATAAAACATGGAAAACACCCACGTAAACCCGAACAATCATAGACAACACAACACAATCCCAACACAAATACAATGAGGAAAGACGGTCGTAATTTCAGGTCCGTATCACGAACTTCCTGAGGAAGTAAAACATCCGGGATATTTAAGGGGAATAGCTGTCGAATGGTTGTAACTCTTACTGTCACATGATTGAGTTTGAATCTTGGAATTTAGTAGTTTAATGAAATGTTAATCATTTAACTCATATTTTTCATTAATTTTCAAAACAGGTAACATGCCTTGTAGAGTTGAGTGTGTTTCTTGTATACGTACATAACAAAGCGTTTGAAAATGTTATATGTACAAGGATAAATGTATATCACATCTACATGAATGAAACTGAAGACTTCATCAGGTACAGGATATATAGAGAGAGATTTATTTACATATTTGGCATGTATAAGCACCATACTAAAACGTAATTAAACGATACAAACATACAACAAGTGAGCATAGTCATAATTATATAAAACATCGGTGATACACTGCAACTCGTACATGTAAATTTTGTTCCATTAAAACAATAAAAAATGAATACCATTTTTTCCTGTGCTGTCAAACATTTAATTAACTACGTTCAAAATTACTTTTACACCCATCCTGGCCTTCACTGGTTAAATTTTATAATAACATGTCTAATAAAAATAGTACAGTTATTGTAAACTCGGTCATTTACAGTATATTAAATGACAATTTAAAGAAATAAATATGTTTTACTCTGTTCAATTAGTATAATCATGAAATGAAACAAAAACAGACTATACTTAAATTAGTTGATCCATACCAAGGTTCCCTATATCCAAACATTAACATTGATTGTACATGTCTGGTTCTTTTATATATTTACTAATGTGTCAAATTAAAATAAAGTCATGTTTTGAGGAACACGAAATATCGGTCAATGGCGCTACCAGGAATCGAACCCAGAAGACACTATTAAGTCACTATAAGATGACTTCATCACTGTTTATATTTGTCAGTTTTCTTACATGGTTTACCAAAATCACAAGTACAAGTGTCCCATATAGGTATTTTTTTATCCTACGAGCCGAGTAAGCGCCAGCATTGGAAATGACCCGCGTAGTGCAGCCCCAGGAACATTAAAGAAAAGTTACGATGCAATGTTTTAAAGTTTGTCTGTTTGCATGCATTTATCAAAATTATTACTTAGCATATTTTGATAGACAATCAGACCATCTACCTTTAAATTGTAGCAGGGAACCCCACATTCCCCAAGTCGACGCCTCCTCTCACAGACCCCAGGGAAACATCAGCATTCCAAACATTAGGAGTGGTGGAGGCGTTATGTTAAAAGGCAGTCTATACGCGTGTATGTAGTAGAATATTCTATTGAGAACTATTTAGATTAATAAGTTGAAAAAACGACATCAAATGAAATGATTCCAACCCACTATCCACAGGCAGGTCAGGCCAAACAGGTTTACAGAATGTTGAAACATGCAAACTAATGGAATTGAAGTAATGAATCCAATCAAGCTTTACTGGAAATGAATACTAAAGGAAATTATGTGCCCGATCGTTGTACTTATGGAGTAGCAGAGTAATCGATTGTATGGGATGTAGGTATCGCGTGTCGTCCTCCGACTGCACAATCAATTCCCACTATTTAATGATGTCAACTTTGATTAAATTTCTTTGCGTAATTCTGGAGAACACGTCGTTTGAAAAATGAAATCAATATTATTGTTTTACGTCATCATAACTTGGTGGCGGTGCAGAAGGCGGGTAAGCTGGACCAGTGTTAAACATTTGTGGTGGAGGTGGTTGAGCGAATCCACCACCATACTGTGGTTGCTGTTGCTGTTGTTGTTGTTGTTCATTTAGTTGTCTCTGAAGTTCCAACTGTTGTTGTAGAAGTTGATTCTGAAGTTCGAGTTCGGTTATCCGTGAATTGTTCCCAACACCACCCATTCCCATACCACTCATTCCCATACCACTCATTCCCATACCACTCATTCCATTACCAAAGTCTGATTGGAATACAGTGGCATTCGTGGTCACGCCAGTGAACTGTCCATTACCGGTGGTCATAAACAGTGCCCGACCTCCTCTATGTCCTTGTGTAATTGCGACACCAAAGTATGTACCATACGTACAGATAATGCACAACGAAGCGATTGTAAAGAACATGCCTACAATGCAGCCAACGAGTATGATGGGAGCCAATGCCTCGTTAATGCTACTCCTCTCCCTCCGGGAGAAACCAAACCCACCAATACCTGCCAGCACTGTTCCGGCGAAACATCCCATTATCATAAACATAGACAATAAGTAGTGACCTTGTACCTGAAGGTATAAAACATCTACATTTAGTTCATAACAATTTATATCTATGTTTATCGTCAATTTATTTTTTGAAACCTACTTACCAGGCCGGAAAAAGTGTCGATAAAAAGAACAAAATTTATAGTTTGTATCTACAACATCTTTCTTCCCGCAAACAAAGACATTAAACATCAAGATATAAAAATAAACTACTAGTAATCAAAAACGAAAATGACCAGGTTTTATTATACATTGTATTAGTATCTTAAGGTTTTGAACATGGACATTTGCTACCTGACGGATCGTTATCGGTTAATGGGCCAATGTCGTTATGTTGGGGATCATTGTTGGGGATGTTTGACCTTTTCATTTCCGCCCGAGGACGCTAAATATAGATCCATATTGGTAAAAACAAGTGTTTCTGTATTATAGTGTCACACCTATTTAAAGGACCAGGCATTGCTGTCATATGAGACACATTCTTTCTGAGCTCATTTACTTCCCGATTGCTATTTGCGTATCAGTGTTTTGTAAACCAATAAAATCTTACGTCAACCACCAAGGCAATTTCTCTCCAAACGAAAAATTTGAAACCTTGACGCAGATTGGTTAAGATTGTGTATAGTGTATTTCAAGATTCATCCAGCAAGTAATGTTGTCATTCATCACCACGGGGAACTGTCCGATGTTTGAATAAAGAAAACTTTCTTGGTTTTATGTACCAGTCGCGAACATTTATATTGTTTTAATCAGATAAATCGCTATGTAACAAGTTTATTAACATGAATGTGTGAGTTCACGACTTATGCAATAAGTAATGATGAACTATATTGAAACAGACTATACTGCGTCTATGACTAAATGACCCTGCGGAGTCATTTTTAAGTATCCTACGCAGTGATCTCCCTTTACAGGTCTCGGAGATTCTGTTGTATAAGCGTTATTGATATTGAATGACCGGCAGGCGTAACATTTAGGCACTTTTTATGATGTACAACACATTTTAACCTTCAGATTGTAACACATTTGCACACTTCAAGTTGCGCTGACAATCTTTTTTAAAGATATTTCTTGTTTAGTCTCAATCTCTCTCGTAATCCATTTATAGCCGTTATATTATCATAGCATGCTGATCAATTACAAATACAATGATATAACAATATATTCCGATAAAACGTTGTAGACAATTTGAGTTCAAATGTTCGGAAACAATCAGCAAATCATACGGAAAGAGCTAAAATACATAAAAACATTTTGCGATCGTCGAACAACGACAACAGCAGAAAACAAGTAAGCACCATTTGTCTGTTGAATTAACCACTTTTGAAGAAAAATCTTATTCGTAAATCGGACACTAACTCGAGTGTCTATGTTTTAAAATACTTACCGCGCAACGAAGTTCTTGCTTTTGTACATCGCCAGATTCGCCAGATACAGCCGGGGCTTTCATAACAACGCAAGTACACATCACAGCAGCAAGTAATGGCTATAAATTCATAAGGATATGAGCGCCGCTGTACGATTTCCAACCTCGTCTTTAAGTGACGTCATTTCCAGTAAACGTCACATGTGACGTCACCATAAACTGACAGCAAGCAATATTTGCCCAATATGGATATTGCAGATAGTGACATCCCATGTTGCGTTTTCTTGAAATGACTTGGTTGTAAATCCAATAGCAGCGCTCATTATATGCAATACAGGAAAACAAAACAGATAGAGGTTAACTTCACCCTGTTAAAGAGACAGTGTTTTAAAGATTACCACATTCCACCAAAGACAGAATGGAAGTTTAAATAGTTTTTGTTTCAAGTCTAAACTTTGAATAAAGATAAAATGGTCACTTTTCTGTAAAATCACACAAAGCACTCGTAGTACTTAGTGACTTAACTTGCTACAAAATGGTTAAATGCATGAAGATGATATGGTTGTAGATGTAGATGGACCCAACTCGACATAAGTACAGGTTCGTTGGAGAGTCCTGTACAAAATAGGTAGGTACCCTATTGACAAGGAATGAATCTCAGATATGTTTGCCGCGCTGGTAAGTTGCTACTAGCACAGTCAATTTTGTTAAAGTGTTGGAATTTGGACACCTTGACGAGAAGTTGGATTGTCGTCAAACTGACTTTAGCTTTCAGTAATTACACTGAAAGCTCCAATGTTAACAACAAACCGTTGCATGAAAATGTTTTATGCCAACAGTGTTTACACTGAAAGTTACAAGGTTATCAAACCGTCGTGTTACTAACTTTCTCTTCGTGTTTATTGTGGTAAAGTGATCTTCCACCCTTACATATTTATCTTTTTTCATACACCTTCCAAAGTTTGATTTCATTGCTAACTATTCCGCTACTTTTCAGTTTTATTTTCTACCAAATCGCATTCCTTTCCATATAAGTTTTCTTTTATACCCCCTATTTACTAAAAAAAAACATTCTCTCCTCTTTATGTTTTACTTTATTCCCCTTCCCCATTGTCCAAGGATCAGTATGTGAGACTTTTTTTGGTAAAAGAAACCTGCGCTACCCTCTTAAACTTACTCTTGGTAAATACTTCACCACCTTAGAAAATACCAAGACATGATATAAATAAAGGGCATTTTCTTGTGAATGCGGCTTTCCCTAATACAACTTAATCCTTCCTCTATTAACTCTAGACCCTTTACCGAATGTGGGTAACATAATGTGTGAACAAATATTCTGAATGTACTTACGAGAATGAAATGAACATTACGAAAGAAACGTACCATGATACCAACAATAAATCCGCCAACAAAATATGGCGGTCCGAATACGTCTTCGTCCACATTTACGGCAGCAGCGATCCCACATGCCAACATTCCACCACCTAATAGGCCTTGAAGAACAGCCATTATCTTGTAATACTTCAAGGCTTTTGCCTTCCCTTCTTCATTTGCTGCAAATATATTAAATAATAACTATACAGCAACCCTTATAGGATGTATATAACTAGTAAGTCAAGTATAAAGATATGTTAAACAAGAATATCTTGATGGTTGGCGCAATTTGAAGGTTAAGATTTGTTGCGCAACATAAACAATTGCGGAGATGTTAAGATTGCTGGTCGATAAATTCGTTGTTCGGTTGAAGAGAAATTGCCTTGGTGGTTAACGTAAGATTTGATTGGTTAACACAACACTGATATGCAAATAGCAAAACCATGTTAGTACGGCTGCGCCGAAAAAGGAAAAAATCGGGAATAAAAACGCTGAAAACACAACTGAAAGATATGTTAACTTGCACATGGTTATAAGACATTCTCTGCGTTACTCTTTCCATATACAAATTCAAATTGATTAACTGACGGTTTAAATAAGTGTACTGGACATCGCTTTTTTCCTGAAATGCTGGCTCCAGACATGTCCACATTTCAGTAGATCATTTGTCATAGCTATTTCAAATGGATGAGATTATCAAATGAGAGATAATAAACTGGTATCTCAGTAACATCAGCATAAATATTTCAACGTAATTTATTCTTTAATAAGATACATTCTAAGAAAAAAACTCAAAATAATTTATCTCGGATCGTTTAATATTGAACTACTATTTCCATAACTTGTTTGTTCGCTAATGTTGATGAACCTGACAAAGCCAAACTACTCCATACATAGGTATAGCTTTAATGAATGGTATTCTAAATATGTTAATTTAAGATTTCAATGTTTATGTTCATTCAACTTCGATCTAAACACACAGGTTTGTTCACTTGTTCATCAAATCTAGCTACCAGCGTTTGTAAACGGGTGCCAGACTATGATATCAATACATTCACGTTGTAGGACACAATGCATTCTCTGTGCTATATCTATAAGTGGGGACATAAATAAACTGGTCTCATGGGGTTATAACTGAACAATATTTAAAGTGTTTATATCTATCTGTTTCATTTATTGCTATGTTTTATATAGACGGACGGACGGATGATCAATTTATTAAAGTCACTTTCACACATACATTTAAATATATATAAAACATGTGTATAAATCCACTCATTTTGAGTAACGAGAGACTATTATACAACAGATACATATCACATAAAACGTAAGAAAAAACAGAACATGAGAAACAGCAGTAAAACATAAAAAACATGCGTTTATATGTTCATGTGACTTTAACATCACTCTCTCGTGAACAACATACTTTAAATACGTGTAGTGTATCAAGTACATGTGTTGTATCATGACGAGGTGTGTCTGGTCTAAATGGCGTGCATCTTTACACAAACCTCCGTTAAATATCATTTAAAAAGACAATCCTTATGTTTAAAATAGAAACACAATGTCATTTACCGTCACATGAATCAGAGTGCGTATGTGATGAAATAGTGTAATATTTGATGTACAGTTTTGTCAACATGCTTCGCTGAACGACCTGTTGTGAAATCAAAATAAGTTGAGAAATTCGTTAATGTGTACACTTTATCTATAGGTCTTTGGTTTGTGAAAAATCCGTTTCATTGGTTGGCCACTTAATCATTTGTTGTAAATAACAACGGATGAAGTATGAGTGGTGTCTATATGTGTGGATAAGATTTCTGATCAGATTGTAGAACGACCTTTATACATGTCGAGTAAACAACACTTATGTCAGTGTACATGTACCTAAATGCAGACGCACACAGTCCACATATTTAAAGGTGAATGCTCGTTTCACATTTATTGTGTGCGTAGATCTGTTGTGTGGTATTTTATATAGATTGTATTGCCTACATTTATTGTATAGCTTCGCCAGAAATAATCAACAATAAAAAGCTGTCTTGGCCACTAAAATACGCCGAATATTGTTTAAAACTAGCGCTTTTTATCATAAATTAGCATCATTTTATTTACACAAATTAATTACTTAGTTATCATCAAATCTCGCTAAATGTTGAAAATGACTTTAGTCACATTTAATACAATTAACGTAGTTGAACTAATAGTTAAACCAATACGGCATAAAGAGAATTTACTACATAAAGTCAACATAAATACCTGTTTGAGATGTTCAGGTAAAAAATGTATAATATTCAATGTATGTATAACATGATTAAATCATTACCTTCATCTGCCATTACGCGGATGTGTTACCGGTATTTCCGTTTATATACACAGATGTTGTTTACAGCTATTTACTTATGATAAATCCAGGTCAATAAACACCCTATCCCAACACGAAGTATCGATTTGTCCGCGATTTAGCTGAATGATTCATTACTTACACTTACTGGTACCCAGCGAACCGTAGCTTAAACTGGTCCCCTGCGAACCGTAGCTTATACTGGTCACATGCTGTCTCTCTCGCTACGCACCGTAGCATCCGGATACAGACTACCAATTTGACTATATTGACGGGTACGCTAGAGAGAGAGCGTAGCCGCGCTAAGATATTTGCAAGGGTTCAACACAAGCTAAGTTAATCAGAAACGAAATAAGTAGACATTAGATCTGCAAATTGCATGACCCTGTAGCAACAAAACATGGACAGACTATTCAAACTGGCATTGTATGACCTCGAATAATTTGCAGACATTGCTAAATCGAGTATCCGTAGGTATAACAGTACCGAATTTATATCGATTTACTTGGTTAAATCCAACAACTTGGTTCATATCGCTAGCGTGAAGTTCTCAGAATTATTTAACATTAAACACCACCTTTTCACACCGAGACTGGCCGTGTATCCCTACCAACTTGAGCGCGAGAGGTTCTGGATTCTATCCCTGGTCTTGAGAGCTGGTTCAGATAGCTCCCTTACTAGACCATTAAGTATTATTGACAGCTATTAACCGGAATATTGCTAAAATACATTCGAAGAGCAAATTTGAAACAGGCGGACAGTAATAAAAAAAAAATCATAATGCAATGATTATACAGAGTGTGTTAATAAGGATTACCTACGAAACTAAGTACGTGTTTACACACTTCGATTGTCACATTCAGAACATAAGTGTTGAACACATTGTTAAATTATTCGATGCTTTGGCTAGTTTCATTTACTCAAGTGAGTAGATGAAGTTAATTGACATGGCGACATTTCACGTAAATATAAAAGCGAGCGATTCGGCACAAACATTACATCCCGGGACGTCGAAATGTAAAATCTTGCCGATCATAAACAACGTAAGCCGCTTAGCAACGACGTTACACGAACTCGATTCTTGTAGAGATTGTGATGGTTAAGTTAAATTTAGACGCGCGCTCAATCGGACAGAATATGTTGTTAAAACTGTTATTATTAATTAAGTTTACGACAACGTAACGAGCCCGCACGCATTTTTAACGATATCGTTATTTTCATAACCTGAAGCATTCGTTAAGTGTTCGTTAGTTATAGTAACTAACGAGGGTGCTGTGTAATCGTTTAACATGTGTAAACATTCCGCACCAAAAATGACATTTACAAGTCGTTGCATATAATATCGTTAAAAATGCTTGCGAGCTCGTTACGTTGTCGTAAACGTTGTCGTTGCTGGGAACTTAACGAAAGCTACTGGTTACTAACCCCAGCCCCGTAATAAAAACAAACCCTTGCAACAGCTGACCGGCAGGGCTCGAGAATTTTTTATGAAAGTCACTTGTCCCGGACTAGTGATACTTTAAAATAGAGTAGCCCGAATTTTGAAACTGGTTATAAAGTTATATGCCTTAACATCGACCCTCACCCCCAACATAAACTGGTCCAAATGTACCCCCGAACACATCTCGAACTTCACAAAAGAAATTGATAATCAAGTCAAACGAATGTTAAATACGCACAATATCGACAGTCTCGGGCCTGATATTCTCAATTCTGCAATCTCTAACTTTATTCGTGAAGCTGAAAAGCATCTTCCGAAAGCCCAGCTAAACAAAGCTGCCAAACCTTACTGGTGTCCGGAACTAAAACACGCGCATGCGCAAGCAAGGCATTCCCGCTCGATTTGGTTACAACAAGGACGTCCAAGGTCCCGTACGCACGACTCCTTTACACATTACAAAGCAGCGAAAAGAGCATTCAGGCGCCTACAAAAACGTCGTATCAATGAACACGAGAATGCAATATTTGATCGGTTAAACAAAGCAGCGGATTCCGACTACAACTTGTTTTGGAAATTACTGAAACGTAAGAGTGGATCAAATTTCGAAGTTTGCAATTCCCTCAACGTTAACGGTCGAAGCTATCATGATTCCGACGTTATACGAGGATTTTTCCAGCACTATAACAGTGTTTTCGGTACCCACAATAATGGCGATGACTTGCCTTTCGATTACCAAACGGAACTAAACGACTATATCACAAGACCCCCTAGCTCTCACGCTCAATTACTACTCCGACCCATCGAAGAGCAAGAACTTGATAAAATAGTTACTAATCTATCGCGCAATAAAGCCCCAGGGCACGACCAAATTCTTAATGAGCATGTGATCAACGGCGGAAATCCAGTAAAATTCATGCTGACCTCACTATTCAATGCAATATTACTCGAGCTTAATGTCCCTTATGACTGGCAAACAAGCATTATCATACCGATCTACAAAGGCAAAGGCAAGGTTAAAACCGAACCCACAAGTTATCGCCCTATATCACTGATTCCAGCATTCTGCAAAATATTCGAGAAAATCATCTTGAACAGGGTTAATGGCCACCTAAAAGAGAATGCTATCACATTTCCAAACGCACAGCAACAAGGTTTTCAATCCAACCTAAGTTGTCTATCAACCGCTTTTGCAGTCCAAGAAACAATATTGTACAATATCGAGCGTCACTCAGACGTCTACGTAGCTTGTCTCGACCAAAAAGCAGCATTTGACACGGTCAGATTCAACGCTCTCTTTCTTAAACTGGGTAGACTTGGGTTCACGGGAAAAATCCTACGTCTGCTTATGTCCACACATAACAACCTTACCTCCGTCGTACGACTCTCTGGCTATACGTCAGACGTGATTAGCGTAAACAGGGGAGTGCGACAAGGCGGTGTTTTGTCCACATTCCTTTATCTCGTCTATGTCAATGACTTACTAAACGAACTAGAAAGTAGTCGTCTAGGGTTAAAGGTCATGTCGGTAAACTCCGGAAACCCTGCATTCGCCGACGATATATCGCTATTGACCCTCACACCATACCGATTACAGAAAATGGTCGACATCGTATACCATTATTGTAACCATTGGCACGTCTCTATTAACGTCCAAAAGTGCAATGTAACCGTTTTCACAAGAAAACGAACACAACCTAAAGTAGGTATATTATTCGGGGATCAGTTTATCGACCAAACTGACACCTTTGTCCACCTGGGCATTCTGTACTCTTACAACTTAAAAGACACAATTAGGATTGACCAACGCTTACAAAAAGCCAATAACGCTTTATTTGCCATGTCTGCTCAAGGCATCCATATCCAGGGCGTTAATCCATTAGTATCTGCCGACTTATATTCTAAAATAATTAAGCCTATTGCAACGTACGGCTCTGAACTGTGGAACAACACCACTCGTTCAAATATCGTATCTGTCTCCCGATTCCAACACTCTGCTCTTAAACGCATTCAAGGGTTCCCAATTCAAACCCGCTCCGACATGGCAGAATCCATGCTTGGTCTTAATCGACTCCCTTCCCACATCGAGTACCGCAAATTAATGTTCCTCCACAAACTAATGACTCTACCAATGGGCTCTGTGACAAGTAACATATTTTTTAGAAAACTCATTTTATTCATTACAGATAATGCACTTGTAACGCTTGGCTTCATACCAGATATTTGTAATCTTTTGCTAAAATATAACTTACAGGGTATAGTAAATATGTTTACATCTTCCAGAGAATGTATACCATCTAAACGAGAATGGAAACATACTGTTAAAAATGCTATTACTCATAATGAAACAATATTATGGGATAATAGAATGTCACAAGACTCAGATTTTACTTTCTTCAGAATTTTACAACCTCATATCATGCCATCTATTGTGTATAAAGTTTGCCAACGCAGTCAATTCAGATATACCATGAGCGTCATCTCTCGACTCTGGGCACGACCTGTTGAACTTGATAACATTACTTGCGATATATGTGACAACATTTTCCAGGAGGAGCTAGTTCATATTATGTGTGAATGTTCTATTACGCAAACACTCAAAACTCAAATGCTTACCTCATTATCACAGATTCTGGACTTGAATGATTTACAATTGATTTATCAACTAGATAGTTTCTCCCATACTTTAAAACTTTTAGGCGCTCCCCTGGAACCTATATTCGACATCGAAACAGAGAGACAATTTTTGAAACATTCATATTCATACATTGTTCAATGTGTGAATACCTTTACTGGCTAATGACTACATAAAGACATGACGTATATCCTATACTGATTGTGACATATTATATGCATTTTGTACTGTACAAACGTATACTGTTATAACCATGTTCATTTGTATTGTTTGATTGTTTAAAATAATTGTATATATATTATGTTCAATATCCTCTTCTACAGAGGGAAATAAAGCATTGAATTGAAATTGAATTGAATCATATTTTGTTAAATTTGATTAGATAATATCACGGACATGGTTCATAACAGGAAGATTTGCAGTGCGATATGCAAAATACATGTGGTGTTAAATGTTGGTTAAAAACGCCTCTCACTCGATTAAAACTGCATGAAAGCCTTGAATAAAACTATTTTAAGATTTTAACCCACAGTTCATTCTTAAATAGATGAAGAAATTACAACAAAAATACCCCGTGCAGAAAATATATTAGATATTTTGATAGTTTCACTGAATAAGGTGCATATATCAATCTCAAGCAAAGATTTCATTGAATCATTCAACATGTCAAATGATTTCAAACATAGCTGAAATTAAGTGTGAGTGTATCGCGACGTTACCGTCCATAAGACCTGACAAGCTACGCACATAGCACGATGTATTTCCAAAACGCCATTGTTGAAAACTATGCGCCATAGCTTCATTTCAAAACATTTTCGTAGAGGAAAATAATGATCTAGGGTAATACATTTTGAATTGTGATTTGTGTACCTAATGGGCCTTTTTTCTGCGCACACAGCCACATCATCGTTAGACTGGGTCGTTATTAGACTGGGGTTAGTAACCAGTAGCTTTCGTTAAGTTTCCAGCAACGACAACGTTTACGACAACGTAACGAGCCCGCAAGCATTTTTTACGATATCGTTATTTTCATAACCTGAAGCATTCGTTAAGTGTTCGTTAGTTATAGTAACTAACGAAGGTGCTGTGTAGTCGTTAAACATGTGTAAACATTCCGCACCAAAAATGACATTTACATGTCGTTGCATATATAATGGAGACAAAGAAGAGATTGAACAATTAAGAAAATATTTCGTTAGGACATTGTTAATAAAACGACGGACCACCATTTTCTTATATTACTGATTGATACATAGCAAAACAAAGATAATTACGTATATATTTTAAAGGAACAGTACATTGTATGTTGTTTGAAATTAATCGCGATCAATAGATACTCAGTGTATTAATGATCGGTGAATCGGCTTAAATGAAACAAATGCTATTCTGGCACTCATCAATGAAATGAATAAGACATACACAAAATATACAATATACAGTGGAAACTCCCTAATCCGAACACTCTTCGGACAAACTATACAGTTCAGATTAGAGGAGATTCTGTAATGGAGAGGACTCCTCCGTTGAAAGTCTGTAGGCAAAAAATTATTTCAGTAATTTGAATAAGTTTGATAGAGGATGTTCGCGGTAACGCGACGTAATATAATAGTGTCTGAATGCATTATTTAATTCGACTTTGCAGAGTCATAGGGAAATTTAAGCTGCAGTATTTCACAACAAATATGTAAACTTGAAAATTCAATTTATAGACCAAAAGTATAAGTTATAAAAGATCAACATATTTGTGCTCCTTTCATAAAAGGAAGATTTACAGTGCGATATGCAAAATACATGTGGTGTTAAATGTTGTTTATAGACGCCTCTCATCCGATTAAAACAGTATGAAAGCCTTGAATAAAACTATTTTAAGATTTTGACCCACAGTTCATTCTTACATAGATGAAGAAATTACAACAAAAATACCCCGTGCAGAAAATATATTAGATATTTTGATAGTTTCACTGAATAAGGTGCATATATCAATCTCAAGCAAATATTTAATTGAATCATTCAACATGTCAAATGATTTCAAATATAGCTGAAATTAAGTGTGAGTGTATCGCGACGTTACCGTCCATAAGACATGACAAGCTATGCACATAGCACGATGTATTTTCAACACGCCATTCTTTAAAACTATGCGCCATAGCTTCATTTCAAAACATTTTCGCAGAGGAAAATAATGATCTAGGGTAATACATTTTGAATTGTGATGTGTGTACCCAATAGGCCTCTTTCTGCGCTCACAGCCACATCACTTTTTCATTAGTCTCACTGCTCATCGTTTAATCATCTGGGATCATCAATCGCTAAACAATTACCACCGCATGTTTTCACAACATTACTTATCCAATGATTCTTGAAGGATGGTTTACATAATTAGTACACCTCGTACCCGATCTTACTTTGTTCCCATCAAAATGGAATGCATACTAATGGTCTGCATCCCGAGGCAATTAAAATTATTATAATTTCTTTCAATTCTCAGTCATTGTACTCTTTGACGTACTTTTGCGTAAAATTATCGTCCGGTTTTGGGAGATTTATTTACGTGTAAAAATAACAATCCGGACCCAAAAATTCGTTCGGATTCCGGAGTAAGGAGGATCCGGACTGTGGGGGATTTATTTATATGTTGTACTGGAGGAACAAAAACGGGAACGAGAAAGGTGTCCGGTTAGAGGAAGTTTCCGGACTGGAGAGTTTCCGATTTAGAGAGTTTCGGCTGTAATCGTTTATGTATGTCAGAATAGTGTTTATACCATTTCAACAGACAACATCAAAGTGCGTTACTAGTGTACCTAAGCAACGCACTTTGGTGTTTTTCACGAAAGTTGGGTGGACACAATAGTGGTTCCTACAGCGCACTGGAGTATAACTTGTGTGTTTCTTCTGCTAGAACTAGATAATGACAAATAGATTCGACATAAATATGATTATTTAATAAAAGTAAATAATACCTGTAATTGCTCAAATCTCATCTTAAAAAGGTAAGATAATGCTCAAATATATATTAAGGTGTAACATTCATCATAAGGATGCATCGTAAACTGATATAAGCATGGTATCATTTGAAGGCATTCCATCATAAGAGCTAGAAAATGTGAAAAATACCATCATTATATTACTAACTTGTTTTTCAGGGTCTGAAATATTAGACATGTTATGGACTATGAAACAAAATGAATAAATTTGTAAACATATTTATTAACGATCTTTACACAAATAATTGTTTCTAAACCACAACACAGTAGCATTTCAATTGATATCGAAATTAAAAGGGTAACCTACGTTTTTTTCCCAGACTTTCATAGTCTGTTTCAATTATTTTTAACAAAATGATGTCACTTAAAATACAGCATGTCTTTAAAGCAAGAGTTGTTCTTATCGAATGCTTAGCGAATACTCCGGAGTTGTCGTAATGTAACGAAGACGGTTCGTTGAATGAAACTAACGACAGCTTTTGGTTAGCACATATTTAACTAACGATGACTTAACGAATGCTTCTGGTTACTTACACCAGGAGTCGTATTTTTTGTCGTTGTTCTACTTTATTTTACACTATAACACGATGTTCTAGTTCTACTTACCTAGTCAAATGTTCACGTCTGGTCGTTACAAGTCATTAAAGTTTAGAGAAGTTTATGTATTTTATATAATCATGTACATTCTGTTCTCTCACCACTTATTCCTATATTATGTTAACATGCATAGTTTATATGCTTGATTCAATGTGTTGCATATGTTTATATGTTTTTCCTTACTTTAGTATTACATTGTAAATCGAAACTTTAAATATGGTGGATAAAACGTATAGAGACATTTATAAGAATGATGTATACCGGTAATTTAAACATGTATTCATGATATTGTATAGATCACTAGTACGTCTTATTTCATGATTTAACCAAATGTATGATTGTGTATAACTTGCAATTGTGAATCATTGGCATAATGCCTTAATTTCTAAAGAAAGTATCAATATCATTTTAATTATATAACCGAAAGTGTCGTAATCGGAACCCATCCGAAAGACACCTGTTTGCTGCAGCCCTAGAATTATCCCGGGTGGCTGAACGACAAATGCTTACCCGCTCATTTTCGCGGACGAAATCCTTCAAACAGCTCATAAGGAGGACAAAATCACACCCCCCCCCCAAAGTGAATGCACATATGAACAAAATCCATTCCATTTTCAGTATTGGACTGACCCCGGGGCCAATTTGTAAATCGATCACAGACTGATATAATAGTTCGAGAATCAATAATCTATTTACGTACAAAATAAATGTGGGAATAACATCGACCATTCATACTGTGTTCGACGAATGCATGGTTATTGCTTAATACCAAGTAAATGACTGAAATAATATTGAATTTTAATTGTATTTTATCAGATTGTTAAAACAACGATTTTGTCTGATAATAAACTGTTGTAACATTGTCAATAAGTATTAACTAATTAATGGTTTAGAACAGAATTGCAATTAATTATATTCAGAGGTATTTCGTCCGCTTTCGCAAAATTGTTAGGGGATTTTGTCCGCACCTTTTTAACACGGATAGGTGGAACACTGCCTGCCCTACCAGATTGCGCGGACGGTATTTTGTCCCGATAACCCAGCCCGAATATCATCTATTAAAGGATACATCGTTGGTCGTACTTGTAAAAGCGTTGTTGCTTATGTTTCTTCATTGATTGGCCATAAGCGACATTAAATAAAGTGTTTGTCTGTAAATTTGCCTGCGCGGTTAGCACAGTGGATAGAGAGCTCGACTGTTCATACAGAGGTCACGGGTTCGAAACCAAGGCGAGGCGTATGTTCTTCCGTGACAATTGGACTGATGATAATGTATCCAACGTAATTTGTCCTCCACCCCTGAACTCTTATTTATGAAGAGAAGTTGTCAGTTGCTTGCAGAGGAGCTCGTTGGTGCTGGTTGGTAACCCAGAAGCACTGGTTTAGTCATCTGACTGATGTATGTACCTGAACTACTGTTGAGAACCGGCGTAAAAGAAGTGTCTTTAAACTTATCCAGGAAAGTACTTTTACGGACTTTTTTTCAATAATTCAATTTTTTGTATTCATGTTTTGTGGTAAATGTTTTTTTCATTGATAGATTTACTAATTTATAATAGTATGATGAATGTTTGCCTCGGTCATCATTTTGTCTGATTATGTAACTGGCTGATGACGTGTTGGCATGGGGATATACTATAAATAAATGGTAAATATATTCTTTACGATGCAATTGTCTCAGTTTTAGCTGTACGTTCACATTCTGATATTTAGATTTGCGGAAAATGACTATAGATCTACCAACTCTAAACAATAGATATATGTTCCAATATTAACAATATTTACCTCCCTTGTTCTGAAGACAAGGCCATATTGATAGGCAAATTTCCTTAAAGTTTATAGTGAATATAACGAAAACGATGATTAACTAATCAGATTTAAAAAGAATAACTTATTATTTATGCTCATGTGGCGTATGGCTCAGTAAGTTGAAGAAAAAATGGTTTGTTGTCACATACATATTCTCTTGGTATTTTCTCAATTATCACATATTTGGAAATTACTCTTATCAGTTTTGCCTATCAAAATGGCTGATGATTAAGAACAAGGGAGGCAAATAGTGTACATGTGGCAACTACCTATTGAGCAACTGTCGCCTCGTTCTATATGTTTGCGGTGAATATCCCATCATGTACAACAGCTGAAAATTCCATAATTCTACATTGTTTACCTTCATATTACTATAGATGTAGACGTTGTGTATGCTTGCACACATCGATTGTTTCTCCGAACACGGACTAGTTTGCCATGTGAAAATTGTCACGTACTGTAAATCATGTCACGCGTGAAAATTGTCACGTACTGTAAAACATGTCACGCATGAAAATTGTCACGTACGGAATAACATGTCGCGCGCGCGAAAATAAATGCTACGAATGGCAACGTGACACGTGTGGCTAAACATGTCAGGCATGGCAAGCATATCACGTACGGCAAAACATGTCACGCACGTCAGTCATGTCACGTACAGCAAAACATGTCACGCATGACAAGCATATCACGTACGGCAAAACATGTCACGCATGACAAGTATATCGCGTATGGTAAAACATGTCACGCATGACAAGCATATCGCGCACGGTTTAACATGTCACGCATGACAAGCATATCACGTACGACAAGACATGTCACGCATGGCAAGCATATCACGTACGGCAAAACATGTCACACATGACAAGCATATCACGTACGACAAGACATGTCACGCATGGCAAGCATATCACGTACGGCAAAACATGTCACGCATGACCAGTGTATGACGTACGGCAAAACACGTCACGCATGGAAAGCATATCACGTACTGCAAAATATGTCACGCAAGGCAAGCGTATCATGTACGGTCAAACATGTCACAAGTGAAAAATGGCATGTATGGCAAAACATGTCACGTATGGAGCTCCATGCAGTTTTATCTTCAGTTTATTAGTGTGCCAATGGCACGGATATGAACTGGTATGAAAATGATATTTCCTAAATATTTACCTAAGTATTATTTCACTATTGTTTTTCAGTCTGGTAGTCATGTGACAGTTTGTTAATACACGTGTGTCAACATTGAAATTAAACACAGTTCCAGGGAAAAGTGTTAATGAAAAGACATGTAATGTATTTTTAATCAGACATTCATCAATATGTTGCGAAGTTCGTGTTCGTACTGCGGTTAATTGTATACTGGCACATTTATACGAGTATCTGTTGAAATATTAATGTTACATCAGAAAGTAAGTCTTCCTTGACGACTTCAGCAATAAAATGGTACGTTGTGAAATAATAATGTCAGATAATTTCCATAAAAGGGGGAAAGTATGTCAATAATCATTTTTGAATCATAAGGGATAGTGATTCAGATCAGGAATCCTTTATCTTAATTCACAAATCGGATCAGATCGAGGCTAGCGATCCACGGTGCTACATATACCTGTAGTACATTACGTCGAAGATGAATAATTAACTGATATTTATACAATCCAGACAAAACACATTTTCTGACGATTAAGGTCGTTGATGTACAGGACCCGATCTCCCGAAGCATCTCAATCTGAGCTAAATCTCACCTCAAATATTCTCTCAAATTGTTGAGATTTTTCTCATCTTAGACCAGACTCAAAATCAATATAACAAAACAAAAGAGATGAGATAAGTTTTTTTCTCAGAGCAATCCAAACTGAGAATGTCTCAAACTCAGGCTCTGATTTGAGCAAAATCTCATATTGAGCAGAGATTTCTATTTGAGACGTTTTGAGAGATCGGGCCGAGGACGGTCAAGATTTCACCACATACTATCAACGATAGCAGAATATAAACCGAGGCGTATCTGAAATGACCAATCGTCATTTTAAGTAATATTCTATAAAAGAAACTTATACGAGTGTGACATAATAGTAAAAACACTATAATTACACATTGTACTAATTATGGTACAAATGTGTTTTGACACACGGGGAAATATATACAAACATTAACGTAGAAGAACAACTGAACCAAATCAGTACATTTACTTTAGAGAGCGTATTTTAGTACACAGTTACCTTAGAGAGCGTATTTTAGTACACATTTACCTTAGAGACCGTATTTTAGTACACATTTACTTTAGAGAGCGTATTTTAGTACACATTTACTTTAGAGAGCGTATTTTAGTACACAGTTACCTTAGAGAGCGTATTTTAGTACACAGTTACCTTAGAGACCGTATTTTAGTACACAGTTACTTTAGAGAGCGTATTTTAGTACACAGTTACCTTAGAGACCGTATTTTAGTACACAGTTACCTTAGAGACCGTATTTTAGTACACAGTTACCTTAGAGACCGTATTTTAGTACACAGTTACCTTAGAGACCGTATTTTAGTACACAGTTACCTTAGAGACCGTATTTTAGTACACAGTTACCTTAGAGAGCGTATTTTAGTACACAGTTACCTTAGAGACCGTATTTTAGTACACAGTTACCTTAGAGACCGTATTTTAGTACACAGTTACCTTAGAGACCGTATTTTAGTACACATTTACCTTAGAGACCGTATTTTAGTACACAGTTACCTTAGAGACCGTATTTTAGTACACAGTTACCTTAGAGAGCGTATTTTAGTACACAGTTACCTTAGAGACCGTATTTTAGTATACAGTTACCTTAGAGACCGTATTTTAGTACACAGTTACCTTAGAGACCGTATTTTAGTACACATTTACTTTAGAGAGCGTATTTTAGTACACATTTACTTTAGAGACCGTATTTTAGTACACATTTACCTTAGAGACCGTATTTTAGTACACAGTTACCTTAGAGAGCGTATTTTAGTACACAGTTACTTTAGAGACCGTATTTTAGTACACATTTACTTTAGAGAGCGTATTTTAGTACACAGTTACCTTAGAGACCGTATTTTAGTACACATTTACTTTAGAGAGCGTATTTTAGTACACAGTTACCTTAGAGAGCGTATTTTAGTACACAGTTACCTTAGAGACCGTATTTTAGTACACAGTTACCTTAGAGAGCGTATTTTAGTACACAGTTACCTTAGAGAGCGTATTTTAGTACACAGTTACCTTAGAGAGCGTATTTTAGTACACAGTTACCTTAGAGAGCGTATTTTAGTACACAGTTACCTTAGAGAGCGTATTTTAGTACACAGTTACCTTAGAGAGCGTATTTTAGTACACATTTACCTTAGAGAGCGTATTTTAGTACACATTTACCTTAGAGACCGTATTTTAGTACACATTTACCTTAGAGAGCGTATTTTAGTACACAGTTACCTTAGAGACCGTATTTTAGTACACAGTTACCTTAGAGAGCGTATTTTAGTACACAGTTACCTTAGAGAGCGTATTTTAGTACACATTTACCTTAGAGAGCGTATTTTAGTACACATTTACTTTAGAGAGCGTATTTTAGTACACATTTACCTTAGAGAGCGTATTTTAGTACACAGTTACCTTAGAGAGCGTATTTTAGTACACATTTACCTTAGAGAGCGTATTTTAGTACACATTGTTTGGTTAAATACCATTTAACAACAAAAACACTGAATAAGTTATCTCCAAAAATGTATCGTTAAATATTGCAATAAAAACGTTGTCGGTTCTTTGTTGACATGGGCACGAACTATTATTGTGTTTATATCGGTCGTTAGCGTGTTAATTTACGGGAACATTTTGTGTACAAATTTTGAAGTCAAAAGACTTTTCCATGGATAATTCTTCCACTTTCCAAGGTTTCCATGGTTTCTATTCCAATGCTCTTTTTATTTAACACTCATTAAAATACACGTATATAATGTTTAATAACCAAAAACAAATTATGTCACCAAATAAATTAAAGTGATAAATGGGAGATAACGCGTTTAGAAATTCCATGTAGTCGATAGGAGTTCTGTCCCTTGGTGTTATGAATACGATACTCTGAATCTTCCTTCCTGTGTACGTGATTCGTATGCACAGAAACAATTGATTCTAATCCTTTGTCCTAACAAAGAAAAATCCGGAAGACAATTTCCGTGAACGAAGGTAATTTGAAAATACAGTCGATATTACATTCGAACTCCACCCACTTTCTACAGCACACCATTAGAACTAAAATTGGGCCATCTATGGATTATTTTGTGTAGCAATGTTTTAATGGATAAATGTAACACATTTAGAAAAACGTTTTTAAAATGCTTAATACCATTCTATTGATTGCTAAACTCTTTTGAAATCATTTAAAAAAAACTTTATCTAACACCTTTCGAAAAAAATACATTTTCAAAAATCATTTTCAAAAATCGTTTACAAAAATGTAATGAAAAGAATGGTTTTAATACCTTGATTTATGATACCAATTCATTAACATAATATTATGTTGACTGTCTGACTGACTGACTAAAGAAGCTTCATTTCTACAGTATTTAAATCACAAAGTATATCAGATTCAAAACACTGATGAAAACTTTATAACAGTAACTGCTGTTAAAATACAAATGTAATCAAACAAAACATTTTTAGAATACTTCATCTTATTTCAATGTAAATAATAAAGGATCTCACTGACTGACTCATTGGCTGACTGAGTGGCCTGTCTCACTCATTGACTGACCGGACTCCCTGACTGACTGACCTGAATCACTAACACCCATCGACAATCACGCGATTTGAATTTGTGGTAACAGAAAACTTAGAACATATAATTTGGTGTTCCTTTTTTCACAAAACAATGTGAAGTGGTTTGTATGTATTTCCATACTCTAACCAATATACACAGAAAAATGAAAAAAATACGCAAATACCATTCCTGAACTACAGAACGAAACAGTCAACACGATATACAATAGTAAGTGTCATAACCTCTGATTCACTGAAATAGTTCTAACACAAAATAGTACTTTAAGTGAAGAAACATATCTATAATGTATTTCTTACATGAAACAAAAAAGTACAGATTTTGATTGCCGTAATACTTTGACTATATCTTAATAGAAACTTTACCAGCCTTAACCGAGGAAACTTGTACCGGCACTATCATACAGATACATTTTGAATACTGCTCAATTTTCTACATGTAGTAAATTGTCATAGAAACTGTGATACTCTTCTGCCAGCACTGATTTAGCTGTTGCAAATGCTGATATTTAGTGGCTTTAATTTTGACTGGTCCACATGTGAAACACTAGAAAATAAAAATAAATAATTGTATTATGGCCAGACTACCCCAGTCCCTCAGGACGTCCAGTTTGTAAAAAAGGACCACGGATAATATTTATATATAATTTTATTACCTCAAATAACTGGAGAGCATAACATATCTACAATTGATACAAAGAAATAATCATATGTATGCAAACTATGACACATACAATATATAAAAATATTATTTCAATTATCAGATGAAACACGCAGATTCAGAGAAAAAAATATTATAATCTTAAAATGAGCATATAAAGAGAGATATAACAAAATAGTAAGAACTCTCAACGTGAAGCTAATTGTTGGACAATTAAAAATAATGGGTTAAAATGAGAGAAAATGCGTAGCTACAGGGAACGCGACATACACAAGACATTGCCTCCCCACGCAGACCTCCGGGAAAACAACAATCCACAAAACATAAGGCACTTAAGGAGGTCTAAGGGTACACATGTTAAGAAACAGAGGCACAAGGAATGGCCCGGCAGACCATAAGGAATATCTAGGAGAATCAAAGTGGACAGTGAAGTAAGGGGGAGGGGGATTGATGGATGGAAAAGATCACAGGACAAGTCAAGACAGCTGGCCTCAACATGCCGAAACTGGGTAGGAAACAACATGAACACTATATAAAGCGACAGAATTGCACAGGGGAAAAAAAGGGAAATAAAAAACACATTCAAAACACAAACAGAAACAACCATACAGCGAATTACAGCCTTGGAACTGTCAGCAAAAACACTAGACACGTGACATCATGGTACGTTTTGAGGATTCCAAGATGGCAGACAAGTGGCCGCCAAATGTTTGAAGGGAGACTAGAAAATATACAAAATGAAAATTTATGATAATATGATACGTTTTCTTGATTTTCAACGACGGCGAGAATGGACAAGCAATACATTCAACACGGTGTATGTTTTATTTCAGTCGTTTGCATTTATTCGTCTCGATTATGTATTCCTTTCAATATCAACATTGCAATATAAAATTGATCATTTAGGTAATCTGTATTTAACCACCTTGATGACTTGAACTTAATCATCTAATAACAGTTCAGTATGTTTGCGTCTTGCGGGTTCTGTAGACATTGTTGTTTTACAATACAAGAAAATGTAAACATTTTCTCTTCAAGACATGATTTCAAAATTAAAAATAATTGCAATTATCAATTACTCAGATAATTTACAACAATTGATTGGTTGGATGAGAACCCCCTGAAAGACACTAGTACATGGTCACATACCACAGGGGTCATGAACTAAACTTTTTATATATTTTTTTCAATTTCAATAGTTTATTGCATTCAAAACATATTAACATGTTTTATAGCAATTATACATAAATATACTGTTCTAATTATGCTTTTAATAATGGTCACTGTACTAAATTTCATAGAGATCAGTGCTCAAAGGTTTTTCTTGATTATCCAAAAGTTGCAGAATCTGACATACGTCTTTCTCGAATTACGTCGACGTAATTTATGTCTTGTGATCAGTGAGTCAATCATTGTTCTAAAAGTATCTTACACTGTCTTGTGATCAGTGAGTAAATCATTGTTCTAAAAGTATCTTACACTGTCTTGTGATCAGTGAGTAACTCATTGTTCTAAAAGTATCTTACAATGTCTTGTGATCAGTGAGTAAATCATTGTTCTAAAAGTATCTTACAATATCTTGTGATCAGTGAGTAAATCATTGTTCTAAAAGTGTCTTACACTGTCTTGTGATCAGTGAGTAAATCATGTTCTAAAAGTGTCTTACACTGTCTTGTGATCAATGAGTAAATCATGTTCTAAAAGTGTCTTACACTGTCTTGTGATCAGTGAGTAAATCATTGTTCTAAAAGTGTCTTACACTGTCTTGTGATCAGTGAGTAAATCATTGTTCTAAAAGTGTCTTACACTGTCTTGTGATCAGTGAGTAAATCATTGTTCTAAAAGTGTCTTACACTGTCTTGTGATCAGTGAGTAAATCATTGTTCTAAAAGTATCTTACAATGTCTTGTGATCAGTGAGTAAATCATTGTTCTAAAAGTGTCTAACACTGTCTTGTGATCAGTGAGTAAATCATTGTTCTAAAAGTGTCTTACACTGTCTTGTGATCAGTGAGTAAATCATTGTTCTAAAAGTGTCTTACACTGTCTTGTGATCAGTGAGTAAATCATTGTTCTAAAAGTATCTTACAATGTCTTGTGATCAGTGAGTAAATCATTCTTCTAAAAGTGTCTTACACTGTCTTGTGATCAGTGAGTAAATCATTGTTCTAAAAGTATCTTACAATATATGGTAATCAGTGAGTAAATCATCGTTCTAAAAGTATCGTGCAATGTCTTGTGATCAGTGAGTAAATCATTGTTCTAAAAGTATCGTGCAATATCTTGTGATCAGTGCGTAAATCATTGTTCTAAAAGTATCGTACACTGTCTTGTGATCAGTGAGTAAATCATCGTTCTAAAAGTATCGTGCAATATCTTGTGATCAGTGAGTAAATCATCGTTCTAAAAGTATCGTGCAATATCTTGTGATCAGTGAGTAAATCATTGTTCTAAAAGTATCGTGCAATATCTTGTGATCAGTGAGTAAATCATTGTTCTAAAAGTATCGTGCAATATCTTGTGATCAGTGAGTAAATCATCGTTCTAAAAGTATCTTACAATGTCTTGTGATCAGTGAGTAAATCATTGTTCTAAAAGTATCGTACACTGTCTTGTGATCAGTGAGTTAATCATTGTTCTAAAAGTGTCTTACAATGTCTTGTGATCAGTGAGTAAATCATTGTTCTAAAAGTATCGTACACTGTCTTGTGATCAGTGAGTAAATCATCGTTCTAAAAGTATCGTGCAATATCTTGTGATCAGTGAGTAAATCATCGTTCTAAAAGTATCGTGCAATATCTTGTGATCAGTGAGTAAATCATTGTTCTAAAAGTATCGTGCAATATCTTGTGATCAGTGAGTAAATCATTGTTCTAAAAGTATCGTGCAATATCTTGTGATCAGTGAGTAAATCATCGTTCTAAAAGTATCTTACAATGTCTTGTGATCAGTGAGTAAATCATTGTTCTAAAAGTATCGTACACTGTCTTGTGATCAGTGAGTTAATCATTGTTCTAAAAGTGTCTTACAATGTCTTGTGTTCAGTGAGTAAATCATTGTTCTAAAAGTATCGTACACTGTCTTGTGATCAGTGAGTTAATCATCGTTCTAAAAGTTTTTACTATGGGTCAGTTCTTCTTCTTTAATTTGATTAAGTTTATGAGAGCATGTTTGTGAATTGAATTTATAATGTCACTCTGAGCTTTAGTTGCGTTTTAAATGACGTTTGAGTGTATATATGTAAGTGTATATATGTGAGTGTATATATTTGAGTGTATATATGTGAGTGTATATATGTGAGTGTATATATTTGAGTGTATATATGTGAGTGTATATATGTGAGTGTATATATGTGAGTGTATATATGTGAGTGATATATGTGAGTGTATATATTTTAGTGTATATATGTGAGTGTATATATGTGATTGTATATATGTGAGTGTATATATTTGAGTGTATATATGTGATTGTATATATGTGAGTGTATATATGTGAGTGTATATATTTGAGTGTATATATGTGAGTGTATATATGTAAGTGTATACATTTGAGTGTATATATGTGAGTGTATATATGTGATTTAACGGCTGGTTATAAGTACAATTCTAGTACAAGAGAACGTTGATGAAAGGGGCGCAAGTGTTTGGAATTCAGCGACCATTACCACTCAATAGGGAGGCACCTTGATGATTAATATGATAATATGACTTACTCCCTGGACTGTATCACTATTATTATTTTGTAAATTGTATACACAGGATGATAAGTAGCTATCTTACATAAATCCAAATGTTAATACATGTACATCATCCTGTGTGCTGTTCTGTTCATAGCTGATGTCACAATGGATACAGAACTTGTGACTTTATTTGCAATCAGTGCACTTTTTCTTCACAATTCATTTCACTTTTCAGAGATAAAACTGATATTGGTTTATGGTATGACTGGTTTTATTCATGCAAAGGTCAACCCACATTATACTTAAATAATCATTTAAGGTAAACAACAACAGACATTATGAAAATAAAAACTCATAATTTGTAGAAATAATTATCATCATTGTATCACAGTTATAGAAGTAACGTCTTCATCCGCCATGTGTGTTTGAAATTTAGAAACATGTCTCCCGGAGTAAAACGATTTTTTACCTTTGGAATATTGACAATGCCGCTTATGTCTTTGAAAACATGGAAGAAATGCTTTCAATTGAAATTAACGCAAATCCGGTACGGGATAAAACCCGCTTACACTGTACAACAACGTCACTTCCGGAATATTCAAACATACAACACTTTGTTACTTCCTTTTGTAAATCGCAATCGATTTGTCTCATGTGAACAGTTTATCGAAAACAGTTTGGTTAAATATTCGCAGCTAATAAAACAATACAATACTGTGTGCAGAAGACTAGGTAGTATATCCCGGAAGTAACCGTCGGTTGCGCACGCATACACAATAACCAAAGGTCTTAGAATGAATAGCAGTACAGCTGAATATAACAAGACAGCTACAAATGGTGCTCCAAACTTGGAGCAAACACAAACTCCATCATCCTCATCTTTACAACAATTACTGTAAACAATCTTCAACTTCCGGATACTTGAATCTGAAATCAGATAGACAAAACACTTGTTACGATTAAGCAATACAATACAAATTTACAATACAATACAATAACTTTTATTTTAAGTCTTCAAGACATTATAGCAAATAACATAAGCTCAGATATAGAGCTTTTACAACCGACTATGTAGTAACATATAGTATAAAGAAAACATAGCATAAAACAGCTGCAAATAAAGACATAAGCAAAGCTTTCACATATTGACACCTTAAATTTGAAAACAGAGTACAAGTAATACAGTGTAATATTAAAAGGCGTTAAGCATTTAAGTTTTTAATGCTTGACGTTCCGAAACAACGTAAACAAAACATTAAAACTAGCAGACTCAGTATCTGCTGTTCCGACTTAATGATATAATACTGCATTTTTTACCCCTCTCATCGTGGCCACCGTTAAAGCCGCTATACGACAAATACGCATATAATACGGTATATTGTACGATATATTCCGTCACGGACATACGGTATAGTGTACGCTATATTCCGACACGGACATACGGTATATTGTACGCTATATTTCGTCACGGACATACGGTATATTGTACGCTATATTCCGTCACGGACATACGGTATAGTGTACGCTATATTCCGACACGGACATACGGTATAGTGTACACTATATTCCGTCACGGACATACGGTATATTGTACGCTATATTCCGTCACAGACATACGGTATATTGTACGCTATATTCCGTCACGGACATACGGTATATTGTACGCTATATTCCGTCACGGACATACGGTATATTGTACGCTATATTCCGTCACGGACATACGGTATATTGAACGTTATATTCCGACACGGACATACGGTATATTGTACGCTATATTCCGTCACGGACATACGGTATATTGTACGCTATATTCCGTCACGGACATACGGTATATTGGACGCTATATTCCGGCACTTCCTTAGAATTTTGTAAACAAACGACGGAGTGTGGTTAGGAAACATGTTAAATGTCATTATACTTTAATGTATTCAAAGTAGCGATATAGACAGTACGAGCAATAGTGATGTAGATAATGGTTGAGAGAATGATTAAGATGTTACATGAAATGACACATACATACAATGAATCCCAACACAGATAACAGGGAAACACGAGCGTTCGAAACAAATAAGGGCAAACGTCAATGGGAATGAACAGAAAGCAACAGGCCGGTAACATTGCCGCATGATGCAAACCACGCATGCATTTGGATGTTCATGTACCGCGAAGATGCAAGATTATGTCCAGAACATTTAATTTGAAAAAAGTTCATATTCATACCCGTGATTTGTTCTTTGTGAAATTGTTCATAATACTATCTGTTTTGCATCATCTTAACGTAAGGTAACATAGACTTACACTTTTATCAGCACCAAGTATGATATGCTTATAATTCTGATATAATACAAGACTTACACTTTTATCAGCACCAAGTATGATATGCTTATAATTCTGTATAATACAATATTTACACTGACTTTTGATATGATACCCGCATGTTCAGTTTGATGTTTTATTTTCGGTAATTTCCTCCGATTTGAGTATTTTTGCACAGCTAGTGGTAAAATAATTATGAATTAGCTTAGGGATAGACTTGAGGACACAAGGAAATGATGTTAATGCTTTGTAGAAAATGACGGAGTAACAATCGGCCTAGCGATTTCTTATTACGCCTAAAATCAGGTTTCATGCCCTAAACAAATAGGGTAGGTCGGAATATTTTTTGGAGATTTTTTTTTATTTTCAAACGAAGCAAATTAAACTTAGATTTACCCCTTTTAACAAGAATAATGTTTAATCAAGGTGAATGTAATGCTCTGTAGCTGGAATACTCGTAAAGCGTCTAAAAACTAAATATGAAACTAAAGAAAATTTCAGAAAAAGAAATCTTACCAAAAAGAAGAAATTTTACCCCAAAAATGTTAAGACGCGAATAGATATTCTATGGTCGGGGCAAAAAATTAGGGTAGGTCGGGAAACCTGAAACAAACATATGTTTTTACGCCTAAAGGCTGCATTTCACCAAGGATTGTTTTTTCCAATCGGCCCGATCTGGACCAGATTGTCCCCGATGAATCAATTTTTTTGATCGGCCCGATTGTCGTCATGAATCGCCTCCAATCGTCCCCTTTTTTTACCCGATTGAGTCCCGACCAATGGACCATGGCAGGGGGACGAATCACGGACGTTCCTCGCGCGATCGACACGTTTCCGGGGCGCAAGTATGCGAAAGTACGCGCAAGTACACGGCAAAGCTCCAGAGGGCGGGCGAGACAAGGGGACTTTCAGGGGACCCTCGGACGACCAAGACGACCACGGGCCGACGGTTTTTGATCGGCTACTGTTTTTCAACATGTTTAAAAACAGTAGCCGATCACTTTTTCGGTACCCGACCCTCGGAGGACTGAGGCGATCGCGCCAGATCTTCCCCCGAAGGTATAGGGTAGTGCTCGACAGTGCTCGCAGGTTCCCGACTATTTTCGCAAAAATGCGGCCGATCGACCAAAAACAGGATCGGGTATTATCGGGACCAAAACAATCCTTGGTGAAATGGTGGCTTAAGCTACTGTGCAAAAGATCAAGGGGACTTAACATCAGATAAATCACTCTTTAGATTTAGAAAAAAAAACATAAGGTAAAGAGATACTCTTATCGATTCAATATTTTTTTGAAAAATGGAGCAAAGCTTACATACAAGCACTTACTGTCGAAAAAAATCGATAACTGTGCGAGAAGATTTCGAGTACAAGGAAATTTGACATCAAACCGCTTTCATCGAGTTTTACGTCGTGTTTTAACCATTTCATAGACGGTGGCCAATTGACTTAACCAGTTTTCCTGACATTAACTATTGAACTATTGAACTTAATCTTCCACAAGCAACAGAAAACTCCTAAACGTGTGGTGGACATGACTGCAGCCCGTCACGGAGGGACATAACCTGTCCAACATTGCAGTTAATATGGAGACGAATTTCTGTCATCGATTTAGGCAATGTATCGACTTAACAGAGTTCGACTTAATGAGTATTGACGCTATTTACGTATACAGCAAAATCCACACGTTTGAGTAGAGTGTGTGTGTAGTGCCTGTTTGTACTTCTGCGGGCCCGCTTTGTGATATTTGTGTATACCCGCACATATCGACGTTTTGATGACATCTAGATGAAGTTACGACGTAAGAAATATAGCAAACTGCAGGTTGTAACTTCAGACTGGTACAACGTTACATAAAACAAATGATAGTTACCTGACGTCTCATCGTATGACATTTTCCAAGAAGAAAAGATCGCTATAACCATTGGTAAATATATAAGTCCATATTCTGCGAGCAGACGAGAACTATTGTCTTGGACAACAGCTGGGCACACTGACCAGAATACGTCCAAATGGAGTTGATCCGTTTGTCCAAGTGTTAGAAATGTACCATGCTGTTGAGTAGTTGTGGTATTATATGAAATAGTACTGACAATAACGAGTCCTGTTAAAACACAACCCATGGTCAGCGTCCACATCACACACGCTGCAAGAGTGGGCCGGATATTATGCCGTATGACGCAGTGTACTATAGCTAGCAACACGATTGTATTTGAAACAGTTGCTGGTAAAAAATAGTCTGAGCAATATGGAACGCTTCCTCGTGGTAGATTGGTGTCAGACGACAACTCTGATAGTTGCAACATGTAAACAGTAACCATCATATTACAGAACCCGGTTACCAACACAATCAGCAGTAGTGCCGCATTCTGGCAAATTCTTTTACGACAATGAATCACGTGTAGAATACTTATCAGCCCAGTTACAAGGGCGGTAAATATGAGTCCATTTTGGCAAAGGCGGAAAATCAGCATCGTGTCTGCTACGCTTTCGAACGTTTCCCAGGAACGGTTCAGCAGTGCTGTGTGGTTCATCGCATTTAAGGTGTGTTTGTCTGAAACTATAAAACAAACGTAACACGTGACTAAGTATCTCCTTTCAAACATCTGGATAAAAGATAATTTCTAATTGTGACGTTCGAAAATATGTACCGAATTTCATTGCAGCATCGGTCACTGAGATTTCAGCTTCGACAACTTATGTCAATATATCTGAAGGAAACGGCGGAAGAAATTTAACGACAGGAAATTGCAGTTCGTATTAGGCACAGTAGAAGAAATCTAACGACAGGAAATTGCAGTTCGTATTAGGCACAATCAGTGCAAATATAAGATTGACTTGCACGTACATACAGTAAAACTTCAATAATAAGACCAACATTTGGACCCTTGAGGTGGTCTTAATATTGAGGTTGAATCAAGAGCAAAACAGTGAAAACGGACTAGAAAATTGAGTACTTAATTTTGATTATTGAGGTGGTCTTAAGGCGAGGTTTTACTGTACGCAACAACAAAAGGTAACGTAACGCCAAATGATTCCATCAATAGTCACGTTTATTTCTAGATCAGAAACAAATAAGACGTCTAGCAATATATACATATATACAAACTGTCTACACATACACTATATGGATACAAAGGACATTTCAATAATTTATACTATGGTCAGTAAGTTGACCTTATTGATCTCAATACACAATATTTCCAGCTACATGATAGTATTTTGACTAAGACAGCAATATTGACAATACTATGGCCTTAATACTGGTCTTAATATTCAGGTGGTCTTAATATTGATGTTAATAAAGAACAAAACAGTAAAAATGGCCTTGAAATTGTGTTCTTGAGTTTGAGGTGGTCTTATTATTGAGGTGGTCTTATTATTGAAGTGGTCTTAGTATTGAGGTGGTCTTATTATTGAGTTGATATTATTATTGAGGTGGTCTTATTATTGAGGTGGTCTTATTATTGAAGTGGTCTTATTATTGAAGTGATCTCATTATTGAGGTGGTCTTATTATTGAAGTGGTCTTATTATTGAGGTGGTCTTATTATTGAGGTGGTCTTATTATTGAGGTGGTCTTATTATTGGGATGGTCTTATTATTGGGATGGTCTTATTATTGAGGTGGTCTTATTATTAAAGTGGTCTTATTATTGAGGTGGTCTTATTATTGAGGTGGTCTTATTATTGAGGTGTTAATCCATTAATTCACTACGGTCTGACCGGGATGATAATTGATTTTGTAACATGTTTTGCTGTTTACCTTTCGTATCAATTCCAAAATGGTCTAAGTCTACAACTGTCATTTTAGAGAAAATCAAGTTTAAAGATTTGACATGCCAGAACTCGGCCACTTCTCATCAGATTCTTCACAAAATTGAAGAATATGGAAATTAGGATGTTTTAACACTATTTGTATATTTGTAGAAATATTAATGCACAACTTATTTTAAAATTGCAGTAAAGAAATAAAAATAGAACATTGTATTTTGAAAATACTTAGTTAGTTTTAATTCCAAAATGTCCTATGTAGTTGAAACCATGTTCTCAAGAGCTTAACACTATGTTCTATGTAGTATTGACAACAGTATGAGTAATTATATGCTGCCAATTTAAATTTGAAATGAATAAGATGTTACTTAAGCATTAGAAATTTAAGATTCCACACCTGTCAGAGCTTAGGTTTGTGTCAGTCACCGGCAAATTGCGAGATACCGTGATTTTCTGCTTATTGCTATAATTTATCCCTAGTTCTGTATACCATATATGGGATTGCTATATGCGCATAACTGTATGTTAGTCCTACCCACAAGGTTATTATTAATTTTCTAAGTATAAATTAGCTTCTATGCAGGGAAAGATATATAACAATAGACGAGGCAGTATACGGGATTAATTCACATGATGATGTATGAAAATTCCCCAGAAGGACCGATATTTAAAGAATTCAATCAGTATAAATGCAACTGACAGTGTTAGGCTTTTGTTTTGGAGATGGATAATGTGCGATTTTTTGCGTATTCCCGTTGATTATTTAAAACTGTATTTTCCATACTATGGCTTTTCTTTACGTTGCCTGATATACCAACAATTTTAATTTAAGTTAAAGTTTAAACTCGCTATGAACTACCAGATACTATTAGTTTATAAGTTTTGTTTATTGTGATTAAGTACTAACCAACTCTTCCTATATGTAATTATGCCATATTAGGCCGAAAATTAAATTTTAAAAAAATTCAATCTCAATTAAATTTCAAAATCGATTTTAATTTACTCAGTATGTCCATGTACATCATATGATACTATAAAAATACTTCATGTAAATGCAAAACAAAGTTCAGAAATCTACAATCGAGAATGCAGGATGCTGTGTTGGACAACATGGAAGTCCACTTCAGAGATCGCGGATATCCGTGATTCAAATATCAAGATATGCTAGCATTGTCATGTAAGATTATAATTGTAAGCTGTACAACATAAACTGTGTCATGTGACATTATTTGGTACATGTCATTGGTTAAGCAGATAGAACATTATGCGATTTAAATGTAGCGAAATACAGCAGATAGAACATAAATGAATATATGTTATCTAGCATTCTATTTAAGATATAATGTTTTAACTAGCAGTATTTGATAGAGAGCTATTCGAGAGCTTTCCATTGATATGTAATACTCCATATTGACCAAATAATGACTTAGAACATTTTGGAATTAAGGCGACGCTTTGTTCACTATATATATAAATTATTCACACTAACTAAACTTGTCTACAACTTCTACAAATAAGAATTCAATGATTTATTATTTATAATATTATAAAAGCATTAATTTTACAAATACCTAACACACATAATTTAAACTACCCTACATACAAGCCATAAATTGTTTCATTATGAAGAGATGAAACATAAGTTTGACTTTACTAATTTTGAACCCCGCCTAAAGTAACAGAATATACCCTTAATTTATATCTAAAGAGGTATCACAGTTCGTGGCAAGGGTGAAATCTACCTATATATTCTTTATTTCAGTCTCCTCTATGTACAGTACAACATAAAACAAAAACAATATATTAACTACACAAAAGTACATAGCCATTCTGAATAGAATTATAAGAGACTATTATCATCAATAAATATCACATTCGATTCAACAATATCTACAAAGTAAAACTAAGGATCAGTCGCTATTGTATAATTATTAAAAAATGTAATAAAACGGAACACACTACGATACTGGCCCCGTGTTAAGTTTCTTTGTGAACACGGGGCCTGAAGTACAAAAAGGACGCAAATGCGTATCTAAAAAATAGTATTAGAAAAACAGTTATCAGCCTCGATCAGATCGAGAGTGAACTAATTAGCAGCTGATTCTCAGAATATGAAAAATTTGCAACAATAGCAGTCAGAAAAATGTTAGACATTATTTACACATATAAAAGCTACGTCTTTGTGAAATATTAAACTATTCTACCTCGTGAATGACGTTGAGATGAGCGCAGGGTGTTGGCAACTCTGCCCTTTATACACTGTTTGGAGCCAAAAGCATGAGATTTTCATGCTTCATGAAGATCTCATTGTTTAACAAGATACACAATGACTAGCATAGTATGACTAAATGAAAACGTTACCAGAAGATGTGTTATCAACCACACAATATAAACATATATACTGTAAAACCAATAAATATTACATATTGATTAATTGGTGATCTTGGACTAGAATTTATATTGAAATAAACCCATTCCTGCCACAATTTCCTTTTATTTGTCCATAAGTATCCAATTTCAAATTCGGTATTTAATACGTTTTTACAATAAAGATCAACGACTGTTCCGTGCATTTATATGTGTACGTGCAGTCAATCTCATTAAAATCAGCTCCAGTCGCACGCTCCTATACTATACGCTAACTGGCGGAAAGTAATGAAGCTAAAGTTAGGGGCTGATTTCAATGAGATTGTGCAGTACACTTATACTTATAAGTGTGCATGTATATAAATATGACCGTACCTTGGTCAATATAAGTCTGATCTTGCTGAAATGTTCTTAGATACCTGGCATAATATCTTATTTATTTCATGACATAAATCCACAGATTGCACACATAAAATCAATAAATATGATGATGCTGAAAAAATCAGTACTGCAGCTCCCACTTAAAGATGATGTTCTTGAATAGAAAGTGTCTGATAGCGCGTATGTTCACCCTGACTCAATGCACCGCGTCTTTAAAATTGATAAATTCGACCCCAGAATCACCATCTACACATAGCCAATAGCCAATACACAAAATTTCGTGTAGAAATGTTAATCAATAAAAAAGTTATTCGACATTAAAAAAGTGCACACAGTTTTGTTAAGTGTATACATTTATAATAAATTACATTGTATGACATACCAGTCTGTATTCAAGAGTTTTGTCATTATTACAATGTTATAAGAATGAGCATATTGTTAACGTACATTTTCTTATAACTCAATTTGAGTGTTGGTATACATGTTTTACGTGGTCGTTAGTAATGTGCACTGTGCAACTTTAATAGATAAATAAATTCATAAATATAAATTATGCAGTTTTTAAAAAAATGAAAGAAACGTACCTTCAACGAATTTAGTCTATTAATCACATTCGCATTCGCGATTTTCGTGAATACGTAACTTTTTAATTTATAGAACGTCTAACTTTGTGTTCATACTAACATTATATAACACACGTTAACACAAACTATAACGCACTTTCAATCAATACATCGGATTTATAACAAATCGCTTATATACATGTATAGCCGTGTGTACAGTATATTGAGAGAGGTTCAAATATACAGAAATCAGTTTTACGACGCGTGAAATAATCAACTGTCCTTACTATACGCGTACAGACTTCTCTACAGTTGTTTTGGGGTATACGTTTGTGTTCTTACATGTTTTAGTGTTTGATCGGCGACGACTGTGTTTGTTTGTACTAGTATTTGTTTGACATGTCTACACTTGTTTGAAAGTTGAATTAAGAATGACACTAACTGCCCTTTTTTTAGTTTGTGTTGTGTTGAGTACTTGGTTGATTTTAACTATAATCTGGGACCAATATATACATTGGTCCCAGCTATAATCTTATAATCTTAAAAATTTAGCCCTGTTTCATAAACTGTGCAATGAAAATTAGGAAAACATTACTTCAATAGAGCAATTTTTAAATATAATTAACTATAGTTTATGTGTGATGTTTTATTTTATTTGAATGTTCAATTTATTCTGTCACTCACACACACCAATCATTGTGAATCATTTTCATGTTTTCATATATGATTTATTTTATCATTACATTACGTTACTAATTTGTTATTTCGTTTGTACTTTAACAAAATGTTCTACATAGGTTGTATGGATGAGGAGCTCTGCTCAAATCCAAAAATAAAATTTTGGTTCTGTTCTGTTCTACAGAAAACAATATTGATATACATATAAATAAGCCGAGGTAAATCTACTTAAGGTTCATGTCAAGTGGATTGGCATTGCAATTGCTACAAATAATGCAACATAAATATCTGGGAATTCAATACATTCTAACTCAAATCAGTTGCATAATATAAATGATAAGAGTAACAAGAATAAATTGGGTGTTTAATATATGTCTGTGTGCACTACCATAGCTGTATAGGCCAAAATTATGTGACATTTCAGGTAAAAAAGGGTCCTTCACTAAAAATTGTTATCCGAAAACATTTTAGTTTAATATCATACCAACATTATTATATATTATCATAGTAAGATGGTACGAGAACATATTTATTCTAGATTTTATCAACAAAGTAGAAATTTGATGTCAAACTTGTTCAAATGTTGTCACTGAGCGCCGCCATTTTTGTGTGTTGACATTTAAGAGTTAATCCAATTTTTTTTAGACATTTTTGTGTCTCTATCACATAGTATAGTGTTTTATTGATCAAAAAAAGTAATAGTTGAAATTATTTAAAAAGTTGTTATTTTTTTACATATTTTCTAAAAAGTATTTTAGTATTTTTGTTTTTAAATTACATTATTTGTCAATAACTATCTGTATCTGCTCATTCAGACGAACATTTAGATATATAATAATCCATATTGCAGTGTTATTTTACAATCAGTGAATTGTTATATGCAAAATCCGCTTAACATGAACCTTAAAGCGGCATAACAATTTCTCTCTTCTAAGATGGCTATATAAATTTAAAAAAAATCTCTTCTAAGATGGCTATATAAATTAACATTTTTTTTTTCTAAGATGGCTATAAAAATAGCTATAAACCACTTGCATTGCATTTCATTTTACAAAAATAATTTCTGTTAGTTTTACATTGTGTTTCTAAAACGAAAGTAGCCAATTTTAGACATCAAAACGAAAGTAGCCAATTTTAGACATCAAAACGAAAGTAGCCAATTTTAGACATCAAAAAGAAAGTAGGAACTTTACAAGTCGAAGAGGACTTTCTAAATCATCATTTTGATTCGGAATAGGGAATGCCATTAGGTGTCATTTCACACAAAAAAACGGTTTTCATAAAAGTGTTTTAATGTCAAGAATCCGCCACATTCAACATTGTATGCCTCAGTTCTTCCATGACAACCAAGTTTCGTCCGAGACATTTTGGAGTAACATGTCAAATGTTTTGCAAATTATGTCCAACTCAGCGAAATGATTTGTTTTCGTTCCTTATCAAATATGCAAACAATATAAATTTAACTTATTACGTAGCATATGTCTCCGTGGCCGAGTGGTAAAGGCATCCACCTTCTGAGCGGGACGTAGAAGGTTCGAATCCCGGTAGATTCTGATATGGCCTGTTGGTGACACACTAGTCCAGCCACGGACGTTACGTCTCTATACTGTCGCTGTACAAGTCGGAGTACAGAGACACGTATGCGGGGCTAGTGACACACCAGCTAGTTAAATAATGGTTACCGTGTGCCTATCTGCCTGGTGCCTGGCATTAAAGGCATATGAATCGGGAAGTAAATGTGCTCAGAAAGTGGATGGCCCTTTAAATAGGGGTGACACTATAATGAATAAACACTTTACTTTTTTGTCGTGAAAGCGTTTAAAAGCATCCCGGAGTAAAACTCAATATAATGACTTTTCGTAATAATTTCTGTCTGATTTATTTATTTCGCGGCATTGTAGTTTCTGCGACATTGTTTGATGATAGAAGCGTCTCCGTGACAATGTCGAAATTAACTCGTATATTCTTTTTTTGATCATCACCGTAGTAAGTTCGTATGAATTATTTAGCACGTAGCTTTCATCGAAACTCTAGGGAGTTACCGTACATTTAAAACTTAATTAAATATAAGCATGTACATGTATCGAATAAAACATTCGTAGCATGACATTAACACAATGGAACAATTAAATGTTAGATTTCTCACAGATCCTCTGTAACCTGTCAACATTGGAGAATCTTCTCTTTCTTTTAAATATTGAAGCGAGTTGAAAAATGACAATTTAAAAATAATTATTATCGCTAAAATAGTAATGAAAAGGGTATGAAAGGTTTACAATTTTATTGAACTCGTTAAATGAAGTGTAATGCAAAAGCTTAAACTTATCTATTTTAATTCGATTGTGAAACTCTACTCCTGTAAATGTACGTGGTATATGTAATACAGATACATTCAAAAATAATTATTAGGAAATATTTAATGCTGAATCAATAATGTTTCATTCTATCATATATGTGTCATATGTGAGGTGTCTGTGGTTGTTTTATATATGTGTCATATGTGAGGTGTCTGTGCTTGTTTTATATATGTGTCATATGTGAGGTGTCTGTGGTTGTTTTATATATGTGTCATATGTGAGGTGTCTGTGGTTGTTTTATATATGTATCATATGTGAGGTGTCTGTGGTTGTTTTATATATGTATCATATGTGAGGTGTCTGTGGTTGTTTTATATATGTATCATATGTGAGGTGTCTGTGGTTGTTTTATATATGTATCATATGTGAGGTGTCTGTGGTTGTTTTATATATGTATCATATGTGAGGTGTCTGTGCTTGTTTTATATATGTATCATATGTGAGGTGTCTGTGCTTGTTTTATTTTATCTTCAGATCATCTTAACTTCTGTAGCTTTTAATAATCTCATTTATTATTATAATTAGGTTGTATGTATGAACATGTATAAATGTGCAGATATTTTTATTTTTATGTTGATTTATTACATTGTATCAAGACCACATTAAAAAAGTTACATCTGTCGCTTATTGTGTTATCTTCATGAAATAAAGATATTACAATTATTATTGTTATATGTGATGTTAAATGTACACGCTAGATCCCCACATGTACACACTAGATCCCCACATGTACACGCTAGATCCATACATGTACACGCTAGATCCACACATGTACACGCTATATCCACACATGTACACGCTAGATCCCCACCTATATCTTTAGAAGGATATAAATGTTGTCATCGTAATATTTCATGCATATCACAAGAAATTAAATAAATGTAAAACATTTCATCTGTTTCATTTTCTCTTGAATTTACTTGGATTCTGACTGATTTACTCAGTACCATACCCCACCCACATTACAAAGATCGATCTGCATGAAGTCGCCCTCAACAATATGAAGTTCGTACATCGAGATTCAAATATAATTATTTAAATAAAAACACAAGATTTTCGCGTTTCAATTGTTGCGATATAAACTGAATTTAAACATTCTATTGGAATATATAAAAAAGCGATGAAACAATTCGACTACTTTCTATGACGCTAAACACATTCATATACTGGTCAGAAGTGCCAACCCGCCAGTATTATTCACACTGTTTCTAAACATAATACTGGATACATCTTCAGTTGATTGAGGTTGGATTGATTATGATTAAAATGAATTGAACTATCAAAAAATAATCTAAATGACGTTCATCGTTTCAAATCACTTTGTCATAATGATGCGCAGATTCTCAATATACCAGACGACTGGTCAGCTCTTTCGACCAGTACAATGAAATCTCACTTAACGACCACCTCAATTATATGACCACCTCAATATTACGACCAAATTGTTCAATACCATTTAGTTCCGCTCTTTATGCAACCTCAATATTGAGACCAGTTTTCAAGAGTCCCAAGGGTGGTCTTATTATTGAGATTTTACTGTAAATGTTTTCATACCACACATGACAAGAGATAACATCAAATTTCTTTATGTGTATGATTAACATATTTTAATATCTAGAACAATCAAATACCTTAGAAGTACAAATACATTATAAATGAAATTTCCTTTGAGTCAAGTAAGAAAAAACCTTTACACGACCACTGAATGTCCTGTAGCGTTGACAAAGAGTCAACAAAAAATCCAAACACTTAAGCATTGTTTTATAACAGTAAACATTGCTTTCATTTCAACTCGGATAATAATAAAGTAACTAAACAACAAACAGCTTAAATCATTCTTAATCCACGTAGTCAACAAGAACTCGTTTGCGTGTATACTATGAGAGAGTATATACAGCCAAGCAGTTTATACAAACGAAGTAATTTACATGTACTTACCGCCAAAGGTATCAAAGGATTGTTATTATTTCACTGTCCTATCAAATATGTCCAAGCGTAGTTGTTTCACGTCAAGAGAAGTAAAATACAGAGCGTCAATAAATCGATATTAATAAGCAATATGTCCTGTAACAACGTATTGATTTACCCTCGGTTCAGAGTTGAATTCGTGTTCAGTTCGCAATTATTCTTTTACAATAGATCACCGGTTCAATACTTCAACTTATATTTCAAAATTCTGTCCAGTAGGCCACAGTAGATGATCACGGTTGAATAGTTTTTAAATTGTTAAACATTAAAAATGTACGCTCATGGTTCAGTTGAATTAAATAACTAATGACTCGGTCATACGGATAATTATATCATAGTATTGCATGAGTTTACAGAGAAATATGTGTACAATCATGTGTTCATCATTAAGGTATCTTACATATTTATCTTGATTTAAACACCGTATTCATCAATTCGAGAGCGAAATTTGACAGCTCTAGATGGGTAGTGACCAGGTAGTAAGGCCAAACTAATTACAATGTAATGACTAATTGTTGACACGTCATGTCTTCAAATTCGAACTGAATCAAAGTACGTGTATATTGACAAAACTTGACAATATTATTCGGTAATAAAATCGTCCATTTCCCAAGACGTTTATGTGAAAAAAACTTCACAATGTTGCTTGAATAGACGAAATTCGGAATTCAGTAAAAGTGGGGGTTTACACCCCCCCCCCCCCCCCCCCCCGGCACAAACAAAATATCATTTTAGCTACAGTTCAATCAGACGTTAAATCCTGCCTTTATTTTCATTCGAGCACGATGTTAACGGTATATCGTTATTAGAGGGAAATGCCCATATTTATATAGATAGATATATTTATTTGCGCATTGTACACTGTAAAGTATTTTTTACAAAGCAGCAATAATCATTTTTACAATAATAAGCATCGTGATAAATTGCGAGAAAGCATGTAATTTAGGTTTGTGAATTTTAGAAATTTAATTATTTCGAGATATAAATCATGTTTTTGTTTATTTGTTTTCTAAATAGACATAAAAGATTACAGATATTTTACATGCGTTCTTTTACATGCGTTCTCGGGAGAGACAGTGTATGCAATATACCGTACAATTCAGGCATATATTACATATAACCTTTATAAAACAACATATTTAAGCCAAAATAATATGACATATAATTATTATAATGCAATACAACATACTGTCGAGTCATACAATTCCTGCGCATATATTTACTCATACATACACATACATACTCACCCATACATATATAGATATACACGTATATACATAATATGCATATACACATACACACACACACATACATATACATACAATACATACATGTACAAACAAATGTAGCACAATCATTTAGGGTGTACAAAACAGCATGGCATTACAACATCAAAGAATAAATACATGTCTAAGTCACCATTGCATGCAGGTTTTGTCTTTAAGTGAACGCGTGGTGTACGAACATGGCTAGGTTTATAATTTCTGTAACATTTTCACTAGTAACTAATTGTAAAAATTTGAACATATTTGGATTTTGCCAATAAAAGCGTTTAATAAATTTGTTTCGACTTTCTTTGTAAATAGGACATTGTATGACAAAACGATATTCATCTTCCAACACGTTGCAGGCAATACATAATCGTTCGTTAAAAAGTACCGGGTGAGGTTTTTTTCATCTTCCTGTTTCAACATATAAACGATGTGAAGACATTCTTAATTGGGACATTTATTGAAAGTAAAAGTTGTAAAGGATTTAAAGAAAATAGCTCTGGATGAGTTTCCAGTCTTGAGTTAAAATCCTGAATCCAGATATCGCGTATTCTTTGTTTTACTAATGATAAATGCTTAGTTCAACCTCCGACGATTTATTTTTAAAACTGATTTGTATAACATATGACTCATTTCTATGTATTTTATTTTATTGTTGTACAATAACAGTTTGTGTTAACACGTTGACAACATGTATATAAACATATATGTGTTGTAGACGATGTACATTGTACAAGTCTGAATAAAATGTCTGTTCTGTCTGTTCTGGTATGTTCTGTTCTGATAAAAAATACTCTCGATTGACTAATCCTAGGTTCCACCAAGCATCATAAAAACCAAGCTTAGACAAAATAGACTTAAGTGCGTTTTTTCTATTTCGGTCGCCTTATAGAACCCCCATACTTCGGATGAGTAATTTAATATAGGTGTGAGTAATTTATCGAATAGTTCAAGTGTATGTTTTGGAGATAAATCTGTAAACTTATACAGACGTTTGTTCATTTCATAAATTCCTTTTAGTGCTTGACCTGCTAACAATCTGTCTTGAGCTTTAAAAGAACCACCCTATGAGAAAACAACACTCAAATATTTGAAAGTATTAAACAATCTCCAAATCAGTATTTTTATAAGTAAATTTCATATTGGCGGGTAAACGCCCCCCCCCCCGCCCCCCTTCTAAAAATTACAATTTTTGTCATAAAAATGTTAACTACAAGTTTCCATTTATCACAATATTCCGATAAAACGTCTAAGCTTCTTGCAAACCGTCACTACTTTCAGAGAATATAATAATATCATCTGCGTATAATAAAAGGCATAACTTCAAATTGCCTTAATTGATTCCGTTTATACCTTTTGCCACGAATTCACGCTCTATATCATTTAAAACCGGAGTATATCTATTGATGATTGCTTCATTATGTATTATGATCGTAAGCTGGTGTAAGTATGTCATCAGATATCAAGGTAAGATCGAGTATTTTATATGCATCAGATATCAAGGTAAGATCGAGTATTTTATATGCATCAGATATCAAGGTAAGATCGAGTATTTTATATGCATCAGATATCAAGGTAAGATACATGTATTTTATATGCCACCAGATATCAAGGTAAGATACATGTATTTTATATGCATCAGATATCAAGGTAAGATCGAGTATTTTATATGCATCAGATATCAAGGTAAGATCGAGTATTTTATATGCATCAGATATCAAGGTAAGATCGAGTATTTTATATGCATCAGATATCAAGGTAAGATACATGTATTTTATATGCCACCAGATATCAAGGTAAGATACATGTATTTTATATGCATCAGATATCAAGGTAAGATCGAGTATTTTATATGCATCAGATATCAAGGTAAGATACATGTATTTTATATGCCACCAGATATCAAGGTAAGATAAATGTATTTTATATGCCATCAGATATCAAGGTAAGATACATGTATTTTATATGCCATCAGATATCAAGGTAAGATACATGTATTTTATATGCCATCAGATATCAAGGTAAGATCGAGTATTTTATATGCATCAGATATCAAGGTAAGATACATGTATTTTATATGCCATCAGATATCAAGGTAAGATAAATGTATTTTATATGCCATCAGATATCAAGGTAAGATACATGTATTTTATATGCATCAGTTTCAAAAACAGAAAGCAAATCTTAATTTCAAAAGCGTTTTTTAATTCCGGGTTAACGACGTGACTTTTTTCAGCTATTATGGTGGAGGAGGAACCTTGGTGCTCATTCTAGCATTATGTTTGGGCATTGGCTGGCACCTGGATAGAACCACCGAACTTCCGCTAGCCACTTGGATAGCTTCTTACCATACAAATTTAACATCTCAGCTGGCATTTGAACCCTCAGTGGTGAGGGGCAATTAATTTACAAGTCAGCGACCATAACCACTAGACTACGGAGGCCTAACTCAAAACGCTTTTGTTTCTTTGTTCACAAATGCAACGTTAGATAACTCTTACATGTAATATAGATGTACTCGCGTACAGACTTGTGGAGTTGTATTTTAATCTTTACTTTGGACGTCAAATTTGAATGAACATGAGCATTGAAATGGAAAATTAACATAATTGAGCGCTACTATTGGATTTCCAACCTCTTCTGTAAGTGACGTCATTACCAGAAGACGCAACATGACTTGTGATGTCACTATGCGCAAGCGGGAAACAATATTTACTCCATATGTTAAATACGTTTTCATATTGTTATATTGTAGGCCTATATGGGGCAAATATTGCTTACTGTCATTACATGGTGACGTCACATGTGACGTTTTCTAGAAATGACATCACTTAAAGAAGAGGTTGGAAATCGTACAGCGGCGCTTATATTTAAAATACCATTAATGAAAGAAATACCATAAAATAACTGAATAATTCGTGCCCATGTAAACAAAGTACGAACATTTATTCAATATTGAACTATCCATACATATTTTGATATAAGTTATTCTTAGTTTTTTCATTAAAACGTATTTAATTAAAGAATATAATCCAAAATTACGGTTACAATAACAATAGACATCGAATTTCATTGTCATCTTAGCAAATCAGCATGATTATAGTTTAATGCATGTTTTATACATAATATATAGTCTAACATGTTTTTGTTTTATTTTTATTTCTAGACACAATTAACAACTGTTTTTTCCCCAGTTGTATATGCATATATGTAAATATGTATTAGCCTACCCAATATTGTGTAGGACTACTATTTAATATTTTAACGTATCATGTGATATGTTGATGTTTTATTGTAGTGGCTACTCTCTTATAACTCTTATTAAGAGTGGCTATGTACTAATAGTTGGCTCCGTTTTTAAGTTATTGTATAATGTATGTATATAGATGAGACGAAAATAAAGATTAAATATATATATATGTATCGTTTTAGATTCAAATGAAACTCATTCCAAAGGACGTGTTAAGGTTGAAAATCACAATCTTCTAGAATGGATACACTTGGAGATTCTCGTGTTTCACAGCTCGGCTTAAAATTCCCATACTCCTATTTATATTGCAATGGCAAAAGCATCGATCAAGCTGGGACATGAAAACAATATTAAAAGCAAACTTGTCCTTATTCAATTAAATTTACCTTTCGAAGTTATTACGTAACCAATATGCAACGTACTTGTATAAATATTTTACAGATTAGCCCAAGGCTGTATTTAACGGTAATGTCGTCCGTAATGGAAAATATTTCGGTGAAATCTAAATCAATCAACATGGTACTCACCACTTCCCTCAATGTACATGTACTCTCATATATTCTTCACATTGTTTCAATGAAAATAGAACTATATTATGATTCATATTACGTTCCTCAACCATACTGTTGTGCATGTAAATGATATTATTGCCATTGACTTATGTATAATATCCAACCACCCTTTACTTGGTAATTCCCTGACAGAGTGACATAACGTATTCTACATCAACCTAATTACTCTCTCTCTCGCTAAAACATAATCAGCTGCTTCTATATCTTTAATAGAGTCCAAAAAGTCCGAATGATCCAATCATCCTATCAGTTCTACTGCGCCCAATAAATCCAACACATCCATTTTTGTTACAGTTACATATATAATTATCTGAGCCGTAAACACTAGAACTATTTTGGGGTAAAGTTTATTAGTAACAAAAGAAAACAAAAACAATGGAATGTGCCCCCACACATTACTCAATCAACGGGCGTTAACTCTGCTCTTCACTGCGTCACATACACAGCAATATCGCTTATCAGATAAATCCTGCCGATGCAGATCGAGATCGATGGACTACTGGTCAGCAGTCAATGTGTCTGTCGGTAGTTTCCGTAAGTAATCGTAAATGTTCCGATGCTCACCGATTTTTACGCTATAGATCGGGTCTGCGAGACAAAATTTTATGAGAATAATTATACTCGTCGTGGCGTCATCTACGATCTCTTCCCAGGACTGGATCCTACGGAAACGAAGGGGGGCCTGGCCCCCAAGTCGGTTGTGAAGTGACCAGATTAAGTCTCAACGTTACTATTCTTCTTGCACTTTAAATACAATACATCAATTTATATCGATTTCCCCTTTACTACAAGTATAGCGGAATCAAGTGCAATAACATTTGACGCCCTGTTGTGCACCTTGGCTTTTGCGACCGTCTACTAGAATCGTATGCTGTTCACTCTACATCAGCCAGGCGCTTTCAAATTACTTATCACATACATGTATATAATAATCTGATGACATCCTGAAGTACTCCTATTTTCCTGTTAATACAATGTCACAAGAAGAGAATTAGACAATTATAAATATAAAATATAATTAAATCGTAATCAATTGTTATGTGTTGATTGACATTTTTACAAACAATTTGACAATTATAGACACAGTTCTAACAGTTGTTTAATTTTGAAACTGATACTCTTACAAATACGATATCAACTTGATGAGAACACTTATTAAAACACAGAATTATCAGAACTAAGTGTAATTACATTGTTAACTAGAACCATATTTTTTGTATTTTTTTATCGTTTATATTTCTCGAAAACATATGTTGTTCAGTGGAAGTGTATCTATATCTCAAATGTAAGAAATTCAAGCAATATATTTCTAATACACACTGTTTAATATTTGCTTTATTTTGAATCGGAAGACGGGATATTCTTATGATATAAGGCTTTTAGTCAAGCATGCTTTATTATTCATTATGACTTCATAATCATCGTAATCCCAATGGTAAAAGAAATAACCTATAAGTACCTTATTCCACGAATTGGTTTGAAGATTGGTGCCAGAAATGCTTTCCAATCACGCCATTGCCACGCTGGGTATCTGACTGCTACATTTGTGGCAGACAACATTTTGAAGCTGTTGCAATGAGTCACAATCAGTACGGTGGGTGGTAAAGTTTCTTCATTGACGCAAAAAAACTTATCTAAAAGTCCGGTTGTAATGTAACAATAAAACGGTATGTCGGCATACGACTTCACAAAAGGGAAGCGTAGTGGTTAGAAAGGTAGAGGGCCTGACTCCTGATTCGAAGGTCGTGAGTTCAAGCCCCAACGTTGGGTTTTGACCACGAACTTCACAATGCCTGAATTTGGCGCGAGTACTGGTAAACAACCCAAGAAGCAGTTATTGAGAGTGATAAGCATAAGTTGCAAGATTTTGTTTCACAATCCATAAAAGGCTAGGTTACTAAACTTAAATTCCACAAGCATATATACCCAACTTTCGTGTCACTGCGGTCCGACCAACTTCCTATAGAATTATAGAAGGAAAATATCGTCAAACCGCGATAAATCGAAATCTGTTAAAGGTAACTTTCGTGTGTATAGACTTACTAGTTGACTTTAATCGCAAAATGCAATAGTATGTCGTAATATTGCCTTTGACTATTGCAAACCACGTTGACATACGGCATGTACATGTTTTATAAATGTATACTCAATTAAAATTAATTTACATGAACAACTCATTAAGAAGGAATAATCGATTATGTATTCGTAACAGCTGGCATATTCGCATTGGCAGATGTCAGTAATTTGCATTATTTTCAACAACATTTACATAAACGACTCATTGAAATACACATTTGATTACGTGTGAGAAACAGTTGGCATATGTATATAAAAGTATACATGCATTTGTTCCTAGGTACGTGTATATGTATCATTTGTGTATAAAATTTCATTTAACGAACAACGTTTTTGTTCTCGTTCGATTAACAGGTTAACTGTTCAATTGAATTTTCGGTTAACTTATTAGCAAAACAATCGAATATTCCCTTGCATAGTTAATATCCATATTTTCCAGTTGAGGCTGTTCCAGGAAAATATGCATGGGAGGGTAGGATCTACTAGAATGTTATTGTATAGGTAGGGGGTATTATTTCATTTAAATTATCTTGGTCTGGCAAAAATATAATTCAATGTTGGCTGTAGCAGTTGCTTTCCCTGTAAAATCAAATAATTTGCTGACTGAAAATGCATTTTTATGTACATGTATTCATTTTCATTTGATATGGTTAATATCAACAAATAATTGAAACAGTCCTCAATTTGTTGTATTAGTTTATGTTGTATGAAATAATAAAGTGACTGTAGTGTTTATCAATGTTATGTTTATAAATTTTCAATCAGAATCAAGGTTTCTACTCTTAATTCTAATTAATTGTCACCATAGCAACCATGTTTTTGTTTTTTTAGAAGAGTTTTAGTCTTATTGATTTATATTGTTAAGATGGGGACACTAGACATAACTATGAATTAGTTCATGTAGGTCAGGAAGTATAGTTTGTTACATATGAAAACTATAATAAAAACAGGTTTTTAAATGAATTAGTGTTGTTAAAGCTCTCACCCCTTTGCTACAAAAACATTTTTATTAAGAAAGGATGAAGATTGAACTCCCAAATATTGTTGGTATGCGTTTAAGATATTCTTCTTTGAAAATATGCAAAAAAACAAAACAAAAAACAATTTTGCTCATTTGGTCCCATGTTCTCGGTCACAGTGAAAAAATGATGATGGTAAAAATAATTGCATTCCATCGTCAAAAATACAAGATCATGGTTTTAAATGTAATAGACAAAATAAGTAGTTGTATTGGTCAGTGTCATTATAATTTCTGTTGAAAAGAGACTAATGTATGTTTGCGATTCTAGAAAGCTTAGTAGCTACCATTATACAGCCTGACTTGCCGAAACAAAATGCAAGGCAAAGTTTTATGGTGCATAATTCAATATATCTTTTTCGAAAGAGGCTACAATAAGTATCACGAATGTATATTACATTCTGTTAAATCACAGTGGGTGACTAATTAAGTCTCGAACGATAATGACCATGCGACGTTAAAGTATCGTATATATATAATTGTGTATAGCATGGAGTCGAAATCGATCAGATCTGGGGAATTTGCAATGAGCCAGAAAGTTGGACATGATAATGGCGATGTTGTATGTACTTGGTTAATGTCAATATATGTACGTATAGTTCAATAGCTGCGCTGTAACCCTTCACCCCCCTCAGCCTTCGATTTTTAATGCTGATTTAAAGTTTTTAGTTTTTCGACTTTTGAAAATGATGATACGCACGGGCGTACGTGCGTATGCCCAGCTACGGGCCTGGTGCTAATTAACAATTTTGAGGAAATGGCATGTTAGTGCCTTCATACAGACGTACTCTACAGTCGCGAACGTTTTGTATTGTATCCCTTAACCACCGTATCACATTGACTGCACACTGTGAACCAAATTGCAAAATGTTACGAAACGTGAGCCGCAAATACTTTTACTGAACGCAGAGCTTGTGTCTCAGAACACTGACTGTTTCCTCATAATCTCTTCTTTGTTGATCGAGTTTTTACTGGTTATAACTGCTATGCTCTATGTGACAATTATTTGTTTATCAAGGGTCAACATAAAATGTGTAGAGGCGATGTGGCGATTATGTGCTATAAAACATTTGATAATTTTGTTGTGCCTTTGAACATTGAAAATGACAACTTGTATTTCAATGATATTGTTGGTATTAAACTACAGATCTCATCAGGTCAATAGATTTTTTTATAATACAAGATATTTACCTTGTTCCAATCATCCATTTCGTGGTTTCTTTTCAGAATACATCTATAGACCAATTGTATGAGTTGTATTACATGTATACATAGGCTGTCTACAGTGATTATTTATGGGCGATTTCAATGATTAAATCAATGTCATGAGACTGCCTGAACGTGTTTGGTTACCGTCATATATAGAGTTCTCCTATGTATCATATGACATTTTTTATTTCTCATTGATTGATTATATACTTAACGCCATTAATAAAGCCTATATTTTGTTCCAAGTGTTAAACGCGTTTCATTGTTACAAATGTGTAAATCATTCATAACAAAATAATCAAACTACGGTCGTAGTATTCATATTTCATAATTGATTAAGTTCAGGATATTATGTTTAAGAATTAAAATATAATTGTTTCTCCATAATGTCACCCGTGTTGACGCAGACAATTTTTAGTTGCGTTTATAACGGCGTGGAGTATTTTCATGCTAAAGGCCTAGGGCCAATATCTCTCCTAGTATGCCAATATCGCCGTAAGGCACACCAGTCCCGTATGATAACTTCTAATTACCGTTATATATTAGAAATATCAGATGTATCAGTTTGTTGTGGAATTGTTGATGATAGTTGAATGAATGTTTCTAGACATAGAGCTGTAATTCTATGTTACGCATCAATGTAGATCATGTGTCAATTTCTAATAGTATAGACTAGTAGCAGATGTGACTTGAAAACTGACTGTTAAATTGAACATTTGTTAGAATATTGTCATATGAATAGAACTAGACAAATCTCACTCCGAGACACAATCTTGTCTGTGGTTAAATAACATTTGTGTGTAATCTCACGACTGATACACCAAGTACTGATCAACTATATTGAGTACGGAGTAATTTGTATCCTATCTCCAACGAAGTTGTCTCCCCTTAGGTATCGGGAGCTACTATAGTGTAGCATAATCGAGTGACCAGCAATCGTGACATCTTGGCTATGTTTTTATGTTGCACAACAAACTTAACCTTCGAATTGCAACCAATTTGCTGGCTTTTAAGCATCTAAGAATACTTCAATTGTCTCAAAAACGGCCCTTGCAAGCGTCAAATCCGCGGAACATTCTCATGCCTAATGTCAATGCATACACGTTTCTCTTACATGTTGTCAATCAGCAAAATTGGATTGCATTTCAATATTATAACACGTGAATCTCAATAAGAACGTTATACCCACGACATTTATATCATTGCCGAATTGTATATGCATTAGTGTTGGTTTCGAATTACATATACATGTATATATTAATCGTTAATTTTTGCTACGAAATTTGTATATATTGCATCAATTTTTGTATGTTCCACTCTTCGTCCATTTATCCCAGTCAACAAACACGAACTGTGTTCTGTTCATACACGAGAATGGTTCTGTGATTTTGCACCCAGAAATGTCGAGTACAAAAAAATGAAGTTATACTACTGGTAAACTTTATCAATTATTGCAAGGAACAAACTAATTAAGAGTTGTTCCGAGAAAAAGTACATATAACGTTCCTTCGTCAAGTTGCATACATTCACTGCCGTCCAAAGTTCCTTCACACTGACAAGTTCACATTGCAATAAATGTATTTTCATATTTGTTTCCACATGCAATAAATCGAAAATGCTTTTTAATACAGCAATTATTTTCTGTAGAAGTATTTATAAATTTGTACTGAAACAAATCGGTTTCGGATGCAGACCATTTGATGCTGCTGCCGAGATGTGCAAAATGTTAATTCTTAATTATAAGAAAAAGTAACGAAATTCAAAATATTCAAGTGTGAAGAAACTTGGATGGCAGTGTATGTGCATCACTAACATTCAATATTCAAGTAAAAACCAACAGTAATTTTGTTTATTTCTGACTTTATTACACAGTTAGCATTAGACAGACATTTAGATTTCAGAACAATTGCAACAATTTGGCTGAAAATATCACAGTTCATCCGTACAGTTTCAGCACTAGAACAGCAGTCAAATGCCATATTCAATACAGAGAAATATAATCCAATATGAAGATAGAAAATATTTAAAGACAAGAACAACTATGTTAAAAACAAAGAATATTTTCATATCCGTGGAATGAGATATACACATTTAACACGATCATAGAATCCATAATTTAACTTGCACACATTCAACATTTACACAGCCCATTTTTATATCGTAAATCAATCAATCTATCAGTAGACACCATCAACCCTTCGTCTCTCTCATCCCCTAGCTATAAGACAATACACATATATTGAGATGCTTATTTCACAGACTACAACCAATTTGAATAGAGATAATTGAGTGCCAGGAAAATATCAACATCTCCCAATTTTTTTTATAAACAGGACTCAACAGACAGGCCGACATGTATTCCTATCAAATCAATCTCTTACACCGTTACGTAGAATTAAGTGGGTATTCACAGAATGGACAATCACTAGAGCACAGACATATACAATGCGTATTAATGCAAACTTATAAATACATATCACATGAAAATGAATAACACAATGAAAGACATAAAATATTTACCAATGTACAAGTTTACACCCTGTATGGGTCACTATCACAAGAATGAACACAACGTTCTATGCAACAATACTGCACATACACGAGTTATCTTTTTTAGTTTTTTTATTATATTTTTTTAAATCACAAATATCTGCCTAAATATACTGTATCTTCAAGCAGATCGGAATTCTGTACAGGAGCAAATCCCAGAAGTCTGTAATGCTCCAACATACATTTGTCCCCAACATTGAGTTCAACATGCACACCAGTAGATCCTTTGGCTCGCAGTGCTGATAGTGCACAAGAGAGAAGTCGTTTTGTAACGGCCAAGTCTTCCATACGACCAGTCAGTACATCTAAACGTACGGATGATGGGAAAGCAGAGGTGACACAGACTGGTGCTTCTGGTACATCGGCGTGTAAACTCACAATTATCTCCTGGAAATAAAGATTTTTATCAGATTATGTTCCAATCTAACTTACTTCAATCAAACAAAGTTATAACTGGTCAAGAATATACAGCAATAATATTTTGCATAAGGCATAATAAACTAGATTCCTAAAATTTAAGAAAATTTAAAAACGCCAACATCAATGTTCTGCTTACAATTATTTTTAAAAACATTCTTATGTCGAACCGATAGTTGAACAAGTTTTCCAGGGTCATTAACCAGTACCAACCTGTTCTTCCGTAAGGTACAGACAACTGTGCAACATGAATCAGTGGCAGTGTTGTCAACAAGTTTCGGTTAAACCGGCCCAAACAGAAAAATAACCGGCCAATTAGGGAGTTCTGCAACATTTGCAAATGAAACCACTATTTTGGCCATCAGTTCTTGTTGACAACACTGAGAGGTGGACTAAAAATGTCCGGATGAATTATCATCAGTCAAATTGCCAGAGAACATAATTTCTCACAGGGTTCCAAACTACCATCTCCAGATATGCAGCTGAATGCTAAAAGAGATAACCAAGGGGTTCAACTATTTATCAAACGTACCTCAGCAGGGGTCAATTCTGTGTTTCTTTCTGGCTTGGGATATTTCTCTTGCATGACAGGTCTCCAAGCAAGCTGTTGTCTCTGTTTCAGATGTTTAGCATCAATAGCTGCTACAGCATAGCCCATCACACCATGTTCATCTTCCACAACGAAACAGAACTCGGGGCTTAATGTCACTGTAGCACCTATCAGTCTGCAACAAAATTAAAAATATCAAACTGAATCACGATTTACCAAGATGAAGGTAGCTCAAGGTCAAAAACATGCAACTGACTTTTATCTTCAATGTTATCTAATTTACAATCTCTATTAATTGACAGCATTTTTCTACATATAGCTCATCAATTCAAGCTACATTTTAAGTCGTTGTAATCAACTACCAACTAGAGTTTATCAAGCATTTTGATTCGTCAAGATGCCCTTTCCTCATTAACTGTCCCGATATCAACTAATAAAAGGCTTCGTTACAAGTCATATATGAAATGGATGTCAAGATAAAAGCCATATCTGTCAATTACTGCCCAGAACATCTCTCAATTTTTTCTGGCACACCGCAATTCAGAGAATACCAGCAAGACTTACATCTCTCGATTAACTTGCTCAAGTGCAATGAGGTTAAAGGAGTGATCATAAGGGGAATGCCTGAATGTAGCAACTCCAGTTCTGGCTTACAGCATTACTTCATATGTACTTTCTACCAAGCAAATACTTAAACAAATTAGTCCCAACTAAAATATGAAGAGAACTAATACAAATGATTAACTTACTTGTCACAAATGACTTGGGGATATTCAGGGAATACTTCAGTACCATCCATTCCATCGTCACATGTTTTCAGACAAATATCATACACAGCAGCCTAAATGAAACAATAAATTGAATAGCCACAATATAGACATGAAAAACACAGCAAAAAAGACAGGTTACAGCAAGGGCACACTACTGCTGCAAATCAGTTTGTTTGTTTGTTTCATCGGGTTTAACCCCGTTTCTCAACAATTTTTCAGTTATATACGGCGGCCGGTTCACCTAACCAGTTTTTCCTAGACTGAAATCTAATCAGTACTAACTTACCCTTCCACAAAGAGTTGGCAACTTATCGACATTTTTTATCAAATTTTCATGGAAGGGTATGACCTGCCGCTACCGGGAATCGAACCTGGATTGCCGGATTTCAAGTCCAGCGGACTAACCACTGGACCACGGCCGCTGCAAATCAGTTGCAACAATACAAACAATTCATCACCCTTCCTTTTGTACATCATTATTTAAAAGCGACATTTACATAGCATAGAAACTTATATTTTCAAGAAAGAATTTCCATTACCTCATCAACAGGACAGTATGGTCTGTATGTATTAAAGTTCTTCAGAAGTTGTTCCGGATGACGGATATACATTAGATCATGGGCAGCTGCCATAGGCAACATACGCTAAAAAGCAAGAAAAAAACCATAAGTATTTAATACATAGCATAATGTCGCGCAGGACGGATCCAGCTACTGGACACCACCCTAGATGCAAGCGCAGCGCCCTGAAACTGAATGGTTATTCATGTATGACAGCGTAAGCCTTAATGTAAATCACAAGGTTTACTGTAAACATGTTAACAAGCCCCATCTGCGTTTTGTAAATTAGCTGTCATATAACATAAGCAGTGTTTATTCTTAATGCCAAGTGTTTAGTACATTTCACTATTCAATAACAGCTTCTAAAGCTATGGTTTCCTCTCGTTTCACATCAAAAGCCATTTTTGTTCAATTTTCCTATGTTGACCCCACAGGGGATTTTAAAGAAAAAATAGATGACCAAGGGACGCTGAAATATTCCAAGAAATATGGCACCCATGATGTGAATTCTGAGCAAACCATAGCTTACATGCTGCAAGTATTACTGTAAAGCCCTTCTGCAAGTAAAAACCGCCATTATGTCCATTACATACGAAGCATGTGAATACTTAAATATTGACCAACACATTGTGTCTTTTTTTTAACTATGAAGTAATTGGCAATAGCACATGCTTATCAATCGGCAAGCATGTGCTATTGGTAGTATAACACAAAATCAAGATTCAAAATTTAAGAAAAATAAATAAATTTGTCACAATGTTTTGCTGGTTGTTGTATGCAAGTATACAAATGCTTCCCATCTGAAAGTCAATTATATAATTAAAACCAGGGATCATCAATCACAAAGCACAACATCTTCACCCAGTCAAGTAACAGTTGATCTAAACCAGAAATGTGTTGAATGATGCAGCCGAGCACAACAAATCATGCCAAAAAACTAAAACAACAATAGCAACAGCTTGAATGTTTTATAGTGTGAAAAGGTAGTGCTTAGTTGAAAGTCCCTGGAACAACTGCATAACCTGTAAATAATACACTTGGCATTAGGAGACAAACACTGTAAGAAATGGTTATTAAGCTAAACATAAGTATGTATTTGTTGAGATCATTCCAGTTAAAATCTTCAATAATTAAATCCGCCATTCATCACAGAGCAGTTCCAACCATTGGAGGTAGAAATCGCACTAAAGTGGTTGCATGTGTCGAGTTTGGTGCTTCATACACTATACATACTTGAAACTCGGCTTGTAAGCCACCTTGGAAGCACCATGGTTCCTGATCGCCAATAAGGAAAGCGTCACGATAATCTTTGGTCATCCCTGTTTAGAAGAGAAGAAGGGAGAATGTGATTAGAATATTGTAGAAATTGGAACAATGTTGCTAAAGCAAAAAAAGACAATTAGTGAAATAAATTATTTAATGAATAGATTATATGCAAAAATGAAGCAAAATTTTTATATTAACAATTTATATAATTATGTATTTAATAAATTAAATGTTAAAATTTCTTAAGCCTTTATAACCAGCGACTTTAAAATTACACTTTCTGACAATGCCTGCCAGGTTACATTACCTGACCTTACCAAAATCTTCAACAACTGTATCTTCAATCTTCCAACATGGTACACGTCAGTATGGATAGCTAAGCCCAATAATGAATAGCAGTAATCCACCAGGTAAAGTGGGAATAATTTTTATTGAAAAAAATAAAAGCCAAGAATGGCCACACAAATTGATACACCTAGCTATAGACAGTGGTATTCCAAAGTTAAAAGTAATCATTTTATGGTCGTGGAGAAAACAAACCAGTCTTATAAACAGGACATAGTCTTGAATTAACAATTCAATAAAACAGATGTCAAAATAAGACGAGGGAATGATATTCATTCCCTTTCTCAAGAATGTAAGGAGGATATAATTGAAGAAAACCTTGGAATATTTGATTGTCTACAGCATGGTTGCATGTTTTATAATACATAAATGCAATCGCAAGCATGAGAGGCTGTGCATTATACCATATTACGGCCAGCAATACATTATAGTCTACACAAAATATCAAAGCCAGGAGCCTACATTCACCTTTGCATAGCAATTTGAAAACCATTTAAGATTCCATATCAAGTGCTCAGTGCAAGACTATCCTTTTACATCACTATTATACATGTACAGTGATGCACTGAGTTCAAGACATCAACATATTGCCTTGTTGCATTCGGGAACAGCATCAAGATCATGTTATAAACTGCAGGTTGAGACTGTGATCTTTATATAGAGAGGATTCTTCAAATGTTTCAACAATAGTCCAAATTTAAGACTTTTATGACCAAAATTGTCCAAAGATCCAAAAAATGTAAGAAGATTTCATCAACAGTCTCGTTCAGCAGAATATCTGATCTTGCCAAAATTAACACATACATTATATGCTGTTCGCCTATTCACAAAGCATGCAAGTAGGGACTCTTAAAAAATAGTTCATAAGGGGCCAAACAGATTTATAGAACGGAAATTACTTTGCTATGCTAATGGCGAAGACAGGCTCACAATTGGACAAACAGGATTAACACCAATGCAATTCAGATATGGCATAATGAAACAATCTTTCACGCTCCATCACTTAACTAATGCATAATGTATAACTGAAAAATAATCAATATTAGAAAACCATAAAATGCCATCATTACTGGACTTAGCAATCCCCATCTGAAGAAGAAAGAGAGCTTAATACTATTTAACTAAAATACGTACATGTAAATGGTCCTTGAAGTTGACACACTATGAAGTTAGACAGTTGTCCAAGACCTGAAAGCACAAAAATACTGTTAATTCAAAGAACAAACAATGCATATAAATATGCTGCAACAATTACATCATCTTCACAACAACCCAAAATTTATGAAAACTACACTCATTCAGCGACTACGGACTAAAACTTTGATTTAGTCTTCTCCGAACATTCCCTGTATATTTGACGTTGTTTTATACACATGAAGTTTTCAGTTTTGATTTTTTCTCATATAAAATAAATTGCAGGAGAAAATATTACAGATGGCTGGGTAACACGACATATTCACACTGTTAGACCTATTGTTGACCCATGCTACTCTGTAATTTTCAGAGCAAATAGTCATATTAACACAACATTTAGCAATTTACATACCTAGCCACCTGACAAATGCACAGCAAGTCTGCAATACACCAAGCAGATCCCAAAGGTAAGGATAAATGTAGTAACCAATAGCTTGATTTGGTATGTCACGCAGACGGTTGGAGAAAGATTGAAGTTGTTCAACTGTTCCAAGAAATCTGTCCGATGTTGCCCACCATTCAGCAACCTGCAAGTATGACAATACGTACAAATAACAATTCTTTTCCGATATGTTTCTGTCCTGTGTCTCTTAGCCAAGTCTATGATTGAATATGTGGCAAGTTAACAATCTACCATGCATTCAAAACCAGGAAATGTCGGAACAATATTTGTTGCTCTGATCATAATGTGAGGTAGTCAGTGAACTAATATAATTTAAAGCGTTCTTTCTCAAAAGTAATAATCAAATCATTCACAAGTGTGAACCATAAATTCATATAACAAGTGTATTTGTATTCTTGGTGTTCCCACAGAACTAATAATTAACACAAAGATTCTGTACATACCTGTGCTGGGTTTTCCTTGTGAGCATTTGCAATAAGGAATGCATTTACTTTCAGCCAGTGCAGGTCTTGTAACAGCTGTAGTGGCTTGGATGTATATTCAAATGGCAAGTAAAAGAAATTGATCAGCAATTCTAGATCTTCATGAGATACAATATAATCAGGGACTTCAGGTGCTTTGTCATTCATGGCACATGAACAAACAGTGTTTTCAATCTGCATTAGGCTATCACTTGAAATATTTTTGGTCAAATCAGTGTCACTATCCAGTACATTTAAACTGTCTGTAATGGCAGAAGGTACACAGTCCATTGGCTCAGCATTTAGAGAAACATCCGACTCCGAGTCTGAATCTTGTCGTTCCCGACATGGAGAACCTTCAGGGGAACACAAAGGATCCACTAAACTGTTCACAAGGACTGTTGATGTAGGATTTATAAACGAAGGATCAACAGGAGTGTTCACAGTGCCTGTTGGCAGATTTGTTGTTTCTAAATCACTATAAACTGGCATCAATGGAGCCATGTTTGTAATTGGTGCGGTGGTAGGTGTCGACACCAATGATGGCGTTGCTACAGCGACAGATTTAGGTGGATGTCTTGATTTGTGAAACTCTTCTAGCCAGTCACTGATTGCAGCTTTCAATGCAAGTCTTGGTTGGTATTTGGCACAAAGATTGGGTAAACCATCTTCAGAAACATCATCACATTCACTCTCCAGTTTAATGTCCGACGCCACAGGACTAAGTCGGTTTTCTAAAAATAGAAATCAAAATGGCTTCATAAGAACTAACGAAATAGATATTTAACTTAACTGATACTACATGAATCATGTGCTGCAATGTATGGGATTGAATGAATCATGTGCTGCAATGTATGGGATTGAATGTATCATGTGCTGCAATGTATGGGATTGAATGTATCATGTGCTGCAATGTATGGGATTGAATGAATCATGTGCTGCAATGTATGGGATTGAATGAATCATGTGCTGCAATGTATGGGATTGAATGAATCATGTGCTGCAATGTATGGGATTGAATGAATCATGTGCTGCAATGTATGGGATTGAATGAATCATGTGCTGCAATGTATGGGATTGAATGTATCATGTGCTGCAATGTATGGAATTGAATGAATCATGTGCTGCAATGTATGGGATTGAGTCAATGTTCAATCCAATTTAAAAGTTAAGCTATTTATTTTCAAACTGGAGCAGAGGTGTCACTTATTTTTGAATTAGCTGGGAAACCATCAAACGTAGACAGGGGTTTGGGATGGTCCTCCCCTTAATTATGATCACTCATACAAGGAAAGTAGCCAGGTGACAATGCTAACTGGTAATTTTACTGGCCCTGGCTTTTATCACCACCCCTGATGAAGGTTTTCTAAATGAAATGACTTTCTCTCGCGACATAATGCTTCAAACTAACCTGCAATAATATCTTTCTTTACACCATCTTTGTTGGATTTGGACCACTGACCAAGAGTATGCAAAGCAATGTAATTCACTTCAAACTCTGTATTAGGATTGGTCAAAACTCCACGAAGATAAGGTATGATTTCTGGTGATCTACCGTCATAGGGTCCCAAGAACACTCTTCTAGGATCATAGTCGTTGGCATGAATGTTGTCCCAAATAACAGGTGGTCTTCTCAGTACACTGCTCACTTCCTCCAGTTCCATTATACAGATTTTCTTGCTAATCACTTTGGAACCTGGAATTTGTTTTATATATTTATAAACAGCTCAACCGTCTATGCAGTATATTACAGGGTTTATTTTGGAAGATAACCAATACCCTTCAAATTGGGAATCGTTTTTGTGATGAACTATGAAATAGACGAAAGTCTAGAAATTTCACCAAAATTTTAGGAATAAAACGTAAGAATGTAGTGTTGAATTAATTAAAAAAGTGATTTCTTATACAGTGCCTTTGAGAGAAAACCTTATTTTGTCATGTTTTTGGTACTTGTGACCATCCTTCATACATATGTAATTTTTTGGCTAAATTGAACAGTTTTTTCCAGATTTATTGGGGAAAATATATACTTTTTGGTATTGGGAATAGAGCAGAATAACAGCTTAAAGGGAATAGAGCTGAATAGCGAGTAAAAAACAGCTGAAAAAACAGTATTAGTAGCTCACGGTTAACAACAAGATAACAACGTACTTAAACATTGACCAAGAACAAAAAAATAGACCAGGACTTCAAATTAGGCATTAGCTAGAACCTTGGTACCTAGCATTACAGCGAGTGTGCTTTGTGCAGGATGACAAGACTGCACTTTCACAGATCCACAACTCCCCAGATAAATTAAATTTTACTTGCAACAGAAAATTTGTAAAGAAAGGCGTACCTGTCCAGAGTATATGGATGTCGTTCAAAAGCTTAGATCCAACTGTATTTAGATATCCAGATGAAACCAGATTTGGTACAGCTCTGGATGTACAGTACTCTGAAATTGAACCATGGTACAGTATGAAAAATAAGCAAATAAACAAAAATAACTGACACAGAATTATCTTATACGTAAAAATATTCGACTTAATGCGATCAAAAGTTTTATATCAAATCACCAATAACTGTTTGCATCTTTATCTACAGTTGGTATACAGTTATTTCATGGTTATTTGGACAACAGTCAAAACTGTCAACCCGAGGTGGAGGGGATGACATATGAACTGTTGTCTGAGGCCGATAGGACGAGGGCAACACTTCAGAATGTCATCCCCGACACCAAGGCTTGCACATTGTTTAATTGCGATTAGCAGCAGTTTACATGTACTTAACCACAATTATCAAGAACGGACACATCCCATGGTGAAATAATTGTAAATTTCAGTACGCATCTGAGAAAACTATGCATACAAAATGACAAGTTCTAATTAAATGTTTCCAAGAACTCAAATTCAAGATGGATAATACATCATAGACTCACCTGTTGGACAAAAGTAGAATTCTGGCTGGCCAAGATGTTCATAAACTTCATTTGTAATTGACACCTGAGCGCAGGCAGATGACTGGAAAGCACTTTTGTCAGTAACACTCAATTCTGGGTCAATATCATCAAACAGCAGAGCAAAAGCATTGCAGCCAAATGCTGATACCTGCTCCAACTTTCTTTTCAAGCACTGGACATCCTTGGAACTTGAGAAACTGATGTCTAAGCCAGGTGAAATAGCATAGACAAATGTGACATTGTTCTCAGTTGCTGCTTCTATAAGACCAGTCAAGTTGTCTGAAAATATATTGAAATTGTCATTCAATCCATAACCAGAGATTGTCAAAATACAGCCAGCATCAAACAAGGAAATGTTTTCATTTGTATTTTCTGAACCAGACCAAATAAATATGTTAGGTGCCAAGACTTGTTAAGCAGCACCTTGCCATAGACTAAGGAAAAATATACATGTCCATAATAGATTCATACAAATGTATTCAACTGTAAAGACCCAATATAATTAGATAAATAAATGATTTTCTTTCTTTCATCACCTTCTATACAAAGATTGACTGAGTCATACATTTTCCTCAACAGCGAAGGAAAGAGACAAAAGAAACCCAAACAAAACCTAAACAGTGAACCAAATGTAATAATCTTGATTCAAGATTTATCATTGAGAAACAATACTTGATTGTAACTGATAATTTGCAATTGTCACAACGATGTTATCTGTACAGAGCGCCGCCATGTTTTTTGCTAAAGTTGGATTTTTACGCTGTCATAATGTTTTTTTTAAACTATTAAAAACTAAAAAAAATGCAATATATGGGTAGAAATAGTATATATGAACATATATAAGTATGTTTTCATACATTTATAATCATAAATCATGCATAAAAGGTATGTTTTCGTTTCGTCGCGCTTCGTGGCACTTTTTAGTGAGACCGGATAAAGACGGACATCCGACAAACTAGAAAATTACCTGCTTCCTCTACAGAGTAGAGATCCCTCCAGAAAGCTCGGTGTTTAGCATCATCTTTTGGGGCATACATGTATGTAGTCATACCCATCGAGTTCATCCTATAATCAGACAGTAAAACATTAGTTTAACAGTACTTAAAGTCAGTGATAATCAACAAAGAAATTCACAAGCCATTACTGCAGGAAAACTAGGCTACAAATAGATACAGCACAAATCTTACTAACGTCATTAAATCAGTACCAGACACAATAAAACTAGGAGAAGCAGGAAGACATACCATTGAAATAGAAGTTTTCTCTGTTCTGTTGTCCATGGTATCCCATAGAAACCTGAAAAGACAAATAACAATTTTAAACTCAAGACATTCATGTGCAAGACTGCCTACTGCACTGTCATAGGCGTTGCCCAGTTTAAGCTTCCACAACTTAACAAGGCTAGATATTGTGACAAAATGTGACCGGATGTATTTGGCAGGACAATCCACAATAAGAAATAGCCATTAATGTACATGGTTCATACAGAACGTCCTGAAATTCAAGTACTTTCCCCCCATTTTCAAAAATTTTAAAGATTTTTTTTGGTATAGAAGAAGGCATCCAGTGTATCTTTCAAGTTTATCGCTCCGAGATGACTCACTGCAGCACAGATAAAAATACACAATGTAAGAATTACTTTAATATGGCATAAAACCCGTTGCCACTGTGTTATAGTGTATAACCAGACGATCGCCTAATTGGTGGTAGGCCCAGTCGCAAATAGCTTGCATTTTTGCATCATCGTTGGTATGTTTGTTATTATTTATCCTTTTCTATCCGTCACAGAAGAATTCAAGGGCAATTTACCAAATAATGTTATTGTTTATTTCAAAATTCAAGTACTTTTCAAGGAGATTTTGGCCGTTACAAATTAAAAGTACTTTTCAAGGAGATTTTGGCCGTTACAAATTAAAAGTATTTTTCAAGGAGTAGGCTTCAAATTCAAGGACTTTTCAAGACTGTGTGAACCTTGATGTGATACTGGAATAAAGCATTATGCAGAGCCTACATGAAAGACCACAATCCTTGGCTCATTTTCATAAACTGGCATTAATTTTAGAACTTTCTCCCAACATATTGCTTAACCATCATAATAAGGTATTTATTTTACCAACAAGCCTAACAGTCATCCTGAAATATTTACGGCCACCCCAATTACAGACACTTGGCAATGTTCCAATTTGCTTCACACTCACAGGTCAAATATTTGTCATGTTATACGCAGAATTGAGCAGATCACCAACAATTTTTATGCCATTGTAGTAATCAGCAGACTGGAATTAAGACTGCTGTATGAGTTCAGGGGCCTCGCCGCTCTGCTTAGGGGAGGGTTGCAGCCCTTGGAAGGAGGGACTTCCAGCTAAATGGTTTTTCATCAGACGTTCATTTGCTCGTTGGAAAATCATAATTTTCTAGTTGAAATTTTTGACTCAATGGGGGGATTTAATGGAGAAAATGGATACTATTATGCACCAGTCAGAATAGCGGGGACTTTGACTTTCGGTACAGCAAATCCCAGGAAAAATCCCCCTCCTGCGGACACAAACTTTTGTTAAATTCCCCGACATTTTCGGCACAAAAACATAACCACCGCATTCACTCGGCACTGCGGAAGGTATAAACACGGCCCATTTCCACCCGGACCTGGAGGGCCGTGGTTACAATTGACTGGTGCATTATGACAGAGTCCTTAGAGAAAGCCGAAATTTGGTCCTTAATAACCCGAGGATCAAAGGCAACATTCAACAATAAAACACCAATATAAAATTGTTCAACAACCGAAGACATATTTCAGAATAAATCAATAATTACGTCATACTTCTGGTCGTCTAACTTTAAGGACCCCTAGTTAAAATGGCGGACATTCTTTCACATAGACTAATTAGGAGTGACCATATCTTGAAAATCTATGCTGTTGCACTACTTAGAGAAGTATTTTGTATAGTTTTTTGGGATAATCTATTACGCGCGCCTTGAAAGTTCCGTAATCATAGCCAAAAAAAATTCATCTCGATGAGTCATAAGGAAAACATTATAATTAAGGTTCATGTAAAGTGCAAAAAGACCCAATATACAGTAAAGGGAAAACATGACATATTACCATAAATACACAACATAAATAAATATAATTAACACATGCTTTACATAGTGGATAGTTGTCTATATATTCATGTAATTTATACCCAAAAACCCTATGGAGCCGTTGAAATTAGCATTTTATTCTGAAAAGTAATCCAATTTATGCCAAATTATCAATTTCATTCCAGAAGACAAACACTTATCAAACAAAGTGACACATAGTACGAGTAAAATGTATTTTGGGTACTATTACCCCTGAAATTACTAAATAAGGTCAGAGAAAGACACTGTGCACATTTGAAGTTCACATGTGAGCCTCAACCATACGCCATTTTTACTTCTTTGCAACTGTCCAAGTTTACATGATCATAACATGTAATCGGTAACACATATGATGTTTGTAAATATATTTCCCTGAACTATATCAGTTTTGAAGTATTTCGTCAATAATGACACTTACTTGAACAATGTTGATGCAATACAATCTTGATTTATGTTAGACTACTGCCGATTGAGTTTCACTTGTCCTCCATTTTGTGCTAGCTGTGTATTTATCCACAAATTCGGATTTTATAAATATCAACTTGATATGTTTTATATTCCTTATCACGTTGATTTATTTGCAATTAAAACATTATTTGATTATTTCAGATCAATTGAATTAGGATAAACGAATAAAATGAAGAATATGCTGAAGAAATATTTTCGAATTCAACTTCCGGCAAATTACAGAACTGAACAGAGAATCTCGTGAAAACAATAACAAGCCCATCACTGGTCTAATACAGCGTTTATATGGAAATGTAAGTACTCATTTATTTGTATATACATATTTTCTCAATGTCGTCATAATTTATCTTTCCGATCTTACCTGTAAAATGCGGCGATCGTCAATCATAATAGTGTTCGTGTATACCGGATGTTTTTATTTCGACCAAATGTTTATGAAAGTCACTTTATGGTGTGCGCGCAGAGACATCCTCGTGTTATAGTTTTGCGTTCGGTGTTAAATTTATCAGTGTTTATAGTTCTTTCTCTCTACATAAGTGTCAATTGAATAGTGTTTAGTATTTCCATTGAATTTATATGAATAAAAAGTTATAGTGTCATTAGTGTCATTATTGTCATTAGTGTTCGTTTATTTTGATTGTGACAACTCATCTAGTGTATTCCTTGTGGTTTTTGGATTTGCTTTTAATCATTTGTTGAACCGTTCCATGGTTTTGAAATATATTCTCATAACGTATGAGCATATGTGATTGAATTTTGGTTATATAATATAGTCATAGTGTGAGTGTTCCTTTATTTTTGTGAATTTTTATTGAGTTTTAATTATATTATTGAAATGAAAGTTCATTGGAAAGTAACCCAGCGTTTTGGAATGGCTCCTGGGAAGCATTCTAAAAAGAGAAAGACGAAGAATATGTCATTTCATGTATGTAAAAGCGTATCTAATTTGAAATTGAAAGTAAGAAAGAGCAATATGAACCGAAGGAAATCATTGAAAAGGAACTTACCTTCTTTATTACCTATAATAACGACACAGTATCGTTGCAAGAAACTGGATTCTTTGAAGCTTGTTATAAAACTGATCAGAAATATCAATGTAAATGGGTATCGACTCATAAATTTGGGATGTTTAGAAAAAAACATGAATGACATCATGAAGCATATTATTGTATGCGATGCTGCTAAAATATGTGTAACAGAAGACAGGCCTGTTGTCAGATTAGTTTCTGAGTTAAAGACACACGGTTTAGCGTCTGTGTTGTGCATTTGTTGCACAGGATGCAATACATCATTTAAATTTGAAACCAGTCCAAGGTTAGACAACATTGATTCGAAACATTCAAATTATGATATTAATGTACGAGCTGTATGGGGATCAGTGGTTACTGGTAATGGAGCTTCTCATCTCAAAGAAGTTATGGCTACTATGGATGCCCCAAGTTTATCTCAGCCTGCCTTCACCAAAATTGAGTCACAAATTGGAGCTTGGTGGGAATTTATGTCTCAAGATGAAGTTTTAGCAGCAGGTAACTATGATTATAATTATTTAATTATCTCTTACATTGTATATGTATGTCATTCATTATCTTACTCAGTCCCATTATTGTTACTGTAATTTTACTTACCAATTGAATGACATGATTCATAAGCATTACATAGAAAATGATATTGTCACAATATAAGTATAAAAAACAAGTCTCCAGTACAATTATCATGGTGTTTCTATATTGTGACTTATAAATAATATATAGTGTTCATATATTATATTATAAGTGTCACTACTAATAAAAGCCTGTAAATTTTCCTTATTTGACCCACATTGGCATATTGTAAGAGTACAATTAATTCTTACTCCTTTATGCACAGTTCAGAATCAGATAAACACAATTCATAATTTTTTTTACAGGGTTTCAAACCTTGGACAACTTTCCTTAGGTGATTGCCTTACCTATCATTAAGTGTCCGTCTGTTATAATCCATCAAATCTTTGGAAATTATTTCATATAAACAATATTGAATTTCTGCTAAGCTATGAACACGTTTATTCAATATTTTAAATTTTGGAACATATTTTAAATTATATACAAAGTACATACATGTAACATGTCATGATTACTGTGCAGTCAAATTTGTTAACTTATGTATAATAAATTACAGGAGCAGAAGAAAGAAGACTTGCTATAGAGAACAACTCCTTCCATCAGGGTGTTCCTGCCATAACAGTTATTGCTGACGGTGGTTGGAGTAAGAGGACTCATAAACACTCCTATAATGGTTTAGGAGGCGTAGCCATCATTATAGGACAGCGGACTGGCAAGATAATATTTATTGGTATAAGAAATAAATACTGCTATATATGCTCCCATGCCAAGAATTCACATCAAGAAGTTAAACCCCACCAATGTTACAAGAATTGGAATTCCAACTCACAAGCCATGGAGGCTGATATAATTCTTGAAGGGTTCAGTTTAGCTGAAAAACTTCATGGATTGCGCTATATGTGGCTAGTTGGAGATGGCGATTCCTCTGTTTATGCTAGGATTCACGAAGAGATACCAGTTTGGGGTTGTGAAGTTTCAAAATTAGAATGTTCTAACCATGTTTGTAAATGTCTTCGTTCTAATCTTGAGAAACTTGTTGAGTCCAATCCTCACTATAAAGGAAAAAATAATCTTACAAAAGCAGTCCGCATTCGTCTAGTGAGCGCTGTGAGATGTGCTATCAGGATTAGATCCAAAGATGGAAATAAGAACCAAGCCGCAACCCAACTCGATAAAGACATACGAAACTCTGTCCATCATATTTTTGGCAATCATGAAAAATGTTCTGACTTTTGCAAAGCTAATTCAACTTCAAATCTTTCAACAACTTCAACTACAGGAAATAGTGATACTTTAGAAAATGATGAACCTTCAGATTTATGTATACAAACCAATTTATTGTGGAAAGAAGGGACATCTCTAAAAGATCAGGAACTTTCTCGTTTTTCAACAACATTATCATACTGTGATTTAAAATCAGACATGTTAAACGATATTTCTGTTTTGCTAGATAGGGTTGCCAGTAAGAGCAAACGCTTAATAAACAACACAACAACCAATTTGGCAGAGTGCTGGATGCACATGCGAACAAAGTTTGATGGAGGCAAGGTGTATAACCTTTGTAATCGTGGGTCATGGCACACTCGTTGTTATGGCGGTTGTTTACGAATGAATGTTGGTGCTCAGTGGTCCCCTACTGTCTGGAAAGAAGTGACAGGCTCCTCACCAGGACATCACTTTGTCAAGTTGTATAAGGAAAGGGACACCCAATTAACATTGTCTAATATTTCTAAAGCTCAGCCTCAAGCACAAGCTAATAGGTGGAAAAGGAAAGTATCTTCAGCTCAGGAAAGTTCATCAAAGTCCGCTAAAAAGTCTTATGGCACACATGCTATACAATGTGAAGATGATGTGTCAGAATCTGTTTTATTGAACAAAATTGACCGATACATGTCAAATCATATCAATATTTCTGTTGATAGACTTGCTGCCATAACCACCATTACTGCTGACCAATCTAATTCTCAGGTTTGGCACCAAGAAAGAAAAAAAAGAATAACTGCTTCAAATTTCGGACTCATTTTAAAAAGGAAACCAAAAATACCTGTTATAAAAATTGTAGAACAACTCCTTTATAAAACTTTTAAAGGGAATGAGTACACACTGTTTGGATTACATCAGGAAAGAAACACCATTCATGAATATGTATTAAAAAAAGCAGAAGAAGGAACGAATGTTACTGTTGAAAGTTGTGGGTTGGTAATTCATCAAGAACATAAGTTTTTAGGCGGTAGTCCTGATGGATTGGTACTGATAAATAATAACAGGTCTGGATTAATTGAAATTAAAAATGTTTTGAAGAATAAAAAAATGAACTTGTTCCAAGCAGCAAAGACCAATAGAAATTTTTTCTTATTTATGGAAAATAACAAATTGAAATTAAAGACAAACCATAACTACTTCTATCAGTGTCAAGGTTTGCTGCATATTTGTGACTTACCATGGATAGACTTTGTTGTACGTACTACGGACCCTTACCAACTTCATATAGAAAGAATCTATAAGGAACACTCTATTTGGGAATCATGGCTTTTGAAACTAAGAGCATTTTATGTCAAAGTTCTAGTGCCTGAATTGGCTTGCCCAAGACATGGAAAGATTCCTGGAATACGAGAGCCTGGAGTATGGGTAGGTTAACTCAGCATGTCAAGACAAATTGTATAAATGCAATTTTGGCTAGACATTGTTGTTATCCATATTACCCATTACTGCTATAATGTGAAGTTAGTCACATTGATTCCAATTATGTGAAATAATGGGCCTATTATAGATACCAACTATTTATGTAATCAATTACTGCACAATCATTGATGTGCATATATATAGTCCATCAATTAACCAATTTAACCATGAATCGTTGCGCGAAGTTCCAGGAAATTGAACAACCACAAACAATAATAATTTCACAGTAAAAATAACGATCAGATTGACTTCCTGATCTCCTTAGTCTGTAATATGGGAATGAGATGATGTTATAATTTTGGGATATTATGTCCCAGTCAATAGATGTGTTTAATTTAAAATATATGAGCCAAACCTTGACATCATTAACTTTTATTTTACAGTTTGAAGATACAACAAAGTCATTGTGTGTTGGGAAAAAATCTGTTAGACCGTGTAAGAAGACACCAACATCTGTTAGACCGTGTAAGAAGACAACAACATCTGTTAGACCGTGTAAGAAGACAACACCATTTAGATCTAAATCACCTGTGACAGCAAGCACAAGTACTGAAACAGTATCAACAGATCGGACTACCGGAAGGTAAATATAATTTTTTACAATACAACACAATTTGATAAGCATTTTTTTAAATTTTTGATTCATCACCTTTATTATTTATCAAACTACCAGTATACTGAATATTGATACTTACAGATGTGTGCTCACTAATATTCATGTTAGATGTCAACATAAAAGAAGTCATTCTTCATTCCTTTAATTTTATTTAAAATTGAATGCATAGCAGCTTTAAGTTACAAATAATTGTATAATTTCATGTATTGGCATGGTTCATACATTATTATTATTAAAAGTTAATGATGAATATGTCAGGGGTCTATGGTATAAACTTCTGTATTGCTTGCAATTCACTCAAAGCCTTGTTAATAAAGTTGATGTTTACTTTATATGTGACAACCATTTTCAGACGAGCAGCATCTACAAAAACCAAGTTTCTTGGGAGACAAATTAAACATAGATGGAAGTTGTCCGAAGATTCTGACAACACTGAGTGGTATACTGGCTCTGTAACCTCCCTATTGTCTGGAGTTGATGGGTCTTTGAAGGCTGTTTATGAAGTGCTATACGACAACGATGATGAAGCATATGCAATTGACCATCTTGTAGAAGACTTCAAGGAAGGATCAGTTCAGTTTTTGGATTTATAGGGTAATTGGCTAAAGTTCATGTTTGAGTCATATGTAACAAATGTATATATTTATATCAAACATTATACTGCATTGGTTAATGAACATCAACATTTTAATTGGAAATCAAGTCTTCGTGTCTTAATTAAACATAATAACTGCTTGTATGGCATAATTTTGGGTTTAATAGAAAAACTTTATGTTTGAATACATTTATTTGATCACTACAGAGATGCTATCAATAATTTGCACTGTTTTGCATTGAAACAGCCTTATGCTGGTATAATTGATTCTACTGATAGAATGGTCAAGTGGTACAACTTAAAAAAGCAGTTATTGCTTTATACCATGTAAACTGTCATTATTTAATGTAATCAGTAACAAAATTACTACATTCTGTTACTGTATCAAGAATTATATCAATTTCTGATGAAATATTCGCAAAATAAGGAAAAAAATTGAAATACATTTTTTTATGGCAAAACTGGTTCACCATACTTGAAAATAGTTCCGAAATATTTTTGTCAAATTTTGACATTTTTTTATGATTTTCTTTTGCATGTTTTAGGAGTGCTGGTGCGTGTTGGGTGGAATTGTCATTTGTACTTCCTCATAGTAAGTGTAAATAACATTTTGACAGAAGAACTTCGTTAAATTCACTTGAATTAGTGTTTTTGATAATTTCCTGTTTATACTATATGTTGGTTCAAAAGCAACATTTTGGATTATTTTTGTATGACAAATCATTTATCAATATGTTCTACAAACATTTACTAGCCCAGTGATGTATATTAGGAATAGATTGTGGTTGTAAATGTTTAAATATTACTACATGAAAGAACACCCATTTGGCACTTTACATGAACCTTAATGCCAACCCGTGAAAATGTACACAATTTCTTCTATAAAATTAATTAAGCAAAATTAGATAAACACACGTGAAATTCAAAATGACAAGGGTATCAATACTGCGTACCCAAAGAAAAAACGAGATTCAGAACCGCCATTTTGAGACGTCCAACTTACCTTCTACAACTCCACACAGGAATTTTCCATTAGGTTTATTGTCCAGAATCTCATCTGATCCTGTCATCTTTGCTTTACTATCAGAACGATTACAGTGGGTATTTAATGCTCCAATTTTGTCCTCCAGCCCGTCGTATTAAGTACTAATAATGTTTATTTGAAGAACAAGTCTTCGTCCTCTCGCAAGTCTCGTTTATCGATCGCCTTCTTCCCCTAGATACTGAATGTTGATTGGTTAATTTGCAAACGTCGATTCGGATGTTTTCGGATTTTATCGCCAGCTTTAGGAAAAACACTGGAACGAACCGATTGTCAAGGATGTCTGCTTTAAACTGGATTAAACCGGTTGAGAAAACATTGCAGGGGATAGTAAACAAAAGTGTTACAGGATAGTCATTAACTGACTCATTGTACACGGTGAACGAACAGCTCATGACTAACTATATAATCTAGACTCTACAGGGAAAATTGTCGCATGGATTTTAACTATTGTTGCAAATGCTCGACTCCAATGACTACGCAGCCGCCCAATTCACAAAGAAGTTTAAGATTTCTGAAAAGGCAAATCACCGCATAGTAGATTTGACAACTTAACTCCTCACACCGCTTATCTCCCATATATAAAGTGGTACTCAGTAAAGGTAGACCACTGCGAAGAAGATTGAACAAACTCCGGATACACCTTGAAAATTGATAAACAGTCGTTTACTCTGGTAAATCAATTTTGTCATCTAGCCACCTCCATGCGTTAGCCATATTTTTGAAGTATAACTCGTACAATGTCTAAAAAGCAAAAGATAGACCTACAGTTATTTCCGAAATGCAGAAAATAGATAAAATTAAATTTACAATTGAAAATCATTGTGATGTCAGAGGTATCAGGTTATTTCGACCCCTATACACTAGTTAAGTCGTTAGTAGACACTTCGACCCCTGATCATTTAGACTCCAGATTTCAAGACACTTTGACCCGAACTTTTTGGACATTTCGACCCTACTTGATAACAACAGGGACTATATATGTTTATATACTATAGATCTACTAGTACTATACGTTTATTGGTACAATCTGCACATACGAGTGCCTTTGACCATTTACAAAATAAACAAATATGAGATGGCCAAGATAATAAATATACATGTTACAATATCAAACATGTAATATAAGAAAACACAGAACAGAACAAAAATATTTGTGTGTATAGGATTAAATATTTTAAATATATAAGCAGCAATATTAGTGGCTTAAATTTACACAAAAGTAAATATGTATAACTAGAGCTATATATGAACATATGTTATAGAACTTTACATAATGTGTTCCAGTAACAGTTAAGACATTATGTAAATGAAAATATTTATGGAAGCTGACATTGTATGTAAATAGGAATTATTTTGTGAAATGTATGTTAAAATACATATAAATTATTTTATTTTAATAAATATGCAGTAGGCAGATAACTCAGCGGACGATAGCAGTAGGCAGATATACGTATACAAGAAAACGGTGACATCCAAAGAACAATTATACGTATATAGAGATCATGGGAAATGCACTTTTCCGTCAACGTTCAGTTGAATATCTACGAAAAGGAACTGTTCTAAACTGAATAAATTCACATACTTTATTTTGTCATCCTGTCTGTAGGTCGGTCGATTGGTTTTTCTATCCAATCTACAGCATTATGTAGTTTGTGTGGCTAACTCCTTCTTCAGTTTTCAAGGGATTGCAATGCAATTTGATAATACAAGTACCATGATACTTGATTTGTAGATGTGGAAGACATAAATTTGCAGTGCATCCATCAAATAGTTTAAGAATTCTGTCCCCTTCAGTTTGAACTGAAGTCTCCTTTTAGAACACATGTACTTACTTTACAGTTTATGTTGCAAAATACGCTATTTTTCAATGGATTGCATTGAAACATGGCATATAATCAACCTTAAGGTTCGGTTTACTTCTTCTCCATCTGACTGTCTATACCAATTCTTTGTATACAATATTGTGTGTTTAACACCTATATTATTTAATATACTGACATAATAAAGTATTCTTGAAAGACTAAGATAGATAAATCTATGTCAAAGGGACGTCTGTGATCTGCAGTGAGCCCCTTGCTATCAGCACTTTCAATGCTTTGATTGTTTATACCATACACATAGAACAACATTACGTCATAATCGGCGTCTAAACATAATCTTTTTTTATTAAAAGTTCATAAAACACAAACAATACAACTACAATATCGTAAACCATACTTTTAAGATTTTCCTGCATTTCATTTGTTACAACTTCGACGTATGAATCGGGACAACTCGACCCCTGAACAATTCGACCCCGCTATTTAACCAAGTCGACTCCACCCCTGAATAGCTCGAGCCCTATTTCCCGATTATTCGGCAAGTCAATTCGACCCCTCAGATGCTATGAAAATATTTGAATTATTGTATGTATATTATGAAATTTTAGTAACAAATCATGACTTATAAACGCCGAATATGACAAAGTGTTTTAATATAAATTCGAAATAAAAGTATATATAAACTGTATAGGCGTTAGTTTTGGTGTATTCTTATGGCATTTTGATGTTTTACATGTATGTATTAAATTATTGATTTAAAATAATAACTTTACAACTTTACTTTTAAATTAAATTAAATACTTTTAAAAATACATTGATAAACTCTTTGAATCTACCATTTCCTTTGTATTGCAGGTGTTATAATCTCATTATTTCATCTAACTTGTACGGCATGCATAAACATATAAGTAATGAGAAAGTTTGCTTCGAACACATGAATTATCAATTAAATGGCCCACTTAAAGAAATTCATTGTTCTGTAAAATATTTGGCCTATTATGACGTGTTAAAACTTTTACACACACTTATAAAAGAAGAAATTAACAACTCCAAGGAAGAACAATGAATAAATGAATTACATGTGTTACATTTATCCATTACATTACTTTTTGTAACAATTAACAACTGTTTTTTCAGTTTTATATGCATATATGTAATTATTTATTACACACTATCGTATAACGTTAATATCTTAACGTATCATGTGATATGTTGATGTTTTATTGTAATGTCTAGTCTCCTATAACGCTTATTAAGAGTGGCTATATGCTTATAGTTGGTTCTGTTTTATGTTATTGTAAAATGTATGAACATGTATATAGATGAGACGAAAATAAAGATTAAAATATAAAATATTTATCCATTAAAACATTGCTACACAATATAATTCAATAATTTATTATTGTTAGAGGATCGGGTGTAAAAGATGATTGACTCAAAATAAATTATAGTCGAGTTGACTTAGGGGTCGAATTGACAAGGGTCGAGTTGACTTAGGGGTCGAATTGGTATGGGGTCGATTTTTCAGGGGTCGAGTTGTCCCGCAGCCTGGATAACAATCATGATAGGTCATAATAGTAATAGAAAAAGAGGGGTCGAGTTGACTTGCCGAAAAATCGGAAATAGGGATCGAGTTGGTTAGGGGTCGAGTTGGGGTCAAGTTGGTTAGAGGTCGAGTTGTCCCGATACCTTTACTGGTTTATGTTTAATAACTTAAAAACTTAGAATAAAACACCCCCGTTTTGTAAGGCTTGAGAAAAACCAAAAAATGACCAAAAACTTACGCCCCCAAGTCCAAATCATGGATCCGCCCCTGCTTAGTGCCAACATATATGTCCGTGGTTCCAATATATGTTGGATATAAGCGCCGTGACTGAGGAGTTTGTCCAATCTGCTACGCAGTAAACTGCCTTTATTGAGAACTACTATTTATGGGAGATAAGCGGTGTGAGGAGTTTGTCCAATCTTCTACGCAGTGGGCTACCTTTACTGAGTACCACTATATATGGGAGATAAGCGATGTGAAGAGTTTGTCCAATCTTCTACGCAGTGGTCTACCTTTACTGAGTACAACTATATCTGGGACATAAGCGATGTGAGGAGTTTGTCCAGTCTTCTTGGCAGTGGTCTCCCTTTACTGAGTACCACTATTAATGGAAGATGAGCGAAGTCGGGAGTTTGTCCAATCTTCTACGCAGTGGTCTAACTTTACTGAGTACCACTATATCTGGGACATAAGCGATGTGAGGAGTTTGGCCAATCTTCTACGCAGTGGTCTCCCTTTACTGAGTACCACTATATATGGGAGATAAGCGGTGTGAGGAGTTTGTCCAATCTTCTACGCAGTGGTCTCCCTTTACTGAGTACCACTATATATGGGAGATAAGCGATGTGAGGATTTTGTCCAATCTTCTACGCAGTGGTCTACCTTTACTGAGTACCACTGTATATGGGAGATAAGCGGTGTGAGGAGTTTGTCCAATCTTCTACGCAGTGGTCTACCTTTACTGAGTACCACTATATATGGGAGATAAGCGGTGTGAGGAGATTGTTATATCATCTACGCAGTGGCATACCTAACTAACCGACCGACTTCATATTGAATTATGGAAGGAAAGTAAATCTGCTAAAGGTATAGTTTCGTGTAAGAAAGTCTTACTTACTGTCCATTAATAGAAGTATTACAAGGCTAAAATATGTCAATTTTAGTGTTAAATTGTTTTCATGATTTATATCAATTCCCCAGATGTTGAAAGTTATTTTGTTTCTATAATTTATAACCCTTGTTTGTGTAATTTGGATTCTTATAGCAACGTTGGCATTACCATGACATATTATAAACCTTCTGTGTGTACCCGTAAGCGTTTAAGCTGTAAACCGATGACAGATTGTTAAATGATAATTTTTATCTGTATCAGTATACATGTATTTAAATCGACAGCTTTATTATCTATTCGATAGACAAATACGCGTCCATGGTTTCGGCGAAACATTTAAAAAAACTCCTGCGGGGAGTCATTCCCTAAAGTTATAATTAAATATTGAAATCCGCAATTGTTTTGAACACGCCCATTATTCCTTTATTTTGGAAAAAACATTTCATTTGTTAATTAAAATCACGTGATTACCGCGTGACAGCACCCCCTTTCGCGGTTAATTTCTTAAGACATTGCATGAAAGAAAGAACATTAAAATGAGTTGTTATGAGATACTTTTAGGAAATTGTCTAAGTTACATTTGTCTTTGTGACTGTTTTACTATGTGTTTTCTTCGTGATTTAAACTTGAAGACTTTGTGTATTTGAAACTTAACTTAGTGATTATTACTGAATATACTTTTCTGTGAACATTATTATTACATTGCAAACATTGTGTCACATTTTTAAATTTGATTATCAAACGGAACTGTGCTATCGTCGTTATATCTTGTCATCATCACATGTCTGGGTATGGGTCACCGTTGCCTCCACTACATTACGTGCGGGGACCGAAACGGACCACGTATCAGATTATGTTATGTGTACCATAATCATAGATCTATGCTATGGTGGCATATTTCTGCCACCAGTTAACTACTTAATTAACTAGAAAATTATGTGGTTACCACGTGAAAGAAACTAGATAACTACTGAATTAACTAGAACATTATGTAATTGACTAGATGAGTATCGTGATAATTTTCATACCAGATAAATATCTTAACATGAAAGATTGTCTGATAGTGCCCACAACTGCCATTAACCCTCGTAATTGTTATTTCTCGTTTAGTCACGTGTCGTCCTTTTTGTCATGTGTTGTTTGGTTTCAATGTCTCTATCATGTCGGTATTGTTTTCTGTTCCCTCCCTTTATGTGCACCATTTAGTGCTCGCCCTGTGTGTCCCTCCCTTTATGTGCACCACTGTCCGTTTGTTTTAGTGCACGCTCTGTGTGTCCCTCCCTTTATGTATACCACTGCACGTTTGCTTTAGTGCTCGCCCTGTGTGTCCCTCCCTTTATGTATACCACTGCCCGTTTGTTTTAGTGCTCGCCTTGTGTGTCCCTCCCTTTATGTATACCACTGCCCGTTAGTTTTAGTGCTCGCCCTGTGTGTTCCGCTCTTTATATGCAGCACTGTCCGTTTGTTTTGTGGCTCGCCCCGTGTGTTCCTCCCTTTGCCGAGATCTGTCTAAGGGAGTACTGGTTCTTGAATGTGAACTCTCCTGTTGTTTCTATTTTTCTCTTTTTTTTACATATCGTCTCTCATTCAACAGAACACATGCATTTTGATTGTTAAACATTACGCCCATACTATCACTGCTAAGCAAGAGGAACAGTGTCTTTATATAACCAATATGCATGCATACTTTAAAGAAAATAAAAAATACCTGAGCCGATAGTGATAAAATAAATTTATTACAAATGTACATCTGCCATGCGTGAAAATATAGATCAAGGATTTCCCTGACGCAGAAAACTTGAGTCCCTTACTCCCTTTTCTTACTAGGGACATATTTCACTTACTTTGCACCCCTGGGACCCTTAAAATAAAGTTTTGTCAAGTATAACCTGCATATCTTGGACCCTACACATTTACTAAGGAGCCACAATTTGTCAAACACGAGGGTCCATGGATGAAAATTCCTAGGGAAAACCCTGATAGATTAAGAAAACTTAACACAAATAGATTGTCAGCTTCGTCCTTGTTGATAGTTATTTAAGTGAAAATTCAGAAATGATGTAACAGCTACTAGCGTAAATGGAAGAAATTAATTTTCAATCGAGAAGTGCCTCTTTAACTCGGTTCCAGAATATATCCTGTCGTTCAGGATTTGTGTCAAGTTCAAGGTATGTACTCCGTCGTATCGTGTCCATGATTTCTAACGACATGCTTTCATCGGGCACTTGTTCCTTCATTAGTACACAAATTACATTTCTACCACTTTTTATGGCTTCCATACGAGCCATATTCATCTCAAATAAACACCACTCGCTGTGTAAGAATTCATTACTCATAACAATCAGTGTTTTCCTCGAAGTTGTAATGGCTCCCATGATGTTATCGTTCACAAAATTTCCAGCCAGAAAATCTCTATCATGTACCAATAGTCTTAAATTTCTTTCCTTTTCTAACTGTGGCACGATCACGTCTTTCACCCACTTCCCGTTTTCTCGCGAATATGAAATGAAAGCATCGAAACTGAATGCAGCATTTTCATCGTTTCTGTCAATCAAAGGTACCTTTCCATTCATTCGAAGTTTCGCAGAATAATAGAAGTACCGAACATCCCACCTGTATCGATAACAAATCGCAAGTAAGCATATTATCAAAAACAACACAACTGTCAATGACGTAATCAAAATGAGAGTAGAATAGTCAGCGCAGTCTTTCTGTAGTCTGTCGAACAGATCTGAATTTGCCGACATATTAATCTGCTTAGAATTCTCATACGTACACATGTATCCATAGTAACCTAGGAAATGAACATTTGTTTCGTAGAACCATTTTATAAAGTCTGTGTCGTTGCATGTACAAGACAGTCTGTTATTAGAGATATCAACATACACGGTATAGTTATTCGAATTTTCTGTTAATCTGTTCATAACGTTTGATTCTAATTTCTTGAGAAGGTTTTCATGTACATTAAGATATTGTAGCTGACTTGCGTGGCTTAAATCTACTTCGAATTCTGTTAAAAAGTTGTACGACAAATCTAGACCACGTAAAGACTGCAATGATCGAAAAATCTTTGGTGGCAAGTACCGAAGTTTCATGTCAGATAATAACAAATCGGTAAGATTCCGAAGTCCTTTAAAGATACGTCCATCCGTGTCATTACTAAGATACCGGTCGATAAAGTTGCGAGTTAAGTTTAATAGTAGCAAACTATTAAGATTATCGAACACATCAGGTGAAATGTTGTCACACGAGTTCCAGGCCAGGTTCAGATTCAGCAAGCCTGATAAACCTTCTATAGGGCCCTGCCATTTCCAGAACAAGTTCCTTTCCAGATTTATTCGGATTATGTTATTTGGTTCACATACACATATATCCTTCAGTTCGCTCCTTATTCTGAGACCGCTCATGTCCAGATCGTTCAACGTTTCAGGCAGAAGAATTACATTTGTGTACCGCGATATATCGGAATGACAATTAGTGCAGCTGGAATCTGAGTATTCGAGTCTTGATGAACTCATTTTGTGTTCAACATTTTCAGAATCTTTCAATAATCCGGAGCGTTTTCTCTTCAGTGTTTTTAAGAAATCTTTTGTTTCAGAGTTGGATATATCTATTATGTTAATATTTGTGTCTTGGTCAGCCATAGTTAGATACTTTAGGTTCTTAAATACATGTTTTTGAAATATTTTATGTACATATTCCGCAGGTAGAAGCATGTTATTATTAAGAGACAATTGAGTGATGTTTTGTGGAATGTAATCCACTGCATCGTTTTCCATGAAAGCTAGACGATTGAAATCCAGACGTAGACTCCCTATGGACATAGTTTTCATATTTCTCATATTGTTAACAGTGAGCCTAGTGCAATGTCCCATAGGTTTGTGAATATTATTCAAATTCAGCAGACGGAGTTGTTGCGATTTCAAACCTGACGTTATGTTAAACAAACTTTTAAATTCCAGTTCTGTATTGAATGACAAATCAAGATTCCTTAATTGTTTTAGTTCCGAAAAGCTGTTTTCTTCAACCATTGCTAGACTGCAGTTAGATATATCCAATGTTGTTATGAATTTTAGTTGATTAAACATACCTGGCGATGCATTTGTCAGATTGCATCGTCCATATTTACTTGACAACACTAAACTTTCAAGAGAAGTCATCTTGGCGAAAGCCGTGCTGTTATAATCATTGTCTATTCCATCAATAAGTAATTGTTTCAGCATGGGCAAAGTAGCCAGTGCCTTCACTGGGTATAATAGTTTTTCATCAGCAGATATATTGGATAGGTTCTGATGCAGATTCAATCTTGTTAAGTTGGTCAGTGGTTCGAAAATTCCTACCGGAAAAGAAGCGTTTGTAAAACGAATTTTGTTGTCGCTCAATTCTAGAGTATGCAAGCTCTTTAGGCCTTCAAATATTCCATCGGATAATGTCGATATGTTGTTATTTGAAAGGTCTAGATATAAAAGAATTGACAATTTGTTGAATATTCTTGGTTCAATGGTTTCAATAGAGTTTCTATTTAGCGTAAGTACAGTAGTGTTGGATGGTATATACGATGGAACAGTTTTCAATCCAGCATTTGTACAATCGACCATAAGCTTGTAAGTTCCATTCGTATATCGAGAATCATCACGACATATACAAGCTGGAAGCCAAGAACATCTAATTGATTCTCTTGTTGGTCCAATATCGTCGGTAACATACTGCGCATGTCGTGAGGCTTCGTGCTCACGAAGCCATTGTTGACGGTTGTCCTCATGAAGCTCGAGGTCATGAAGATCTTGTATCACATTCAATGCAACACTTGACATAAAAACAAATGTGACAAAAGTACGACCTATCCAATCCATTATTTTCAGCTGAGGCAATGATCTGAAATAGATTAAGCCAACGTGAATGATACATACAAACAAAGGCATACACACACCAAGTCTGTTTAGGTATACGTTCCATTTCATGCTTTTAATTGGATTAAGGCGGGAAAATGGTGAATTATTATTCGATAAACTGCGTTTGTTTCCCAAGGAAATCCCCGTGGAGTGCCCTAAATGCAATCTTCCTTTGTCTACATCTCCAGTAAACCAGAAATTATCGCCCTTTTCTCTTCAGTATTTTGACGTCTGCTTTATTTGTCAAAGTTGCAATGGTTATGGCGACTATGGAATTTGAGAAAATATTCAATGATCTTAACAAGTACGATGATTTTGTACTAGAGAGGTAATCCCTGAATGAACACAATTAATTATAATTTAAATGTCACACCTTGTTATCTATAGTTATTTGCTGTTGTGGTAAACTTACAATCGCAACATCTCGGCAATGTCCGTAACAGTTCGGAAAGAAAAAATAGCCGAGGTGATCCCATTATAGTTCAGAAGAGAAGACAGGAGAGTAACGAAAGGCGGATGTAAAATAGACAAAAAAGAGATAACGGCGTGTGATGTTTGGGCATGGTTGTTATAAAACTGCTCAATGTATCTTAGATAATTAATTGATATCCCCAACCGAATAAGGCAAATTACAGGAAATACAAATCAATACCAAATAATGTGAAAGCCGTATAAATTTGAGGACACGGCTACCGCATTTAATTTGTTTGACACGTATGTGTTTGCTACACATATTTGATGAAAAGGTTTATGACAGTCGTCAGTCGTAAAACTCGTTTGGGTGCTCGAGAATTTAGGTATATTTAAATAGACAGATACAGTATATTGTTATTGTACTAAATTTTAATTTTAAACATTGTTGTATTCGAATAGAGTGTAACTCTTACTGTGTAATTTCAATTTTTCATATATCATATTATAATGTTCGAAAAAAGGATGTTTTCTTAAAAATAATTTAAATCATTGATATTTCTTTTATGAATTATGTTCATTACTTAGCAGAATTATAACACTATCCGAACTAGTACTAACGTCAGAATATAGGTCTAGTCATGGTTAAAATATACACGACAAAATACGAAACACGTAACGAATGCCATGTTAGCAAAATAACCGAATATTTCTAATTGGTCATCCCTCATTTCTACATTTTATAATTTTGACAGATTTTTCCCTAGGATTTTTCAGCTAGGAGTCCTTTGACCCTTGTGTTTGGCAAATTGGTGGTCCTTAGTAAATGTGTAGGGTCCCAGATATGCAGTTTAAACTTGACAAAAATTTAATATATGGATCCCAGGGATTCACAGTATGTTGAAAATGGGAGTCCCAAGAAGGTAAGGGAGTCGGGGACTTAATATTTCTGTGTCAGGGAAATCCATGATCCCTCTGCAGGGATAACAAATAATGTGACCAACACTTACTAGATTGTTTTGGTAAAAAACATCTATATAACTCTTTATAAAATCATTATGGCTGTAAAGGGCTTAAACTCTCCTAAACTCGAGTACACATTCATTTGGCATTTGATATGCATCATTCCCATACCCATTATTATATTCAAAGTTCAATGAAATCTGACTAACCAGTACAAAGATGTGGTTCCAGACAGATATTTTCCATATATTACATCATACATTACTGGTTGGAAACAGCATTTGCATCATTCCCAAACCCATCTATATATTCATAGAAAGTGTCAATAAAATCCGTCCAACCAGTACCAAGATATGACTCTGGACAGGATTTTCCCCATAGAAATTGGCTAATTGAAATTACTCAAGGGCGAGGTCATTACAAGCGTATGGTCATACCCCACTCAGTGAAATCCACAAGTATCCTACCAGGTTCAGAACTAAGACCGATGTCATCACTGATGGGACAAGTTATTTAATGTTAGAATATAAACGGTTTGCAATTCCTAAAGTCAAAGGTTTTGGAAAGAAATCTTTTGCTTTCAATGGTTGTTATATTTGGAACAGTCTGCTTCAAGATGATAGGAATGCCAAACGTATTTTTCTTTGAATGCAAGGTTAAAAATACCCTTTAAACTCGTTTTAAATAATTTATGTTTTAATAATTTTCAAAATTTTATAACTTGGTAACTTTAGTTACTTAATACATTGTTATCTTTATTTGTTTAGTTTTTTCATTCATTATTCCTGTCAAGGATAACCGATTGTTTAATTGTTTTATCTATTTGTTTATTTTATTTATTTCAATGTCTTTCTTTTATAAACTTACTGCGATAATTTAATAGTATGCTTAAAATTCTTCCTATGTCACACACTACTATATATTCAGGAACACAAATGGATAATAAGAGATTTTACTTAAACTTTTATCCTTAACATATAATGTTGATTGATATGGCTTTATTGGTTCATACATATTGTTTTTACTAAAGTATGTTTTAATTTTATATTGCGATGTAAATTGTACATTTTATATTGAAATAAATCTATTATTGTTTTTTAAAACAGAGAGAATACGTAACTACGGGGAACGCCACATACACAAGACAATACCTCCCCACGCAGACCTCAGGAAAAACAACAATCCACAAAACATAACGCACCTAAGGAAGTCAAACTGTACACATATTAAGGAACAGAGGCACAAGGAACGGCCCAACAGACCATAAGGAATAATTAAGAGAATCAAAGTGGACAGTAAAAGGAGGGGGAGGGGGGAATTAATGGATGGAAAAGCTCACAGGACAATTCAAGACAACTGGCCACAATAGGCCACAATTGGGCAGGAAACACTCTGAACACTGTATAAAGTGACAGAATTGCATAGGGGAAAGGGAGACATAAAACATTCATAACACAAACAGAAACAATAACCAAATAGCGAATTACAGCCTTGGAACTGTCAGTAAAACATAATGTGACAATGAGGTTGACCTGCTTTAACAGAAATCAGATAAATTCAATGCATTTTATATGTTATCTCAAAAGCTATTCCAATCAAATTGATTTATCAGATACTAGATGATCCTTTAATAGTTTATGTTTACTTATTCATTGTGCAAACGACCTGAACACGTGACACAATAGACAGTTATGAAGCGACACAATGGATTTGTAAATTGCAGGTCTAATTTACAAATGTGTTTGCTTAATGTGTTTGTTAAAACAATGTAATGCATATACTGTAACAGAATATTTTAGCCATATAAAAAATTGGATGTCTGCCTCGTTGTATTACATTACTTTTATTAGTTTCTATTCCACCTGTAATATCAAATTAAGAAGTTATTTGTTGAATAAAAGTATTATTATTTGAGCTCCATTGCCAAGGAAGCGGTAAATGTAAAACATATTTAAGGTATATTGAACTGAACCAAAGTTGCAAAAAGTTCTAACCTGGTCAAATCTGATAAATTCGAGAAAATCCAATACATAGTTTCCATAACTACATGATTTACCTTCCTTGTTCTGAATTGTCGGCCATTTTGATAGGCCAATTTCCTTAAAGTTTATGGAGAAAAATGTAGACGATGATAAACTAATCCGATATATAAACAATACCTTATTCATTATGCTCATATGGGCATTTGGCTTTTGAGTAAGTTGAAGAAAAGGTGGTTGTCAATTATCTAGGTATTTTCTCAAATATCACACATTTGGAAATTACTCCTGTAAGGGCTTATCCGTTTTCCCTACCAAGATGGCCGACAGTTAAGAACAATGGAGGTAAATATTGTAGGCGTGGTAACTATGTATACTCTCCTTTTAGTCATTTCATAACTCCGTCCGATTGAGCGTCGGATTGTCATCCAGAAAGTCCTGGTACAATATCTGGTAGGAGCAGGTACATGTATTTTTTCATGACATTTGTCCTCCAACTCTGGTTCACATGGAGAAGTTGTCAAATGCTTGCGGAAGAGCAAGTTAGTACTTATAGATAATTAAACTGATTAGGTCAACTGACCACGATATATAACTGCAAACTATGTTGACAAATGGCGTTAAACCCACAAAAACAATATATAAATACACCAATGTCGTTTTAGACCAGTCTGAGGTATATTGGTATATAAGTAAACCCCAACAAGAGGCCAGAGGGACTGCATCGGTCACCTGTGTCTGTAAAATTCATTTGAAATTGTATGAAACATGTATCATGCCTTATGGAAGGAGAAGGGTGCAAAGCTATCAAACGCTTGGAGCTGGACCGGTGATTTCCATATGTACGATACATAAATAACACAGTATAATTATGTTTGACAATTAGGGGTTAATCTGGATACTTTTTATAGGCTAGGAGTATTAACCGTGTATTCCTATACATCGGGATACCCTTCGGTTTCAATTGACTGAAATGCAATAAAATCACTGATCCATAAAGCGAACTGTAACATGCATAAAATCTGTGTGATATAGAAATGAACTTTTATTAATTTTTGGAGTGAAATTTATAATAACAATAACATCAGTGACCTAGAGATCGAACAGTATTGCACATAAGTTAACACATTGATTTAACTATTCTATTAATACACGGCGTTTATAGCGGAGTCACTTCAGGTTTTCATTATTTATTTAATCTTAACGAATGTAATTGTTGTTACCCTCTGTTCACTTTTGCCCATTTTTATCAAAATATATTTGTTTTAAACAACATAGGAAGAACATGAACATTTTACCTTTTAAAGTCCAAGTCTGAGTTTCACACTGTTTATGAGTAAGACACCTTATAAGGTCATAAATATCAAAAGCGGACAGTAACACGAATTATGATACGAAAACTCACTGATAACGTCTAATGTGTTTTTCCCCGTACAAATCCGTGAAATAACCTTTACTGACAGTGAAAATATCGTAAATCCATGATGTTTGTTTAAGTGTTTATTCAAGTGGTTACCTCCCCTAAATGTTACGATGACATGCACGGCACGTACAACATGATTGTGTATTTTTTTTAAATGTCTGACGTCGGATTTGAAAACAGTGAACATAGCGTTTAAATCATTGATAAGAGTCAAGGACAAAGATTAACGTTGATTTATATTCCGATTATTGATCAATTGTACGCCATGATATTCACTGGCGTTCAAGAAAACGTTTATATACATCATGATTTAACAAAAACAATGTATAATCTTTCGTAGATCTTTTCAAAAAGTCATCAAATCGCTTTTTCCTGTTATGTACACATTTTATCCACTTTTTATACACGTTTTCTAAACTTTTTACACACTTTTTTAAACTAATTTCGATTTCTGTATCTGATTCTCGATCACAATTCTTTAAAACCCGCTGTTCACTGAGTTATAGGGAATACCCGGTATAAACCATGTTTACTAAACAATCAATTCGTATGTCGCTCACCTGGGTACTAGTAATACTCAATTTGGCGATATAGGACCTTAAGGGTACTCTTATCAGTATTACTAGTACCAAGATGAGCGACATATGACCGTCATGTTACTCTTATCAGTATAACTAGTACCAAGATGAGCGATATAGGACCGTCATGTTACTCTTATCAGTATTACTATAACCAAGGTGAGTTATATAGGACCGTCATGTTACTCTTATCAGTATTACTAGTACCCAGGTGAGCGATATAGGACCGTCATGTTACTCTTATCAGTATTACTAGTACCAAGGTGAGCCACATATGACCGTCAGGTTACTCTTATCAGTATTACTAGTACCCAGGTGAGCGACATATGACCGTCACGTTACTCTTATCAGTATTACTAGTACCAAGGTGAGCGACATAGGACCGTCACGTTACTCTTATCAGTATTACTAGTAGCAAGGTGAGCGACATAGGACCGTCAGGTTATTCTTATCCGTATTACTAGTACCAAGGTGAGCGACGTAGGACCGTCATGATACTCTTATCAGTATAACTAGTACCCAGGTGAGCGATGAAGGACCGTCATGTTACTCTTATCAGTATTACTAGTACCCAGGTGAGCGACATAGGACCGTCATGTTACTCTTATCAGTATTACTAGTACCAAGGTGAGCGACATAGGAACGTCATGTTACTCTTATCAGTATTACTAGTATCAAGGTGAGCGACATAGGACCGTCATGTTACTCTTATCTGTATTTCTAGTACCAAGTTGAGCGACATAGGACCGTCATGTTACTCTTGTCAGTATTACTAGTACCAAGGTGAGCGACATAGGACCGTCATGTTACTCTTATCAGTATTACTAGTACCCAGGGGAGCGACATACGACCGTCATGTTACTCTTATCAGTATTACTAGTACCAAGGTGAGCGACATATGACCGTCATGTTACACTTATAGTATTACTAGTACCAAGGTGAGCGACATAGGACCGTCAGGTTACTCTTATCAGTATTACTAGTACCAAGGTGAGCGACATAGGACCGTCATGTTACTCTTAGAGTATTACTAGTACCAAAGGTGAGCGACATAGGACCGTCAGGTTACTCTTATCAGTATTACTAGTACCCAGGTGAGCGATAAAGGACCGTCATGTTACTCTTATAGTATTACTAGTACCAAGGTGAGCGACATATGACCGTCATGTTACTCTTATAGTATTACTAGTACCCAGGTGAGCGACATAGGACCGTCATGTTACTCTTATCAGTATTACTAGTACCAAGGTGAGCGATAAAGGACCGTCATGTTACTCTTATCAGTATTACTAGTACCCAGGTGAGCGACATAGGACCGTCATGTTACTCTTATCAGTATTACTATTACCAAGGTGAGTTATATAGGACCGTCATGTTACTCTTATCAGTATTACTAGTACCCAGGTGAGCGATATAGGACCGTCATGTTACTCTTATCAGTATTACTAGTACCAAGGTGAGCCACATATGACCGTCAGGTTACTCTTATCAGTATTACTAGTACCCAGGTGAGCGACATATGACCGTCACGTTACTCTTATCAGTATTACTAGTACCAAGGTGAGCGACATATGACCGTCAGGTTACTCTTATCAGTATTACTAGTATCAAGGTGAGTTATATAGGACCGTCATGTTACTCTTACCAGTATTACTAGTACACAGGTGAGTTTTATAGGACCGTCATGTTACTCTTATCAGTATTACTAGTACCCAGGTGAGTTATATAGGACCGTCAGGTTACTCTTATCAGTATTACTAGTACCCAGGTGAGTTATATAGGACCGTCCGGTTACTCTTATCAGTATTACTAGTACCCAGGTGAGTTATATAGGACCGTCAGGTTACTCTTATCAGTATTACTAGTATCAAGGTGAGCGACATAGGACCGTCAGATTACTCTTATAGTATTACTAGTATCCAGTTGAGTGATATAGGACCGTCAGGTTACTCTTTTCAGTATTACTAGTACCAAGGTGAGTGATATAGGCCCGTCATGTTACTCTTATCAGTATTACTAGTATCAAGGTGAGCGATATATGACCGTCAGGTTACTCTTATCAGTATTACTAGTACCCAGGTGAGCGATATAGGACCGTCAGGTTACTCTTATCAGTATTACTAGTACCAAGGTTAGCGACATAGGACCGTCATGTTACTCTTATCAGTATTACGAGTACCCAGGTGAGTTATATAGGACCGTCAGGTTACTCTTATCAGTAGTAGACATGTGAAACCCGAGATCGGATGTGATGGTGGACACCGGAGTACAGTTAAAGTGTGGGGGTCATCTCACCATTATGAAATTGTATTGTTGAAAGGACAAGCATAACGCTGTTTGTTGCTCGTATTTATTCAGTACTTCGACACTCAATCTGAATTAGAACTGTTGACCCAAATATCTCTAAGAAATTTGGGTATCTTTTTTACGAAGAAATTTATTATAGAGCTCGTGGTTCTCTCTGGATTATTCGGCATGTGGTCGCCTGGGTGGCGGAGCTACAGCCTCATTTTCCGTGGATTCTGAAAGTTAAGGGAGCGCTGCCAGTGCTTCGGCTCGCATGTTTATGTGTTGCGATCCAGCCTCGGTGCAGGACCAGGGACAGACTCGTTGTTTTGGGGAGCTTGAAAAACAGGCTGTTCAACAAACCTCCTTTCATGTACACGGACTTACCAAACAAGTTGTCTGAAACAACGTTTTAGTTCAGAAATAGTAAAAGTGGTGAAGTTGTTAAGTGAATAGACTTGGCCACATGTTAGAATAGGTAACTATTTAAACTTTTAAACATTTATAAATAGTACTTTTCACCTTGCAAGCTATATTTGCCAACGTGGAGATAACGCGTGTAACAAAATTTTACTTACCTCGATTATTTTCCATTGTACATCACTTATGGCGTGTATGTCTTTACAAGGCTAGACGTGTTTGTGATTACAACTTATACTTCGTGCACGGGAATCGCGATCGCTAGGTACACTCAATGGGTCCGTTTTATCAATGTTCGTACGAACAAGCGTTCGTAAGATACGAAATGTTCGTAAGAATTGTCTTACGAAAATACTTACGACCGTTTTATCAACGCGGTCGTAAGTATGACAGTGATCTTACGAATAAGAATGTTCGGGCGCACAGTAAATCAGTACACGCTCTTCACGGGGAGGTCAAAAGAGACGTATCTCGCGGGTGTCAGGACACTACGGACCACGAGCATTACGGACCAAACACTTCGGACCCTATTTAGGGACATAACGGGGCAAGTATGTTTTAAAATAAGATCTTCAATAATGTTTACCTTCAATGAATGCAGAAACAGATTCTTATATAATCATTATTCGTGACTTTATGGTAAATTCGAGGTTTGATCGAAACATTTATTCGAATATCAATCAACATTTAACACAGCATGTCGCACTGGGAAACTTCTGAAAATTATGAATTAAAGAAGTTTTAGCCATTGTAGCAACAGTACTGAATGAGCCCATTCAAATATTTTTGCGTTAAGATGAGCCAGATACATCTTTAACAAAGTGTGTATGTTTGCATATCACGCCCACAAATATGTTGGTCTCTTAATTTATAACGTATAAATTTGAAAAAAAAATGAATTTGCAAGATTGCATTATTTATAAACAGTGATTTCCTTATTACTCATCAAAGTCGAAAGAAAGAATGCATACAGGCATTATATTATGTTGCGTTTATGCAAACATATTCTAGCCAACTTATCCAAAATACTGAAAAGAGTCCGTCGTCAGTTTTAGTTTGAATGGAAATGCTTTATACTACAGATAATATGAATTCAAAGCTAATAACATGTAAAACTGCAATTATATCCACAAGTCGATTGAAACGTTTGCATTGAAATAAAATTTATTTAATTTGTAATATAAATCGACTTGAGTTAACCATATCTCACTTTATAAGTTAAATCATGATTTGTCTAACTCAGAAGAATAAAAACTTGTTTAATAATTTATTATTTTCTTGAGTTTTGCAGTCAAATGTCACTGAGGATGTCATTCAGCTGGTGATGTTAATGATGCAGACTATTGTTAAAGAAAATGTGAAGTGCTGCTTAAATTCACAACCACTGTAATTCTAATGATTTATAAGAGTTTATAAAATAAATAGTAACAATCAAACAAACCATTAAATTGCCAAATGATAATAATTTACCTGTCTTAATATATATTCATCCAGTTCATGTCTTAACAGTTTAAAATTAGGCTTAACAGTAATCAAATAACAATATTCAATTTAAAAGGTTGTATGTCATAGGTGATTCTGTACTTTAAACCATAAATTTAAAATCCATGTACAATGCCACATACACACGTCTTATTACATCTTCAAATTACTTTTGGGTTGTCAGTAGTTTTACTTTGTGACTGATTATATATCTTTGATTGACTACTGTATCAGCTAGTATGTAGGGACTCATATTATACTTAGAATATAAGAATAAATACTTATTAATACATTTTTTTTTTCAGAAATGCCAGACAGTTTCATGTGGAATGAAGTAGATGAATTGTTAAAAAAAAGTTCATAACTGTTGTTGATTAATGTGAAATATTAATATCATTTTTGTTACGAGCGTTACGAATGCCTATAACCATTCGTAGCATTTTCGTTAAAACTTACGCATTCGTAGCGACTGCATGCGTACGAAAATTTTGATAAAACGCTTTTGAGATCGTAAGAACGTCGTAAGAAAATCTTACAAACATTTCGTGCGTAAGAACGTTGATAAAACGGGTCCATTAACAATAGCTCATACATGTATATCCAATTCAATTGTAAAAGTGAATTCTAAAGCGTTTCGTGCGTGTTTTATAGGGTAAGATATCGACAATTAACTTCGTGTGAAATTTAAACAAAATGCATGCCTCTATGATGAAAAGACTTAAGAAGTCCATAGTAGGGCTCTATTGTTAAACAGTATTGAAAGGTTTCATAAAATATGCGACGAAATGCGTTAGTAGGCTAAGAAAATAAAGTATAATGTTTAAAGCATATATTTACCAATAATTCGAAAACACTGACAATTACAATTAGCATTTGATATCTGTTTGAAATCATTTCACGATCCAATTTGTGGCATAAAATTTCAGACATGAGAAACGTAAATAGGGTTTGGCCTTTAAATTAAATTCTGCATAAAACTTTTGAGAAAACCCCCTGTTTAAGTACCTATTCCGATGTCCACATCCGAACTCGGATGTCCGTTGGACATGTCTATTACTAGTAGACATTGTGTGAGCGGACTTGGATGTGGAGATGGATATCGGATTACAGAGTAAAATTGGGGGTGTTCTCAAAGTATTTTAGTTCATTGTGAAAGGTAGTCATAAGACAAAATAAACAATCATTTTTTATTGATTTGTATTCAATATTTCAGACATATAACATTAGAAAATAGAGAAACGTCAAATAGTGTTTATCTTATCAGGTAATATATTACCTTCTAAATACGGATTCTCTACCAGATATTACCTTCTAAATACGGATTCTCTATCAGATATTACCTTGAGTATATTCTTAGATATTGTTCTCTGTTGTGGTTGTGCCGTAAGGACAACCTGTAGGGAATTAAGGTTCCGGAATTCCGAGTTTAGGTAATATGTATATCTTGCGTTGTTTACACTTAATAGTAAATGACCAAGTCCAATAGGTTTACACACTTTTATTACATACATACGTATAATCCAATTACAACGTACCACAGAGTTAATACTATTGATAACTACGGTAAGTAAACGTCCACACCTATTAATAAGTTCCCAACTTCAATCTCAAACTTTAATCTTACTGTTTTTCTATAACTTCTTGATGTTAACATGACTGGTTTCGCAGAGCTCACAAGTCCGACTCTGATTATTCCTTCGTGCGCGGATATTATCAGTATCTTTCTTACTGTATTTCGGACGATACTGACCAATCCCGAAAGCCAACCTTATTCGCCAACCACGTCACTCACTAATTAACTGACGTGATGCGTAATTCTATCCTGTTTCTAACGGATAACCAAATGGGTCAGTGTTCTACTGAATCTACTAAAACTTGCCATCAGTGATGCGGGTATCTTATCAGGTAATACATATTCCTTCATAACAATGTAATTGCTCGAAGTGCCCATATTTGATATTTACTTAGGCCACACCAAAATATTAGTTAACTGGAACAAACTAAAATTATTGCGTCAGAACGCAGACATAATTGTTTGATTCAATATGAATAGAAACATATTTTATAGATATGAACCATTTCAATAGTATAACTAAGCACTGAATTATTGTCACAAAATGTTTCAGGTACCATACTACAAAAGCAGAAAAAATCATTGAAGTTTTCCGATGAGGAACGGCTACTGATGCTCCGGGCCTACCTGGTACATCCATCAGATTGGAGTGAAATAATCGACGATGTTAAGGCGAACTTGCATCAACTGAACCCTAAAACACAAGAGATATACGCGGCCTACTCAGTCAAGCAACTGCGGGATAGACTTTCGTCAAAGCTGAAACAGTTGATGACCAAAGATGATATTGTCAACCAGCAAATACGGTAGATCTTACTGACTTATTTTAGTACGACATGACTGATTTTATACTACATGTATAATGAAACATAACGATTAAGTACACCATCAGTGTTTGTCAGTTTCATCAATAGTATACTGTTTTTATTTCTAATCTATAAATGTTCATAAGTAGCTCCGACTTAGACATAATTCGCACTGTTATGGTCACCGCATGTCAAGAAAATTTGAAAAAAGTTTCACCAAAATAGGTCAGAAAGTAAATTGTCAAATTAATCGACCTAACTCATACATTCGATATTTACTATGCATTAATGGTCGTCCAAACAAAGATCCCATAGATCGTAATAATTAAATGTTACTTACCGTGTATTTATTCGGCAAGTCAATTCGACCCCTCAGATGCTATGAAAATATTTGAATTATTGTATGTATATTATGAAATTTTAGTAACAAATCATGACTTATAAACGCCGAATATGACAAAGTGTTTTAATATAAATTCGAAATAAAAGTATATATAAACTGTATAGGCGTTAGTTTTGGTGTATTCTTATGGCATTTTGATGTTTTACATGTATATGTATTAAATTATTGATTTAAAATAATAACTTTACAACTTTACTTTTAAATTAAATTAAATACTTTTAAAAATACATTGATAAACTCTTTGAATCTACCAATTCCTTTGTATTGCAAGTGTTATAATCTCATTATTTCATCTAACTTGTACGGCATGCATAAACATATAAGTAATGAGAAAGTTTACTTCGAACACATGAATTATCAATTAAATGGCCCACTTAAAGAAATTGATTGTTCTGTAAAATATTTGGCCTATTATGACGAGTTAAAACTTTTACACACACTTATAAAAGAAGAAATTAACAACTCCAAGGAAGAACAATGAATAAATGAATTACATGTGTTACATTTATCCATTACATTACTTTTTGTAACAATTAACAACTGTTTTTTCAGTTTTATATGCATATATGTAATTATTTATTACACACTATCGTATAACGTTAATATCTTAACGTATCATGTGATATGTTGATGTTTTATTGTAATGTCTAGTCTCCTATAATGCTTATTAAGAGTGGCTATATGCTTATAGTTGGTTCTGCTTTATGTTATTGTAAAATGTATGAACATGTATATAGATGAGACCAAAATAAAGATTAAAATATAAAATATTTATCCATTAAAACATTGCTACACAATATAATTCTATAATTTATTATTGTTAGAGGATCGGGTGTAAAAGATGATTGACTCAAAATAAATTATAGTCGAGTTGACTTAGGGGTCGAATTGACAAGGGTCGAGTTGACTTAGGGGTCGAATTGGTATGGGGTCGATTTTTCAGGGGTCGAGTTGTCCCGCAGCCTGGATAACAATATAGGTCATAATAGTAATAGAAAGAGAGGGGTCGAGTTGACTTGCCGAAAAATCGGAAATAGGGATCGAGTTGGTTAGGGGTCGAGTTGAGGACAAGTTGGTTAGAGGTCAAGTTGTCCCGATACCTTTACTGGTTTATGTTTAATAACTTAAAAACATAGAATAAAACACCCCCGTTTTGTAAGGCTTGAGAAAAACCAAAAAATGACCCAAAACTTACGCCCCGAAGTCCAAATCATGGATCCGCCCCTGCTTAGTGCCAACACGGACATATATGTCCGTGGTGCCAATATAAGTTGGATATAAGCGCCGTGACTGAGGAGTTTGTCCAATCTTCTACGCAGTAAACTGCCTTTATTGAGAACTACTATTTATGGGAGATAAGCGGTGTGAGGAGTTTTGTCCAATCTTCTACGCAGTGGGCTACCTTTACTGAGTACCACTATATATGGGAGATAAGCGGTGTGAGGAGTTTGTCCAATCTTCTACGCAGTGGTCTACCTTTACTGAGTACCACTCCACTGTATATGGGAGATAAGCGATGTGAAGAGTTTGTCCAATCTTCTACGCAGATGTCTACCTTTACTGAGTACAACTATATCTGGGACATAAGCGATGTGAGGAGTTTGTCCAGTCTTCTTCGCAGTGGTCTCCCTTTACTGAGTACCACTATTAATGGAAGATGAGCGATGTCGGGAGTTTGTCCAATCTTCTACGCAGTGGTCTAACTTTACTGAGTACCACTATATCTGGGACATAAGCGATGTGAGGAGTTTGGCCAATCTTCTACGCAGTGGTCTCCCTTTACTGAGTACCACTATATATGGGAGATAAGCGGTGTGAGGAGTTTGTCCAATCTTCTACGCAGTGGTCTCCCTTTACTGAGTACCACTATATATGGGAGATAAGCGATGTGAGGAGTTTGTCCAATCTTCTACGCAGTGGTCTACCTTTACTGAGTACCACTATATATGGGAGATAAGCGGTGTGAGGAGATTGTTATATCATCTACGCAGTGGCATACCTAACTTTCGTGTCACGGTGGACCGACCGACTTCATATTGAATTATAGAAGGAAAGTAAATCTGCTAAAGGTATAGTTTCGTGTAAGAAAGTCTTACTTACTGTCCATTAATAGAAGTATTACAAGGCTAAAATATGTCTATTTTAGTGTTAAATTGTTTTCATGATTTATATCAATTCCCCAGATGTTGAAAGTTATTTTGTTTCTATAATGTATAACCCTTCTTTGTGTAATTTGGATTCTTATAGCAACGCATTACCATGACATATTATAAACCTTCTGTGTGTACCCGTAAGCGTTTAAGCTGTAAACCGATGACAGATTGTTAAATGATAATTTTTATCTGTATCAGTATACATGTATTTAAATCGATAGCTTTATTATCTAATCGATAGACAAATACGCGTCCATGGTTTCGGCGAAACATTTAAAAAAAACTCCTGCGGGGAGTCATTTCCTACAGTTATAATTAAATATTGAAATCCGCAATTGTTTTGAACACGCCCATTGTTCCTTTATTTTGGAAAAAACATTTCATTTGTTAATTAAAATCACGTGATTACCGCGTGACAGCACCCCCTTTCGCGGTTAATTTCTTAAGACATTGCATGAAAGAAAGAACATTAAAATGAGTTGTTATGAGATACTTTTAGGAAATTGTCTAAGTTACATTTGTCTTTGTGACTGTTTTACTATGTGTTTTCTTCGTGATTTAAACTTGAAGACTTTGTGTATTTGAAACTTAACTTAGTGATTATTACTGAATATACTTTTCTGTGAACATTATTATTACATTGCAAACATTGTGTCACATTTTTAAATTTGATTATCAAACGGAACTGTGCTATCGTCGTTATATCTTGTCATCATCACATGTCTGGGTATGGGTCACCGTTGCCTCCACTACATTACGTGCGGGGACCGAAACGGACCACGTATCAGATTATGTTATGTGTACCATAATCATAGATCTATGCTATGGTGGCATATTTCTGCCACCAGTTAACTACTTAATTAACTAGAAAATTATGTGGTTATCACGTGAAAGAAACTAGATAACTACTGAATTAACTAGAACATTATGTAATTGACTAGATGAGTATCGTGATAATTTTCATACCAGATAAATATCTTAACATGAAAGATTGTCTGATAGTGCCCACAACTGCCATTAACCCTCGTAATTGTTATTTCTCGTTAAGTCACGTGTCGTCCTTTTTGTCATGTGTTGTTTGGTTTCAATGTCTTTATCATGTCGGTATTGTTTTCTGTTCCCTCCCTTTATGTGCACCATTTAGTGCTCGCCCTGTGTGTCCCTCCCTTTATGTGCACCACTGTCCGTTTGTTTTAGTGCACGCTCTGTGTGTCCCTCCCTTTACGTATACCACTGCACGTTTGTTTTAGTGCTCGCCCTGTGTGTCCCTCCCTTTATGTATACCACTGCCCGTTTGTTTTAGTGCTCGCCCTGTGTGTCCCTCCCTTTATGTATACCACTGCCCGTTAGTTTTAGTGCTCGCCCTGTGTGTTCCGCTCTTTATATGCAGCACTGTCCGTTTGTTTTGTGGCTCGCCCCGTGTGTTCCTCCCTTTGCCGAGATCTGTCTAAGGGAGTACTGGTTCTTGAATGTGAACTCTCCTGTTGTTTCTATTTTTCTCTTTTTTTACATATCGTCTCTCATTCAACAGAACACATGCATTTTGATTGTTAAACATTACGCCCATACTATCACTGCTAAGCAAGAGGAACAGTGTCTTTATATAACCAATATGCATGCATACTTTAAAGAAAATAAAAAATACCTAAGCCGATAGTGATCAAATAAATTTATTACAAATGTACATCTGCCATGCGTGAAAATATAGATCAAGGATTTCCCTGACGCAGAAAACTTGAGTCCTTACTCCCTTTTCTTACTAGGGACATATTTCACTTACTTTGCACACCTGGGACCCTTAAAATAAAGTTTTGTCAAGTATAACCTGCATATCTTGGACCCTACACATTTACTAAGGAGCCACAATTTGTCAAACACGAGGGTCCATGGATGAAAATTCCTAGGGAAAACCCTGATAGATTAAGAAAACTTAACACAAATAGATTGTCAGCTTCGTCCTTGTTGATAGTTATTTAAGTGAAAATTCAGAAATGACGTAACAGCTACTAGCGTAAATGGAAGAAATTAATTTTCAATCGAGAAGTGCCTCTTTAACTCGGTTCCAGAATATATCCTGTCGTTCAGGATTTGTGTCAAGTTCAAGGTATGTACTCCGTCGTATCGTGTCCATGATTTCTAACGACATGCTTTCATCGGACACTTGTTCCTTCATTAGTACACAAATTACATTTCTACCACTTTTTATGGCTTCCATACGAGCCATATTCATCTCAAATAAACACCACTCGCTGTGTAAGAATTCATTACTCATAACAATCAGTGTTTTCCTCGAAGTTGTAATGGCTCCCATGATGTTATCGTTCACAAAATTTCCAGCCAGAAAATCTCTATCATGTACCAATAGTCTTAAATTTCTTTCCTTTTCTAACTGTGGCACGATCACGTCTTTCACCCACTTCCCGTTTTCTCGCGAATATGAAATGAAAGCATCGAAACTGAATGCAGCATTTTCATCGTTTCTGTCAATCAAAGGTACCTTTCCATTCATTCGAAGTTTCGCAGAATAATAAAAGTACCGAACATCCCACCTGTATCGATAACAAATCGCAAGTAAGCATATTATCAAAAACAACACAACTGTCAATGACGTAATCAAAATGAGAGTAGAATAGTCAGCGCAGTCTTTCTGTAGTCTGTCGAACAGATCTGAATTTGCCGACATATTAATCTGCTGGGAATTCCCATACGTACACATGTATCCATAGTAACCTAGGAAATGAACATTTGTTTCGTAGAACCATTTTATAAAGTCTGTGTCGTTGCATGTACAAGACAGTCTGTTATTAGAGATATCAACATACACGGTAAAGTTTTTCGAATTTTCTGTTAATCTGTTCATAACGTTTGATTCTAATTTCTTGAGAAGGTTTTCATGTACATTAAGATATTGTAGTTGACTTGCGTGGCTTAAATCTACTTCGAATTCTGTTAAAAAGTTGTATGACAAATCTAGACCACGTAAAGACTGCAATGATTGAAAAATCTTTGGTGGCAAGTACCGAAGTTTCATGTCAGATAATAACAAATCGGTAAGAGCCCGAAGTCCTTTAAAGATACGCCCATCCGTGTCATTACTAAGAAACCGGTCGATAAAGTTGCGAGTTAAGTTTAGTTGTAGCAAACTATTAAGATTATCGAACACATCAGGTGAGATGTTATCACACGAGTTCCAGGCCAGGTTCAGATTCAGCAAGTCCGATAAACCTTTTATTGGACCCTGCCATTTCCAGAACAAGTTCCTCTCAAGATTTATTCGGACTATGTTATTTGGTACACATACACATATATCCTTCAGTTCGCTCCTTATTCTGAGACCGCTCATGTCCAGATCGTTCAAAGTTTTAGGCAGAAGAATTACATTTGTGTGCGGCGATATATCGGAAAGACAATTAGTGCAGATGGAATCTGAGTATTTGAGTCTTGATGAATTCATTTTGATTTCAACATTTTCAGAATCTTTCAACAATCCGGATTGTTTTGTCTTCAGTGTTTTTAAGTAATGTTTTGTTTCAGAATTGAATATATCTATTATGTTAATATTTGTATCTTGATCAGCCAGAGTTAGATACTTTATGTTCTTAAATACATTCTGTCGAAATATTCTATGTACATATTCCGCTGGAAGAAGCATGTTATTATTAAGAGACAATTGAGTGATGTTTTTTGGAATGTAATCCACTGCCTCGTTTTCCATGAAAGCTAGACGATTGAAATCCAGACGGAGACTCCCTATAGACATATTTTGCATATTTCTCATATTGTTAACAGTGAGCCTCGTGCAATCTCCCATAGGTTTGTGTATATTATTCAAATTCAACAGACGAAGTGGTTGCGATTTCAAACCTGACGTTATGTTAAACAAACTTTTAAATTCAAGCTCTGTATTGAATGACAAATCAAGATTCCTTAATTTCTTTAGTTCCGAAAAGCTGTTTTCTTCAACCATTGCTAGACTGCAGTTAGATATACCCAATGTTGTTATGTTTTGTAGTTGATTAAACATACCTGGCGATGCATTTGTCAGATTGCATCGTCCATATTCACTTGACAACACTAGACTTTCAAGAGAAGTCATCTTGAAGAAAGCCGTGCTGTTATAATCATTGTCTATTCCATCAATAAGTAATTGTTTCAGCATGGGCAAAGTAGCCAGTGCCTTCACTGGGTATAATAGTTTTTCATCAGCAGATATATTGGATAGGTTCTGATGCAGATTCAATCTTGTTAAGTTGGTCAGTGGTTCGAAAATTCCTACCGGAAAAGAAGGGTTTGTATAACGTATTTTGTTATCGCTCAATTCTAGAGTTTGCAAGCTCTTTAGGCCTTCAAATATTCCATCGGATAATGTCGATATGTTGTTATTTGAAAGGTCTAGATATAAAAGAATTGACAATTTGTTGAATATTCCTGGTTCAATGGTTTCAATAGAGTTTCTATTCAGCGTAAGTACAGTAGTGTTGGATGGTATATACGATGGAACAGTTTTCAAGCCAGCATTTGTACAATTGACCATAAGCTTGTAAGTTCCATTCGTATATCGAGAATCATCACGACATTTACAAGCGGGAAGCCAAGAACATCTAATTGATTCTCTTGTTGGTCCAATATCGTCGGTAACATACTGCGCATGTCGTGATGCTTCGTGCTCATGAAGCCATTGTTGACAGTAGTCCTCGTGAAGCTCGATGTCATGAATATCTTGTATCACATTCAATGCAACACTTGACATAAAAACAAATGTGACAAAAGTACGACCTATCAAATCCATTATTTTCAGCTGAGGCAATGATCTGAAATATATTAAGCCAACATGAATGATACAAACAAAGGCATACACACACCAAGTCTGTTTAGGTATACGTTTTATTTCATGCTTTCAATTGGTTTAAGGCGGAATAGCGATGAATTATTATTCGATAAACTGCATTTTTTCGCAAACAAATCCCCGTGGAGTGCCCTAAATGCAATCTTATTTTGTCTACATCTCCAGTAAACCAGAAGTTATCGCCCTTTTCTCTTCAGTATTTTGACGTCTGCTTTATTTGTCAAAGTTGCTATGGTTATGGCGACTATGGATTTTGAGAAAATATTCAATGATCTTAACAAGTACGATGAATTTGTTCTAGAAAGATAATCCCTGAATTAACACAATTAATTATAATTTAAATGTCATACGTTGATTTCTATAGTTATTTGCTGTTGTGGTAATTTTACAATCGCAACGTCTCGGCAATTTCCGTAACAGTTCGGAAAGATAAAATACCCGAGGTGTTTTTTCCAATATAGTTCAGAAGAGAAGACAGGAGAGTAACGAAAAGCGGATGTAAAATAGACAAAAGAGATAACGGCGTGTGATATTTGGGCATGGTTGTTATAAAACTGCTTAATGTATCTTAGATATTTAGTTTCTTATAATTTCCTAAGAAAACAAGCAAATTCGTTGAATTGATATCCCCAACCGAATAAGGAAAATTATATGAAATACATATCAATGAGTAATAGAATATCCCTCGAAAAATACCAAATAATGTGAAAGCCGTATAAATTGGAGGACACGGCTACGGCATTTTATTTGTTTGACACGTATGCGTTTGCTACACATTTTATGAAAAGGTTTATGACAGTCGTCAGTCGTAAAACTCGTTTGGGTGCTCGAGAATTTAGGTATATTTAAATAGACAGATACAGTATATTGTTATTGTACTAAATTTTAAGTTTAAACATTGTTGTATTCGAATAGAGTGTAACTCTTACTGTGTGTGTATTAAATTTCAATTTTTCATATATCATATTATAATGTTCGAAAAAAATGATGTTTTCTTAAAAATAATTTAAATCATTGATATTTCTTTTATGAATTATGTTCATTACTTAGCAGAAATATAACACTATCCGAACTAGTACTAGCGTCAGAATATAGGTCTAGTCATGGTTAAAAAATACACGACAAAATACGAAACACGTAACGAATGCCATGTTAGCAAAATAACCGAATATTTCTAATTGGTCATCCCTCATTTCTACATTTTATAATTTTGACAGATTTTTCCCTAGGATTTTTCAGCTAGGGGTCCTTGGACCCTTGTGTTTGGCAAATTGGTGGTCCTTAGTAAATTTGTAGGGTCCCAGATATGCAGTTTAACCTTGACACAAATTTAATATAGGGGTCCCAGGGATTCACAGTATGTTGAAAATGGGAGTCCCAAGAAGGTAAGGGAGTCGGGGACTTAATATTTATGTGTCATGGAAATCAATGATCCCTCTGCATGAGGGATAACAAATAATGTGACCAACAATTACGAGATTGTTTTGGGTAGAAAAAATCTATATAACTCTTTATAAAATCATTATGGCTGTAAAGGGCTTAAACTCTCCTAAACTCGAGTACACATTCATTTGGCATTTGATATGCATCATTCCCATACCCATTATTATATTCAAAGTTCAATGAAATCTGACCAACCAGTACAAAGATGTGGTTCCAGACAGATATTTTTCATATATTACATCATACATTACTGGTTAGAAACAGCATTTGCATCATTCCCAAACCCATCTATATATTCATAGAAAGTGTCAGTAAATCCGTCCAACCAGTACCAAGATATGACTCTGGACAGGATTTTTCCCATAGAAAATGGCTAATTGAAATTACTCAAGGGCGAGGTCATTACAAGCGTATGGTCATACCCCACTCAGTGAAATCCACAAGTATCCTACCAGGTTCAGAACTAAGACCGATGTCATCACTGATGGGACAAGTTATTTAATGTTAGAATATAAACGGTTTGCAATTCCTGAAGTCAAAGGTTTTGGAAATAAATCTTTTGCTTTCAATGGTTGTTATATTTGGAACAGTCTGCTTCAAGATGATAGGAATGCCAAACGTATTTTTCTTTGAATGCAAGGTTAAAAAATACCCTTTAAACTCGTTTTAAATAATTTATGTTTTAATAATTTTCAAAATTTTATAACTTGGTAACTTTAGTTACTTAAAGGCGTATATCACAATAGTTTGTGCGCAACGTAATGCGCAGCTGTATTGCTATTCTCACGGAGTAGTTATTCTTACACACCGTATTGGTAACTCAACAGCAGAAGAACAACACAACTTTTACATCGTATTTTCGCGTATAACAATGGCATTTCGCTGCAAAAACAAGAAGGGTAGGTTTATAAGTGCAGATACTACAAACGCACTGAAGAAACGAAAGATATTTGGTTCAAGTATTCTTTACGACTCTCTTGACAACTGTACCAGCATTTCGGACAATGTCTCATCCGAATCTGACACTGAGCAGCCCACTTGCACTACTAAATTTTTGGGTTTTATTGTATTTACAGACATTTAAACACATAGACTTTGTGGCTTTTTAGAGGAAAAGTTAATGTAAGTTTGTGAATTAACAGTTTTGGCATAGTCTTACATTTATAGAGATGTGCTTGCTGAAAGGCAAAAAAAACATTTTTTTTCGGGTTCTTGACCAAGTTTGATGATGTAAAGTGAAAAAAATAGCCTGGATACCCCACTTTTTTTTCTTTTCATATTGTTTATTATTGTATACAGTATAAATATATGGAGTTTAAAAAAAATCTGTCCATTCAAAAAAAAATATGGTTGTTTTTTTTCATTCATGGGTCAGATTGTCTCCCTTTTTTTCATGAAGTTTGTCATGAAAAACATTTTTTTTTTCTAAAAGAGATAAATTCAAACAGATTTGGTGCTTTACAACTGTTTATTACTATATTCCAATCAAAATAGTGTATAGAAATACGTTAGTAATGCATCTGAACAGTTTGAACATACATTTTAAATGAGATTCTCAATTTAGTAAAAATCCGCCTAAAAGGGCCGTACGGTGGGGTCACACAATGGGGTATAACCCTAGAACAAGCCTGGTGACCCATATTTTTCTTTATGTCATTTTGTTTGGAAAGGATTGATCTTGATATGTGCAAAATTTAAAAGAAATCTGTCCATTAGAACTAATTGTGATATACGCCTTTAATACATTGTTATCTTTATTTGTTTAGCTTTTTCATTCATTATTCCTGTCAAGGATAACCTATTGTTTAATTGTTTTATGTATTTGTTTATTTTATTTAATTCAATGTCTTTCTTTTATAAACTTACTGCGATAATTTAATAGTATGCTTAAAATTCTTCCTATGTCACACACTACTATATATTCAGGAACACAAATGGATAATAAGAGATTTTACTTGAACGTTTATCCTTAACATATAATGTTGATTGATATGGCTTTATTGGTTCATACATATTGTTTTTACTAAAGTATGTCTTAATTTTATATTGCGATGTAAATTGTACATTTTATATTGAAATAAATGTATTATTGTTTTTTAAGTTCGATATAGACTATTAAACATAATGTGACAATGAGGTTGACCTGCTTTAACAGAAATCAGATAATGTGTTTGTTAAAACGATTTAATGCTTTCGAGTAGCATATACTGTAACAGAATATTTTAGCCATATAAAAAATTGGATGTCTGCCTCGTTGTATTACATTACTTTTATTAGTTTCTATTCCACCTGTACTATCAAATTAAGAAGTTATATGTTGAATAAAAGTATTATTATTTGAGCTCCTCCATTGTCATGGAAGCGGTAAATGTAAAACATACTTAAGGTATATTGAACTGAACCAAAGTTGCAAAAAGATCTAACATGGTCAAATCTGATAAAGTCGAGAAAATCCAATACATAGTTTCCACATCTACATGATTTACCTCCCTTGTTCTGAATTGTCGGCCATTTATTGTAGATGTGGTAACTATGTATACTCTCTTTTTAGTCATTTCATAACTCCGTTCGATTGAGTGTCGGATTGTCTTCCAGAAAGTCCTGGTACAATATCTGGGAAGAGCAGGTACATGTATTTTATTTCATGACATTTTTCCTCCAACTCTGGTTCACATGGATAGGTTGTCAGATGCTTGCGGAAGAGCAAGTTAGTACTTATAGATAATTAAACTGATTATGTCAACTGACCACGATATATAACTGAAAACTATGTTGACAAATGGCGTTAAACCCACAAAAACAATATATAAAAAAACACCAATGTCGTTTTAGACCAGTCTGAGGTATATTGGTATAAAAGTAAACCCCAAAAAGAGGCCAGAGGGACTGCATCGGTCACCTGTGTCTTTAAAATTCATTTGAAATTGTATGAAACATGTATCATGCCTTATGGAAGAAGGGTGCAAAGCTATCAAACGCTTGGAGCTGGACCGGTGATTTCCATATGTACGATACTTATAACACAGTATAATTATGTTTGACAATTAGGGGTTAATCTGGATACTTTTTATAGGCTAGGAGTATTAACCGTGTTTTCCTATACCTCGGGATACCCTTCGGTTTCAATTGACTGAAATGCAATAAAATCACTGATCCATCAAGCGAACTGTAACATGCATAACATCTGTGTGATAAAGAAATGAACTTTTATTAATTTTTGGAGTGAAATTTATAATAACAATAACATCAGTGACCTAGAGTTCAGTATTGCACATAAGTTAACACATTGATTTAACTATTCTATTAATACACGGCGTTTATAGCGGAGTCACTTCAGGTTTTCATTATTATTTAATCTTAACGAATGTAATTGTTGTTACCCTCTGTTCACTTTTGCCCATTTTTATCAAAATGTATTTGTTTTAAACAACATAGGAAGAACATGAACATTTTACCTTTTAAATTCCAAGTCTGAGTTTCACACTTAAACTGTTTATTAGTAAGACACCTTATAAGGTTATAAAGATAAAAACCGTAACACGAATTATGATACGAATACTCACTGATAACGTCTAATGAGTTTTCCCCGTACAAATCCGTGAAGTACCCTTTACTGACAGTGAAAATATCGTAAATCCACGAAGTTTGTTTAAATCCACTGTAGAAATCTCCCTACATTTAAATCTTTAAACGTCTTGAAACCTAAAAATCATCAGATAAATACTCTTCTATACTTTCTTGTGTAACTGATAACCATAACATTCTCAAGGAGTGTTTTATACCTTAATAGAAGTAATAGAATATCACGGATACATGATCATCATACCCATGTTCGTAGTTTGTATGTAGATATACACATCATTAATAGTACCCAATTATTATCCAAGTGGTTACTTCCCCTAAATGTGACGATGACATGCACGGCACGTACAACATGATTGTTTATTTTCTTAAAATGTCTGACGTCGGATTTTAAAAACAGTGAACATAGCGTTTAGGTCATTGATAAGAGCCAATGACAAAGATTAACGTTGATTTATATTCCGATTATTGATCAATTTTACGCCATATGGTATTCACTGGCGTTCCAGAAAACGTTTATATACATCATGATTTAACAAAAACAATGTATAGTCTTTCGTAGATCTTTTCCAAAAGTCATCAAAAATCGCTTTTTCCTGTTTTATACACACATTTTGTACACTTTTTATACACGTTTTATACAATTTGTATTCACTTTTTAACACTAATTTCGATTTCTGTATCTGATTCTCGATCACAATTCTTTAAAACCCGCTGTTCATTGAGTCATGGGGAATACCCGGTATCAACCATTTTTACTAAACAATCAATACGTATGTCGCTCACCTGGGTACTAGTAATACTCAATTTGGCGATATAGGACCTTCAGGTTACTCTTATCAGTATTACTAGTACCAAGATGAGCGACATAGGACCGTCATGTTACTCTTATCAGTATTACTAGTACCAAGGTGAACGACATATGACCGCCATGTTACTCTTATAGTATTACTAGTACCAAGGTGAACGACATAGGACCGTCATGTTACTCTTATCAGTATTACTAGTACCAAGGTGAACGACATATGACCATCATGTTACTCTCATCAGTATTACTAGTACCAAGATGAGCGGTATAGGACCGTCATATTACTCTTATAGTATTACTAGTACCAAGATGAGCGATATAGGACCGTCATGTTACTCTTATAGTATTACTTGTACCAAGATGAGCGATATAGGACCGTCATGTTACTCTTATAGTATTACTAGTACCAAGGTGAGCGACATAGGACCGTCATGTTACTCTTATAGTATTACTAGTACCAAGGTGAGCGACATAGGACCGTCATGTTACTCTTATAGTATTACTAGTACCAAGGTGAGCGATATAGGACCGTCATGTTACTCTTATAGTATTACTAGTACCAAGGTGAGCGATATAGGCCCGTCATGTTACTCTTATCAGTATTACTAGTACCAAGGTGAGCGATATAGGACCGTCATGTTACTCTTATAGTATTACTAGTACCTAGGTGAGCGACATAGGACCGTCATGTTACTCTTATCAGTATTACTTGTACCAAGGTGAGCGACATAGGCTCGTAATGTTACTCTTATCAGTATTACTAGTACCAAGGTGAGCGATATAGGACCGTCATGTTACTCTTATAGTATAACTAGTACCAAGGTGAGCGATATAGGACCGTCAGGTTACTCTTATCAGTATTACTAGTACCAAGGTGAGCGATAAAAGGACCGTCATGTTACTCTTATAGTATTACTAGTACCAAGGTGAACGACATATGACCGTCATGTTACTCTTATCAGTATTACTAGTACCAAGGTGAGCGACGTAGGACCGTCATGTTACTCTTATCAGTATTACTAGTACCAAGGTGAGCGACATAGGACCGTCATGTTACTCTTATAGTATTACTAGTACCAAGATGAGCGACATATGACCGTCATGTTACTCTTATAGTATAACTAGTACCAAGGTGAGCGATATATGACCGTCATGGTACTCTTATAGTATTACTAGTACCAAGGTGAGCGACATATGACCGTCATGTTACTCTTATCAGTATTACTAGTACCAAGGTGAGCGACATATGACCGTCATGTTACTCTTATAGTATTACTAGTACCAAGATGAGCGATATAGGACCGTCATGTTACTCTTATAGTATTACTAGTACCAAGATGAGCGGTATAGGACCGTCATGTTACTCTTATAAGTATTACTAGTACCAAGATGAGCGGTATAGGACCGTCATGTTACTCTTATAGTATTACTAGTACCAAGATGAGCGATATAGGACCGTCATGTTACTCTTATAGTATTACTTGTACCAAGATGAGCGATATAGGACCGTCATGTTACTCTTATAGTATTACTAGTACCAAGGTGAGCGACATAGGACCGTCATGTTACTCTTATCAGTATTACTAGTACCAAGATGAGCGACATAGGACCGTCATGTTACTCTTATCAGTATTACTAGTACCAAGGTGAGCGATATAGGACCGTCATGTTACTCTTATCAGTATTACTAGTACCAAGGTGAGCGATAAAAGGACCGTCATGTTACTCTTATAGTATTACTAGTACCAAGGTGAGCGACATAGGACCGTCATGTTACTCTTATCAGTATTACTAGTACCAAGGTGAGCCACGTAGGACCGTCATGTTACTCTTATCAGTATTACTAGTACCAAGGTGAGCGACATAGGACCGTCATGTTACTCTTATAGTATTACTAGTACCAATGTGAGCGACGTAGGACCGTCATGTTACTCTTATCAGTATTACTAGTACCAAGGTGAGCGATAAAAGGACCGTCATGTTACTCTTATCAGTATTACTAGTACCAAGGTGAGCGACATAGGACCGTCATGTTACTCTTATAGTATTACTAGTACCAAGGTGAGCGACGTAGGACCGTCATGTTACTCTTATCAGTATTACTAGTACCAAGGTGAGCGATAAAAGGACCGTCATGTTACTCTTATCAGTATTACTAGTACCAAGGTGAGCGACATATGACCGTCATGTTACTCTTATAGTATTACTAGTACCAAGGTGAGCGATAAAAGGACCGTCATGTTACTCTTATCAGTATTACTAGTACCAAGGTGAGCGACATACGACCGTCATGTAACTCTTATCAGTATTACTAGTACCAAGGTGAGCGACATATGACCGTCATGTTACTCTTATCAGTATGACTAGTACCAAGGTGAGCGACATAGGACCGTCATGTTACTCTTATCATTATTACTAGTACCAAGATGAGCGACATAGGACCGTCATGTTACTCTTATCAGTATTACTAGTACCAAGGTGAGCGACATACGACCGTCAGGTTACTCTTATAGTATTACTAGTACCAAGGTGAGCGACATACGACCGCCAGGTTACTCTTATAGTATTACTAGTACCAAGGTGAGCGACATACGACCGTCATGTTACTCTTATCAGTATTACTAGTACCAAGGTGAGCGACATACGACCGTCAGGTTACTCTTATCAGTATTACTAGTACCAAGATGAGCGACATAGGACCGTCATGTTACTCTTATCAGTATTACTAGTACCAAGGTGAGCGACATACGACCGTCATGTTACTCTTATCAGTATTACTAGTACCAAGGTGAGCGACATATCTTTTTTACGAAGAAATTTATTATAGAGCTCGTGGTTCTCTCTCGCTCATTCGGCAAGTGGTCGCCTGGGTGGATTCCGAAAGTTAAGGGAGCGCTGCTAGTGCTTGGGCACGCATGTTCATGTGTTGCGATCCAGCCTCGGTCCAGCCAGGGACAGACTCGTTGTTTTAGGGAGCTTGAAAAACAGGCTGTTTAACAAACCTCCTTTCATGTACACGGACTTACCCAACAAGTTGTCTGAAACAACGTTTTAGTTCCGAAATAGTAAAAATGGTAAAGTTGTTAAGTGAATAGACTTGGCCACTTGTTAGAATAGGTAACTATTTAAACTTTTAAAGATTTATAAATAGTACTTGTTTTCAACTTGCAAGTTATATTTGCCAACGTGGAGGTAACGCGTGTAACAAAAAGTTTCTTACCTCGATTATTTTCCATTGTACATCACTTATGGCGTGTTTGTCTTTACAAGGCTAGACGTGTATTTGATTACAACTTATACTTCGTGCACGGGAATCGCGAGCGCTAGGTACACTCAATGGGCCCGTTTTATCAATGTTCGTACGAACGAGCGTTCGTAAGATACGAAATGTTCGTAAGAATTGTCTTACGAAAATACTTACGACCGTTTTATATAATTAGTCATCAGACCTGCAATAGCAAACCTGATCACCCATGATGATTTAAGAAATATAAGGCAGGCATCTCTGCCGGCATATCTTATTGAATACTGTTCAGTGTTCTGTAATGTTGTCCCAGTATTTTTAAGCAGCTGTCCACCGAAGTTTTGTCGTCTTTCTCTGAGTAGTTAGTTTGCCTATTTTTTCACATGAATATGCCTTGCCGCTTTAAAGTATTTTTAATAAACTTTTAAGTGTAAGGTGGTAGAGAATTTTAGAAAAAATGGCACAATGAAAACGTGAAATGTTTGATGAAGAAAAATTTGTATGTCTAAATATCGGTTAGTATTATTAAAACTTCAAAATTTCGAGGTAATAATTATAGTGAAGGCTTTGGGAAAATAACAGCGGTCTGGAAAAGGGTTCTTTCTGATTTAAAAAATGTGAATATTTTTCCATATATTCAATAATCTTACAGTTGCATGTCACAACATGAAAATTTCATTTTAAATATATAATAATGTTCTATTTAGTTCATTTTAACCATTTGTTGTCAATATCGAAATCATGATTTAACTTATAAAGTGAGATATGGTTAACTCAAGTCGATTTATATTACAAATTAAATCGATTGTATTTCAATGCAAACGTTTCAATCTACTTGTGGATATAGTTGCCTTTTAACATGTTATAAGCTTTGAATTCATATTATCTGTCGTATAAAGAATTTCCTTTGAAACTAAAACTGACAAGGTATTCTTTTCAGTCCATGTAGTTTGAATAAGCATAAACGCAACACAATATAATGCTCGTATGCATTCTTTCTTTAGACTTTTGGTGAGTCACAAGGAAATCACTTTTTTATAAATAATGCAATCTTTCAAATGTATACGTTATAAATTAAGAGACCAACATATTTGTGCGCGTGATATGCAAACATACACACTGTGTTAAAAATGTATCTGGCTAATCTTAACGCAAACATATTTGACTGGGCTCATTCAGTGCTGTTGCTACAATGCCTAAAACGTCTTTAATTCATAATTTTGGTCTCCTTTTATTCAAGGAAATTTTCAAGTGCGCCATGCAAAATACATGCTGTGTTAAATATTGGTTGATATTCCTCGAATTTACCATAAAATGACGAGTAATGATTATATAACAATCAGTTTTTGCATTCGTTAAAGGTAAAAAATATTGAAGGTCTCTTTTTAAAAAAAAATACTTGGGCCGTTATATCCCTTAATATGGTCCGAAGTGTCTAGTTCGTAATGCCCCTGGTCCGTAGTCTCTTTTGACCTCCCCGTGAAAAGCGTGTACTGATTTACTGTGCGCACGAACATTCTTATTCGTAAGATCACCGTCATACTTACGACCGCATTGATAAAACGATCGTAAGTATTTTCGTAAGACAATTCTTACGAACATTTCGTATCTTACGAATGCTCGTTCGAATATTGATAAAACGGGCCCAATATACTAAGAAGATAACAATAAATACTTATTAATATATTTATTTAATTTTTTCAGAAATGCCAGACAGAAATATTAATATACTTTTTGTTACGAGCGTTACGATTGCCTATAACCATTCGTAGCATTTTCGTTAAAACTTACGAATTCGTAGCGACTGCATGCGTACGAAAATTTTGATAAAACGCTCTTGAGATCGTAAGAACGTCGTAAGAAAATCTTACAAACATTTCGTGCGTAAGAACGTTGATAAAACGGGTCCATTAACAATAGCTCATACATGTATATCCAATTCAATTGTAAAAGTGAATTCTAAAGCGTTTCGTGCGTGTTTTATAGGGTAAGATATCGACAATTAACTTCGTGTGAAATTTAAACAAAATGCATGCCTCTATGATGAAAAGACTTAAGAAGTCCATAGTAGGGCTCTATTGTTAAACAGTATTGAAAGGTTTCATAAAATATGCGACGAAATGCGTTAGTAGGCTAAGAAAATAAAGTATAATGTTTAAAGCATATATTTACCAATAATTCGAAAACACTGACAATTACAATTAGCATTTGATATCTGTTTGAAATCATTTCACGATCCAATTTGTGGCATAAAAATTCAGACATGAGAAACGTAAATAGGGTTTGGCCTTTAAATTAAATTCTGCATAAAACTTTTGAGAAAACCCCCTGTTTAAGTACCTATTCCGATGTCCACATCCGACCTCGGATGTCCGTTGGACATGTCTATTACTAGTAGACATTGTGTGAGCGGACTTGGATGTGGAGATGGACATCGGATTACAGAGTAAATTTGGGCGTGTTCTCAAAGTATTTTAGTACATTGTGAAAGGTAGTCATAAGACAAAATAAACCATCATTTTTTATTGATTTGTATTCAATATTTTAGACATATAACATTAGAAAATAGAGAAACGTCAAATAGTGCTTATATTTATTTGGTAACGGCGGAATTCTTGAATGTCAGGCGGAGGTTTGGCAAGAAACGTTATGCATCTTAGAAAGCTGGCGCCTACGGTTAGCATCCATGGTGTCTACGTGAAGTAATTCCAATCTTACATTAAAAGCAGATTATATTGTATTTAAACGCATATTTGTAAGGCTGAACCGTACGATAGCTAAAGATCGAAATGCACGAGGAATTATTGCTTGACTGATTTCAAGTATCGTCTAGGTTTTAATTCGTGAAATCGTGGATATTGCTAGCTATTTGGACAAAACAATGGAAAACATAACAGGTAGGTGTGTATTTACCTTAAAGTCTACTAAAACTTGCCATCAGTGATGCGGGTATCTTATCAGGTAATACATATTCCTTCATAACAATGTAATTGCTCGAAGTGCCCATATTTTATATTTACTTAGGCCACACCAAAATATTAGTTAACTGGAACAAACTAAAATTATTGCGTCAGAACGCAGACATAATTGTTTGATTCAATATGAATAGAAACATATTTTATAGATATGAACCATTTCAATAGTATAACTAAGCACTGAATTATTGTCACAAAATGTTTCAGGTACCATACTACAAAAGCAGAAAAATCATTGAAGTTTTCCGATGAGGAACGGCTACTGATGCTCCGGGCCTACCTGATACATCCATCAGATTGGAGTGAAATAATCGACGATGTTAAGGCGAACATGCATCAACTGAACCCTAAAACACAAGAGATATACGCGGCCAACTCAGTCAAGCAACTGCGGGATAGACTTTCGTCAAAGCTGAAGCAGTTGATGACCAAAGATGATATTGTCAACCAGCAAATACGGTAGATCTTACTGACTTATTTTAGTACGACGTGACTGATTTTATACTACAGTCGAAACCCGTTATGTCGACATTACAGGGACCTGATAAAATATGTCGACATATCCGAATGTCGACACATCCGATTCCAGTACTGGCAACCATACTTGTCTTGTATAAACGTATTTTTGCTATGGTGGTGTTGTAAAACTTACCACTCATGTGTTTTGCTGCAGGTGTTGTACATAAAACTAATTGAATCGTGATATTTGGTATACTTTAAATAATTAATATCACAGACATAATATATGTATATGTTCGATTTTTATGTTGTTTTTCGGGTTTAATGCCCTTTTTTCAACAATATTTAATCATATACGGCGAGTGGCTGAATTTATCAGTTTTACTGAAACTGGTAAATATTCGCTGCGACACTTATCAATCATATTGCAAACTACGATGTTAATTTACAGATCCGTTTTACAAACTGAAATAATTAATTGTGACACAAACAATAGGTCGGGATAAAATTGTTTTTCTCTTCACGGTCAATTGACACCTTTTCAATTTCAATCAAGTCGAGAGGATGTCGACACAAACAAGTACATTAAGGTGTGAAAACACTCGTTGGGCCAGAGAAATCACGTCGACATAGCCGAAATTGTCGACATAGAAATGTCGACATAAAAATCATTTTCCATATACAATATATAGGGACAGAAATCGGGACTTTACAAATATGTCGACTTAACCGGAATGTCGATATAACCGATGTCGACATAACGGGGTTCAACTGTATATGTATAATGAAACATAACGATTAAGTACACCATCAGTGTTTGTCAGTTTCATTAATAGTATACTGTTTTATTTCTAATCTATAAATGTTCATAAGTAGCTCCGACTTAGACATAATTCGCACTGTTATGGTCACAGCATGTAAAGACAATTTGAAAAAGTTTCGCCAAAATAGGTCAGAAAGTAAATTGACAAAATTAATCGGCCTAACTCATACATTCGATATTTACTATGCATTAATAGTCGTCCAAACAAAGAAATGCTCAATTAGAATTAACAATTATTATTTTCATAGTTCGGGCAAAAACTCACGAATAAAGTGTTTTGTAGGGCTCTTGTTGTTCAGATTCGTCAGAATGAGACGAGACTACTGCTTCAACTAGACGCTGACCCAGCAGGCGTTCCAGCACCGTCTAGGCCTAATGTGGATCACAACCGGCCCAGACCAGCTCTGGATGTGCGTGAGCAGGCCGCAGCCATGCTGCCATCATCTTCATTTGATGAACCAGGAGAACAAGCAGGAGATGAAGCACCCGCAGCACAAGAAGGGAACGAGCACGCTCGTCGCATAAGAAAGAGACCACTTTCGGACATAGTAAGGGAAAACCACCTTATGCACAACCGGTTCATGCGTAAAAAGCTGCCAAAAATCCTAATTGAGTTTGATATTTCTAGCAGCGGTGAAAATGATGTTAGTTACTCTGTTTTGAAAGATTTTGTGTTTATTATGGCCTAAACCGTTTTTCAAAAATACTTTGAGAACACCCCCAATTTTACTCCATGTTCCGATGTCCATCTCCACATCCAAGTACGCTCACATAGGTCTAGTACCAAGGTGAGCGATATAGGACCGACATGTTACTCTTATAGTATTACTAGTACCAAGATGAGTGATATAGGACCGTCAGGTTACTCTTATCAGTATTACTAGTACCAAGGTGAGCGACATATGACCGTCATGTTACTCTTATCAGTATTACTAGTACCAAGATGAGCGATATAGGACCGTCAGGTTACTCTTATCAGTATTACTAATACCAAGGTGAGCGACATAGGACCGACACGTTACTCTTATCAGTATTACTAATACCAAGGTGAGTGACATAGGACCGTCAGGTTTACTCTTATCAGTATTACTAAAACCAAGGTGAGCGACATAGGACCGACACGTTACTCTTATCAGTATTACTAATACCAAGGTGAGCGACATAGGACCGTCATGTTACTCATATCAGTATTACTAATACCAAGGTGAGCGACATAGGACCGACACGTTACTCTTATCAGTATTACTAATACCAAGGTGAGCGACATAGGACCGTCATGTTACTCTTATCAGTATTACTAATACCAAGGTGAGCGACATAGGACCGACACGTTACTCTTATCAGTATTACTAATACCAAGGTGAGCGACATAGGACCGACACGTTACTCTTATCAGTATTACTAATACCAAGGTGAGCGACATAGGACCGACACGTTACTCTTATCAGTATTACTAATACCAAGGTGAGCGACATAGGACCGACACGTTACTCTTATCAGTATTACTAAAAAATATAAAAACTCTGTAAGCATATTCAGTTGCGGTGTACTGGATACCGTGTATAAAAACTCTGTAAGCACGTTCAGTTGCGGTGTACTGGATACCGCGTATAAAGACTCTGTAAGCACGTTCAGTTGCGGTGTACTGGATACCGCGTATAAAAACTCTGTAAGCACGTTCAGTTGCGGTGTACTGGATACCGTGTATAAAAACTCTGTAAGCGCGTTCAGTTGCGGTGTACTGGATACCGTGTATAAAAACTGTGTAAGTGCATTCAGTTGCGGTGTACTGGATACCGCGTATAAAAACTCTGTAAGCACATTCAGTTGCGGTGTATCGGACGCCGCGTATAAACATATATAAGCACTTTCAGTTGCGCAGTACCGGATACCGCGTACATTATCTATACGACAATCTCGGGCGGTGAAAATCCATGTTCAATCACGGTGATACAAAGTTTCCTCATATTTCTTGATTTGCTATAATAAAGTGTTTGCTGTTATTTTCGCGTCACTTCCGGTTTCGGGGTATTTTGGTATTTGACAATAAAAAATTAACAGGATAGGCAAACATAGGAAAAGGAAAGATATTGTCAGCATTAAGTATTTGTAAATATTTGAAAGAAGAAACTAGACACAAAATAAATTCGAAGTAAGTTATTCTTCCGTTATTTTAATTCGTTATTACCGCGAATATACAAACAAACAGTAAATATTAGATATTTGATGACATTATCGTCTTAGTAAAAGGGTTGTATAGGTATTAGTCGCGCTAGATAAAGTTACGCATTTGTACAATACATATAGCGCTTTCCTGGTCCGAAATGTTTCTCAATATCCACTGACCGGGAAGCAACGAAACTTAGTTTTTAAACTGGTCTCCAGAAAAATCAACATGGTAGTGAAAATGTTTATGTTAGCGTCATGTATTATTTATAATTTCTCGTGGAATTTTCAAACTGAACTCAGTAGTTCAAAAGAGGGTGTAAGATGCGGTTGTTTACGTCTCCTGGCAACGGAAGCAGACGACAGATATTTTGTTTTGTTTCTATCGATTTTAACGCCATTTCTTTCAGTTATGAGTGTCGGTCAGTTGACCTTACCCGTTTTCCTGGAATTAATTATGAACGATTACTACTTTGCCCTTCCGTATGAAAGTGACATCTTCTGCACATGAATCATAGGTGAAAGATAAATGACCATTGTCAAATGACACGTAAGGACATGACCTGTCCCGTCTGGGAATCGAACCCGGACTTCTCACGCACTATCCCAGGGCTCAACTGAGCAATCCGAGGGGGTATACGACGACAGACAAAGATGGACCACAAAAGCTCACATAAATAACGCGTTCGGCTTAGCTAGACTAAAACCCTTAGTTCAATGCGTGTCGTGTTGAATTACACTGACTCGTTTCCTACTGTCATGAATATCTAATATAAACAAAAACACGACATGTAGAGTGAGATTTGTCCTGCTTGCTTATAGTTAAAAAGAGAAAATGACACGTGCATGTTTACACATGTTTATGTACATTACTTGCTTGCAAAGAAAAAAAATAGTGTCTGTTTTGTTTCAGCATGTCACTTAAGAGACCACGTAATGACAGTAAATTAAATTATTTCTGGATTTAAACATTTCATGTTGTAGTTAGTATCTGTATCCTATATATTGCAATTTATAATCACACCAAATTTACATATTAATGCACAAACAACGAAGTTTTGTTCTACATAAGACAAACAAATAACATTACTTACCCGAAAAACTTATAGGCCAAATTCACTGGACAATAGAAGTGTCATCAATCGTTTAAATACTCGCATCTAACACAAGTACTGACGATGTTATTTATACTTTTCAAATAATTAACATTACATTAAGAGATCCGATAGCTTTTTTTGATGACACACGCTTAAAACCGCTATATTTAACCATTAACTTCCACCAGCTAGAGCGACACCGGAAATTAACTTGAACATTATAATATTAATATATGACAACGAGAGAACTCCCTTGGACTTTAACATAAAGCATATTATTCACACGCAATTATTGCATTTGTTGATGATGTGATGTTAAATATAATTGTAATGCGGAGAATCGTTTTAAAATATTAGATTTTGAATCTTGTGTTAAGTCCCTCGTTGCTATGTCGAATTATTGTGTCCTTTACGACAGTATTGGCGTTATGTACAGATGCCAGTTGACGTAACACTTGTTCCTTAGCTTACAAACATTAGTTTGACTTTCACTTTATATTTACAGTATTGTACTGACATTTCCAAGGCTGTATATCGCTGTATGGTGAGTATTTATTTTTATGTTTCAAATGTTTGTTAAGTCTCCTCCCCCTGAGCAATTCTTGCACTTAATATAGTCTTCATGTTATTTTCTGCCTAGTTTCGGCCTATTGTTGCCAGTTGTCTTGACTTGTCCTGTGATCTTGTCCACCAATGTATTACCCCCCTGTTTGTCCTCATTGGTTCTCCTAGTTATCCCGTATGGTCTGCCACGCCATTCCTTGCGACCATTTTTCTTACGTACGTACCATTGAGTCTCCTCAAATGCCTTATGTTGTATGAATTGTTGATTTCCCGGAGGTCTGTGTGGAGAGGCACTGTCTTATGTATGTGGCGTTCCCTGTAGCAACTTATTCTCTCTCTTTTATATCATTTTCACACATACTCGTGTTTTATGAAATATCCATGATGAATGTAATTATTCCTGGTACAAATATGGGAGCTTCTACATATGTTACAGTATCGGTACTACCTTGGTCCTGTGTAAGCTACTGGCAACTTTCCGACATAAATCCGAGGTGGGGGTTGATGGCTTTGGATGAATTATCTTTTTGAGGCCATTTAGCGTCTCATTGCTATCAGGTCTACTCGAAGTACCGCCATATTCATCGTCTCAAGAACATAGTGCATGTAAAGTCCTCTGATTTATTATAGATTTGATTAGTATACCGGCTGAATTGTGAGGGATATATCAATTGTGGAATGGCAGGAGTATTGATATAAAGGGATTTTCTGGATTATTTGTGTCATTTTTGGCGAATGGGTTTACCAGAAAAGTCGTGTATTAAATTCTAATACGATATCATGGAAAACGTGCAGTCATGCCTTCCTGTTTCGTCATCCTGGATTCGAGTCTATGATCTCCGCATTGGCCAGTCGAGTGTCCTAGAGACCAACTTAGCTAACTGAAAGAGATTGAGATTGTTCATTGTACATTTAATATATATGAATTACTATTATTTCGAATAATACATGGTTTCGAATAGCCCATTTTAATTCGAAGTGCTTAAGAAGAAACATCGGGACCTGATATTTATTTCGGATGCTACCAAGTATTCGGATAAAAGGTTGTCGAATAAACGAGGGCCGACTGTATTATCATTTGAAAAATTAAGCGTCAAAGTGTAAGCAAGTGTTCAATGTGACATGGACAGAGTTATGTGATAAGGATAATAACATATTTAATAAGTTCCACACACGGTTATACATCAAGGATCCTATCATTCCCATTATATATTTCCTTTTATTTCTCGAAAAATCTACCAATTTTTTATATACAAATGAAGCATTATACAAATCCCCACTAACTACACCATCTGCAGTAGGCTTTTATAAAATTTGGAGCAAAATATTTTAATCTTTCCAAAATTATTTAAGTGAAAATTGAATTGGACAAAAATATGTATTAATGTGCTTTCAGTAACCATGACAACCAAGGTGATGCGCAAGTATAATACGTGTGGTATCTAGGTGTATTATCAAAGATGTTTGCTGTCGTTTCAGTTATCATCCATGCACCTGGTTGGTTACCATTTCCTTGTCAGCTTTTGTTTAATTTTGGGATAATGATTTTTATGAAGGGTAATGCTCCGTGGTCACGGTATATGCCGCATAAACGGTAACTACGTCTATAATACTGTATAGTGTGCGATCCGTGGCAATTTCATGCAGATCTTGTAAAAAGAACGATACAGTGTTGTATCAAAAACGGTTTATTTTTTTTGAAGGATTAAACATATCAATATCAAGATCAGATCAATTGATGCTGATTTTTAGGCGTGTTTCCACTATTCGTCGGCTTGTTGCCGTTCGTTCCCGCTCACTGTCAAAACGAGCGACAGATGATCATTGCCACATTCGTGCTATTTTGTCTAGTACAATCTTTTTCCATTTGACACCGTTGTTGATTATGCAGTAAAACAATTGGACAAAACACATATTGATCGAATTACATACATATTATTTGGTGCATGCAGTTACTGAATTACTAAACATAGTTTATATTTATATGGAGAACATCATATTGCTCTCTGTGTCATTCTAACACAAGCACTTTGGAAATGCTTAACCTTTTTACCTTTTTGTAAAATCATCGAGTGTCACTCAAGTGTGGTGCGCACTTGTTACTCATTCATATTGAGTCTTACTCCGCGGTACTTTGGCCTAACTTAAAATATTCTTCGTTTCTCCTCCGCTCGCTACCTTTGCACCAGTAGAGTTTTACACCTAAATTCGAGGTGAGATCGATACATAGATTTGAATATCATCCAATATTTAACACAGCACGTATGTCGCATGGTGCACTTCAAAAATTCCTTGTATAAAAGTAGCCCAACATTATTAATTAAAGATGCACCACTTAGATTCCGCCGGTCAATTTATATATACTAGCGGAAAAAAGAACTGTGCATGTGTAAAATGTTCATATATCCTTCAATTTTATAAATTAAAGCTTGAAACTTTACACAGGTAAGTTGTGTATCCCTCTCGGTCATTTAAACTGGCCAGTGCATGAGTTGCACGGGTAGTTTGCCTGTCAGGCTAACGTCTTCTTTTTCACGTTTTTTTCGTATAGCAGTCAATTGCAAACACGTTTGTCGCCTAAACCTGTGTTAAAACATAGTGTTGTTACATGTAAGACACAAAACCAGGATAATTTTGAAAAACGTCGTTGATACGCCATGCCAAGGTTGAATGAAACTGACAGATGCCGCGCCGTAGCCATGATTGAAGCTGGTGTACGTCATACTGACGTTGCCAGACAATTTGGCGTTCACCGAAATACTGTAGACGCCTTGTGGAGACGGTACCAACAGTTTGGGGCAACCAGAGACCGGCCTCGATCAGGACGTCCACGCGTAACGTCTATTCGCCAGGATACGTACATCCGGGTGGTTCATCTCCGTGACCGACTCAGAACTGCTTCTTTGATGGCTAGAAGTATTCCTGGCCTTAGAAGAATCAGTCCCCGAACGGTACGTAATCGATTGCGTGAACGAGGCATACGTCCACGACGTCCTGCCATACGTCCTGTTCTGCAACAACTTCATCGTGTAGCACGTTTTGCCTGGTGTAGAAGACACATACACTTCACGCAACAGGACTGGGCACGTATTCTTTTCACGGATGAGTCCAGGTTCCATCTCGACAGCAGCGACGGCCGTTCTAGAGTGTACCGTCGTGTTGGTGAACGTTTCCATGACAGTTGTGTGATTGAACGACGTCCATTCGGCGGAGATAGTGTCATGGTGTGGGTTGGCATCTCATCCCGTGGTAGAACAGCACTTGTGGTTGTAGACGACACACTTACAGGCATCAGATATCGTGACGAAATCATACGGCCTCACGTCCTTCCATTTGTGCAGCAACGTAACGCCACGCTGCAACAGGATAACGCTCGCCCGCACGTCGCGCGGGTCGTCACCGACTTTTTGACCCAGAACAATGTGAATGTGCTGCCCTGGCCTGCAATATCACCGGATTTGTCGCCTATAGAACACGTGTGGGATGAGATGCAGCGACGGTTACGTGGCCTCCAAAATCAGCCGTTGACGTTACCTGACCTATCACGTGCGCTTGTCAGAATCTGGAATGGTATTCCCCAGGCATTTTTCAGAACACTTGTCACATCAATGCGGCGTCGTTGTCAAGCATCCAATGGTGGACATACACGGTATTGATGAGCTGAACTTTGTTTAGAGAACGTCTCCGAAAACTGATCTCTATCTAAGACGCAGCTGATTCAATAACCATATCAATTGAGCTGGTGTTAAATAAAGGTAAGATAAAACCCTGTTGAAATTTTTATTGCGATTCCTTACAAACCTCCTAAGTTATAGCATATTATACACATGCACAGTTTCTTTTTTCCGCTAGTATATATTTAATAAAAGTGGGCTGGTTTAGTAATCTGGTCCCGGGGGCGGCCAAGGTGCTGGATCTGGTCTAAGATTATCTTGCAATCCAGCACCCCGGCATCCCCAGGCCCACATACCAAGTGTTGATAACAATAGTTGAAATTAGCTAGGACTTAGACATAATCCAAGCAATAATCCTGGTTTATTTGGTACTCTCCCTTCCCGACTCAGTCCATGTGGTCATGTGGTCATGTGCTCAATGTGCATACACTGATATATACAAATTTCCAATGTCACTTGTATAAATATGTTTTTTTGTGCTTGCGTTTATTTATCGTTACCACCGGGTTCCCATATGGACGACGGAAGAATGTTAGTCACTTAATCTTTTTGGTGATTTTACGTGCCCAATGTAAAGCATCGTACACGGGACCTCGGTTTTTCAATGTCATGTGATATAGAACGTCTCGTTTATCAATTAAATTGCCCGCGATTAGCTGGAAAGTAAGGTGAGTTATAGTTTGGTTTATGTTACTAAGTTTGTGTTTAAAATTACATGTAACAGACGCAGAAAGCACCGAAGTAATTGAATTATTCCTTACCTATCTTATTTAAAGTCATATATTTGTATATTATGTGTATACAGTAAAACTTCGAAACCTCGAACAGTTTTGGCTCGAACACAGTAGATACCTCGAACAGGTTCTTAAGTCCCGGCGAAACCCCTTCTTATTTCATATTATCTAACAGTAGATCACTCGAACAGAGATAGGTCGAACACTCGAACAGGATTTGGGGTCCCTAGCTATCATTTCATTCATTGTTCACTATAGATAGGTCGAACAATACAATAATTCACACCTTTCAATGACCGCTTTATATACTAGTATACACATGTTATTCGCACTTCCTGATAATTACTTGCCAGTTGTACATGTGGAAACTCCCTAATCCGAACACCCCTCGGACAAACTTTAAAGGTCGGATTAGAGGAGAGTCCGGACTGGAGAGAATTCCTCCATTGAATGTCCGCAGGCAAGACATTCTTTCAGTTATTTGAATATGTTCGCTAGAGCAAAGACCTAAATACCATTTGGCTAGAGGTTGTTTGCGTTATCGCGATGTAATATATAATGTCTGAATGCATTCTTTTATTTGACTTTGCAGACTAATTTAAGCTACAAAATGTATATAAACTTGAAAATTCAATTTATAGCCCAAAATCTTAAGTTATAAGAGACCAACATATTTATGCAACTTTCATAAGAGGAAGATTTGCAATGCGATATGCAAAATACATGATGTGTGAAATATTGGTTGATATTTGAATTCTTCCATAAATTATGTAAATTATCATTATAATGTGTTTATTCGTTATAGAAATGTAGGAAATTCGATTCTTCAGAATATGAACCGTTGTAGACGCCTCTCGTTTATTTAAAACTGTATGAAAGCATTGAATATAATAAACGTAAGATTTTGACCTATAGGTCATTCTTAAATAGATGTAGAAATTACAGCAAAATTACACTGTGCAGAAAATGTATAATGGATATTTTATTTTTTAGAATTTTATTGATATTTTGATAATTTCACTGCATAAGGTGGATATATGAATCTCAAGCAAGTATTTCAATGAATCATTTTACAGTCAAATGATTTTAAACATAGCTGAAATTAAGTATGGGTATTTTGCGACATTATACCGTCCATAAAACCAGACAAGCTATGCACTTAGTCCGATGTATTATTAAAACACCATACCTGAAAACTATGCACCATAGCTTCATTTCAAAAGATTTTTCGTAGAGGAAAAAATAATCTAGGGTAAAATTTTTGAATTGTGATTTGTGTACCTAATGGGCCCTTTTATGCGCTCACATCCAATGTTTTCCAATTGTTTACAAAATAAGTACATCTCGTACCCGGTCTTACCTTGTTTCCATCCATTTTAATGCATACGATGATAACGTCTAATGGTATGTATTCATAGAGACAATTAAATTATTATGCCTTCTCTCAATTCTCAGTCATTATACGATCTGACGTATTTTTTGCGGAAAATTATCGTCCGGTTTTGGGAGATTTATTTTACCTGTAAAATAACAATCCGGACAGAAAACTTCGTTCGGATTCCGGAGTAGGGAGGATCCGGACTGTGGGGGATGTCGTATTGGAGGAACTAAACCGAGAAAATTGTCCGGTTGCAGGAAGTTTCCGGATCGGAGAGTTTCCGGATTAGGGAGTTTCCACCGTACATGCCACAGGGAATCATTTTTGCTTTGCTTTCATTTCTTTTTTAATTTTATTATTATGAATAATGCTGCGACTATTTATCGACGTGCATTCAGTATGAAAACCGGCGACTGTCAATTAGGAAATATACGCGTATACCGTAGATGCATCGAACAGTAGATGGCTCGAACTAATTGCTAGGTCCGACGGCAGTTCGAGGTTTCGAAGTTTTACTGTATCAATATTCTCCTTTAACATATCTTACATTAACTGTCACCACGTTGCATACGTGTTATATCGTTATTTCGTATTTACAAAATAAGTACTTCAATCGCGTCAAAAAATAATATGTACTGTTGTATGTATCTATGTTAGTGAAAATGAATATAGCTGTTGCATTATATTGTTTGACTGTTTATTGAAGCAAATAATTTGTTTCTTAATTCAAATAAGGGACAAAATTGTTTACAAGTATATTTGCAAGTGTAGTCGTTGTAATTAATCTATCATAAAACAATATTCTCTGTTGGAGATTTTTTTCATATTTCTACATATCGGATTTAGAATTATTCAGATATTTAGGATGTTAGATAAATATAGTATCGCTACCTACGAGTAATGCAGCGAATGAAACATTCAGGTCTGAAGGCTTAAATAATCACGTGTATAGTTTCGTCACATTGAATATTTTGAATTTCGTTACTTTTCGTACATAATTTAAAATAAAACAAGTATGACCATGAAGTACAATTATTCCTCCCACTTCTGTGATGGGTAGTATAGAATTAACAATTTGCACATCTCGACAGCAGCATCAATCGGCCTGCATGCGAAACCACTAGGTGTGTAACTTATTGATCTGACACAGAAAATAATATCCTTTGTTTCAGTACAAACACGGACATATAAACCATTTATTAAATACTTCTGCAGAAAATTGTTGCTGTGTTAAAAAGCATTTTCGATTAATTGCATTTGAAACAACTATGAAAATACATTAATCGCAATGGGAAATTGTCAGTGTGCAGGAACGTTTTGAGGGCAATTTATGTCCTTCGATGAATTACGAATCAGTAGTTCGAAGTTTCAACGCAGCTACTGTCTGCTGAACATGTGTTTGTTGTCATCGAACGACAGCTTCATTTGAGAATAAAACTGTTGCAACATTTAGTCAATTGATTTTAACAATAAATTAACATTTGCGATGATATATTCCTATCAAAAAGTATCAAAAAGGTGTCTTAGCAACAGAAAAGAGTAGCATACTGAGGTAGGTATTCAACTGTTATTATAACATAGAAATATTGAGGCGCTTCTGCCACATATTTATGTTTTACAACACATATCAAAAATTGCAACTGTCAGGTAGCAGTGACACATACTGAAAGTAGACAATCTCAAAGTTTTGCTAATATTATATGAACAAAAATACTGTGTCTGGAATAAAACTACAAGATATCAATAATTCAAATACAAATGTACTTTGTCTACACTATTGTTTCAGTTTTGAAAACTCCATCTGACAGATTGGATAATACATTTTAATAGCATTTTTACATAAGTCACTCCATGATGTTCATTGCAGCACTTCAATGTTGATGTATTGATCAAACTACCCTTGTCTTCATGACAACACATTATTCAAAGACAGTTAACAGTCAAATGGAACTCTTCTCAGCGTCCAATAATCTTCCTTCAGCAGTTTCGCTCAATTAAAAAATGCATATGTACTATATTCACCATGGTCATTATTCACATTTCTCAGTTTCAGCTTTTACTGAAAGTTCCAAGGCTGTAAATTGCTACATGGCTATATGTGTTGGATTTCCCTTTCCCCTGTGCAATTCGTTCATTTTATATTGTGTTCGTGTTATTTTCTCCCTAGTTTCGGCCTACACATATTGTGTCTGTTATTATGTACGTAATGGTTAATTGCTTTTAATGATTAGTCAATTTATGTGTATACAAGTATGTTGGAAATCAATGGCAATATAGCGATTAATTGAGAGGTTGGCTAGCCGTTAAATCGATTTAAAGCCCCAGTAGTTTTACTGACAGTTTCAATGCTGTTATTCGGTGTATGGTTATGCTATCATATTGTGTTTTAAATGTATGTTATTTTCCCCTTTCCCATGTGCAATTATTTCACTTTATATAGTGTTCATGCTATTTTCTGCCCAGTTTCGGCCTATTGTTGTCAGCTGTCTTGACTTGTCCGGTGATCTTATCCATTAATACCCCCACTGTTTGTCCTCTTCGATTCTCCTAGTTATTCCGTATGGCCAGTCATGCCATTCCTTGCGCCTTTGTTCCTTAACGTATGCACCCTTGAGCCTCCTCAAGTGCCTTATATTTTATGGATTGTTGTTTTCCCGGAGGTATGTGTGGGGAGACACTGTGTTATGTATGTGGCGTTCCATGTAGCAACTTATTCTCTCTCTTTTACTTAAAATGTTATCTGCAGTAGTTCTCATTATGTCAGGATTATAGCTCTTCCTTATAAACATATTGATTACTTTCACAAATAACTGATCAAAGTTACACCTGTTATGAATTTTGCGAATTTTATATAACAGATTATAAAAATGTGGTTTAGTAATTCCTGTTTCTAACATAGATTTGACACTAGTTCTATATTTAGAATAAAATAATAGCTGTATAAGTATAAGTTGAGATACATATATGGCGTACTAGGGACTTTTGGAGAAATGCCGTCGAGCGACAGTAATTTTATAATCTCAAAGTCACAGTTAACTAGTTTATCGCATTTTTGTAGTAAAAAAATGTCATTATCTATGGAAATGTCCAAGTCAAGAAACGATGAATGTGTATTCAAGGTGTTTGCTTTCGAAAATTGTAGCTATGTTGGATGTATTTTATTTATCAAAGCTGGAAAATATCATTATCAATATTCAAAATATCGTCTAAATAACGAGAGGTATAACATTCATCCGATTTTGTTTAGAAAAGGATAACATAAAGGAATGCCAACTTTCAGTTGGTACACTAAATTATCTAAATGAATAAAGACATTAAGCTATTAAGAGCTTCACAGACGTCCTGACATGTCCAGGAGGTACAGTTACTATACTTACTAGAAGTGAAGAATGCCCTTTCATCATGGCAGGCCAACTAATCATGTTAATTGCTTCCAAATGTTTTTAAGACATAAGGAAGTGAATTATAAAAAGTGGAAAAAACATAAGTAGAGATACATAATAACGTATGTATAACAAACGGGTTCCTATTTATGAAGCGTCCTTACAGTAACTAGGGGCTTAGTGACAGGACAATCTCTTGTGTAACAGAACTAACTCTTATGTGACAGAACTATCTCTTATGTGACAGAACTATCTCTTATGTGACAGAACTATCTCTTATGTGAATGAACTATCTCTTGTGTGACAGAACTGCCTCTTGTGTGACAGAACTGCCTCCTGTGTGACAGACCTGCCTATTGTGTGACAGACTTGCCTCTTGTGTGACAGAACTGCCTATTGTATGACAGAACTGCCTATTGTATGACAGACCTGTATATTGTGTGACAGACCTGCCTCTTGTGTGACACAACTGCCTATTGTGTGACAGACCTGCCTATTGTGTGACAGACCTGCCTCTTGTGTGACAGACCTGCCTCGTGTGTGACAGAACTGCCTACTGTATGGCATACCTGCCTATTGTATGACAGATCTGCCTATTGTTTGACAGCCCTGCCTTTTGTGTGACAGCCCTGCCTCTTGTGTGACAGAACTGCCTCTAGTGTGACAGAACTGCCTCTTGTGTGACAGAACTGCCTCTTGTGTGACAGATCTGTCACTTTGTTCAGTATATTATTCTACATAATAATTTCAGTCTACTAAGATCTTTGATATCTGATTGCAAGCAAATGACATACAACAGGTTTAATGACTAATTTACTGTGTAGGGGTGTGGGGTTAGACGTCCGTCTGTTTAGCTCAGTCGGTAGAACACTGTATAGGGGAGTATTTAGGGGGTTTGTTGCTTCGAGCGCCTCATTGGGCACATTTTCCCACTTCATTTACTTCAATAGTGGCATCAGGTTTGATGGTCCATGGTGGGTGAATCTCAAATGCCAGAAGGGGGAGGGTTTGTTGTGATGTTGGGTTAGACAGCTGCCCGTTCAGCTCAGATGTTAGAGAACCGAACTAGTGTTTATGGGAGTTATTCCCATACATGTGATAACTGAGAAAATCCAAGAGAATTTGCTTGTGACAACCACCTTTTCTTCAACGTTACAAGCCAACTGCCCCCATGAGCATAATGAATAAGTTTTTTTTCTATCTGATTATTTTATCATAGTTTGCATTATATTCCATATTTATAAAGGAAATTTGCCAATCAATATGGCCGACTATTCAGAACAAGGGAGGTAGATATTGTGAATGGTGGGAACTATCTATATGTTGATATACAACGCTCATGTGCAGTCAACAGAATATCCAACATATATTTATCAGGGCTTATTTATCTCCTGTTCTATCCTTTACATGAATATACTGATTGCCAAGTAATGGAGTTATAAATACCATTTGTACATCTTGGGCATGACACGGACAACACTCAAACCAGAAATTACTTCATGAGTGATTTTGTTCAAACATATTTATGCATGTTTATTTGGAGTTTACAAATGTTTGCAAGTGTACTGCTGTGAACAGGGGGCCGCGGCCGTGGTCCAGTGGTAGTGCGCTGGACTTGTAACCCGGCGATCCGGGTTCGATTCCCGGGCGCGGCAGGTCAAACCCTTCCATGAAAATTTGACAAAAATGTCGATTTTCCTCCATATGTGGAGAAGTTGCCGGCTCCTTGTGGAAGGGTAAGTTAGTACTGGTAAGAATTCAGTCCAGGAAAACTGGTTAGGTGAACCGGCCGCCGTATATAACTGAAATATCGTTGAGAAACGGCGTTAAACCCGATGAAACAAACAAACAAACTGCTGTGAACAAGGCACTGGATAATAAAATATTTTGCTGAGAAAGATCTTTTAACACTTACCAGTACCAGAATACATGTATGTTTTTTTACAAATTGCAGAGATAGTTCTTAGGAGTTCTTTTCTTATACATAGCTGTAAAATTCTTAATTATGATTCTGGTTTTGCAGCCGTTATTTACAGACCACGTAATTCAGTCCAGTACATTATATGAGATCCAATAATCGCACATTGTAAGTACAAAATATTTACATAGTGTTTAAGTGTAAAGAATTGAATACATTGTAATGGTTGATATTGTGTCTGTACATGTTAAGTGTAGCAGTTATTTTTCAAGTGCTAAATAATGTGTATTCCAGTCTTAGACATGACACATGTCTTAGCTTCATCAATTTATTTTGCCTCATATAATTTATTATTTAAAAAGAAGTTACCTCCCTTCGGAGCAACTTTGATCGCCAAGCCATGTTGTAAAGCAATAGCATTTCAACAATACTTAACATCTTCGGTAATTTTGTTACGTCAGAATTTATTTGTTGCTGACTCAAGGTGTTTTATGACATGTCGGAATGGTGTATTTATTTCAAGTCATCATGTTTAAGAAAATATACGCGGACGTCGCGAGAGTTCAATCAAATTTTAACACACATAGTAAGACGTTTCCAATCCATGGTTAATATGACCGTGATTGTATTGACCAAATGTTGGCACAAAACTACCTTTGATTGCTTTGATGTAAATGCTGAGGCAGTTCTGGCTACAAGATCACCGCACAACCAACGTATTTGCACTGTGCAACCGAGGCAAGATGACCGCACACCTTACGACAAACTTGCGCTCATCTTAGATTGGAGATGGAACTGGAGTTTGAGATCCTAGACCAGAAACACGTCTTGGGTTCTCCTGTGGTGCCGACGCAATCGATGGGGTAAGAAGCGGACCGGTATCCTCAAGACAGTCTTCTTGAAGCCGAAATGACCTGTTGTTCTCGCACTTTGCCGTACGTCAGTTGCACGTCACCTGCACGGGGTTGTACGTTCAACTTGCGGATTTTATTGTAGGTGATTCTCGCGGACGCTGCAAGACACTCGCAAGGGCCCGTACAGCGATTGTAAGTTGCCTGTAGGATGTCTGTACAGTAACTTGCTTCAGTCGTGTCTAATCACAAAGAACCGCAGGGATTAGCCAGCAACCCGACCGCAGCTGCGGAAACGTACGTGTAACCAACCGCATGGTGAGTTGTGACCGAGACTTAAGACAAGTAAAACAAATTGACCGTATACCACACGGGACAGGTTGAACAATTCATGCACGTGCAAATCGAGTTTCACGTTGTTGACGATGAACAGTTGAAACATAATCGCTAAAATTCGTGAAACCTGATAACACAGGTCAAGGCTAATATTACCTATCTACTTTCTTTACACAATGATTTTTTTAACACAACAAACACTATGTGTACAAATCGGATCTTTCTTTTTTTGTTCAGTGTATACTCATATTTCGCTCGATCCTACCTCGGACGAGTTATAAAGATCAATTTCTAAAACAAAAAAATGTAGCAAATCAGTTGTTTTGGCATCAACAAATCATTTCAAACTCGACACTCGGTCCCAGGATTACGCGGTTGACAACTGTCACTTACTGACTTAGTTGCACTTTTTTTACAAGTGACACGAATCATTAATGCATTATTTTTCATTGCAAAATGAAGTACTAATACAACAGTGTTCTGTTTTAATGCGAATGTTCTAACACATTGTATCTGCGCACAGTAATTCGTGCGTGCTCGTGGACGCCGCCATTTTGTTCAATTTGGGAATCCATGATTACGGCGTCATACCTCATTGAAAGTATTATTTTATCATTTTGCTTTTGTTCAACTGTACTTTTGTACCTGTAGTTATAAATATTTCAATCGTCCATATTTAACAGTCGACAATAAAACGAAAGTATTCAATTTAGAACAGTTTCCGTAAATCGTCAATATTCAACGGAACGATGACGGAAAATAACTACACTACACGTGCATTCCCCATTTACTTCTGGCGTCATAACTCCTCAGGCCAGGCTGGTCATAACTCCTCAGACCAGGGGAAGAATGGAACAAAGCGCATACAGACAGGGGCCGAACGCAATGTTCATTATGACAAGAGAAACTGTCGAAAGTGTGGAAAATTGCATGAAAAGACATAATTCTGCTCAGCTAAAGGGGAGCAATTCTTCAAATGCAGAAGATTGAATCATTATGGATTCATGTGCAAATCTAGTGTTAATGAGATTCACAGTAACAGTGAAGATTTAGAAAATTCAAACAATGACAATAATTTCATTGATAGTATAGAATCAAGGGTTACAAATGGGCAGGTTTTTGAGGATTTTGAGGTAGGTCGTTATAAGACATCTGTAAAATTCAAATTGATACTGGAAGCCAAGTAAATATTTTACCATTTACGGTATTTCAGAGTCTAAGTATCCGGTGTGTTCTAGAGACGTCTAGGACAAAGTTATCAGCTTACAAAGGATATGAGCTAAATTTGAAGGGATGCATTACGCTTAGAAGTATTCACCCTGGGACTAGTCAAGTTAGAAATGTACTATTTCATGTAGAGGACACTAGGTCTATACAATTGCTTGGACTTCAATCATGTATTGATTTTGGCTTAATTGGGTTCACCTATTCAGTAGGGTCTGAATCTCCTCATACACCTCTGACTAAGTTGTCACTACTAGAGGAGCATTCAGAAGTTTTCAAAGGGATAGGGCTATATCAAGGGGAGTGTTCTATTCATGTATACCCCACAATTACGCCCGTGGTTCATCCACCCAGGAGAGTCCCAGTAGCTCTACATACAAAGGTCAAAGATGAGCTGTCGCGTATGGAGAAATTAGGGGTTATTACTAAAGTAAGTGAGCCATCACAATGGGTTAACTCTATGGTCGTTGCGGAGAAAAACAACGGGAGCATTAGAATCTGTCTTGACCCCCGGGACTTGAATAAAGCTATCCAGAGTCCTCATTACCCTATGAGAACCCTTGACGATATCCTGCCTAAGCTCAATGGTACCAAGTTTTTCACAAAACTGGACGCTAGATCAGGATATTGGGTCCTGAAACTTGATAAGGAAGCATCATTCCTTACAACGTTCAATTCCATATATGGTCGGTACCGTTATCTCCGTTTACCATTTGGTTTAGTATGTAGTGGAAATTTATTCATGCGTAAAATCGATGAATGCTATGAAGGTTTACATGGAGTAGTCCAGATTGTCGATGACATTCTTGTCTATGGTCAAACATGGGCGGAGCATGATCAAAATCTCAAGGCAGTCTTGTAAAGGTCACTAGAGAAGGATATTCGCTTTAACGAGGATAAGCTCGTAGAAGGAGTATCTGATGTCGAGTACTTTGGTCACTTGTTAACTTCAGATGGACTCAAACCAGACCCTACCAAGGTCAAAGCAATTAAAGAAATGCAACCCCCAATCAATAAGGCCGAGCTTGAAACCATATTTGGTATGATCAATTATCTGTCACGCTTTCCGAGGTTACCACCCTCAACACACAGGGGTAGGGTATTAATTGCACTTAATTTACAATCAGTAAGAAAATTGAACAATAAGTTATCTCTGCAGCGCAAATGTGTACTATGTAGTTTGGCATTAAAACCACCCATGAATATTATTAATCCCTTATTACAGTAACTGTGAAATAGATCATACAACATATCAATACAGTCTCTATAACGGTCAATACCATGGTTCGTGCATGGTTGTTGTTGTATATGCTTTTATTTATCGTCGCCACCGGTTTCCCACATGGGCGACGCCTCCGGAAGAATGTTAGTCATATTAAATTTGGAGGATAGTGCATGATACAGAAGATGCCCCAGTTCCAGAAGCACCCCTGGTTCTTTTACGTGGTCGATGTAAAGCATCATACACGGGACCTCGGTTTTTAAAGTCTCGTCCGAAAGACTGTTAGTACGGTCAGTGATGGAGCGGGGAATCGAACCAGCGATCCCTGGATTACAAGTCCAGCGTTTTACCACTGGACCACTGATCCGCTACCATAGCATGGTAAGTACACCTGAAATATAAATATGTATTGTCCAGGTGAGATTTCTAGTTGAATACCGACTATGCGGTCACTCTCAATGTTTAACGGTACAACAATATTGTTATATTTTATGTGCCACATAATGGCTGTTCCACCTTTACCAACCTTCCTATTACTGTCTAAGATTCTAACATTTAAGTCATAATCACATACAGCATGATAGTGTTCCTCTCTTTATGTGTACCGCTGTCCGTTTGTTTGTTGCTCGCCCTGTGTGTTCCCTCCCTTTAAGTGCACCACTGTCCGTTTGTTTCGTGGCTCGCCCTGGGGGTTCCTCTCTTTATGTGCACTACTGTCCGTTTGTTTGTAAGTCGCACTGTGTGTTCCTCTCCTTATGTGCATCATTGTCCGTTTGTTTGTGACAGTCAGGCTCTAATCAATTTAAGCTTAAATTCAATCACGTTGTACGTCATACTACTGTCTTTGTTTCGTTTTCGGAAAGACAAAAGTGTGTTTACAGTCATTTTTTCCAAGCTAATTGGTTATTCTTAATTCAAAAAATGTCGAGACTTTACATTATTTAGAACTTGGACAATATGTGCCTATTTAACCATTCTTTTTTATAACCGATGCATGTATTGATGTTTAAAATATTTAATCCCTAGTCTCAGGAATATACTACGTGTACATTCATCATAGATATAGATAGATATGCTTTATTTTCAAAATCCAATAAGCCTTGCAGCCCATGAGGACAACATATTTACAAATATATACAATCATATGTAAACATGCGGAGAAGATTATGTTATTAATTATAACAATGTAACATAAATATAATTATAATTGAAACAATCATATTATGTATATATAGATGTACGATGAAAAACACGTCCTTAGCACAATTTGATAATGATTATTCATTCAATAAATCACTTATTATCAAGAGTTCAATAAATCGAAAGATTAAAAACAAAAACAAAACACAAAAACAAAAATCATATATACATTGATATTTGTTCCGTTTATATTAGTAAATAATGTTTGTTTTGTTTTGTTAAAACTGTATATACTGTTCTGCTCTCCAACTTGGAGGAAATATACGTATCTATCTACAAATGTGCACCACTGTCCGATTGTTGTGGTGCTCGCCCTGTGTATTCCTCCCTTTGCCGAAATCTGTCTAAGTGAGTACTGGTTCGTGAATTTGAACTTTCCTGCTATTCTTATTTTCTCTTTTTTGCATATCGTCTCTCATTCAACAGAACACATGCATTTTGATTGTTTAACATTACGCCCATACTATCACTGTTAGGCAAGAGCAACTGTGTCTTTAAATAACCAATATGCATGCATACTTTAAAGAAAATAAAAATTACCTAAACCGATGGCGATAAAATAAATTTAATACAAATGTACATCAGCCAAGCATGAACAAATAGATCAGGGATTTCCCTGACGCAGAAAACTTGAGTCCCTTACTCCCTTTGCTTCTAGAGACTCCCATTTCTCACTTACTTTGCACCCCTGGGACCCCTAAAATAAACTTTTGTCAAGTATAAATTGCATATCTTGGACCGAACACATTTACTAAGGAGCTACACTTTGTCAAACACGAGGATCCAAGGATGAAAATTCCTAGGGAAAACCCTGATAGATTAAGAAAACTTAACACAAATAGATTGTCAGCTTTGTCCTTGTTGATAGTTATTTAAGTGAAAATTCAGAAATGATGTAACAGCTACTATCGTAAATGGAAGAAATTGAATTTCAATCGAGAAGTGCCTCTTTAACTCGGTCCCAGAATATATCCTGTCGTTCAGGATTTGTGTCAAGTTCAAGGTATGTACTTCGTCGTATTGTGTCCATGATTTCTAACGACATGCTTTCATCGGGCACTTGTTCCTTCATTATTACACAAATTACATTTCTACCACTTTTTATGGCTTCCATACGAGCCATATTCATCTCAAATAAACACCACTCGCTGTGTAAGAATTCATTACTCATAACAATCAGTGTTTTCCTCGAAGTTGTAATGGCTCCCATGATGTTGTCGTTCACAAAATTTCCAGCCAGAAAATCTCTATCATGTACCAATAATCTTAAATTTCTTTCCTTTTCTAACTGTGGCACGATCACGTCTTTCACCCACTTCCCGTTTTCTCGCGAATATGAAATGAAAACATCGAAACTGAATGCAGCATTTTCATCGTTTCTGTCAATCAAAGGTACCTTTCCATTCATTCGAAGTTTCGCAGAATAATAAAAGTACCGAACATCCCACCTGTATCGATGACAAATCGCAAGTAAGCATATTATCAAAAACAACACAAATGTCAATGACGTAATCAAAATGAGAGTAGAATAGCCAGCGCAGTCTTTCTGTAGTCTGTCGAACAGATCTAAATTTGCCGACATTTTAATCTGCTTGGAATTCTCATACGTACACATGTATCCATGGTAACCTACGAAATAAACATTTGCTTCGTAGAACCATTTTATAAAGTCTGTGTCGTTGCATGTGCAAGACAGTCTGTTATTAGAGATATCAACATACACGGTATAGTTTTTCGAATTTTCCGTTAATCTGTTCATAACGTTTGGTTCTAATTTCTTGAGAAGGTTTTCATGTACATTAAGATAGTGTAGGCGACTTGTGTTGCTTAAATCTACTTCGAATTCTGTTAAAAAGTTGTATGACAAATCTAGAGCACGTAAAGACTGCAATGATTGAAAAATCTTTGGTGGCAAGTACCGAAGTTTCATGTCAGATAAATACAAATCGGTAAGACTCCGAAGTCCTCTAAAGATACGTCCATCCGTGTCATTACTAAGAAACCGGTCGATAAAGTTGCGAGTTAAGTTTAATTGTAGCAAACTAGTAAGATTATCGAACACATCAGGTGAGATGTTGTCACACGAGTTCCAGGCCAGGTTCAGATTCAGCAAGCCTGATAAACCTGTTATTGGGCCCTGCCATTTCCAAAACAAGTTCCTTTCCAGATTTATTCGGATTATGTTATTTGGTTGACATACACATATATCCTTCAGTTCGCTCCTTATCCTGAGACCGCTCATGTCCAGATCGTTCAACGTTTCAGGCAGAAGAATTACATTTATGTACCGCGATACATTGGAACGACAATTAGTGCAGCTGGAATCTGAGTATGAACTCATTTTATGTTCAACATTTTGGGAATCTTTCAATAATCCGGATCGTTTTCTCTTCAGTGTTTTTAAGTAATGTTTTGTTTCAGAGTTGGATATATCTATTATGTTAATATTTGTGTCTTGATCAGCCAGCGTTAGATACTTTATGTTCTTAAATACACTTTTTTGAAATATTGTATGTACATATTCTGCTGGAAGAAGCATGTTATTATTAAGTGACAATTGAGTGATGTTTTGTGGAATGTAATCCACTGCATCGTTTTCCATGAAAGCTAGACGATTGAAATCCAGACGTAGACACCCTATAGACATATTTTTCATATTTCTCATATTGTTAACAGTGAGCCTAGTGCAATCTCCCATAAGTTTGTGAATATTATTTAAATTCAGCAGACGGAGTTGTTTCGATTTCAAACCTGACGTTATGTTAAACAAACTTTTAAATTCCAGTTCTGTATTGAATGACAAATCAAGATTCTTTAAATTTTCTAGTTCCAAAAAGCTGTTTTCTTCAACCATTGCTAGACTGCAGTTAGATATATCCAATGTTGTTATGACTTTTAGTTGATTGAACATACCTGGCGATGTATTTGTCAGATTGCATCGTCCATATTCACTTGACAACACTAGACTTTCAAGAGAAGTCATCTTGGCGAAAGCCGTGCTGTTATAATCATTGTCTATTCCATCAATAAGTAATTGTTTCAGCATGGGCAAAGTAGCCAGTGCCTTCACTGGGTATAATAGTTTTTCATCAGCAGATATATTGATAAGGTTCTGATGCAGATTCAATCTTGTTAATTTGGTCAGTGGTTTGAAAATTCCTCCCGGAAAAGAAGCGTTTGTATAACGTATTTTGTTATCGCTCAATTCTAGAGTTTGCAAGCTCTTTAAGCCTTCAAATATTCCATCGGATAATGTCGAAATGTTGTTATTTGAAAGGTCTAGATATAAAAGAATTGACAATTTGTTGAAGATTCCTGGTTCAATGGTTTCAATAGAGTTTCTATTTAACGTAAGTACAGTAGTGTTGGATGGTATATACGATGGAATAGTTTTCAAGCCAGCATTTGTACAATTGACCATAAGCTTGTAAGTTCCATTCGTATATCGAGATTCATCACGACATATACAAGCTGGAAGCCAAGAACATCTAATTGATTCTCTTGTTGGTCCAATATCGTCGGTAACATACTGCGCATGTCGTGAGGCTTCGTGCTCACGAAGCCATTGTTGACGGTAGTCCTCGTGAAGCTCGAGGTCATGAAGATCTTGTATCACATTCAATGCAACACTTGACATAAAAACAAATGTGACAAAAGTGCGACCTATCCAATCCATTATTTTCAGCTGAGGCGATGATCTGAAATAGATTAAGCCAACATGAATGATACAAACAAAGGCATACACACACCAAGTCTGTTTAGGTATACGTTTTATTTCATGCTTTCAATTGGCTTACAGCGGAATACGGTGAATTATTATTCGATAAACTGCGTTTTTCGCAAACAAATCCCCATGGAGTGCCCTAAATGCAATCTTCCTTTGTCTACATCTCCAGTAAACCAGAAGTTATCGCCCTTTTCTCTTCAGTATTTTGACGTCTGCTTTATTTGTCAAAGTTGCTATGGTTATATTCAATGATCTTAACAAGTACGATGATTTTGTACTAGAGAGGTAATCCCTGAATGAACACAATTAATTATAATTTAAATGTCACACCTTGTTTTCTATAGTTATATGCTGTTGTGGTAAATTTACAATCGCAACATCTCGGCAATGTCCGTAACAGTTCGGAAAGAAAAAATAGCCGAGGTGATCCCATTATAGTTCAGAAGAGATGACAGGAGAGTAACGAAAAAGGGATGTAAAATTGACAAAAGAGATAACGGCGTGGGATGTTTGGACATGGTTGTTATAAAACTGCTCAATGTATCTTAGATTTCTTTAAATTTCTTAAGAAAACAAGCAAATTCGTTGAATTGATATCCCCTACCGAATAAGGCAAATTACAGGAAATACAAATCAATGAGTCATAAATATCCCTCGAAAAAGACCAAAAAGTGTGAAAGCCGTAAATTTGAGGACATTTAACAATAACAGTTTCATCGGCACGAGTTTGTCATCCCCCCTCGAAGATGTGGGTAGTCATGGCTACGGCATTTTGTTTGTTTGACACGTATGTGTTTGCTACAAATATTTAATGAAAAGGTTTATGACAGTCGTAAACTCGTTTGGGTGCTCAAGAAGTAGGTATCAGACGAGTATATTGTTATTTAGTCCAGCCACGGACGTTACGTCTCTATACTGTCGCGTGTAAAAGTCGGAGTACAGAGACATGTATGCGGGGCTAATTGTTATTGTACTAAATTTTAAGTTTCAATAGAGTGTAACTGTGTATAACTTCAATTTTTCATATATCATATTATAATGTTCGAAACCAAAAAGATGTTTTCTTAAATATAATTGAAATCATTGATATTTCTTTCATGAATTATGTTCATTACATAGCAGAAATATAACACTAATACGAACTAGTACTAGTGTCAGAATATAGGTATAGTCATGGTTAAAATATACATGACAAAATACGAAACACGTAACGAACGCCATGTTAGCAAAATAACCGAATATTGACATCCCTAATATATACACTCAAACACATTTCTAATTGGTCATCCCACATTTCTGAATTTTATAATTTTGATAGAAACCATAACTTGTCGACTTTATTGTACAATCATGTCTGAATTTTGGATTTCAAAGGAATACGGTATGGGTAAGAATGAAGTAAAACAAAGTTAGTCATTTTATATTTCTCTGTATTTAATTTGAATAGTATGATAATATAAAGTGACCATTAGACAAGCAGTTGAGTGTATATATCCCCAGGGTTTTCCCTTGGATTTTCAGCAAGGGGTCCTTGGACCCTCGTGTTTGGCAAATTGGCGGTCATTAGTAAATTTGTACGTTCCCAGATATGCAGTTTAAACTAGACAAAAGTTTAATATAGGGGTCCCAGGGATTCACAGTATGTTGAAAACGGTAGTCCCTAGAAGGGAAAGGGAGTCAGGAACTTAATATTTCTGTATCAGGGAAATCCCTGATCCCTCTGCATGGATAACAAATAATGTGACCAACAATAACTAGATTGTTTTGGGTAGAAAAAAGCTATATAACTCTTTATAAATCATTATAGCTGTAAAGGGCTTATACTCTCCTATACTCGAGTACATTCATTTGGCATTTGATATGCAACATTCCCATACCCATTATTATATTCAAAGTTCAATGAAATCTGACCAACCAGTACAAAGATGTGGTTCCAGACAGATATTTTCCATATATTACGGCATACATTACTGGTTTGTAACAGCATTTGCATCATTCCCAAACCCATTTATATATTCATAGAGTTTCAATAAAATCCGTCTAACCAGTACCAAGATATGACTCTGGACAGGATTTTTCCCATAGAAAATGGCTAACTGAAATTACTCAATGGTCATAACACTGACATACATAAGTGGATTGCAACCGCTTTTGATGTGCATCATTCCCATACCCATGATCCATCTATATATTCGAAGAAAGTTTCAATGAAATATGTCTATCAAGTTCCCATATATAGCTTCGGATGGAAAAATGTGGCTAATTGAAAGTAACAAAGGGCAAAAACTATGCCATGTGGATTGTTGCTGCTTATGATGTGCATCATTCCTATACCCATGATCCAGCTATGTATTCGTAGAAAGTTTCAATGAAATATGTCCAGCCAGTACCAAGATATAGCTCCGACGGCAAACTGTGGCTTATTGAAAGTGACAAAGGGCCATGACTCTGTCATACATACTATGGATTGTGACCCTTTTGATGTGCATCATTCCCGTACCAATATATATATATATATATTCTTAGAAAGTTTCAATGAAATATGTCTAACCAGTACCAAAATATCGCTACGGACGGAAAAAATGGTTGTTGTATTTGGAACAGTCTGCTTCATGATGATAGGAATGCCAAACGTATTTTTCTTTGAATGCAAGGTTTAAGAAACCTATAAACTCGTTTTAAATAATTTACCGTCTTTCTCTTTTAACAATTTTCAAAATGTTAATAACTTAGTAACTTTAGTAACTTAATGCATTGTTAACTTTATTTGTTTAGCTTTTTCATTCATTATTCCTGTCAATGATATCTTATTGTTTCATTGTTTTATCTATTTCAATGTTTTCCTTTGATAAACTACTGTGATAATACTTCTGTTTAATATGTTGCTTAAAATACTTCACATATATTCAGAACCACAATGGATAATAAGAGATTTTACTTGAACTCTTTTTTGTGTTATCCTTAACATATAATGTTGATTGATATGACTTTATTGGTTCATACATATTGTCTTTACTAAGGTATGTCTTTTTTTATATTGCGATGTAAATTGTACATTTTATATTGAAATAAATGTATTGGTGTTTTTTTAAGTTCGATATAGACTATTAAACATAATGTGACAATGAGGTTGACATACTTTAACAGAAATCAGAAAAATTCAATGCATTTTATACGTTACCTCAAAAGCTATTCAAATCAAATTATAAACAAATATTAGATGATCCTTTTGTAGTTTATGTTTACTTATTCGTTGTGCAAACGATCTGATCATGTGACACACTGGACAGATATTTATTTACAAATTTGTTCGCTTAATGTGTTTGTTAAAACGATTTAATGCATTCGAGTAGCATATACTGTAACAGAATATTTTCAGCCATATCAAAAATTGGAAGTCTGTCTCGTTGTATTACATTACTTGTATTAGTTTCTATTCCACCTGTAATATCAAATTAAGAAGTTATTTGTTGAATAATTATTATATGAACTCCATTGCCATGGAAGCGGTAAATGTAAAACATACTTAAAGTACATTGAACTGAAACAAAGTTGCAAGAATTTCTAATAATAGGGATGTAAACGAGCATTCGAATATTCGATAAAATATATATTTTCAATATACAATAAAACTTCGAGACCTCGAACTACCGTCGGACCTAGCAATTAGTCCGAGCCATCTATTGTTCGAGGCATCTACGGTTTACGCGTATATTTCCTAACTGACAGTTGCCGGTGCAATTGTACTAAGTATGTTGAACACACGGCATTTGTGTTCATACTGAATGCACGTCGATCAATAGTCGCAGCATTATTCATAATAATAATAATTAAAAAAGAAATGAAAGGAAAGCAAAAATGATTCCCTGTGGCACCTTATTCTCTCTCGTTTATTCTTATACGCATGAATTGTCTGTCACATAGTACATGTACAGTGGAAACTCCCAAATCTGGAAACTCTCCGGTCCGGAAACTTTCTGCAACCGGCAATTTCTCGGTTTAGTTCCTCCAATACGACATATAAAAAATCTCCCACAGTCCGGATCCTCCCTACTCCGGAATCCGAACGAAATGTTATGTCCGGATTGTTATTTTGCAGGTAAAATAAATCGCCCAAGACCGGACGATAATTTTCCTCAAAAATACGTCAGATCGTATAATGACTGAGAATTGAGAGAAGGCATAATAATTTAATTGTATCTATGAATATAGATCATTAGACGTTATCATCGTATGCATTAAAATGGATGGAAACAAGGTAAGACCGGGTACGAGATGTACTTATTATGTAAACTATTGGAAAACATTGGATGTGAACGCAGAAAAGGGCCCATTAGATACACAAATCAAAATTCAATTTTTTTACCCTGGAATATTATTTTCCTCTACGAAAAATATTTTCAAATGAAGCTATGGTGCATAGTTTTCAGGTATGGCGTTTTGATAATACATCGTACAAAGTGCATAGCTTGTCAGGTTTTATGGACGCTATAATGTCGCAAAACACCCATACTTAATGTCAGCTATGTTTGGAATCATTTGACATGTTGAATGATTCATTGAAATACTTGCTTGAGATTGATATATCCACCTTATGCAGTGAAATTATCAAAATATCAATAAAATTCTAAAAAATAAAGTATGCGTTATACATTTTCTGCACAGTGTAATTTTGCTGTAATTTCTACATCTATTTAAGAATTAACTGTAGGTCAACATCTTAAGTTAGCTATTTTCAATGCTTTCATAAAGTTTCAATTAAACGCGAGGCGTCTATAGCGGGGCATATTCTGAAGAATCTAATTTCCTACACTTTCTATAACGAATAAACACAGTATAATGATAATTTACATAATTTATGGAAGAATTCTAATATCAGCCAACATTTCACACATCATATATTTTGCATATCGCATTGCAAATCTTCCTCTTATGAAAGGAGCATAAATATGTTGGTCTCTTATAACTTATGATTTTGGGCTATAAATTGAATTTTCAAGTTTACATAAATTTTATAGCTTAAATTACTCTGCAACGTCGAATAAAAGAATGCATTCAGACTTTATATATTACATCGCGAAAACACAAACAATCTCTAGCGAACTTATTTAAATTTCTGAAAGAATGTCTTGCCTACGGACATTCTTGGAGGAATCCTCTCCAGTCTGGAATCTCCTCTAATCCGAACTTTATAGTTTGCCCGAAGGGTGTTCGGATTAGCGAGTTTCCATTGTACATGTACAACTGTCAAGTAATTATCACGAAGTGCGAATAACATGTGTCGCCAATCTTACCCGTCAACAAATATTAGTATATTAAGCGGCCAATGAAAGGAGTGAATTATTGTATTGTTCGACCTATCTGTGGTGAACAATGAACGAAATGATAGCTAGGGACCACAAATCATGTTCGAGTGTTCGACCTATCTCTGTTCAATTCAATTCAATTCAATATCTTCAATAACCTGTTCGATGTATTTACTGTGTTCGAGCCAAAACTGTTCGAGGTTTCGACGTTTTACTGTAAAAGCTGAATGCTAGTGTATCAAATGTCAACGATGAATATTATGACATTTCAATGTATTATTATTAAATAAGAAGGTCGAATGTTCGAATATTCGTTCGGAAGGTTGACCGAATATTCGACCACCAAAATTGCCATTCATTGAGATCCATACTAATATGGTTAAATCTGATCAGGTCGAGAAAATCTAATACTCTATTTTTAGACATTCCATAGCTCCTTCCGGTAAACTCAGCTGGTAGAGCGTCGGATTGTCATTCGGAAAGTCCGGGTCCGATATCTGACCGGAGCAGGTAATATTATTTTCTGGCATTTGTCCTCCGCCTTTGATTCATGTGGAAAAGTTGTCCGCTGCTTGCGGAAGGCATAGTTAGTACTTATTTATAATTAATTCCAGGAAATCTGATTAGGTCAACTGACTACGATATATAACTGAAAACATTGTTGAAAAATGGCGGTAAACTCACTGAAACAATACAAACATATACCAATTTCGTGTTTGACCAGTGTACGGTTGATGCAAAATAGACAAGGAGGTATATTGGTATATCAATAAACTCCAACAAGAGGCCAGAGTGACTGCATCGGTCACATGTGTCTTTAACATTCATTTGAAATTGTATGAAATGGAAGAAGAAGGGGGCAAAGCTATCAAACGCTTGGAGCTGGACCGGTGATTTCCATATATACGATATTGAATCCATTTCTAACGATATTCGCAGCTATAAACCACTTTCTATTCATACCGAGCTAACATGACGTTGAACATGTCAAGTACTTCCGAATAAAATGTATTTATATCCATATGTACAAGTATACGTCATGTATATGTAATTGTAGCACGATTTCTAGGTCAGTCAACTACGCTTTCTCCCTGTTCTACCATATGTTGCTCAATCAGGATCGCCATGTCGCCATATCGCATATATAGATAGGGTAGAAAGATGTTTTTGTTGCTCAATGTATCGCCATGTCGCCATATCGCATATATAGATAGGGTAGAAAGATGTTTTTGTTGCTCAATGTATCGCCATGTCGCCATATCGCATATATAGATAGGGTAGAAAGATGTTTTTGTTGCTCAATGTATCGCCATGTCGCCATATCGCATATATAGATAGGGTAGAAAGATGTTTTTGTTGCTCAATGTATCGCCATGTCGCCATATCGCATATATAGATAGGGTAGAAAGATGTTTTTGTTGCTCAATGTATCGCCATGTCGCCATATCGCATATATAGATAGGGTAGAAAGATGTTTTTGTTGCTCAATGTATCGCCATGTCGCCATATCGCATATATAGATAGGATAGAAAGATGTTTTTGTTGCTCAATGTATCGCCATGTCGCCATATCGCATATATAGATAGGGTAGAAAGATGTTTTTGTTGCTCAATGTATCGCCATGTCGCCATATCGCATATATAGATAGGGTAGAAAGATGTTTTTGTTGCTCAATGTATCGCCATGTCGCCATATCGCATATATAGATAGGATAGAAAGATGTTTTTGTTGCTCAGTGTATCGCCATGTCGCCATATCGCATATATAGATAGGGTAGAAAGATGTTTTTGTTGCTCAATGTATCGCCATGTCGCCATATCGCATATATAGATAGGATAGAAAGATGTTTTTGTTGCTCAATGTATCGCCATGTCGCCATATCGCATATATAGATAGGGTAGAAAGATGTTTTTGTTGCTCAATGTATCGCCATGTCGCCATATCGCATATATAGATAGGGTAGAAAGATGTTTTTGTTGCTCAATGTATCGCCATGTCGCCATATCGCATATATAGATAGGGTAGAAAGATGTTTTTGTTGCTCAATGTATCGCCATGTCGCCATATCGCATATATAGATAGGGTAGAAAGATGTTTTTGTTGCTCAATGTATCGCCATGTCGCCATATCGCATATATAGATAGGGTAGAAAGATGTTTTTGTTGCTCAATGTATCGCCATGTCGCCATATCGCATATATAGATAGGGTAGAAAGATGTTTTTGTTGCTCAATGTATCGCCATGTCGCCATATCGCATATATAGATAGGATAGAAAGATGTTTTTGTTGCTCAATGTATCGCCATGTCGCCATATCGCATATATAGATAGGGTAGAAAGATGTTTTTGTTGCTCAATGTATCGCCATGTCGCCATATCGCATATATAGATAGGGTAGAAAGATGTTTTTGTTGCTCAATGTATCGCCATGTCGCCATATCGCATATATAGATAGGGTAGAAAGATGTTTTTGTTGCTCAATGTATCGCCATATCGCATATATAGATAGGGTAGAAAGATGTTTTTGTTGCTCAATGTATCGCCATGTCGCCATATCGCATATATAGATAGGGTAGAAAGATGTTTTTGTTGCTCAATGTATCGCCATGTCGCCATATCGCATATATAGATAGGATAGAAAGATGTTTTTGTTGCTCAATGTATCGCCATGTCGCCATATCGCATATATAGATAGGGTAGAAAGATGTTTTTGTTGCTCAATGTATCGCCATGTCGCCATATCGCATATATAGATAGGGTAGAAAGATGTTTTTGTTGCTCAATGTATCGCCATGTCGCCATATCGCATATATAGATAGGATAGAAAGATGTTTTTGTTGCTCAATGTATCGCCATGTCGCCATATCGCATATATAGATAGGGTAGAAAGATGTTTTTGTTGCTCAATGTATCGCCATGTCGCCATATCGCATATATAGATAGGGTAGAAAGATGTTTTTGTTGCTCAATGTATCGCCATGTCGCCATATCGCATATATAGATAGGGTAGAAAGATGTTTTTGTTGCTCAATGTATCGCCATGTCGCCATATCGCATATAAAGATAGGGTAGAAAGATGTTTTTGTTGCTCAATGTATCGCCATGTCGCCATATCGCATATATAGATAGGGTAGAAAGATGTTTTTGTTGCTCAATGTATCGCCATGTCGCCATATCGCATATATAGATAGGGTAGAAAGATGTTTTTGTTGCTCAATGTATCGCCATGTCGCCATATCGCATATATATATAGGGTAGAAAGATGTTTTTGTTGCTCAATGTATCGCCATGTCGCCATATCGCATGTGGCCTGTTGCACAGTATTTTGTCCATTTTTTTAAAAATAGTTGTACAAGCTAATTTCTGTAAAACTACAAACTTAATTTAGAAAAAAATGAATGCAAGCACAAACATACATCAAGTTTTAAATGTGCATGTGAATTATTTGGAGAAATCTTTTTCGGTTTAGAATTTATACAACTTTGAAGACCCAAAAATGGTCCATTTTTATGTGTAATGTGTTAGCATCAGTTTTTTCCCACTTTTTCTGCACACTATTGTGAGAAAACCAATAGTTTTTTTGCATAAGACATTTGCTTTTCCTTTGAAGAATTCCATGCTTGTTAGTTTGGTATAAGGCATAATGCTGTAGCATAAATACTTGCTAATTTATGTTTGAAAAACCAAAATAGGTACCGATGTAATGGTCTACATTTTTGTATTTCCCTATATTCTACTTTTTTAATTATAAGGACAATATAAATAAAAGAAATCCACAATCTCTACATATTTATAAAGACAATAAGTCAAATAAAAGGATGATGTAATATACATGCCAAGAATATCAACAATATTTTTTTATTTTACAAATATTTTTCTACTTAGCAAGTTGTGTCAAAAAAAGTGTAATGTCCGTCCCCCATGTGATTTTTAAGAATAAGTACAAAAAATGTTTAATAAAACATATTATTCAATACATTTTATCATTATAATACCATGTCAGTCCATATTTGCAGTTTATTCTTGGTTATAATGGAATTATTTGCAAAAAATGAAATGTTATCTGTAATGTCCGTCTCCGTCATGTCCGTCCCCCCTATGTATAATGTTATTTAGTGTGAATGAAAGTCATTTTAGGCATCAAGTTTAGGAAAAAAATTATGTTTATGTACATAGACAACCTTTATTTTGTCTAGAAAGAAAGAAAAATCTACTTCATAGTGAAGCATCTTAGTGGTAGGGACCTATTTTATACTTCTGCAACAAAAATGCACAAAATTGGCATCTTTTTGACAATAAAAGGATATTTTTTCTATTATACTCATCAAAAAGATTTTATAATGAAGGGCCTATATATGTTAAAAGTCCATGTAGTAAAAATTATTTCTTAAAATTGACAATACAGTCTTTAAAACAAATAATTTAGTGTGGGGACACAAAAAAGGGACGGACATTACAATATTAGGATGATTTCTCAAATCTTCAATAAATCCTGCTACACATATTGCTATGAATTCCAGAAATTATACTTAAAGATAATATGATAAAAATCAGAAACAGAGCCAGAAACAAGGCCAGTATTAGGTTGGACACATTATACAATGTTATGCAATAAACAATATTGTCCCCTGTGTGCACTATCTAGATATCAATCTTATCCAGACCCCTAATCAGCATTTCACAGTGTCTGGCCCAGTGGGAGTCCAATATACATCAATCAGTACTTGCTGTCACCATCTGACACATATATACAGTAAAGTTGAGAAAGTGTAAATTATTTTTATGGACTTAAACTAAAAGACAATTTATAAAAAATAGTTGATCAGACTTGCCTTGAATGTTAGAAAATGAGTGAATTTATTAAAAAATTAAATCAACATATATGTGTGATATTTAGGATTTTAAACATGGTATATTTCAAATTTCTATAATTACATAAATTGTTAAACCCCAGTGCAAATGAAATAATGAAGAAATAAGAACTTTTCTTACTCTTATAAATCACTTTTGAAAGAAAGACTTAACAGTGAGAAACCAATACCGGTATATCACCTGTATTTTAATTTTCCACTAATATTTACCAAAATTAACTCTCTTTTTTTCTACATACATGTTTATAGCTATATATGTTTTAGTTTATTGTCTTTAATCTCAATAATTATTGATGTTATAAGTGATTCTGGTCATTTTAGTTAAACGAAATAAGCCTTCATTACCAAATTATGAAGTGAGGTCCGTCCTAAGCAAAGAAAATGTACAAATACTTGCTTGAATGCTGACATAAGTCAATTATTTTAGTTTAGAAAACTAATATAATGTTATCTCAGCATCCAGATATAATGATGATTTCATATATCTATGTTATATATCAATTGCAACTGATTAAAACCAGAAGACAAGAAATAGATATTTAGGAGAGAAAAAATCTTGACAGATTTCAAATTATTGATTGGAATGACATAATTAAGCAAGAATTTTAGCTAAAAAGTATAAATTCAATAAGAGTATGCTATTTCTTGGATACTTATGTAAAACAAATACATTTTAAGTTGTTACTTTGTGTTTCTTCATCTTTTAGAGACAGACTTTTCATTAACTTGTAATGTCCGTCCCCTCCCAGTCAGAGTTATATTTAAAGGTAAAAATAACAAATACCAAACAAAAAGTTATCTTTTTATCAATGGGACATGTTTCTATATGTATCATAGTATCCAAAAAAGTAAATATGAAAAAAATACAAGAAACTTTATTTTTTGCCTTAGATGCTAACAAAATTGGGACATTTACTGTGCAACAGGCCACATATAGATAGGGTAGAAAGATGTTTTTGTTGCTCAATGTATCGCCATGTCGCCATATCGCATATATAGATAGGGTAGAAAGATGTTTTTGTTGCTCAATGTATCGCCATGTCGCCATATCGCATATATAGATAGGGTATAAAGATGTTTTTGTTGCTCAATGTATCGCCATGTCGCCATATCGCATATATAGATAGGATAGAAAGATGTTTTTGTTGCTCAATGTATCGCCATGTCGCCATATCGCATATATAGATAGGGTAGAAAGATGTTTTTGTTGCTCAATGTATCGCCATGTCGCCATATCGCATATATAGATAGGGTAGAAAGATGTTTTTGTTGCTCAATGTATCGCCATGTCGCCATATCGCATATATAGATAGGGTAGAAAGATGTTTTTGTTGCTCAATGTATCGCCATGTCGCCATATCGCATATATAGATAGGATAGAAAGATGTTTTCTGCTCCATGTACATCACGACAAACAAGCTTGTCAGATTTTAGGGGACGCTCCCTCTAAATCCGCCTTTGACGTTTACATATAACAAGTATAGTTATGTTTTGACCATTAGGGGTTATGTCTGGATACTTTTTATAGGCTAGGTGTATTAACAGCGTTTTATCACATACCCGTGCATGTTTCTACGATGCAATAAATATCATATTGCACAGTGTGCATATAATATGCAAACGAGCGGAAATACCTAAATGAAATCCATACGCTGCTTGTTTACAATTAACATAACGAATACTGATAAAAAAATATCCACATCGCCAACTTTTGACGTTTTCGGCTCTTTTATTCATAAAAGCCTAATTACTGTCAATATTAAAGAGGTCAATTATAATAATACCTGATGGACTGTGTGAAGCGCAATAGAATATTGTTCAATAGTTTTTGCGCTATACAAATGTATTTGTATGTGATAAATAGAATATTAATTTCGTGTTGTTTAGTATTACATTTATTGAACTTGTTGAATAAAAGAATATGAAGCTCGCCGAGGCCCGTTTCATATAATTTTATTCAACTCGTTCAATAAATTTAATACTAACACTACACTCATTCAATATCCTCTATTTCCGATACTTCGGGTTACAATTTACTTGAATGCAATAAAATCACTGATCCATAAAGCGAACTTTATTACACGGGGTTTATAGCGGGCTCGCTTAAAGTCTGAAACTCGGATACTTTTGAAACACTTATATTCACGAGTATTTGTTTTCACTATTTAGTCAATCTAAACGAATGTTATTGTTGTTACCCTCTGTTCACATTTGCCCATTTTTATTAAAATATATTTGTTTTAAACAACACAGGAAGAACATGAACATTTTACCTTTTAAAGTCCAAGTCTGAGTTTCACACTTAAACTGTTTATGAGTAAGACACCTTATAAGGTCATAAAGATCAAAAGCGTAACACGAATTATGATACGAATACTCACTGATAACGTTGATTGTGCTTTTCCCGTACAAATCTGAGAAGGTGCCCTTTACTGACAGTGAAAATATCGTAAATCCATGATGTTTGTTTAAAACCACTGAAGAAATCACCCTACATTTTAATCATTAAACGTCTTGAAACCTAAAAGTCATCCGATAAATACTCTTCTATACTTTTCTAGTGTAACTGATAACCACAACATTCTAAAGCAGTGTTTTATACCTTAATAGAAGTAATAAAATATCACGGATACATGATCATCATACCCATGTTCGTAGTTTGTATGTAGATATAAACACTTAGTATCCAACTGGTTACCTCCCCTACATGTCACGCTCGACAGATACAGAAAACGTTTATATACATCATGATTTAACAAAGACAATGCATAATATTTCGTAGATCTTTTCCAAAAGTCATCCAATCGCCTTTTCACGTTGTGTACACTTTTTATACACTTTTTATCACTAATTTCGATTTCTGTATCTGATTCTCGATCACAATTTCTTTAAAACCCGATGTTCACTGAGTCATGGGGAATACCCGGTATAAACCATTTTTACTAAACAATCAATACTATGTCGCTCATCTGAAAGTAAAATGTCTGTCATATGTCGCTCACCTGGGAACTACTACTACTTAAAGAGTAGCATGACTGTCATATGTCGCTCACCTGGGTACTACTAATACTTAAAGAGTAACATGACGGTCATATGTCGCTCACCTGGGTACTACTAATACTTAAAGAGTAACATGACGGTCATATGTCGCTCACCTGGGAACTACTACTACTTAAAGAGTAGCATGACTGTCATATGTCGCTCACCTGGGTACTACTAATACTTAAAGAGTAACATGACGGTCATATGTCGCTCACCTGGGTACTACTAATACTTAAAGAGTAACATGACGGTCATATGTCGCTCACCTGGGTACTACTAATACTTAAAGAGTAACATGACGGTCATATGTCGCTCACCTGGGTACTACTAATACTTAAAGAGTAACATGACGGTCATATGTCGCTCACCTGGGTACTACTAATACTTGAAGAGTAGCATGACGGTCATATGTCGCTCACCTGGGTACTACTAATACTTAAAGAGTAACATGACGGTCATATGTCGCTCACCTGGGTACTACTAATACTTAAAGAGTAACATGACGGTCATATGTCGCTCACCTGGGTACTACTAATACTTAAAGAGTAACATGACGGTCATATGTCGCTCACCTAGGTATTAGTAATACTGATAAGAGTTACATGTCGGTCCTATGTCGCTCACCTGGGTACTTGTATTCCTTCTACTGATTAGAGTATCATGACGGTCCTATGTCGCTCACCTGGGTACTAGTAATACTGATAAGAGTAACATGACGGTCCTATGTCGCTCACCTGGGTACTTGTAATACTGATTAGAGTAACATGACGGTCCTATGTCGCTCCCCTGGGTACTAGTAATACTGATAAGAGTAACATGATGGTCCTATATCGCTCACCTTGGTACTAGTAATACTGATTAGAGTAACATGACGGTCCTATATCGCTCACCTGGGTACTAGTAATACTGATAAGAGTAACATGACCGTCCTATGTCGCTCCCCTGGGTACTAGTAATACTGATTAGAGTAACATGACGGTCCTATGTCGCTCACCTGGGTACTAGTAATACTGATAAGAGTTACATGTCGGTCCTATGTCGCTCACCTGGGTACTTGTTCTACTGATAAGAGTAACATGACGGTCATATGTCGCTCACCTTGGTACTAGTAATACTGATTAGAGTAACATGACGGTCCTATGTCGCTCACCTTGGTACTAGTAATACTGATACGAGTATGTCGCTCAACTGGGTACTTGTAGTCCTACTACTGATTAGAGTTATTTTATTTCGTTATTACCGAGAAAATACAAACAAACAGTAAACATAAGATATTTGATGACATTATCGTCTTAGTACAAGGGTTGTATAGGTGTTAGTCGCGTTAGATAAAGTTAAGCATTTGTACAATACATATTGCGCTTTCCTGGTCCGAAATGTTTCTCAATATCCACTGGCTGGGAAAAAACGAAACTTAGTTTTTAAACTGGTCTCCAGAAAAATCAAAATGGTAGTGAAAATGTTTATGTTAGCGTCATTTATTATTTATAATTTCTCGTGAAATTTGCAAACTGAACTCAGTAGTTCAAAAGAGGGTGTAAGATGCGGTTGTTTACGTCTCCTGGCAACGGAAGCAGACGACAGATATTTTGTTTGTTTTTATCGGTTTTAACGCCATTTCTTTCAGTTATGTGTGTCGGTCAGTTGATCTTACCCGCTTTCCTGGAATAAATTATGAACGATAACTACTTTGTTCTTCCGTATGAAAGTCTTCTGCCCATGAATCAAATGACACGTAAGGACATGACCTGCCCCGCCCGGGAATCGAACATGGACCTCTCACGCATCATTCCAGGGCTCAACTGAGCAATCCGAGCGGGCCTACAACGACAGACAAAGACGGACCACAAACACTCACATAAATTACGCGTTCCGCTCAGGTAAGCTTAAACCCTTAGTTTAATGCGTGTCGTGTTGAATTACACCGACTCATTCCCTACTGTCATGAATAGCTAATATAAACAAAAACACGACATTAAACAAATATAGAGTGAGATTTGTCCTGCTAGCTTAATGTTAAGAAAATAAAATGATACGTGCATGTTTACGCATATTTATGTACAGTACATGTCTGTTTCATATTGAATTCACTGTAAATGTTAATGATATCTTTGAAACAGTATTTTGTTTAAGCATGTCACTTAAGAGACCACGTAATGACAGTAAATAAAATTAAATTATTTTTGGATTTCAACATTTCATGTGGCAGTTAGTATCTGTATCCTATATATTGCAACTTACAATCACAGCTTTGAATATTAATGCACAAACAACGTAATTTTGTGCTACATAAGACAAACAAATAACATTACTTACCCGAAAAACTTATCGGTTAAATTCACTGGACGATAGAAGTGTCATCAATCGTTTAAACATTCGCATCTAACACAAGTGCAGACGATGTTCGACAGAAAGCGATGTTATTTATAGTTTTCAAATAATTAAAATTGCATTAAGATATCCGATAGCTTTTTTTGATGACAAACGCTTAAAAACCGCTATATTCAACCATCAACTTCAACCACAAGAAGCGACACCGGAAGTTAACTTGAACATTATAATATTAATATCCGACAATGAGAGAACATCCTTGAACTTTAACATAAAGCATATTATTCACACGCAATTTTTGCATTTGTTGATGAAGTGATATTAAACATCATTGTAATGCGGAGAATTCTTTTAAAAGATAAGGTTTTGAATCTCGTGTTAAGTCTCTCGTTGCTATGTCGAATTATTGTGTCCTTACGACAGTATTGGCGTTATGTACAGAAGCCAGTTGACGTAACACTTATTCCTTAGCTTACACACATAAGTTTGAGTTTCACTTTATATTTACAGTATTGTACTGACATTTCCAAGGCTGTATATCGCTGTATGGTGAGTATTTCTTTTTATGTTTCAAATGTTTGTTAAGTCCCCTCCCCCTGAGCGTCTTCATGTTATTGTCTGCCTAGTTTCGGCCTATTAATTGTTGCCAGTTGTCTTGACTTGTCCTGTGATCCACTCATGTATTCCCCCCTGTTTGTCCTCATTGGTTCTCCTAGTTATCCCGTATGGTCTGCCAGGCGTCCATGTTTTCTTATGTACCATTGAGTCTCTTCAAATGCCTTATAATGTTGTATGGATTGTTGATTTCCCGGAGGTCTCTGTGGCGTTCCCTGTAGCAACTTATTCTCTCTCTTTTATTATCATTTTCACACATACTCGTGTTTTATGAAATATCCATGATGAAATGTAATTATTCCTGGTACAAATATGGGAGCTTCTACATATGTTACAGTATCGCGACTACCTTGGTCCTGTGTAAGCTACTGGCAACTTTCCAACATAAATGAGAGGTGGGGGGTAATGGCTTTGGTTGAATTATCTTTTTGAGGCGCTTTAGCGTCTCATTGCTATCAGGTCTACTCGAAGCACCGCCATATTCATCGTCTCAAGAACATAGTGTATGTAAAGTCCTCTGATTTATTAAAGATTTGATTAGTATACTGGCTGAATTGTCAGGGATATATCAATTGTGGAATGGCAGGAGTAATGATATAAAGGGATTTTCTGGACTATTTGTGTCATGTTTGGCGAATGTGTTTACCAGAATAGTCGTGTATTAAATTATAATACGATATCATGGAAAACGTGCAGTCTTGCCTTGGAAGCGCCTCCCATGACCTTCAGTCCTTTGTTTTTCAAAATTGTCACGGAGAGCATTCCTGTCGTCATCCTGGATTCGAGTCTATGATCTCTGCATTGGCCAGTCGAGTGTCCTAGAGACCCACTTAGCTAACTAAAAGGGCTAAGTGTATCCCAGCCAAGTATGAATAAATATAAGACCGTTTGCATTGAGATTGTTCATTGTACATGAATTACTCTTACACGCAGACGTAACTTGAAATCTAAATACACTCAAACCTCGTTCATTCGAATTCATCGGATCTTAAATTTTATTTCGAATAATACATGGTTTCGAATAGCCCATTCCAATTCGACGTGCCTACGAAGATACAACGGAACTTAATATTTATTGTGCATGCTACCAAGTATTCGGATAAAAGGTTGTCGACTGTATTATCATTTGAAAAATTAAGCGCCAAAGTGTTAGCAAGTGTTCAATGTGACATGGACAGAGTTTTGTAATAAGGATAATAACATATTTAATAAATTCCACACACTGTTATACATCAAGGATCCTATCATTCCCATTATATATTTCCTTTTATTTCTCGAAAAAATCTACCAATTTTTTTATATACAAATGAAGCATTATACAAATCCCCACTAACTACACCATCTGTAGTAGGCTTTTATAAAATTTGGAGCAAAATATTTTAATTTTTCAAAAATTATTTAAGTGAAAATTGAATTGAACAAAAATATGAATTAAAGTGCTTTCAGTAACCATGACAACCAAGGTGATGCGCAAGTAAAGTACGTGTGGTATCTAGGTGTATTATCAAAGACGTTTGCTGTCGTTTCAGTTATCATTCACGCACCTGGTTGGTTACCATTTCCTTGTCGGCTTTTGATTCATTTTGTGATGATGATTTTTATGAAGGGTAATGCACCGTGGTCACGGTATACGCCGCATGTACGGTAACTACGCCTATACTACCGTATAGTGTGCGATCCGTGGCAATTTCATGCAGATCAAAAACGGTTTATTTTTACTGAAGGATTGAAAATATCAGGATCAAGATCAGATCAATTGATCCTGAATTTTATTTGCTTACTTGATCTCAATGTTTTGTATTCACGAAGCTTAAATTGATTGTGATTTTCAATGATGTAAGCGACTTTGTACAATGCTCTTCACTCGGAGGGGTGTTTACTCTATTCTTTCCCGCTCACTGTCAATACGAGCGACAGATGATTGCCACATGCATGCTGTTTTGTCTAGTACAATGTGTTTCCATTTTACACCGCTGGTGATTATGCAGAAAAACAATTGGACAAAAAATCATATTGCTCGAATTACATACATATTAGTTGGTGCATGCAATTACTGAATTACTAAACATAGTTTATATTTATATGGGGAACATCATATTGCTCTCTGTGTCATTCTAACACAAGCACTTTGGAAATGCTTAACCTTTTTACCTTTTTGTAAAATCATCGAGTATCACTCAAGTGTGGTACGCACTTGTTACTCATTCATATTGAGTCTTACTCCGCGGTACTTAAAATATTCTTCGTTTCTCCTCCGCTCGCTACATTTGCACAAGTAGATCTTTAACACTTAAACAAAATAGTTTAACGAAAAATACGAAAGAAATATAGTGTGGCTCTTATTTTAAAAAAATCATTTTACGGCAGATCTGACACTTTCAAATCTTATTATAGTCTGAGATTGAAAATCTGAGTGTGGAAAATGCATGGAAATGTTGAATGGTCGCTGAATATTCTTTTTGGTCCATTTTCTTTATTGTCTTCACCCATCATTCATGGTTTGTCTTAAGTCCCTTTCATTTTTGTAATACTTTATGCTTTTATGTCTTCTTGGACTTTTTGGTTGGCTTTGTCCTTCTTATGTGACATTATCATCCATTTATAGTTTTAGTTTATTAACGGAAGTAAGGCAATCTGCCTATCACACCACATATTTACAAATAAACATGAAACATAAATACAATTCATATACATATGAACACATATCCAAAAGAGACATATACATGATCAATGACGGTACATACTAGATTGAGAGAAGGTTCTAATTAACATAGAAAACTTCATTTCTTTTTTCAAATGCTTTAAAAATAAATATGGACAATTTATTAAGTATGTTTTTTATTTTCGATAGACAGAAGTTCAATAAATTTTATCATGTTAGGATTGTTCCAATAATATTTTTTGATGTACAATTTCCTAATATCGATATACATAGGACATTCTAATAAAAAATGAAATTCATCTTCCAAAGTGTTACATAATTTACATTTTCGATCAATATAAGGAATTTTATTAGGCTTATGCCATCTTCCCGCTTCAACTTCTAATCTATGCGCAGACATCCTAAATCGGGTCAATGCAACCCTGAATTTATAAATATGTATTTGATCCAAATAAAACTGATACCCAAAATTGCAAAATAATTTATAAGTCCGTGCACGGGTTGAATTTTCCAGGTCAGTACTCCAATTCTGTATAAAATTATCATATAATCTTTCTTTAAAAATTCTAAAAAATACATTAACATTTTCTACTCCCTGATTGATCCAAACATAATCAAATCCGATTTTTTCTAATAATAGTTTCACTGATATGGCCCAGGAAACGTTTTCAGGCTGAATTTCTAAATCCCTTATCATCAAATTATATACAATCCGTATGAATTTCACATTATTACATTTAACTATTTTAAACCAATATTTAATTACTCTGAACATTCTTCTTAATCTCAAAGGATATCTTTTAAGTTCCCCATATACAAAATTGTCCTGTGTTTGTTTCCTAACCCCCAATAGTTCTTTGCAAAATTGTAAATGAATATTTTCTAATTTATTTCCAAAATCCATCCCCCAAACCTCACAACCATAACATAAAATTGGATCAATCAGTTTATCAAATAAATCTAACTTATAACTAATGGTCATACATGGAAATTTTATCATATAAGATTTCAATTTAAACATTGCCTTCAAAGCCTGTTCATATAGGATTAATTGTGTCTCTTGAAAAGCACCACCTGTGGTAAAAATAATACCAAGATATTTAAACTTATTAACTATTTCAACTTCTTCGTTCTTATATGTAAAACAAGTATTTCCTTTTAATCTACCCCCTTTTTTAAAAATCATTGCTTTTGTCTTATTAATATTCACTTGCAGCTTCCACCTATCACAATAATTTTCCAAAATATTTAAACCTTTTTGTAAATCTTGACAATTTTCTGACATAATTACAATATCATCAGCATACAACAATAAAAACAATTTCAACATTCCAACATCAACACCTTCAAATCCATTTGTCATTAAAAACTCCTCAATGTCATTAAGATACATAGAAAAAAGGAAAGGTGATAAACTTTCACCTTCTCTTACCCCTAAAGTACATACAATACTTTCACTTAGTACATTATTATACTTCACTTTACATGTAGTTTTATAAAATTCATACATTGATTCGATAATATCTAAAAAAAATCCCTCTAACTCCAAGTTTAATCAATTTATACCAGATTATGTCCCTTACTGTGTAATCAAATGCTTTAGTAAAATCTATAAAAACAACAAACAATTTTTTATTACTATTCACTAAACGATTAATAATCCCATGTAAAACAAACGCATTATCTACTGTACTCATATTTTCCCTAAAACCAGATTGTGCTTCAATATACACATTGTACAATTCAGCCCAATTAGTTAATCTACTATTCAATATTTTTGTAAACAATTTTCCTAAAGTGCTTAAAAGAGTTATGCCTCTATAATTTCCAGAGTCATTAATTTTTTATGAAGTGGTACAATATAGCATTGGGACCATTGTTCTGGAAAATGACCAACATGAAACAGTTTGTTAAACAACGCTGTTAAACAATTTAAAAAACAAGTGTTCTTAGAACCATGTATAAAGAATTCATTCAACATCATATCTGGTCCACATGATTTTCCAGTGTTTAACTCCTTACATGCCTTGAAAACTTCATTTGCAGCAATATCAAGATTCAATTCATCAAACATTACCTGTTATATGTGTGTGATAAATGTGCATTTATTTGTATTAAATAATTATTTCAACGTATTCCCCAACCTTGAATAGCTTGGATCGCATGAGAGAAAACAAAAACATATTTTAAAATTGGCCTTATCGTGTAATACATGTATTTATTGATATATCATTCTGCGAGATTACCGGATATGCTCAACACCAGTCATCGGATGAGACGAACTTAAAAGAAGAGGCAAATTTTCCGCCACATATACATATCTGCTAATACTTCATGGCATAACTCAGGGTAAGTAGAGCAATCCGCCAACGAGAAGTGTTGACAAAGTGACGTGCTAAATTTTAAGTGATTTCGGTAACGACAGTTGTTTTTACGCCTCGATTTGCGCGTATTTGACTCTTCACGAAGAAGGTACTTGAGCTGTTTTCGGATGTATATTGGTATTTTGCGTTCGCGAGGCTTAAAATGTCAGGTTATCGCTATAAACGCTTTAAATTCGTTAAGCAAATGCACATAGAAAATGTTACTCGGGTTCAGACTGTGTTTAAAAGTTATAAATCGACGACAAGTTATACTACAAGTAATAATGAATTGGAAAGCTGCAAGACATTACGGACCAGACACTTCGAACCATATTCAGGGACAATTTCAATAATTTTACCTTTAAAGAATGCAGAAACTGATCATAAAATTGTCATTATTCGTGATTTTATGGTAAATTCGAGGTGAGATCGATACATAGATTTGAATATCATCAAATACTTAACACAGCACGTATGTCGCATGGTGCACTTCAAAAATTCCTTGTATAAAAGTAGCCCAACATTATTAATTAAAGATGTTTTAGCAATGGTAGTAACAGCAATGAATGAAGCCCATTCACATATTTTTGCGTTAAGATGAGCAAGATACATCTTTAACGCAGCGTATATCTTTTGACAAAAATGAATTTACATTTGTTTTATATCACTATTGATCTTGACAAATTTCCAAAACGGCAAACTTTCTAGGGCCTAAAAAGTCGGATCGGCGATGCTAGTTTGGAACTAGGGTAGCGGAAATTTTCCGTCCCAGCAATGAATGGAGTTTTTCTATTATTTCTGTATATGTAAGAAGTCCAACACTCCACATCCAGATAGATGGGCAACGAATTACCCACCACCCAGATGCGGGGCGTGGCTTTCGATATTTTGTTTTGAGATGTTTTCTATCAGGTTTAGAAGGGCAGATCTTTGAAGGAAAATTGACCGCCAGATTTGTGACCTAAGTGTCAATGAATTGTTCCACCACTTAGATTCCGCCGGTCAATTTATATAGATTTAATAAATGTGGGCTGGTTAAGTAATGTGGCCCCGGGGCGGCCAATGTGCTCGATCTGGTCTAAGATTATCTTGTAATCCAGCACCCCGGCATCCCTAGGCCCACATACCAAGTGTTGATAACAATAGTCAAAATTAGTTAGGACTAAGAGACATAATCCAGGTTTATTTGGCCATGGTGCTCTCCCTTCCCGACTCCGTCCATGTGCTCATGTGCTCAATGTACATACACTGACATATACAAATTTCCAATGTCACTTGTACAAATATGTTTTTTTTGGTGCTTGCGTTTATTTATCGTTGCCACCGGGTTCCCATATGGACGACGGAAGAATGTTAGTCACTTAATCTTGTTGGTGCTTTTATGTGCCCGATGAAAAGCATCGTACACGGGACCTCGGTTTTTCAATGTCATGTCCGAATAAAAGTACTGTCAGTGGTGGAGCGGGGGATCGAACCTAAGACCCATGAATTACTAGTCCAGCGCGTTACCACTGGACCACGGATCCGCGACTAATAATTAGTAAGTGTGTATTTGTGTTTATTTATCGTCGCCACCGGTTTCCTATATGGACGACGCCTCCGGAAGAATGTTAGTCATTTTAGATTTATTTTAGGATAATGCATGATACAGAAGATGCCCCAGTGCCATAAGCACTCCTGGTTCTTTTACACGCCCAATATAAAGCATCGAACACAGGACATCGCTTTCAAAGTATCGTTCGAAAGACTGTTAGCACTGTCAGTGGTGGAGCGGTGATTCGAACCTGCGATCCCTGGTTTACAAGTCCAGCGCTTTACCACTGGACCACGGATCCGCTCCAATTATTATTAACAATTAACTTAGCCTTAAATATGTGTTAATTTCGTCACTTCTGGATGACGTCACACGGTAGGCGGAGTTAGATTCACAAACTGGCGGGAGGTAACTATGTAGTATGTATTAAACATGTACTTTACCGGTCCTCATGTAGAAAATATGTTCACTTCAATATGTAATAGTTAGTAGATTTTAAGTAAAATATTATTGATTAAGAAGGGGCGGAGCGAGCGGAGCTTTTCCATTTGCTTATATTACATTACCTCCTGCGTGTACTTGCAGCTTAGAGACATCTAACTGATAGAAATTCCTCCATGATAAGAATTAAGAACACAATGCATAGAGAAGTGAAGGGCAGCATAATAAAAACTCAGGCTGGCAAACCTATTTAGTTAATACCCTGGACATACATGGACAAACAATGGACAGCACAACATGAAGGAAGAGAGAACATATCAATACACAGTACAACACAATATCAAAAGGGCTGGGTAATAGCTTTAAGTTACGCCATGGAACACATTCTGTTAGTTCCAGAGCAAAAATCAATGCCTATATTTATACTATACACACTAAGGCAAGTACACGCAGGAGGTAATGTAATATAAGCAAATGGAAAAGCAATTTGCAAATTACGAGTTAGTTACATTGCCATGACATAGTTTTGAGCCTAAGGTTGACGTTTACAGTGGTATACATGAAATGTGTACAATAAACAACACACCGCGTATTTCAATGATGCAGAGCGCATGAACAAAACAGTGATATAGAACGTCGCAGTTATCAATTAAATTGCCCATGATTAGCTGGAAAGTAAGGCGAGTTATATTTTTGTTTATGTCACTAAGTTGTTTTTAAATTACATGTTACAGACGCAGAAAGCGCCAAAGTAATTGAATTATTTCTTACCTGTCTTATCTAGTGTCATGGATTTGTATAATATGTGAATACCAATATTCTTTTTTAACATCTCTTACATTAACATTAACTGTCACCATTTTGCAAATATTTTATATCGATCTTTCGTATTTACAAATTAAGTACTTCAATCGCGTCCAATAATATGTACTGTTGATTATTAGTATGTATGTTTGTGAATCAAATGAATATAGCAGTTGCATTATAATGTTTGAAATGGCTTTAGACGGTCTGTTTATTGTAACAAAGCATTTGCTTCCTAATTCAAGTTAGGGACGATATTGTTTACAAGTATATTTGCAAGTGTAGTCGTTGCAATTAATCTATCATAAAACAATATTCCCTGTTGGAGGTTTTTAATCATATTTCTACATATCGGATTTAGAATTATTCAGATATTTATGTTAGAAACATATAGCATCACTAGCTACGAGTAAGTCGAGTTTAATTAACAGCGAATGAAACATTCAAAATGAAAATATCTAACACATTTTCAGCACAGCTTAATTAACTTGTTCAGGATTTATGTATTTTGAACATTTCTGAATGAACTGTGGGTTAAAATCTAAAGTAAGTTAATTTCAATGCTTTCATACAGTTTATTTATTAAATGGATGGTCTCAAAAACCGGGCTAATCATGGAACAAGTCAAGAAAATTAGGAATAAAGGGGCGAGGGAGGAGAACATGAATATTATATCAAGTAAAAATGAGAAAACAGAATGCAGAAACTGATAGTTAAAGTATCATTATTAGTGATAGTATGGTATATTCTAGGTTAGATTTATATATAAATTCAAATCTCAACCAACATTTAAAGATATATTGTCCACATCATTTTGTTCATTTTATCTATTTTTACTGATAGTTCTAATGCTGTAAATCGCTGTATGATTATTATTTCTATTTGTGTTTAGATGTATGTTTTAAGTTACCCTTTCCCCTATGCAGTTCTTTCGCTTATATGGTGTTTATTTCATTTTCTGCCTACTTTCTGCATATTGTTACCAGCTGTCTTGACTTGTCCTGTGGTGCATTCCATCCTTTAACCCCCTCCCCTGTTAGTCCAATTTAATTGTCATTAGTTATCCATTATGGTCGACCATTCCCTGCGCCCCTGTTTCCTTACGTACCTTGCGCCTCCTCATATGCCTTAGATTGTATGGACTGTTGCTTTCCCGGATGTCTGTGTGGAGAGGCATTATCTTCTGTATTTGGCGCTCCGTGTAGCAACTTATGCTCCCTCTTTCACTTAAAATATTATCTGCAGTACTTCTCCGTAGACCCGGGTTCGAATCCCGGTAGCGCCAGTGACAGATTGTTCGTGTTCTCAAACATGACTTTATTTCATTATGTCAGGATTAAAACCCTTCCTTATGAACATATTGATTACTTTTACAACTGTTATGAAGTTTGCGAATTTTGTATTACAAATCATAAAAGAGTGGTTTAGTTAGTTATTCCTGTCTCTAACATAGAGTTGACACTAGTTCCATATTTCAAAATAATAGCTGGATATTTATGGCAAAATTTACGAAACGCCTTACATAATTTATGATAACGATTGCATTGTTTTAGAAGTTTACCTGTAAGATGAAGGTTACGCTTATTAAAGTCCTCTAAATTACTGTTCGACCTCTGAAACAGTAATCGTTGAGATACATATATGCCGTACGAGGGATATATGGGAAATTGCCGTCGAGTGACGGAAAGTTTATAATCTCAAAGTCACAATTATCTAAATTATCGTATTTTTGTAGTAATAATGTCAATATCGATTGAAATGTCGAAGTCAAGAAACGAGGCATTTGTATACAAGGTGTTGCTTTCGAAATTTGAAGCTCTGTTGGTTATATTTTATTTATCAAAACTTGAAAATACTCATAATCAATATTCAAAATATCGTCTACATATCGAGAGGTATAACATTTATCCGATTGTCTTTAGAAAAGGATAACATAAAGTTTCTTTCATAACAGAATTAAAATAAGTGGAGCACAGTTAGTTCCCATAGGAATGCCAACTTTCTATTGGTACACTTAGTTATTATAAAATGAATACAAATATTAAGAGCTTCACCGACGTCTTGATATGTCCAGGTGGTACAGTTACCGTAATTATTGGAACTGAAGAATGCCATTTCATCATTGCAGGCCAACTATACATGTTGATTGCTTCAAAATGTTATCTTCGATTAAATGTGTATGTTTGGTTTTAAATAAGTCATAACAAACGGACTTCTATTTATGAAGCGTCCATACAGTAACCTGGGGCTTTGTGACAGGACTATATCCTGTGTGACAGGATTATCTCATGTGTGATAGAACTTCCTCTTTTGTGACAGGACTATATCTCGTGTGACAGGACTATCTCTTGTGTAACAGAACTGCATCTTGTCTGACTGAACTGCTTCCTCTGTGACATGACTATGACAGAACTACCTCTTGTGTGACAGGACTATCTCTTGTGTGACAGGACTATCTCTTGTGTGACAGAACGGCCTCTTGTGTGACAGGACTACTAGTATCTCTTGTGTGACAGGACTATCTCTTGTGTGACAGGACTGCCTCTTGTGTGACAGAACTGCCTCTTGTGTGACTGCCTCCTGAGTGACAGGACTATCTCTTGTGTGACAGGACTGCTTCTTGTGTGACAGAACTGCCTCTTGTGTGACTGCTTCCTGAGTGACAGGACTATCTCTTGTGTGACAGGACTGCCTCTTGTGTGACAGAACTGCCTCTTGTGTGACAGAACTGCCTCTTGTGTGATAGAACAGCCTCTTGTGTGACAGGACTGTCTCTTGTACGACATGACTGCCTCTTGTGTGACAGGACTGCCTCTTGAGTGACAGAACTGCCTCGTGGGTGTCAGAACTGCCTCGTTTGTGACAGAACTGCCTCGTGTGTGACAGAACTGCCTCGTGTGTGACAGAACTGCCTCGTGTGTGTCAGAACTGCCTCGTGTGTGACAGAACTGCCTCGTGTGTGACAGAACTGCCTCGTGTGTGACAGAACTGCCTCTTGTGTGACAGAACTGCCTCTTGTGTGACAGAACTGCCTTTTGGGTGTCAGAACTGCATCTTGGCTGACAGAACTGCCTCTTGGGTGTCAGAACTGCCTCTTGTGTGACAGAACTGCCTCGTGTGTGACAGAACTGCCTCTTGTGTGACAGAACTGCCTCGTGTGTGACAGAACTGCCTCGTGTGTGACAGAACTGCCTCGTGTGTGACAGAACTACCTCGTGTGTGACAGAACTGCCTCTTGTGTGACAGGACTAACTCTTGTGTGCCAGGACTAACTCTTGTGTGACAGAACTGCCTCTTGTGTGACAGGACTAACTCTTGTGTGACAGGACTGCCTCTTGTGTGACAGGACTACCTCTTGTGTGACAGAACTACCTCTTGTGTGACAGGACTGCCTCTTGTGTGACAGAACTGCCTCTTGTGTGCCAGGACTGCCTCGTGTGTGACAGGACTGCCTCTTGTGTGACAAGACTATCTCTTGCAGTGAAATATGAATGTTACGAGCCTTACAACTTCCGGGTTAGTTTGTATTCCAGATTTACTGTACAGCGCATAGCTACCGTACGCGGCTCCGTTTGCATGAGGATATCAAATAAAATGAAAAATAATTCGTTTTTTCAGCAACTCACCTATTGCATCACTAAATCAGCGTTATTGAAACATCATCACGACAACAAATTAAGGTTAAGTTAAACACTTTCAGTTCTCTCTAAAGTTTCATTAAATCTACTTCGCATAGCATTTTGATATGTTTGCATTATGCAATTTTGATATTCGATGCCAGATGATGTAAATATAACAGAATTAGGATGAATATAAGCATGCAGCTGTACTGGAACATGTGTCTTGGAACGGTCAAAGACAAAAATACCGTTTAAACTCGCATACTCCGTTAGACAATGAGGTTCACTTTTATATGCTTCATACTTGGGTACGTATACATAACCAGATAATGGAAAAGGTTAAAACAATATGTAAGTTATAAGCTGATAACAATCTGAACACTTGTCCTAGATAACTATTTACTTTCTTATCAGACTCGACGGTGTATATAAAGTCCGATTTACCTGATATATATTACGCGTTCTGTAGTGACACATCAGCTTTTTCAACTATGGAGAGAACATGAACAAACATTTAATGCTGAAAGTACTGTTCGTTAATGTGTTTATTCTCTTCTAATTAGAAAATAAGGTAAGTTCATTTGTTGATTGTTGTACCCTTTCAAAACTGTACTCGGAAGCTTTTTTGTTTTTTTATAACGATGTCTTTGTATCGCTTCTAAAGCGCGCAATGGTTAATGTCCTCTTTGATTCTCCTAGTTATTCCTTATTGTCTGCCATGCCATTCCTTGTGGCTCTGTTCCCTGACGTATGTACCCTTTAACATTCCCATATGCCTTATGTTTTATGGATTGTTGTTTTCCCGGAGGTCTGTATGGGAAGGCACTGTCTCATGTATGTGGCGTTCCCTGTAGCAACTTATTCTCTCTCTTTTCTGAGTGTTGTCAGTTTAGTCACTTACTGTCACACTATAGGTACACTGCTTAATGTAACATTCAGTATTCAGATATCAATTCAAAAATAACTATTTGACTGAGTTTAATATATGTGTAGTCGTTGGAAAGACTCAATGAAAGTACTACAGCGCCCCATTGCCTAGTAGATAAAATATTAATTTTCTTCCACTTCGTAGGATGATTATGGGGGGAAATATATATTCGCATATACATTTGTATATACATTTCCGTCCATTCGTACATCCTATACACATGTATGTCCCATCCGTATGCCCCATCCACGTGTACGTCCCACCTGTACGCATCATATGTGAGTCCCATCCGTACGTCCCAAACACGTACGCCCCATACGTACATCCAATACATGTGTATGTCCCATCCATATGTCCCATCCGTACGTCCCATACGTACGTCCCATACACGTGTACGTCCCATCAGTATGTACCATCCGTACGTCCCATCTGTACGTCCCATACATGTCAACGTCCCATCCGTACGTACCACATATACGTCCCATATATGTCTACATCCCATACATACGTCCCATACATGTCTACGTCCCATCCGTACGTCCCACATGTACGTCCCATACATGTCTAGGTCCCATATGCACGTCCCATACATGTCTAGGTCCCATATGTACGTCCCATACATGTCTAGGTCACATCTGTACGTCCCATACATATCTAGGTCCCATCTGTACGTCCCATACATGTCTAGGTCCCATCTGTACGTCCCATACATGTCTATGTCCCATCTGTACGTCCCATACATGTCTAGGTCCCATCTGTAAGTCCCATACATGTCTAGGTCGTCTCATATGTACGTCCCATACATGTCTAGGTCCCATATGTACGTCCCATACATGTCTAGGTCCCATCTGTACTTCATATACATGTCTAGGTCCCATCTGTACGTCCCATACATGTCTAGGTCCCATATGTACGTCCCATACATGTCTAGGTCCCATACCATTCTCGTCAGCTCTCGGATATTTCCGTACCACTTCTTTACTCTACGAACATCTAGTGTATGTCAGGTGGAGCACTATGTTGATTGTTTACATGATATAAGAATGATTTTTCCGAAAATAGTGCCTAACGAACATCCGAGGCACTGGACTTAGTTGGCCGTGATTTTCAGAATAAGTCCCATGCTTACGTCCCATTCGACGTCCCATTCGACGTCCTATCCGTACGTCCAATCCGTACGTCCCACCCATACACGTGTACGTCCCATCCGTATGCCCCATACACGTTGTTGTCCCAAACATCAGATTCGCATGTACGTCCCACACGTACGTCCAATACACGTGTACGTCCCATCTTGTTGCACACACTTCTCTTTTACTAATAGACATAGAATCACCAAACTGAACACTCGTAAATGTGTCGTACAAAATGCCTTTCAGGTGTGAATGAATGGTTTCTTGAAAAAATAATGGTGAGTTGTATGCCATTGTTAGGATTATTAATGTACACTTCAATGTGTTACGATTCAGCTCGATGTCTCAATGTGTTGGTGATGGAAAAGCACGATCCCCAGATTCCACAATTTTGCGTGTCATTCCACTTGTATTTGTATGCAGCACATCAATGATTCTAAGCTCAAAATGAAAAAAAATATTTATTGTGATATTTTATCGAACCAACCTTTGCAAAACCCATTGATTACGGCTCATATAGCATCTATTTCAGTCTGGCATGGCGTCACTTTCATCACTGAATATCGCAGTGGTGGTAATGGTAGCAGCCGTATCATTTCTAATCGTAAAGAATTTTATCCACCCAAATCCTGGTAGGCTTTCGAGTCACAGAGAGATTCTTTCGGATACGGTAAATGATGAATATGATTACGTCATTGTCGGTGGTGGAACGGGAGGCTCTGTTGTTGCGGGTAGACTTGCCGAGGACAAATCAAACAATGTGTTGCTATTGGAAGCGGGCGGGTTTTATGATGAAAATCCAGCGTTGCATTCTGTAGCGGAATGGTATTTCCTCCTAACTTCCGAAGTGGTGTGGCCTTACTTTACGGTACCACAGACGCATGCAAGCTTTGGATTTAACGATCAAATATCTTATTGGCCACGCGGTCGTGTCTTAGGTGGCACAGGAATGATAAACGCACAGCTATATACACGAGGCAATCGGTTAGATTACGACGAATGGGCTTCCATGGGGTGTAAAGGTTGGGGATATCAGGATGTGCTCCCATACTTTCTCAAGTCGGAAGATATCCAAATAGATGAACTAAAATCGTCAAAATATCACAATATTGGTGGTCCTATAGCTGTTGGTGAAAATACGTACATACCTCTATGTGATGAATTTCTTCAAGCAGCCAAAGAACTGGGGTATGATACAACAGATTATAATGGGGAAACTCAACAGGGTTTCAGTCCATTGTCTATACTAGCACGTAATGGATTCCGCGAGTCTACTTCTTTGGCATTTCTTGGGCGTCGCGGAAAGCAAAATAACCTTGACATCACCATAGAATCATTTGTTACAAAGATCAAATTCGAAGGTAATAAAGCTACAGGAGTTTATTTCATAAGAAACGGAAGAAAATGTTTTGTGAAAGCCAGGAAGGAGATAATTCTATCAGCAGGCGCAATAAATACACCACAGCTTCTAATGCTGTCTGGCATTGGTCCGAAAGCACATCTTAAGGACATGAACATTTCAGTCGTTGCAGATTTACCTGTTGGCGATAATCTACAAGACCATGTCTTTATACCTATGTACAGCAACGTAAACAAGTCCCTGGGATTTACACCTGAAATGCTGTCGGGAATGTGGTCTCGTCTGCAACATGCATTGTTTGCCTCTGGTCCACTTGCGAGTACGGGACCTGACGTAACTGCATTCTTATCTTTGGATAAGAATACAGGTTCAGGAAAAAACGATATCCAGTTTATACTTATGCACTCCGCATTTAGCCCCGTGGACTTGAACTGGAAAGATGAAATTGTGAACGAAATGACCAGTCGAAGTGGGAAGGACTGTTTTACTGTTCTTTTAGCCAATACACGTCCTAAAAGCAAAGGGACCTTGAGATTGCAAAGTACTGACCCCTTCGACCATCCTCTGTTGGACCCTCGTTATTTAACTGAAAATGAAGATATTAAAGATCTTGTCGAGGGCATTAGAATCTGGGAGAAATATGTACAGACACCGACGATGAGATCTCTTGGAGTTGACTTGAATCAGATGAAGATGTCATTCTGTTCAAATCACGAGTTCCGATCTGATGCATACTGGGAATGCATTGTGCGCCATCTAGCGTCAACTGTCTACCACGTTTGTGGTACATGTAAGATGGGGTCAGTTGATGATCCAAGCGCTGTGCTAGATCCCGAGTTACGTGTTAAAGGTATCGAGGGACTTCGTGTGGTTGATGCTTCGGCGTTTCCAACAATTATCAGCGGAAATACAAACGCTCCAGTCATAATGCTTGCAGAAAAAGCCGCAGACATTATTAGAGGCATAAAATAGTGCTAATATCTGGTATCGAAAAAAGTCAACTTTATTAACAGGTGGTCATTATAAACACAAGGTAACTTGTAACACTGGTCTTCTGATTACAATTAACCATGCCACATGCCACTTCATGAGGTAGTATACAGAACGTATTGACCTTATTACTCTTATTAAACTTATTAAAGCTCTTGTTCTATGGTTATTCTCCTTTCACGTGCGCTTAACGGTTGCTGCTGTTATCTTTTTCTACAAGTAGCATATCTGTATCTCAACTTTGTTTGCATATTTTCATTATATACAAATAAAATAAATATGTTCAAATCACGACTGCATCAAATCCAGTGTCTGGTGATGGTGTACGTGTATTTATTTTATGCTTTCCAGTGGTTTATAGAGATTTATCAGTGGAATAAAAATTGGTGTTTTCACTGTTTCAAACAGTGAAAATAACATTTTGATATTTCTCACTGTTCCGATTTTTGGGACTATTTTTTACCCCACCGGTAACCCCAACAGGGAAATCAGTGTAAAAAATAAATTGAATTGTCTCCCTTTGTATTGAAATGAGATGCCTAGAAAACCATGACGTCATCATCCGGTATATTTGTTGACATTTCGAAGCAAGATGCGGTTGTTTTCCGCTTGTATTTCACATAATTTCGAACAAATGAATGTTCTTTATATATATTTATTTACATAGCGATATCTTGCCATGCGGGTATTTTGATTTAAGTGCCTGTAACGTCGAAAACTAAAGCTACTTTATTTTTCGTCTGCAACATTTAACAATATATAGCTCTAGTTAACATGGCACAGCTATTTTCACGAAACGTCAATTTCAACCACACGGAATTTAGATAAATGGGACTCTCCCAAATGGTCAACAAATGGAATGTACAAAACCTGAGGTATTATGTATCTGAGAAGAAACCCCTCTCGCCAGACCATTCAAGACAGTTCGTGTCATCTCTGACAGTGTCAGTGACGGTTATTCATGTGCAAAACTCGTCAGTTACTACAGACTGTTTAAAAGCGTTCTCCAGATTTCAAAGTTCTTTGTTAACAAGTTATTTCCATCTTTACGTGTTGTCAATTTCATTTCCAACATGGCGTCCGCTTTGATCATTTATCGATGTGCAATGAATATTGCTACGCCATAATTTGTTGCATAATTTCGAACAAATATGTTTTAATTTATAATTTAATGTGAAACAATAATTAAATTGTCTCAATATTTCTTATTTGTTGTTTTATCGACGTTTTCAATGCTGTATAGTTTAATAAATTGGTAGAGTTCGCATTATTTTGTCAGCGGTTGTGCTCGAAATCTATATGGTTGTAAAGCGGCTACAGAGGCACCGTACAGGGTAGTAAATGAGACGCTAGAGTAGTTATTGGTCAACATAATGTTTAATCCTTTAAAAAAGCATAAAAATAAAAAGAATATTAGATGATTTCGATTGAAGATCGAATTTTATTTCACGAGTGGTCAAAAGAAATATATATTTTCACGAGTGGCGAAATCAACAAATATCCTCTATCTCTTTCGGTGAAACAACACACATGTGAACAATTAAATGTACTCATATACAGAAAAGAACCGAGTTGTACATGCTACGTTCATGTGCCAAAACATGCTATAAACACAGACAATTTCTTTTAAATAAGTGAATATTACTCTCACATTTTAATTATAAATAGTTTCACATATTTTATCCTAACTGTATGTAGATTTAACTGTGTAGTATTGTTTTAATGTGTTGTATGAATGTTCATGTATGTTTTATCTTGTTCTATAGTCTCTTATACTTCAAATGTGAATGGTATTGTGTAACAATGTAAATGCTTCTTTGTAAACATGTATATGTACTGTTGTTCACAACAATGAGAGGGAAATAAAGAAATATACGTTGCTTACGTTTAGTGTCATGTGCGTTTGGCCAGTAAACGTCTAAATGGCCATTGAAACATGTTACCAACTTTGCAAGATTCTAGTTTCAGTGAATTAGATGGATCATATATATGTCAAAACGACGGACAAGCAATGTTTATTGAACAAGCTACCTGTGGTATGAGCATCGGTGTGTTATTCAAATTTTTACGTTCTATAAAACTCATTCCTCGCATTTTTCCTTAAATGGGACAGTGAAAAGGATATTCTATTTCTCCAAAGTTTAACGTACAGAAATCGCAGTACCGTAAATTCCGTGTGTGTTTCAAGATAAACATTATTGGGCATGTCGAGTTCATTTTGTTGTCTGGTCCACATAAATGATAATTGGTGACTGGAAATATTGCATACACGATCCAGATCCCTTAAATTCAAGTCCCAAACAGGTTGAATATTAAAAGGACAATGGTGATGACCTTCAAAAAGGGTTTGAAATATCGAATAATTTCGAATAAACTTACATTCCTGAAATTTCTATTAGATGTGATTTCCAATGACCTTGACCATCTACGAGTATTTCTGTATGTGAAACAGAGATACATATGTATGATAATCAAGGCATCACAATTTATAACAAGAAGCAAGAAGGAATTGAACTGTATTTACTACACAACTAAGCATGTAGCAGGTGTGACATTTCTGCAGCAGGAGACTGTCAAACACATTTCTTCTTTTAGTGTCACATCCTATTTCCTTCATCGCATCCATGTTTCGTCCACTATTCAAACTGGAGGTCAAAGGTTTTTGGCATCTCACCTTGGTTACCATCAGACTCTAGGTCAAGGATTTAGCATTTAACCTTGGTTACCATCAAACTCTATATCAAGGGTTTGACATCTAACCTTAGTTACCATCAAACTCTATGTCAAGGGTTTGGCATTTAACCTTGGTTACCATCAAATTCTATATCAAGGGTTTGACATCTAACCTTGGTTATCATCAAACTCTATGTCAAGGGTGTGGCATCTAACCTTAGTTACCATCAAACTCTAGGTCAAGAGTTTTGCATCTAAACTTGACAGATATCCTCAGCATTTACATCAAAAATGGGTTTGTGCCAAAATTTGGTCGGTATTATCACGAACATATAAACCATAGATTGGAAACGTCTTGTGTTTAGATTAGATTGAACTCTCGCAGCTAGCGAGATTTCTTCCGAGATCAAACCCATGATAAATATTTCGGCGATTTCTTAAATCTTAAATAAAACATTTTTAATAACTATACTTAGACAAGGAAGAATTACACAGATCAATAGGTAATTACATGGACATTTAAGTGATCATCAACAGCGCCAGGAACAGACGGAATTGAATGGAGATTGCCGACTATACTTACCAAGCGCGAGAGGATTGTTGGTAAATTATTTCTCGTTATCGTTTCACTGATATCAGCCTGTTTCGAATCCATGGTTCATATGTCCGTAATATTATTTCGCAAAAATTGGGGACACAAACAATTGTTCCTGCATAATATATACAAGAGGGCCATGATGGCCCTATATCGCTCACCCGAGTACACTGCCAATACGAAATAATAATTCATACATTGTATTTACAAAAAAATAAGGTTTTTTTTACGAAATACTATTTCTTATTTATGAAATAATAATTAGTTTTACGAAAAAAAACATTCGTTTTTACGAAATACTTTTTCGTATTTACAAAATAATACCGATTCGTATTGACAAAAAATAAGTCGTTTAAAAAAAATTGTACGAAATAATAATTCGTATGTACGTAATAAGAATTCGAACCATCGAAAGAGGACCACCTAAGGATCATTTCTGCAAAATTTATCCAGTGGTTTAGGAGGAAATGTCATTTATAGTTTCCAATATAAACACAATAGGGAACACGGCCACGCACCTGGCGGCCATGTCTTTTGACATAACTTAATAATTTATGCAATCTAGTAAGACGACCACTAGACTTTCCTACACACCAAATATCGAATCTCTAGATCTTATGGTTGGGGAGCTACTTATGCAACAGACCGGAACCATTTATATAACTTGGAAAGAGGACCACCTAAGGATCATTCGTGTGAAGTTTGGTCAAAATCCATTGAGTGGTTTAGGAGATGTTGTTTATAGTTTCCACTATATACATATAGGGAACAAGCCCTGCCCCCTGGTGGCCATCTTTTCTGACGAAACCTAATAATTTATGCAATCTTGTAAGAGGACCACTAGACAATGCTACACACCAAATATCAAAGCTCTAGACCTTAAGGATTTGGAGAAGAAGAATGTTTAGCTCCTGTGACCTAATTATGCAGCGGACCGGAACGATTTATACAACTTTGAAAGAGGTCCACCTGTGAAATTTGAACAAAATCCATTCAGTGGTATAGGAGGAGATGGTGTTTAAAGAAAATGTTGATGCACGATTCACGACGACGGACATTCATGGATCTTAAAAGCTCACCATGAGCACTTTGTGTTAAGTGAGCTCAAAAGACAAACACAAACGACTGAATGCTTTCATCAATTTTATATAACCATAAAATATGTGCAATGTATATACTTTGGATAGAATATATATAGTATTATGTACTAAACAGAATGCAAAGTAGCAATACGGAAATTTCTTACATGGATACCAACAAAAACATTATAATTACAGAAATTACAGCTTTTACAGAAACAAAAGCAAATTGAAGAATATAAAGTACAATCAAGAATCAGTGATAATTCAACACAATACTACTGTAATCTGCTACATACTTGTAGGTTCTAAGATAGTATTGCAATAAGTTACTCTCATGTACCAATAATGAAATACAAATTACAAATGTATTACAGATTAGAAAGGGAAGAAATGTAATCAATTTTACAATAATTTACTAGTAGAAAAGTTCGAAATACAATCATGTTTTGAGGAACACGAAAAATCGGCCAATGGCACTACCGAGATTCGAACCAGCCTAGTACGGTACCCAATATGCTGACAGATACAAAACTCAATGCATGTTCCATCTAAACTAATAAACATTAAAATTTACATTAACCCAACTTAATTATTATTTAAGACCTGAATGAATATTAAAGAACTTGCCAAAATATATATTTATTGATAAAATTATGCTTTTATTCAACATGTGAAACAATTTATCGTTTGTAAGAAGAACATAGAAGGTTGCATTCATAAAAGCTTCCCCAAACATTCCCTAGCCTTGAAAGAAGTACAATCTGAACTCATCTTTTTGACAACCTTGACAATATATACTTGGTATCATCCGAAGTAAATATCACGTCCCAACGTATCTCCTTATGCACGTCAAATTGAAATGGGCCATTTGAAACCCATATATTATTGGAAATAAAATTTCGGACCCGATGAATTCGAATGAACAAGGTCAGACTGTATTTGCAACTTTACTTTCCTTAAATATGCTAAGAAATGGTGAACCAGTCTTGTATAAACTAAACTATTTGTGTTCTAAACTTTGATGACACTTGATGTTTATCCCAATTTCAAATAACCAAAAAAGTGTTTTATAGGACTTGCAATTTAAACATAAGCTGAAACATGTAAGTTTAAAAAAGACAAAAGCTCAGAATGTATATCATACATGTATGTATTATACAGAATAATCATAAAATTCTTAACTTAATTCATTTCAAGAAAAAGAGTTAACTGTTCATTATAGTAAGTTAGACCATATTGACCCTTGTAAGTGGACATTTCCTTTATCTGAGATCAGGCAGAACACCTAGACGGACAAGTCTTTAACAAGATGACCGGATTCGGCCTCTGAGAATAGCATTTCGTAGGCTGTCCAAAAAATAATATAAGTCATCAGGGCAATATCACGGAAGTATAAAGATATTCATACAAGATACATTTGCATAAAACCATGAATAATTGCATTTCTACTGGATTTCTACTCATATATATGAACTAAAAACAATATTACAAAATATATGCAAATATGAAACCTTTCCCACTTGCAAAAAGCATTCTTTGTGCATCAACATATATAAATGCATTTGACAAAAATGTTTGCAAAAAAAATACAAAACAATAAACAATATGACACTAGAATTGCAATATAGAACACTTCTGACAGTTTGCATGACTAGATACACTTATATGTACTGATTATCTCCCTTTGTAGAAATCTATTTTCAATTATTGAGATGTTAAATTAAATTACGGTAACTACTTAGTCACTTAATATGTCACCATGGTTACTTCACCTTGAGTCCAATAGAAAAATAAAATATTAATTTTGGAAATTTATTAGTGAACCCAAAGGGGTTTGAACCCTTTACCCCTACGACGTCAGCGCCTAGCACTGAAGTAACTGCGACCATACCCACTACACCAATGAGGCAACCCCAAAAAAGATTGTTCAAATGACGCTCATATGGTCATTGTCGTTACTTCAGTACACAGGATATAGGGTATGTGTAACGTCTTGTGATAATTTTTAGCTACTTAAAGAAATGTAAGTAACATATTAAGTTATTGTTCACTATAACTAACTATAGAATTTATAGAATAAGATTGGATATTTGACAAGAAGTAATTACATTAATGCTTTTACAACGAAATTTACCAAATAAAATATTTCAATACTCGAGAAGTTGCAAAAAAGTGATTTTACTCATGAAGTAACTTGTATTATGATGTGACATGTAGAATACAGTAAATATTTGTGTACTCTGCATCCACATGAGACTGCTGAAGTTGTAAGTTTTCACATCGTGTTATTTTTAATATGGTAATTAACTATGGTAACCAAGACAACACTTTTTCTGTTGACATGAAAAATAATAATGTTCAGTTAAAAAATAGCTGATCATATTTCTCGTGTTCAATTTATCATTTGAATTTAAAGATTTCGATACAAAACTTGTATTTACACTAAGTTAAACACGTAATACACAATTTTATATTTTCTAAAAAATAATGACTTTAAATAAGAACATCATTCAGACATGTCATAAAACACCCTGAGTCATCAACAAATAAAATTCTCATGTAACAAAATGTCCGGAGATGGTCAGTTTTGTTAAAATGCTATTGCTTTACAACATGGCTTTTATGGCTTGGCGATCAAAGTGGCTCCAAAGGGAGGTAACTTCTTTTTAAATTATAAATTATATGAGGCAAAATAAATTGATAGAACTATGACATGTGTCATTTCTAAGACGGGGATACACATTATTTAGCACTTGAAAAATAACTGCTACACTTAAATGTACAGACACAATATCAACTATTACAATGTATTCAATTTTTACACTTAATCAATGTTGGATACCTTTTCTTCAAAATCATGAAATACAATTTTCCTTTAATTTTGACTGAGCAGTGTTAAAGTTAGAAACACTAAACAAAAATACAAATAATTTCAACAAGAAAAATCCACAAATTATGTCACCCATCAGCAGTCTGGTATCAGGCCACCAGGGAATATAAGTAAGATAGGAAACCAGTCACAGAATGCAGCATAGTAACCAGCATAGTAACAAGCATTGTAACCAGAGACTAGATTTTTGAGACTGGTCTTAAAACTCAGATTTGTAACATCAGACTCACGCGCCCATCAATATTTTGCCTCAGGTTGGCTAGGGCTGAACAAGGGGAATTAGAGAATTTGTCATTTGGAGTATTATTCTTCACCCTTCAGACAAGTATTTTGTCTAAATCCCCACAGCGGGAGATGCTAATTGCCCACATCCAGGATATATTAAAAAGCAAACCTAAAGGACCAGGAATCATTTGGCATATCAAATTCCCACCTGTCGGGAATCATCTTCTGACTAAAGTCCCCAGTATCTCTGCCGTCCACCCTGGGGCAAAATATTGATAAGTACATCTAGACTATCCACCAGGTTACAGGTAAGACTTTGAAGTTTATGAGACTGATGACACAGGTTTCCTGTCCTACAAACCAATGTTCAGCACTTTCTTTCCAGTCCCAATATTTACAATTACAACACATTCTCAGTTAATTCATCTAGGATTTCTTTAACTCTCAACGCTTAATAGCAGATGCATTACTTGACGATGTCTTTGCGACAGATGGTAAAACACTAGAGAACATTGTAGGTGTAACAGAAGACATTGGTGGAAACATTAGTGGGGAAGGTAAAAGTTCTGGATGAACCATGGGTAACCCAGCAGCAACTTGACCTTGAATCATTTGCTGTAATTGTAGAGGTGTAGGAAATATTCCTTGCATTAACATCTGCTGTGGAAATGCTGGATGAACAAAACTACCAATATCAATAGGAAGTCCACCTATTGTTGTGATTGCACCAGAACTGGGCAGTACTGACTTGAAATTATCTAGTGGCTGACCTTCAAACTGAAAATAAAAGATAGGATCAAGTGAGAATCTACATGTATCAACAACAAAGATCTTAGATGATAAACTATTAGTTAAAGTCATACCCAAGATAGACGAGTTGTCATTTGACACCAATTAATACAAAATGATTTCTGGTGAATGTTACTAATCAAACTTCCAGGATGTGATAGACTAACAGTTTGTGATATGCCACTGTATTACATCAAGCAACACAGATCTATCAACACAAACATTCAGTATGTAGAATGACAAAAGTAGTCCGTTCATAAAATGTAAAAAAAAGGAACAATCACAAATAATCACAAGGCACAAACGAATGTTGAACTAACAGAGCAGGTGAATTCTTCAAGATTTCATTGGCAGACCACATGAATGCTTCACCAATATAATTTCACATGCTCTTCCTGTCACTGTGTCACCCAACAGTAATGTGCAATGACTTACACATGCCCTACCCCCACAAATACAAGAGCCCGTTACAGGTATTTTCTATCCTGACCTATGCGCCCAATCAATGCTAGCATAGGAAATACCTGTATAGGAAATACCTGTATCGGACCCATGTTGTTGAGTTCCAGGAAACTTTTAAGAGAAGCTATAATGCAGTGCTCTAGAATGTCAGTAAAACATTTTTAATTTTCCATTTTCTCAAACTATTTTGTAGCATACTTTGATAAAAATAACTTTTTCTACTTATAATACAGCCATGAGAATGCAAAATTTCAAAATCAGCTGAAAATTCGGCAAGGGGTCAAGGGGGCTGCAGAAGATCCTGGCTTTTAAGTATCTAAGATGGCTTAAATTGTATCAAAAACGGTCCTTGCAAGCATCAAATCCGCAGATTTCAGCCAAAATCCTCATGCATGTTATAAAAGCGGTGATCTTACCTCCTTTTTCATATGTTCTTCTTTGAATCCAGGATTATGTGACGAGGGCAGATGAGGAAATGGGATGTTTAATGGAACACTTTTATGGAAAGCTGGAACACTATCCCTGTGGTCTGGAACAGTTTTTGATTTCAAAGATAAATCCTGCGGGGTGTCGTCTGCTTCCTGTTTTGTCACGACTCTATTCTCTTTGTTGAAGCTCGTGTTAAATAACAGGGACTCGCCCCTCTGGTGTCTAGCTTCCTGTGCACGTAACGTCTTCATGCTTAAATCTAAAACTGGCATGTCATATTCACTCGCTGACTCGTATTTCTTTTCCTGAGGTGTTTGTGTCTTTTGTCTTTTGAGATCGAGATCACTGACAGGTTCCAAACTACTGTCTCTAGAACTGTATGATGAATGATTTCGGTCCGGATATGGATATTGCCGTTTAGATGTATGAGAATGCGCAGGGGTGATAGGTCGTTGCCCTTGGCAACCTGCTTGGGACGGTAAAGATCCCGTGGAACTGGTTTGTGAACAATGAGCAGATGGTGGCGCAGGTATGTTGGATGGGACATGTTTGCTAGATTGGGGGACTATTGCACTTTTGATAACTGTTTGTCCAACACTCTGGTCTGACACAAGTTTATTTAATGCATGAAGCGGTTTCTCGTCTTTGACAACAGTAGCAGAACTAACTACTGGAATCTGCGGCATAGGGGCAGACATTGCCTGGAAACCAAAATTATGCGGAATCATAAATGGCATGGCTACCGGGGGTAAATTTCGCATAGCTCCGCCTACTGGTATCAACTGGGGATAGAACATAGGATGAGCTTGACTGAAGCTTGGTAGCAATGTTTGAGAATTCAAAGACTTGGCATCAACTTGTGAAACGGATGCAGGTAATGCCTGTGATAAGCTCGTAACTTTCGCCTCTTTGAACACTTTCTCCTCTCTCTTCTCTAAGTTTCTGATTTCATCTTTAACACTTGCTCCGATGTGCTTTTGGTCCACATTTTTCTCGACACTATCTAGAACCTCACTAGGATCTAGACCATTTCTGTGCAGAAGTTCTCTCACAGTTTTCTGTCCACCAGATGGCCTCCTCCCCTGAAAGTACAAACACGGATTCATCAGATGTAATATAAAGCTTAATATCATGATTAGATCTAGCAATCTAGATGCCTCCACTATGTATACCATATAATATACAAACATTTACAACCTACAAGTATATTTTATATGCTGATTATGACCTGCAAATAAAACAAATCGTCTAGCGCATTTTTAAGTATGTGTCTTCTTCAGAGAGTATGTATGTAACAGAAAGAACTTGACATCTTCAAAAGCCAACAGCAACACCAGTATGAACGAATAAAGTGACTAAACAGATTGTTTCATCCATCACAGAAGTTAAAAACCTACATAAATACAAATCAAATTCATCTCATTCATATATACTGATACAGTTTTTCATGTTCTGGTTAAACAAAACTTTATAAGTACAGTTGGACCTGGTTTATTCAAATTCATCGGGTGCAACATTTTCGTCAATAATACATGGCTTCTTATAGCCCATTTTAATTCGACTTGCATAATAAGATACATCGGGACCCGATATTTATTTGTGATGATACTGAATACTCGGACAGAAGGTTGTCGAATAAACCAGGTACGACGGTAATTAAGATATGACAATAATACAGTTTACAGGATGAAAATGACGGATCATGATGAAAAATACTATCATGAAGAAACAATAACTTGTATTGACAGTGCAAAATGGAGATGAGACTAATATCATGGCATAGCTGCAAATAGCAAAGTGCACATACCAGCAGATTTAAACATCAGCATCGCAGAAATATATTACAGTCCGACCTCGTTCATTCAAATATATCAGGTAACATTATAACTTCAAATAATGCATGGCTTCTAATAGACATTTTCAATTTGACATGCATAAGACATGCCTTCGTCTCATTGGAACAACAACATTTTGTAAATCAGTATGAAGTAGTTGTTGAATGGTAAAATCAGTATGGAGTAGTTGTTGAATGGTAAAATCAGTATGGAGTAGTTGTTGAATGGTAAAATCAGTATGAAATAGTTGTTGAATGGTAAAATCAGTATGAAATAGTTGTTGAATGGTAAAATCAGAACGAAGTAGTTGTTGAATGGTAAAATCAGTATGAAGTAGTTGTTGAATGGTAAAATCAGTATGAAGTAGTTGTTGAATGGTAAAATCAGTATGAAGTAGTTGTTGAATGGTAAAATCAGTATGAAGCAGTTGTTGAATGGTAAAATCAGTATGAAGTAGTTGTTGAGTGGTAAAATCAGCATGAAGTAGTTGTTGAATGGTAAAATCAGTATGAAGTAGTTGTTGAATGGTAAAATCAGTATGAAATAGTTGTTGAATGGTAAAATCAGTATGAAGTAGTTGTTGAATGGTAAAATCAGTATGAAGTAGTTGTTGAATGGTAAAATCAGCATGAAGTAGTTGTTGAATGGTAAAATCAGTATGAAGTAGTTGTTGAATGGTAAAATCAGTATAAAGTAGTTGTTTAATGGTAAAATCAGTATGAAGTAGTTGTTGAATGGTAAAATCAGAATGAAGTAGTTGTTGAATGGTAAAATCAGTATGAAGTAGTTGTTGAATGGTAAAATCAGTATGAAGTAGTTGTTGAATGGTAAAATCAGTATGAAGAAGTTGTGGAATGGTAAAATAAGTATGAAGTAGTTGTTGAATGGTAAAATCAGTATGAAGTAGTTGTTGAATGGTAAAATCAGTATGAAGTAGTTGTTGAATGGTAAAATCAGTATGAAGGTAGTTGTTGAATGGTAAAATCAGTATGAAGTAGTTGTTGAATGATAAAATCAGTATGAAGTAGTTGTTGAATGGTAAAAGCATGCCTCTTTGTGCTTTAAGATGTACTGTGAACTTTTTAAGTGACTTTTGTCATTCAGAACTTCAATATTCAAGTAGTTATTGCACAGTAAAATCAGTGAGGAGGAGTTATTAAATAAAGACTATGTCAGCACTGAGCACATGTTGCAACAGAAATTGAATGAGACAGATTGCAGTTGAAGTTTTGAATACATATTGCATGTTAAAACAAGTTCCAAACAAATATTGCATTGGAAAATGGCAAAGTACAACATCAAATAAGAAGAGTTAAAATGCGATGAAAGCTAACCATGCATTATTGCGGATGGATGGATGGATGGACAGACGGACAGACGAATGATGGATAGATGGATGTCAAACCAATGAGAAATAAAGCAACAGGAGTGTATTTAAAGCACAGTGCAGACCACAGACAAGAAGCTGATGCACATTCACAAAACTGTGTTACCATGGAAACATGGCTCACCTTCTCTGCCCAGCGTAATTTCCTACCCTCGTCAAAGGATTTCTTTTTCTCGTGTGTTCCAATAACTTTAGTTTTTGTTTTTGTTTTATTCAATATTAGCCGTCCTTGGTTTGCGGCGTCCTTAAATGTAACAATTGTCACTAGATACAGCCACTACTTCCTACCAGCTCAGCTATAGTCTTTATAATTATACTAATTATCCTTATCTAGTCATTTTCATAATTTTTACGTCCAGAAATACAACTAATTGTCCTTTAGCCAATGCTCCAAAAAGCTAGATATCACGTTTGTACTATCCATGACTGGAAGGTGACAAAATTTCACTTTTTAAATTGGCCAAGTATTCAAATTAGGGGCCACATAGAGAGCATGGTTTATTGACCTTTTTCTGCTTCAGCTGTTTTTCACTACGCATCTTGTGGGTTCAAAACAACTCAATAAAATTATTTTTTTAACGAATCAGGAACAGGTTTGGTCGTGCATGCCGTTGGCCAAAACACAGTTTCACAATGCATATTCAGCCCTCTACTTAAAATTGTTTTTTTATTATGTTTTTTTATTACTGTATTTCAAAGAGAATCAAAACCAGGAGCATTATGATTTTAACACAAAAATTTGTAGTCCTTGCTATTTAACTGACAATATTGAAAATAAACACTAATTCCACAAATTCTAGCTTTGCTTAGTTGTCAAGCTGAAATGTTTGTGAAGCCCGCCTACGATCTCAAGTTTCACACAAATACAATCTCAAGCAAAAAAAAGTTATTTCAATATTTACCTTTCTCATTTTCATTTTTTCAATCTCTTGTTTTAAGTTCATTGCTCTGTCTCTCATGTCAATTTTCTCCTTATGATGAAGCACATCTGATTTCCCATTGACTATGAGCTTATTGTCCGACCTCTCCTCACATTTTGTATGATCTCCAGACTGAATTAAACAATACCAGTGAATAGTTCAACATAGCAGTGAAAAGTTTCATAAAATTAAATTCCTTTTTTTTGTTTATCGTTGCCACCGGTTTCCCATATGGGGACGCCTCTGGAAGAATGTTAATCATATTAGACTATTGGAGGATAGTGAGAAGATGCCCAAGTTTCAGAAGCACCCCTGGTTCTTTTATGTGCCCCATGAGAAGCAAAGTTTTTTCAAAGTCTTGTAGACTGTCAGTGATGGAGCAGGGGATGGAATCTGCGACCCCTGGATTACTAGTCCAGCGCATTAACACTGGACTACGAATCCGCTACTAATAATTATTATTCGTATTTGCATTTACTTATCGTCATCACCGGTTTCGCAGCCCAAAGCAATTCAGTGAAGCCATGTGGCTGTATATTCAATGAGACCAGTAAGAAGAGATTAAAATTACTGAATAAAAACTACAGTTTACAAATTTACTTAGGACCCCCAATTTGTCAAACACAAGGATCCAAGGACCACTAGCTGAAAAATGCTAGGAAAAGCCCTGTAAGCAGATTCTACTCTGAACTTGCACCCACTGGTAATTATATACAGAATTATGAAACTGATCAAAACTTTTCTCTATCAAAATATCAAAATCTCTTTATAAACAATGTTACTGGTGCCCATGATACAAAGTCATCATCAAAACAGTGTATTCTGCTGTACGATGATTTTTCATCGCTGCCTGCTGAAGTACGAGGGTCAAAATTAGGCAAACTCTGCAGAGTTACCTACCTTATTTTCTGAATTACTAAGCTGACGAGACATTTTCACCTTCTCTAGTAAAGAGTAGTCATCATCTACACGACTTATCTTCTTCTTTTTATAAGGTAATGGGCCGGAATCCTGACCCATCTTGTAGCGTTCGTATGGTAAGAGCAGCCTGAAAGTAACAAAATGATGTTTTAATAATACATTACTATGGTAACGGAAATTTGATAATATTTCACTGTTCAATAAAACTGTTCAAAACATTGCTGTTAAATGTGATGATAAAAGCTAAGACACACCTAAAGAAAGTTTTTGGAATAAAAGACCATTATTTTTCATCAAGAAAATTGTGTAACAAAGATTACACATCATAATATTATACAATGTATCACATTAAATGTCATGAAAAAAATCGTCATGGAGCATTACAATTTTCAGATTATATGAATACCATATGACTATGACGCCTGCTTGTTCTGCTTCTGCAAGCAGATATGAAACATTTTTTGTAAAACCTAACAATTTGATGTTTTCTCCAAAAAATAATTCTGAATAAATTCTTTTATCACAAAATTTTAATAATGAACAATAAATTCCAAGAAACCAAAATCAGTTACATCAATCATATAAATTACTTCTACAGTTTTATATCCGAAGTATTATTCATATTGCATTAAGACAAACATTTACATCAGTCCCATTTTTAAATTACTACCATATATAATGTGGTGTGCAGTGTATAATGTGGTGTGCGGTGTATAATGTGGTGTGCGGTGTATAATGTTATAAATAAACCACCAACACCTCATTCAGTTTTAATGTGTAAACTTGCTGGTTGTTGTTTTGAGATAGTTGTTCTTAACAGTAATTCCAATCATTGTTGAAGTACTTCATAGAGAATAAATTCATGAACCATTTACACTCTTGCTTATTTTTCTAGTTTAACTTCGTTGTAACTACTGTTTGTTTCTTTGCTGCTGAGTCACGTGTGGCACTGTCTCGGATACCAGAACTAAACTACAGAACATCTGACTGCCTGCCGGTATCTGCAGCTGATTTACTGTCGTTCAGCAGTGAAGCAACTAACGCGAGCAACGCTAGCTCGTAACAATATATAATGCTGTATATCACAATCAATTTGCAAGTCTGCTAAATGTTAACCTTTTTAATTATTGGTTTTGCAAAGAGTTTAATTCCCGCTGCAACAAAATGTGTGTATGTTTGGATAAAGCCAGTAGTTTGATGCCATCTTAAACTTAATGATCCAGAGAATTTTGAATTTGAGTTAAAATCAATTTACAAAAGTTGCCAAAAATAGACAGATGCTAATCAATAAGGATTTACATGTTTTAAGGATCTTTAACACAGGCATGAGAATGCAAAATTTCTAAATCTGCTGAAAATTTGGCAAGGGGTCCAGAGGGCCACTGAAGCTCCTGGCTTTTAAGCATCTAAGATGGCTTAAATTGTCTAAAAAAAGACCCTTGCGAGCGTCAAATCGACAATCTCATTATAATTTTACAAAACCCTATCCTTCATAAACATCATTTACATACTTTTTTATAACCACACATTTCAGTTTTACTATATCCATTGGAAAAATCTAATAATTATACGAGGTTGCTTAAAATGTAAAAATATATGATCTTTTGTGTTGTATTAGTACATCATGCAAACTAAGCTTCGTTATAACATACGTATCCTGATTCTATTTATATCAGATGCATGTCACAGTTTGCTTATAAGTCATGTTAGTGGAACCCCTGTAACCTGCATTATATTCCTGCAAGAGTTACCTAACATAGTTAATAACTTGCATTATATTCCTGCAAGAGTTACCTAACATAGTCAATAACTTGCATTATATTCCTGCAAGAGTTACCTAACATAGTTAATAACTTGCATTATATTCATGCAAGAGTTACCTAACTTAGTTCATTACTTGCATTATATTCCTGCAAGAGTTACCTAACATAGGTATTTTACTAGGTTTAATGACAGTGAAGGTTTGAATTAAATACATGCAGGGGTTACTGAGATATGGCCTTGATACAATGTAGTAACTTGCACACAAAACTTGAACCAAGGTGTGATGCCGACACCAGGTTCAGTAAGAATAGCTCTTCAGTATTCTTCAATAAGTTGAGCGAAAAAACTAAGGCCAGTCTTATGACAGTTTAATCCATATAGTTCTTGTCCAATTAAATAAATAGTATTCCATTAGTTAATGACACTTTTTGGTCAATAAATGAGACACTTATATAAGCAGGGGTTCCATACTACCCTTGAATTGACACTTTGACCCCTGGATTTTCCAAAAGGTCATAATTTGACCCTAAGGATTCTGGCTGAAGGGTCAATGTTTCTCTAAATTATAGGTATTTTGGCTTTAAAATATTCAAATCACGTAAAAAATGACCCTTGAAATTCAGCACCTAGTGGACCCCCAGTGTAAATTCCACATTTCTTCAGCAATTGAAACAGCAAAGCATCAGACGACACTTACACGCAGAAATTTCTGTATCCAGTAAATACAGTTCTATTTCCTACATCATCTGCATGATTGATTTAGAATTTAGAAGAGTGACAAAGTGTTAATATTGTAACAGTTAGTCTCCGGGTATAAGGATTATTTCTATTTAAAATTAAGTTCCTTCAGTGCCTTTCATACATGTAGCAATAAATGATACTGTTACAAGTTTGTTCAAAAAACAAACAAGTATGGAAATAAATGATTGATCATATAACAAACAACCACGAATAATACAAGAATAGGGCAGTCACTGATTCAATTTTTTGCATATCGAAAAAATCAATACTTGTGTGAATGGAATATCGACTGACAGTATAAATTATTGATATATCGATATAGATTGTATCAATGACATCCCTGTTTAAGTATCATATGTCACTCATGTACAATATATGAGTATAATACTAAGGCTATGCATATGTTATATATGATAAGCTTATAATAATGTTACTTTATATAAATTTGCATAAGCAGAATAATATAAAAGCCAGGTTGACGCTATGAATAAACGTTCACGTTTAAGCCATTATAAGATATTATAAATTACACATGAGGTTATATCAGTTAATATATTAATATATGACTGAACACAAATCAAAACATAAACTTTAGTATAAGTTACTAACAACATATATAAAATTTTGACACCTTATGCAAAATCATGCAATATTTGTAAATATTATTCATTCACATTTCTGCCCCTTCCTGATGTCTAAAGCTTTGTGGGAAATTAAAATATAATTATGTGCAACATTTATGGGGATAGACAAGCAGATACAAGTCGGTCACATTGTGAATATGTGTAGAAGAACATTGTTCCACTTGACCATATGTATAAATTTTACCATCAAGCATGCATGCATAGTTATGTCGAGTATCAACCAAAACCAGATAAATCATTCTCGTACAAAGGCTTCGTGCATAATGTGTGTTTGCAATCATTCATGCTTATTGTGCAGACCCGTAGACTGGTTGATGCAGCATGCAATGTCATGTGACCTACTTTTCATAATGCCGCCTTGTGTAGGTGGCGGCACTTGTACTCCCGGGATTCCCGCCCAGAGCATCATAAACGTTTTTCCACAATCTCTTAGCTGTGATCTATAAATCCCACAACACAATAAAGAAGACTTTTAACAACAGCATTACAACAATACAACAGGTAGAGAAAAAACAATAATCAACTGATTGAAACTTAACTGAGTTGCTGTGATATGAAGCACATTATTATCATTACAATTAGTCTTACACAATATTTGTTTACCAATCCATTAGACTTCATAATTTTGATTCTGAATCAATTTTTGAATACTTGATCTGAGTCTTTATATCAGTCACAAAGAGGCCTAAAAGGGGCTGCACTTGATTCCTATCACAGACATATTTTGAATTTAGTCCATTTTTTCCCCATCCCAATAATATTGAAATTAGACAGCATTGATAAGACTAAAACTGAGGCATTGGCACCAAATTATTGAAACTGTTTCCTTACCCAAACTAAGTTACAGTAGTTTCTGTGTCTTACCCTCAAAATGAAAGCTCGCAATATCATGTTTTTACGTCAACATAAATATTTGATCACACCATATCAATTAAATTTCAATCAGTTGCCACAGGACAGGTAGAAAACAAAAGACTGGATGAAAATAAAACAAGGATTGTAACGCAAAAATCCTCTTCACGCTATATTTAACCTACTTCTCGTAATGTCTCCTCGTACAAGTAGCGGCACTTGTAAATCCCGGATTTCCACCCAATTTATCATATAAATGTTTCCACATACGTTTGTTCGAAATCTGCAAATATATGCTTTTGTCATACATGGCAAAAATATTGTGCAATATGTACAGAAAAATATCACATAAAGACTACCTCAATATTAAGAATGCAATTTTCAAGTCCATTTTAACTGTTTTGCTCTTTTTTCAACTTCAATATTAAGACCACCTCAATATGAAGACCAGTTTTCAAGGGTCACAAGAGTGGTCTTATTATTGAGGTTTTACTATACATCTATGAATAAATTATACAAATTCTGAACAGAAGGTCAAATTTCAAGGTGTATTATTACATTTTATCGAATCAATTAACTTGCCTAATCCGTGTCACAGAGTAAGCAGATGTAACACACTTCGAAATACAAAAAATATGGAACAGATGTGTGACTTGTGCAAACAATTTTCAACACGTCTGAAATTTACTGTTCAAGTGGATAATTTCGAGAGTCAAAATAACTTCCGATGTTTAACAACCATAAATGTTAGTGAATCAAAAAAAATGAGCAATGTTTGAATTGACATTTAATTAAATGAAAATGCACATCCATAAACGAGGAAAATGACAATTGCTGATGTTCTTGTAACCTTCTTTGATTCTCGATTTTCGCAAACATTTTCATGTCACAAAATTTATCACTCATACAGTAGACATAAAATATTGAACATGTGAAAAGATTGCTACAGAATTATCATACTTCCGATTCGATTCCTCTAAACAGATGAAACTTGAGTAAATATATGTCCACATATCTAAAATCTATTCAGGACTATTTTAGATGGGGTGGGGTTAAATCTTGAGGGTCAAGAACCAATTAAAAATTCTGTTTATTTTCCCCTATCATTGCTACCCCCAGGGAGATTTTCCTGGACTAGCCCTCAATTTTATAACCAGACAAGAAAATGCTTAATTGGATGAAGCATGATTCCAATACTGGTATTCACTGAATGTGAAGCCGAACATGTTTAAAACTAGCGAATCAGAATGTCAAAGTACAATTGTACATATCTTGTGACAGTTTCCTCCCCCAATTGTACATATCTTGTGACAGTTTCCTCCCCCAATTGTACATATCTTGTGACAGTTTCCTCCCCCAATTGTACATATCTTGTGACAGTTTCCTCCCCCAATTGTACATATCTTGTGACAGTTTCCTCCCCCAATTGTACATTTCTTGTGACAGTTTCCTCCCCCAATTGTTATGGTTACAAGTTGTTGTAACTCTCCAAATCAAATCTTGTAATTAAATATTTGACAGAGTAAGTCAATTAAGATTTCATACAGGGCAGCATACTTAATAACTTTTACTTTGTAATGACATGATTGATGATAAATACCTGCTCATAGCCCCCTAGATCTTCTGCAAATTGATAGAACTGGAATAAATCGACTGAAAAGAAGAAAAATATAATTACTAACACCATATTGTTACAAACGTCTTAAATGATCAGTCTTAAATGATCCCAATATGGCTGTCTATTCAGAACAAAGGAGGTTAACATTGTGAATAATAAATATAAATGATAAATTGACAGGCAATATTCTTGAAATGACATGAAACTATTTGACAATTTTTGTCCCCATCATTTCTTAACTTCTTTTTTTCGCAAAAAAATATGACAGTTACTTACTCTGTTTAAATCCTAGACTTGGAATTCTGCCAATAGGGACGTTTCGACTCTTCATATATTTGTGTAAATCTATCAAGAATTCTTGTTCATCTTTGCTTACTTTAGTTTTATCTATTCTGAAACCATTTCTAAGAGGAGTAGCTCTAGAACCAGTCTGAAAGGGTAAAAATGAAATATTTAGAAACAGTCTGCAATAAAAATACTTAGAACCAGTCAGCAATAAAAATACTTAGAACCAGTCAGCAATAAAAATATTTAGATCCAGTGAGCAATAAAAATACTGAGAACCAGTCAGCAATAAAAATACTTAGAACCAGTCAGCAATAAAAATACTTAGAACCAGTCAGCAATAAAAATACTGAGAACCAGTCAGCAATACTAAGTGATGAGGAAAAAACAGAACACTTAGGATAAATCAGTGATAAAATACATTTTTAGAACCAGACTGTGCAAACATCAAATATTACAACCAGTCTATAAAATAGCGCCATCTGGCACCCAAACATCAATGATTTGAACTTGTTTCACTAGATCTTACACAAACATCTAAACATGGTCCATTATCGATCTAAGAAGTCAACAGTTTTGAAATAGTGTTAAAAAGGATTTGAGCTATTCTAAAAATGGGCCTTAAGTTTAAATACAGTCAGACCTCGTTTATTCAACAACCTTCTATCCAAATACTCGGTATCATCCAAAACAAATATCAGGTCCTGGTGTATCTTCTTATGGGCTTGAAATGGGCTATTCGAAACCATGTATTATTCAAAATAAAATTTCTGACCCGATGAATTTGAATAAACGAGATCTGTCTGCATTTTCAAGCTTTCTTAAAAACTTACACAAGATATTTTACAACATAGACTAATATTAATCATTCTTTGAAACAGGTTCTAATTGATCTCTTACGTAAGAAAGCCACAGAAATCAATACTTTCAAAGAATCCTACAACTCACTGATAGACAACTGTAAAGCTTTAATTGATTTCAAAGTAACTACTAGAATATCGTACCCTGACTTTATTAGATGCTGTGTCTGGCTGTGATGAGAAACTGGATGAACAACTGCTTTCATCAGATGAGTCAACACCTTCCCTGCGGGATCCTTTACGTTTCCGGGGTCGACCTTTCAGATTTGGCGCTGAAAAATGAAAACAATGCATAAGTGGATATGGTAAACACTAAGTATAAATAAGAAAATTCTGCTAACCAGTCTAAGTAAGAACGTTCTGCTAACCAGTCTAAGTCAGAACATTCTGCTTACCAGTCTTAGTCAGAACATTCTGCTTACCAGACTGTCTCGTTGTCTACAATAAAAGCCTGAAAACCAGTCAATAAGAAAATACACCTTTTTAGCTTTTTAACCGCAAGTTCTAAGCTTATTCATGACTATTCCTCCTCACAAAATGACATTGAGCTAATCTATCACACTATGAAATACCATTCTCAAATCAATGGGTTAGTTTCAAAAAAGAAAAATACAGCATCAGATAATAAAACGCCAATAAAAACAACCCGCAAATTGTATGTAACCATGATATCAATAATGTTTTAAGCTACAAGAATAAACATTGTTTAACATTAACATCATAATGACAAATTCCAAACCACTCAATGCCTACCAGTGCAGAAATTTTGTCATTGAATAATATTACCAATTTATTGATTACAGAACAACTGACTTACATTAATACACAGACTATAATGGTAATGAGTTACGATGTTATGGATCTACAATCAGAGACAGACAGTGTATTAATCAATGATGTCATATTTTCTATGAATGTATGAATAGTTCATGTTAATCTGCTAATGCAGGCAGCCGACAAAGAGAGCAGATATTTGAGTGCAGCACAAGTTCAGTGAACAGGACAGTAACCATTCTCAACATATTATACTAGTCCTAGGTCAGTTAGTTAGATGTCTTGCCAACTACACTACTGGTCAGTCAGTTTTCTACTAGGCCATTGGTCAGTGGTCTTGCTTATTTGATTTTTTTTACACAGAATCATGATCTTTGCCTTGGTCAGTAAGTTAGTCATCTTGCCCACTACACTAGTGGTCAGTCAGTTTTCTCCCAGGCCAGTGGTCAGTGAACTTATTTATTGGACACAGATCCATGGTTTTGTTTACTGGAGACTGGTCAGTGGCATTGGACTTGCTTACTCAGTTACTGACCAGCGGTATTGTATCCAGACTAATCCCAATTCAAAGAATTTTGTTATGAATATTCAACAATACCAACTTGCACCATGAATATCCATCCATAAAATGCAATGACTGTTAACAGTAAAAGTGTACAAAAACATCTTGATGTATCAATATAGAATTTAAAACACAATTTCATTTTGTCCATTATTTAAATATTTAGACACCATTACTTGATGCCCATTGAACAATACTAGAACAAAGAATAAATAAATGGCAGAAATTAATCACAGAAATGACAAAGTTCTAGAAACTGTATTTGATCTCATTACTCAGAATTAAGTAAGGCAAGCAATATTGTTTTATGTTGCTGCTATCCAGAGGACTCAGGCTTCAAGTCATTGCATAACCATGGTAAGTTTATTACAAGACACTCCTAGTCTCCGTCCAAGAATGAGTCGATATTCGAACTCAATAAGCCTACAGATTTTGTTGAAACATAGCCTTCATTCTTTGAAAAGCCCTTTAATTAATTAACATTTTTAACGGTTTTAGACAAAACAAAGTGTAGAAAATATACAAACAAGTAATACAGAGAGTATATCAAGCTCCACAGAACTGTCAGGTGCACAAGATTTTTACGTGCATGGGATTTCAAATGTTATATAAGGATTACGACTTTCAACAGTATAACATTGCAGACAATAGCATTAAGATAAAATATCACAAAGTGCTTAAGTTGATAGCACTCAATTAATTAGGTTGTCAATGAATTTTGGTTCCAGCATTTAACCAATACTGAAACATCAAAGAAAATATAATTGTAGGTGTAGATCTACCTAAATGATCACATCGTAGCTCGAAGTCATCAAGGTCCCCGTGCTCAAATATGTCTTGACAAAAGTAGACTCTATTGTTGTCTATTTTAGCGTTGAACCCTCCAAGAGCGCACACGACTGCATGCCGTAACCATTTATCTTCACAATTCTCTAACCGTTTCATCATACAGCGATATCGGCAGTACTTCGGATACGTCAATACAATAATATCTGGTGAGTTATCTTCGATCATATCTTTGGAATCTGAAATAAAGAAAATGTTTAGTTAATATACAGTACTTACATTACAGGATTACCCTTCAGAACTTACACATCTTTATTGAACTTTAAACAGGGGCGGATCCAGGAAAGAGGGGGGGGGGGCATAACTATTTGGTCATTTTTTGCAAAGGCAAGTGGAATAAGTATTTCATAACATATACATGTATAAACATCATCAGGATAGAATATAATGCTACAATAAATCAGAATCTCTAATTTGAAAATCTGATTATCAAAGATCTCTGTATATTTTCGTATTTATACTCAGAGATATATGTAAGGTTGGGAAATTTGGGGGGGGGGGGGGGTGCGAGGTGCGCGTGGCCCACCCCCCCCCCCTCCCTTGAATCCGCTTGTGCTTTAAATACAGCTATTTGTACAAAACCTTGACATGTATTCTCTCATTCAATAAACACCTTGTACATACACAGCTCCCTCTTACCTTTTATTGCGTGTCTAATAAATAAAACCCAATCAAAGTTTCATGAAAATCCAATCATGTTTATCTCAAAACGTTGAGATAAAATATACAGGAAACATGGCAGATTGCCTTGCACACTTATCTTATTGAAATAAACAAGAATGAACAAGAAATATAACTCTGTCATTACTCCTTCAGCAGAAAACTTCAAAACACATGGATAGTCTCCCTTTACACATTTTCAGTAAAAGTCGGCATGTGTTTCGTGACAAGACTTTATATTACCCCTATATCAATAATTCAAGAAACTCATCAGTAAATTGCAAAGGAATTTTTTTTATCAGTCTACACATGAAGAATATTGTATACCATATAAAGTGTACTTAAAGTTTCGCCAAGAACCTCCATTGTGATATGATTGCCAACATCTACCACGTCACTTATATTTTGTAATTAAGATAAAAACTTGTGATTTGTCTTTTAAATTTACACCTGCACCAATATCTATGGCAACAATGATCAATATTGGAAGTATATCAGACAATTTAGTCAATGCATTCTTCTCAACTTCATCGGCTTGAATGGAACTGCATGGAAGTAAAATTTTGGAAAATAAATTCCAAGACAGCACATTTCAGCTTGGTAAATAAATTCCTCGATGGAAATCATGCGTGCAGCAACAATTTTTTTCCATTTTTCTAACAGAGAAAAATAAGAACAATGCTAATGAAAGCAAATTCATTTTGTAGAATTCAATTTGATTTTCGTCGCATTTTACACCATTTTCGACATTTTCTCAGTCATGTATATGGTGGTCAGTTGACTTAACCAGTATTTGCTGGAATTAATTATCAACCAGTACTAACTTACTGACAACTTCTCCACATGTGGAGGACATTACTGAAGCCAATGTCACAGAAGAACATAAAATGTCAAACCCGAGAATCGAACCCAGGTAACAGTCAAGTGCTCTACCGACTGAGCTAGCCAGGCAGGCTGTAGAATTCAATACTTAGCTTGATCATTGAAATACCAAAATAAATTTATAAATTACCAAAGCTGTTGATCAAGACATGTATATATATATAAGACTGTTTGAATTAAATGCATAAACTTGCCATGCATGATAAATGTTAAACATAGAATTGAAATAAAAAAAGAAAATATTTATAACAATACATTTCATAATGCATTAATTTAACCAACGAGATTATGCAAAAAGTTTTATAAATTTTCTTCACCACATTTCAAGATTAACGAACAATAAAGTTATTGTTTCACTCAGTACAAACTGTTAAACACACATTAAATATTCAAACTAGTTTGAATGCATATTCAATACAGCCTTTTGAAAAAAGTGGGTATGGAGTTAAATGAGGCAATATAAAGTGTATAAAATTTTCACCCCAGTTTCAATTCAATTTACATAAAACCGAGTTCAAATTACATACAATGTTAACAATCTGAGGTATTGGAGTTAATACAACAATAAAATTGACACGTTTTGATAAACATAGACATCCCAATATTAAATATTAACGCAGTAGACTTTTTAAATCCCTGTTTCAACAGATATGGTAATTCTCAAGTTTCATACAGAGGTAAATAAGATAACATGTTTTAATAATTGACAAAACAATCAGCCTTTGAAATGGTTTATGAAGATCGAGTTACACGATTATCGAGATTTGTAAAAAAGAATTAAAATTAGTATGAACACAGGAGCAACATAAATCTTCAACACATTGCATATAACTTTACACAGAGACATAGTGTGTGCCCTTATCTTGCTCAGCATAACGTACATGTATGCTACTATTTAAACCACAGTAGTAAGTCGGTTGAAACACTCCCGGAGCGACTAAGCATATCTAATTTAACTTTGATTGTACTATGACTGTTTTATGAATAAGAAATGTATAATATAGTTAATAATGAATAAATTACATTCACCAATGACAAATATACATGAATTTGCATAATAATACATGTATTGATTCTACTAGCCGCTTATTGATGAATACAGGCTTTCTAAAATAATGTTTGACAATATATCTTAATCTTTTATCTCGCTAGCAAAGAACACTTAACACGAGTACTGAATAAAACATTACAACAAAACTTCAACCGAGACACTGAATCTATAATTTAAACCTTAAACAAAGATGATTTTACTAAAGTTATAGTAAGACTATTAATTTAATCTGTGGGATGAAAATTACCACAATGCATATATTTTATTTGATATGTTTTATGTGAATTTAATAATGGATATTAAATAAAAAAGAAACAATTAACAAAAGGTTTATACTAATTAAAATGCTTTGAATTGAATATCATTTTCTTTTGTCAGTTTTAATGAAAATAATTATGTGACAATGCAATACCGAACAACTCAATTTTCACAGTAAATGATAATGCTGTATGACAAAAATGATGATACCAAACCAAGCATTTTTACCAAATGACATATCTATCAGCCTAAACAAATATTTTTACCAGACAATGAATGGGTTTTACTTGACAAAACAACAGTTTGACTAAATGATAATAACAAGACCCAATGCTTTTCTTCACCAGGCTTTACACAGTTTTTTAACCAGACCAAATATTACTTATCCTACACTCAAGTTTTGACAAGATCAAGGCAATTCAAACAGTCAGGTCACCTTTGACAAAGTCTGAACATCATCAAAACAATGACTCATACCGTATTTGACCTTATTAACGTACATGTACGTCCTGTTTGATGCCATTCGCAGTATTTTTTAGAACTTACTCAGTATCAAACCAAGACAATTCCTTCATTTTCTCCATCCAAACCCAAATTTTCGCTCTAACACATGTGATGACATACACTTTTCAGGGTATATGCAAAGAACAGGTGCCTTGATTGAGACAAATATGGTACTTATAATATATTATATGTATTACAATCATATAACACATATAAACGATGTAATGTAAGATGTACTTTGCCAAGCTAATGTAAAGCACATTGACATGTATGTAATTTGTTTACAATAATCAATTAACAGCCATTTATTTATGAGGAAGATTAGATATATAAAACATAATGTTTCATGTTCTGTAAATAAGAGACAACATGATAAACAGAGAATGTTATACTTGGTAAATGCATGAAGTATGTCTCGCACCAGTATATACAATACAGCTATTCTATGAACAAAGAATTCACAACAAGATTGTTGAAAATAACAGAATGTGTTAATCAAGGCTAGACACAGTGATAATATAGTATATACATGTATTCATGGGTTCTATTTGACCCTGGAGTTGACACTGAGCGTGGAATTTCCAAAACAAGCCACATTTTGACAATAAGGATACTGGCTAAATGGTCAATTTTTCTCTAAATTCTAGGTATTTTGGCTATAAAATGGTAAAATCCAGTAAAAAATTATCAAAATGACCCTGAGATTCAGCATCAAGTGGAACCCCTGTACATTGAATTGAAGGTGGCGCCATTGACAGATTTTTCGTTTTCCTCAAAATTTTATATTAATTAAAAAAAAAAAATTATGAAATGTTTTTCATAATGTGTTATCTTCTCTATATAAATAATTCATCATCATTATTTACATGATTGTATAATTACTCATTAACATCTGCTAAGAATAGAATGTCCACACAAGACAAGAAGTTAGTATAAGTATAACGTCAATCAACTGTACTCAACAATACGTATAAACATATTTGTGCAATTTATCAGCATGAAAACAATTCGGCAGGAAGATCAGCATGACGTGTGTATTTATAATGTATCAAATAACAGAGGCAGAAAATCTATAATCAGCCCGGCGGCTATTAGCATATGCTATTTCTGTGACAAATATGTACATGTACAAGACTGAACAAATCAGAGAAATTCATCCGGCGATAGCAATAACAAGAAATAACTTGAAGAAAGATGGTTGGCACAATTTGAAGGTTAATATTTAACGTGCAACATAAAAAATGCCGAGATGTTACAACTTCTGGTCACTCCAGATCCAAATGGATTTCGGTAAGGTTATGTACCCTTTATAGAAAGGTTAGCCAATCCGCGTCCAGCTTACAAATGTTGTTCGGTTGAAGAGAAATTGCCTTGGTGGCTAACGTAAGATTTGATTGGTTTACACAACACTGATATGCAAATAGCAAAACCATGTTAGCACGGCTGCGCCAAAAATATAATATACAGAGTACAATATACATGTACTGATGATTATAATATAAATTCCTGTGTGTAACAAGATGTGTGTGGCTTTATATAGATGCTGAACATCATAAATCAAATCTTGAACACCTTGTTTTGTTAATACATGTACACACTGAACAAACGTCTTAATTGGTCAATTGGGTTTTAATGAAATTTTTAAACAGTGAACAAAAGCTCAACAATGTAAATTTCATCATATACATGTATATATGAGTTATATATAAAAATCTATGAGCGCTTCGGGATTTACAACCTAAGTGACATCATTTCAAGAAAAAGCAACATGTGAAGTTCCAAAATGCCACATTTTGACCCTCAGGATTCTGGTTGAAGGGTAATTTTTTCTCTAAATTATACATAATTTGGCTATACAATGGCTACATTCGGTAAAATATTATCGAAAGGAGCCCTAAGATTCAGCATGTAGTAGAAACCCAGATAAATATGAATACATTTAATCACAATGTATAACCTCACTTTGTATCTATATTCACTACGCAACTGATATCAAAATCATTGAGATATGAAAAACTCAAGAATCTCTTACATGAAATAAAGGACTACTCCAAGGTCTGTGACATTTATTACACTTGTAATGTCATATTTAAAGATCTTGCAATATCATAATTATCACGTCTATTGTGTTACAACTGTTACTTGTATTTCCAGCAAATCTATACACAATTATTGTCAGCAAGATAAAATGAAATTTACGAAAAACCATTTTGTATATGGAATTTCAAGTAATAAAACCAGTATTTAAGACTCATCTCGAAATAATGTTCACGAAATTATAGTAACCAGAATATTTTTTGTTAAACCAATCCAAGAAATCTTGATTAACATCATCATATATTCTTGGAACGTAATTACGTAACAAATCCCACAGGAGTCAACAGGATAATATACACGAGACAGAGAGAAAACAAAATTACAGAATATTGGAATGTATTTCATACATAAAACATACATTAAACAATACGAGATATATGCAGATAAAACTATTAATGAAACAATGCGTGGCGTATCTAATGTCCGACTTAAACAGAACAATATGGCAGCCATCTTTCATTGCCTGCCGCCACAAAACAAATGTTGAATCAATATTGTTAGTTATAACATGCAAATATTATTTCTGCGGAATTCAAGAATTGGGATAAAAATTCTTGACATGAAATAACAAATATGTAAATCATGGTCTGTGTTACAGTATCCAACAATATGTGTTTAAATGTATTCAGAATAGAAAAAAAACGCAATAAAGAGACTTGCAATATTTGCACAGAAAAAAATATGTGCACATCCATATACATGTATTAATGTTTCTTTGTGGCAATTTTGTGAATATTTTATTATTAGAGTCCCTAATAATAGAAAACTTAGAAACGTATTTGAATAAATGGACAATCTGTCCTCAGACATAAACACAACTGTTGCCTATTAGCAAGAATGTTTGTCCAACAGAAACCATTACAGCAGTTTTCAGAATGGGTCTAACATGCCTGTAAATATAGCATCTTGTCTGGCATCTTTAAGAAAACTGGTAAATTATCAGCAAGTTACTTGTCTGTAAGCTAATGCCTGACAGTGTGAAATCTGTTCTGTGGCCATGTGCAGTAAAAGTTAAAAACCTCACTTCAAGACCGACTCAATATTAAAACCACCTCAAAATTAAGAACACAATTTCCAAATCAAATCATTTTTTGAGGAACCTGAAAAATCAGTCAATGGCGCCACCGGGATCAAGCCCATGTTCAATGTTTTGCTCAACCTCAACATGAAGAGGTTTTACTGAATGGACAGTATCATTTTTTTCGGCGTAGCTGTATAATATTGATTTTGACCTACATTTTAGACCAATCAAATATTGTATATATGAAGCGCGTTGTTTAAATATGCAACAAATTAGATGATTTGATTGGTTCATATTATAAGCTGAGAGGCACCAAACCGGGTGTTTTAAAAAGATAATTCACTAAACCATAGCATACCCCTCTGGCGAAATCAGAGTTCAAAAATAGGGTGATTCTTTAGACATCATTCTATCTACGACGTTAATATTTTTTTAAAATATATTTCTTGTTTTAAGTTATAATTTTCAAGTATGTATTTTTCAACCAATGTTGTTTTATAATGCATGGCCTCTCATTATGGGTCGTACATTGTATCTTTTTTTTATTTCATATTTTAAAGAGATATATAAGAGATAGTCACAAAGCATGATTGTAAACAAGTGTAGTATTACAACGCATGAAGGAGGAAGTGCTCCATATAGCAGGAAACACAACTTGAAAAAAAAGGAAATTTAATCGTTTTCTACGGCCTACATAAAAAATGTTTGTTTCAAGTTTCATGCCCAAAAAAAGGGTAGGTAGGTCGGAATTTGGGGGGGGGGGAGAATTTTCAAATGAAGCAAATTAAACATTGATTTAAATGGATATATGTTAAAAGACAAATCCCCTTTCCCTTTTAACATGGATAATGTTTATTCAATGTGAATATAATGCTCTATAGTTGGAATAATCGTTAAGCATCTAAAAACTGGCTAGAAATTAATCTTAAGACGAATTCACTCAAAGATATTTAACCAAAAAGAAAAAAAGGTAACACGCGAACAAATGTTCTAGGTTTGGGGCGAAAAAATACAGTAGGTCGGGAAACCTGAAACAAACATATTTTTCTTTTACGCCTAATACCAAATGCAAACTTAAAACACACTGAAAACAGATACTAACTTAGACAGTACAAGGTTATAGTTCACAGTTAAATGTTAACATAGCTGTGGGGGAATATATCAATACTGTCATGTAACATTGATTAGACACTGTAACCAGTCAATACAAGGACGAAGACGCTTGTACTTAGTACGTACTGCCATCCGCAGGAAAATATATGGTACACGGAAAATATATCAGCAGTTAATAGACATTTTGGCAACACAAAGCTAGTGGAAAAAAATATTTTTATTCAATTTATATGAAATTTAAAAAGATACGCTTCAGTATATTTGTTTCCAGTGTAAACATACCGGTACTAGATGAACCAGGATGCATCATGCATCCATTGAAGACGGACATTAAAGCATCTGTTGATTAAGAAATTCACTATTTTTATACATGTATAGAATGTTTACATAATATTCCCTTTTCTTCCACCAAGTCATAAAATATTGATGAAATACAATCTTTGAATAACTAGATTATAATCTACATTAAAAAGGCTAATTAACTCAAAGTCTGAAGTTGGATATCAGACTTAGGAAACCAGTCACAAAACTCTAGCTTCTGATTGGTTGCTTCTGGGAACAGACTTAAAATTGGCCAATGGCGATGCTGCATTCTGAGACTGAGGTCTTTGGACTTATTTTTATAACCTTGGACACAGTCAGTAGAACTTAAGAACTGTAAATATTGCGGTGCTAAGTTTGTAACCCAGACTACCAGCTAGCACTGTCAGATCATGCTACCTATCTAAAAAAAGGAACTACTTTTGCTAGGTTTAAGTAACAGTACTAATACTTTCCCTATGAAGTGCTAAGTAGAATTCTATTTTTTCCTTCCTTTAAAAAACATGCCTCAGATTAGGTCAACAAAACATGCTGTTGATAACAAATTCCTATATCTGGTGACTGAATAAACAAATCCTAGCACTGAGACGTGGAAACAAATATTTCTTCAATATGGTCTGACAGATTGTAAATTATTTAGTGTGAGTATATGAAACAATCATCAATCAGCATTGATATTTACCAGTTTACTGTGCATATCTCAATTTGAAGAGCTTATACAATTGTAATCAAATACAGTAAAACCTCAATTATAAGACCAGGATTGGAACCCTTGAAAACTGGTCTTAATATTGAGGTGGTCAATTAATATTGAGGTCAAATAAAGTACAAAACTGAGAATTGTGTCCTTAATTTTAAGGTGGTCTTATTATTGAGGTGGTCCTTAAGTGAGGTTTTTACTCTATATGAATAAATGCAAATAGTACAATCCCTGAAATAGTTTATAAGAACCAATGGTGATACATGTATTGATCCATATTGTAATCAGATAACCTTGTTGGCCCCAGATGTTACAGGGAGTGGATAGAAGCCTGCCTCATGCACAAATGGGTTGTCAAGGGTCTGTTACCAGTGTTGACCACAATCAAATATCTAGGGGATGGCAGATCACTGTCCAGTGTGTGTATGATACAGTTTTTAGCAACATTGCTCACAAGAAATGTGTCAAATTAATGTGATTTATAGTTTTTCAAAGAAGATAATTTAAGGTGTTGGGGAATAAAATGAAGAATTCAAATGGGAACAAGACTAATTTTGATGCAAAGCATCAAAACGGCGGCACAAGTTTTAGGAAGCATGATATTGAAGATTTATTATTTTGTTTATCAATAAATAAGAAAGTATGATCATCACCAAGCCATAATTCTGGTAAGAATCATCCACAATTCATGACAATTGCCTAAATAGTCTTGGTACCAATCAATCATTTGTAGTTTAATTGGAATATGACTTGTTTATGTAAAACAAACCGACCAGTTTGTGACATGCATTTATCTAAACAGACAGTGAGACAATACAATAACAACGATTACACGAAACGTAGATAGAACGAAACGGATCTAAAAATATACATGATTATAACTTCTAGTTTTACAGATCTAAAAGAACTATTGGGATATCAAAAGGGAAAAATATCCACTAAAAATGTCAAAACAACGTAATTAAAAGTTCAGTTCAACCATCAGCATTTGATCTCGAATGTACTGAATCCGTTTTACTGCCAATGCGTTATTTGAACAACAAATGCTATGACGTTTTCAACGACAATTTTCATTGGCTGAATTTTGTTTACATATTACCATCAGTACATAACTTATATGGGTCAAGTTAAGGCAATGTATATTGCATAGTTTGGTCACTGTATTTATATTTGTACATTATAAACTGCATTCATGAACTTATTAATATGGATTAACATTTTTTGTTTAACAATTTGCTTTTTTATAAGTACAATTTCAATTTGCGTGCACAGCATTAGGAACCATTTCCTGAACTTTGATGATGAATTGAACGTAGTTGTGAAACGAAGCTATGTAATACACGATGCCTAACCGTTTTCGTGACTAGCTGTTGTAAATTCTTATAAGCATACGTAAAACATTTTTTAAAGCTTTTTATTAACGGTAAAAATACATTTTAAATATTTTGACATTTTTTTATTATCAATTAGTACACTTTTTTTATCTGTATAATTAGAATCACGTTTTGTAAGAACAATTTAAAAAAGCATAATACCAATGGCTTCTCCCATTTCGATTATGCAACTCCATGTACCTAGATTAAAAATTATTCAAATAGACGACGGCCTGAAGGCCGCCGTCAATAACTCCCTGGCGTAGAAATGTTGAGTCTCTGACTACCTTTTCTTACTAGGGACTCCCCATTTTCCACTAACTGTGCATCCTTTGGACCCCTAACCTTTGTCAAGTATAAACTGCTTATCTGGAACCCTGAAAATTTACTAGGACCCCCAATTTGTCAAATTGACGGTCCAAGGACCCCTAGTTGAAAAATCCTAGGGAAAACCCTGCTTTAACATCATTACATGTTACATACCTTATATAAATAAATATATTATTATTAATATTTATATTTTTTATTACAGGTAAAACATTAACTTAAACACTGTGCAGTGAATATACATATATTATATATACATCAGTCACTTTTTTTATGAATACACACTGGCACACAGAACCCTTTCTTATTATTAAGGCAAATATTTGATCAGAACAAAGAAAGAAAACTACTTCAAACATATCCTTGTTGGGGTGACATTGAGTGGGAGAAAGGTCAAAGGTGCACTGGAGGGAGGGAGTGTGGCAGCCTCTCACAGATATAGTTACACAATGTAATTGATTGATAAAGTTTGCCACAATCTGTATAGAGTACTTGGTTTTATTTACAGTCAGGTATCTACCAATGTTATCAATGATTTTACATTGACCTTGACATAAAACAATGATTATACATGCAGAGATTTATTATTAGCATTAGGGTTAAGATATCTTATATGTAGATCAACATAAAATAATTATATTCAGAATAATGTATTCACTCCAAGTAAATTTTCAGCTTAAAAATATTCTGATTGGGCCATCCTAAGAAATGATTTGTTTACACTGCCCTTACTAACAATGTCTGCGATGGGTAATTTTGTCATGTTTCTTTTGAAGATTTTTTTTATTTTCAGTTAAAATAATTGCACATAAGAGCCAACAAAAATTTGAGTCAAGCTAATTTTGATGAATTGTTGGGGGGGGGGGGACTGAAAACTAAACTATTTTATGACTGGGCTTGGTTTAAACTGTAAGTAGCAATGTAGTTAACAAATATTAACAGTAATGAAAGGGCCATTAAACCATTTATAATCTCCTACATGTGTTTTATGGACAGATGGTCTAGTTATCACCCTGTGTCCCCTAATTTAATCTCCCCTAGATAAGCCACACAAAGACATGAGATCCTTAAACTCTCCTGATAATAGTTAAGTATTTAGTAACAAAGAATTATTATTTGTTTAGTGTAGAAATTTCATAAAAATATGGCCAACTATTTAAATTAATTCCTTATTCAGATGACTCTTACAACAAGGTGGAGGTTTGTATGAGTTATAATGCATACACAAGAATAGGATATGAATTATAACACAGTGCTCCAAGTTTTTCCTGTAAGGTTTACATGTACAGCGACCCTACTAGAGGTCAAATGGTTCTGACTGCTATGAACAGACTAGTTTCTAAAGGGCCCTAGTTTTGGAACAATACCAAGCACTGAGCCCCTTCCCAGTCGAATCCCTTGAAATCTTTCATCCCCCCTCTATAAATCACACAGACCCACAATCTAACTATTACCACCATACAATGCACAGTAGTATAGATTAAATGTAGTCAGCGTGGTTGGTAGGTACGAATTATACATGACAATTTTCCCGATAAGCTACCTCCATAAGATGAACGACTGAAACATATTTTTTTTGATAATTAGGGGAAAATACACATCGCTACATTGCTGTATCAGCTAATACATCATTTTTTCGTGAATGCAAAAAAAAATATTGTGATCATATATTACAAAAAAACAAATATAGATCCATTATATTATAGAGCAATATCGACGTTCTGTTTTCATTATTAATATTTCAGTATTTTAATTATGAACACAAATCAATGACACAAGTTAATTTATTACACACATATGAAAAAAACTCAAATGTCTAATCTAAATTCAAGTGATGATGTATTATAATTTATTATCAATTATATACCACAAATTGGATATTTCGCTGTATTTCCCCCTCGAGTGCCTCCTTCCACTGTAGCATTGTGGGGTGATTGGGGTAAATACGGTTTTATCATATTGAAAAATAAAGCTTAACATGAAACAAACAAATAAATCATCTTAAACATGCATTTTTTTCTTGCATTTTAAATTTGCATCTAACATTTGGAAGAGCAAGTAATTTCGAATGGAATACATAATATAAGCAGACACATTTAAATTAAACGATTGATATGAAAAATGCAACAAGTTGTAGTGAACAGTAAATGACTTACAATATTAAGGTGATATTTATAATCATTAAATGTGCCTAAGTTTAAATTTACCCCATTTGAGTACTTTTATATTTCTATCTAATAATTTTACATAAAATTTGATTTCCATATTAAATCTATATGTAACTCATTTAGACTTCCACCTCTTCATGTTCTTGTAGTTTAGATCAATACCAGGGCACGAGCTCATTCCATGAAAAATGTTTTCTATCTTAATTAAAAACCGAGTAACAGCTTTGTAGGAAAAAAAGGTGTGGGGGCCTTTTATAAGGGACAAGGCTCTTTGTGAGATCACAAAGTACACACGCAAGCCACATATTCGCCACATAATCGCCACATAATCGCAGTGTCGACTACCAAGTGTTGTAAATACAGGAATAGTGATAATAATTATAATACAAATTGAAATATGCGTTCACACTGAACTACTCAAGTTACATGACTTCATTGAGATTATAGCACGTTCTAGGTCACACATCAACAACTTTGAATTGAACAAATACACGTAGAGGAAATCATTATTTATGGAAAAAGATAAAAAATAAAAACAATGATCTATACACAACTTATCTATACATTATGTTTCAAGCAGTTATCTAACAAATTATCTGCATAAGTCCATGTTTTTATCTTTTCTTCACTAATTTGATGACATATAATTCCAAATGGATATGAATTTTGAAATGTTGATGATTTCAGTATTTTCTCTAAAACAGACAGAGAATATTAAAATCAAATACAACAACAGAACATAATTCTAGTATTAATCTTTTGTTTGATATATTTATTGTTTCCTAGAATGCTGACGCAGTAGATGGTGACAATGATAATTACGTATATTATCTGTAACAATGATTAAGACACAAAAAGAGATTAAGAAAAGCAGTTCCAAATGAAAAGATAATTATAACTAAACAACTATCACACACTGATGACGGACATATGTAATTACTGGCATTGATAATGATGATAAGTATGTCATCCAACCCAACTCTGATTCAAGATGGTTTAACCATTACTACAATTGCCACCACTGATAATGATGGTACTGTTGTTGTTGTTGTACAATTGCCACCACTGATGATGATGGTACTGTTGTTGTTGTTGTACAATTGCCACCACTGATAATGATGGTACTGTTGTTGTTGTTGTTGTTGTTGTACAATTGCCACCACTGATGATGATGGTACTGTTGTTGTTGTTGTTGTTGTTGTACAATTGCCACCCCTGATGATGATGCTGGTACTGTTGTTGTTGTTGTACAATTGCCACCACTGATGATGATGGTACTGTTGTTGTTGTTGTACAATTGCCACCACTGATGATGATGGTACTGTTGTTGTTGTACAATTGCCACCACTGATGATGATGGTACTGTTGTTGTTGTTGTACAATTGCCACCACTGATGATGATGGTACTGTTGTTGTTGTTGTTGTACAATTGCCACCACTGATGATGATGGTACTGTTGTTGTTGTTGTTGTTGTTGTACAATTGCCACCCCTGATGATGATGATGGTACTGTTGTTGTTGTTGTACAATTGCCACCACTGTTGTTGTTGTACAATTGCCACCACTGATGATGATGGTACTGTTGTTGTTGTTGTTGTACAATTGCCACCACTGATGATGATGGTACTGTTGTTGTTGTTGTTGTTGTACAATTGCCACCACTGATGATGATGGTACTGTTGTTGTTGTTGTTGTTGTTGTACAATTGCCACCACTGATGATGACGGTACTGTTGTTGTTGTTGTACAATTGCCACCACTGATGATGATGCTGGTACTGTTGTTGTTGTTGTTTTACAATTGCCACCACTGATGATGACGGTACTGTTGTTGTACAATTGCCACCACTGTTGTTGTACATGTTATAATTACAGTAATACTGTTGTTGCTATTGCTATTGTTGATAGATTACCGAGTTTGGTACATCTCATTAAATATGAAAAAAACGTATCAGTTTAACACAGAAACGTACAGTAAACATTCACTGATGAAAATGATGTATTACACGACTTAATGTTTATTTTATGTCTCATTCCGCCATATACGCTTGGCAAACTGCCAATAGTCAAGAATAATGAAATCAGATAATCAAATACAATTTTATAGGAGATGTATATTGCTGGTAGCCCATTACCGTGAACTTATTGGAAAACTGAATGAATTAATATGAAAATCAAGGTTAATAAAAATGTTACATAGACTTAATGCAAAACAAAGAGTGAAATTTCAATCAATCACAAACGTTTGCTGAAGAAATAGCTGTATATTGAAATAATTTCATATTGTGTGGCAAAATATTTTAAATACCGAAACTTGTAATAAATATAAAGAGGATAAAATTACACACTTTGATAAATATTGTACACAGTAAAAAGTCCGCGCTAAGCCAGAGAAGAATTAATTTTGTTTTTGTGAATGACTGTTAAAAATATGGAATTAGTAATACACTATCTAAACAGTATTAATTTAAAGCAATTTTTACACGATTTTAAAACATATATATATCATCTAAAATATATAATATATTTTCGTTTTCAATTTAATTTCAGAACACAAAAATTAAACATGTTAATCTAACTAACATAAATAATTTTCCGTTTGAATTTCTGTTCTGTATAAACAACAAAGAAATGTCGAGATCTGTGATCTATCAATGATGTCAAACCCCTAGATCAATGATGTCAAACCTCTAGATCAATGATGTCAAACCCCTAGATCAATGATGTCAAACCCCTAGATCTATGATGTCAAACCCCTAGATCAATGATGTCAAACCCCTAGATCAATGATGTCAAACCCCTAGATCAATGATGTCAAACCCCTAGATCAATGATGTCAAACCCCTAGATCTATGATGTCAAACCCCTAGATCAATGATGTCAAACCCCTAGATCAATGATGTCAAACCCCTAGATCAATGATGTCAAACCCCTAGATCTATGATGTCAAACCCCTAGATCAATGATGTCAAACCCCTAGATCAATGATGTCAAACCCCTAGATCAATGATGTCAAACCCCTAGATCTATGAAGTCAAACCCCTAGATCAATGATGTCAAACCCCTAGATCAATGATGTCAAACCCCTAGATCAATGATGTCAAACCCCTAGATCAATGATGTCAAACCCCTATTGGGGACTTAAGACATTACTTCAATTAAACATCAATCTTATAACCTCCCTATGATATACATGTATATCATAAAGATGTTCGTCTCGTGGTTTATGTGAAGAAAAGAATTCTCATAGTTGAACTGGGACTTAATATCAAATAAAAAGACCAAATTGTAAAGTTTTGGGGCAAAAAATATTCAGTTCAATTCAAAATCAGTAAAGCTTGAGGCAGATATAATCACCACGGAAACTTGTGTTAAAGTATGTGATACAAATTGTGAGTTTTGACAGTTACTTTGGAGGACCAACACTTTAATTAATTAGCATAATTATCTGATAACACAATCGTTAGCAGTCAAATCAGTTCAATCGATGTATGTTTATAACCTCCTCATGACACAAGCATCTTACACTCAGATGCACAATTACAGCACTAGACATAATTTATAATTGATTATTTCTCTTGTTCATCAAAAAACCATCTGACACAACCATAAATGTCAAAAGCGAAAATTATAATTCAAGTAATGTCCATATTAATTTCATGTGGTAAATGAATACTTGACAAGAAGTTAACATGTACACATTGTTATCGAGAGGACCATCAAGCAATTTTCTAAACGGGAGACAAATAAATTTGTAAAATTTCAAGCGAAGATAAAATTCAGGCAGATATAATAGCTACTCAATTAGTCAATATATACATTCATTGCGTTCTTCAATCAGGAGTTAGAAAATAGACATTGTAACTCTTTAATGTGGAGGATGAAAGAAGCTCTTTAATCAGGAAGAGAAAAAAGCTATTATGTTTATGAAATTTAAAACAATCTTTTCTTTGTACCATCACTGACTAGAGAGTAATTGTCTAACCAGCCATGACTCATTGCTACAACCTGTATGATGTTATTTTCAAAAATATTCCATCCGTTGAAACAAAAACAAAGGCTTCTTAGATTTTGAGGTACAATTATGGCAGTTAAGATTATGGGGATCAATTACTGCGTATTTATTTACAACAACTGGATGAATGTTAGTAAAAAAATGTTACCATAAACAAAACCGAAATCTTGAAAATAAAACACTTTCAACAAATGTTTACACTAACGAAATGGAAGCTTTTCTGTTAGAAGAGAAACTAAAATGTCTGCTTTAACTTATGATCAATTATCCTGATATTTCAACATTGATTTCTAAATTCCATTAGTGTAGACAACTTGTAAACTCTTCAGGAATGGAGGAACATTTTATCCATAATGATGATTTAACGCCATTGAAGACAATATTGATTTCAACAAAACACAGTTAGTGAAATCGAAATTTAGCAATTTATAAATCTTATGAACTTTCATAAATGTTATTAAGTCGAAAATAAACAGTCTAATTAAATTAATAGCTCAATTTCAAGTTTATCATGAAGTGAAATTCAGTAAATATATATGCAGTAGTTTTTAAAAAAAATGAAACATTCAGACAAACGTTTTTTGGTTTCTTTAATGGATTTCATTTGAATATCAAAACCTGACTATCAATTATAGTCTACCTTAAATATGCAAATATTTAAGCAACTTTAATCGCAATAAAAACTATTTGTGAAATTACTGTACAGTGAAAATACATTCATTAATTAATAGTCGGAAATCTCACACAATGAACAATTGGATGGGACAATCAATATTGACATCAGAATCTACCGGCCGGACACGATGAATTGAAGTGAAACAACATCTGTTGTCAATCTCATGTTGTCTGAACATATCTGTAAAGTATACACAATGCACAATGGCATATTTATTTATTTGTATTGTAATTTAGCTCTTCTCCGATTGTAAATAGAATGTCTAGTGTGCCATAGTCTCTTATAACTTTTATAGAATTGTCTTGCATGAAAATTTATGTAATATTTTAATGAAATGTTGTATTATATGCAAGAATGAGAATTTCATAAAGATATAATTACATACATCCAATTTTCTTCCATTTTTACCTGTATATAATTGGACAACATAAAGGCCATCTTAATTTGACACGGATATTAATTAAACATTCAATTTAGGTTATACTAATTACTATTCACTCGCTTAATGTTTGAAAATCAAGCATGAAAGTAAGGGACTGATGTCAGATAAATGTGTATATAAATAAGTGACAATGAAATGTACTAGAACTAAAAAGTCACATTTTTTGACAAATATTGACATTTTCTAGATATGCATTATAACCTAACACGGACATTTCATTGCCACTATGATACGCTGTGCAACGTTGGATTGACATAAAAAAATCAAATAAAATGAAGTGATAACCAACATTTTGTTTTATCATCGTCAAATTACCATAAGCCAACAACACACTTTCTGCTTCACTTCTTAATAAACATTTATAGTACCTTTATTTACCAATCAACTGTTTTAATATTTGGCATATTTTTAATTGACCTATTAAAATTTCTTATTAACATAATTGTTTTTCTTATGTCTAATCTGTGCTAACATAATAACAAAAGTCCTTTCATTTCTTGATCACCCCTCATACATGTAGTATGTATATGTTATGATTTGTTCAAAGTTATAGTATGTTCATATTTAAAGCAACCACATGCTTACATTATATTCTAATATATGCATTTCATGTCCAAAAATAGATCTTCATACTCAACTAAATTGTTAAATACTGAATCATTTAACACAAAATTGATTTCAAATGATGTCCTGTGCATTGAAAAATAGTATGATAGAAAATTGAATCTTACTTCAAGAAGATCGCTGAGGATGAAAAAAGTAGTATACTTGAGTCATGCATTGAAAGTTCCGCACAGATTGTGTAACTAATGGATTAAGTATGTAAATAATTTTCTTCACCACAACTTGACAAAAAAATATAGTAAAATGTACCACCAAATAACTGAAATAAAATTTCAACTTTTATGAATAATGCGGCGATTTTATTTTCACTGTAGCTTAGATGTGTGTAATATTTTACGTACATGGATTTATTACAAATTAAATTCATCTAGAGCTTTCAACAGGGGCGATACTATAACAGTGAAATAGATGATTGTATTAAATGTTATACGTAAAACACATGGGTAAAGTTGGGAGCAAGATGTATCACATTTCATTATCCAAAATACATGAGCAAAGCCAAATAAAATTAGGCCACACAAATATAGTGTACGGGTGAGTGAATAAGCCGTTGTAACAATAAATATGTACTGATAGTCTTACTGGCCCTTATCACACTGGATACTAAACAGTTTATACGATACAAGAAACCAGACGTTGCTATGGTATAATTATACACTTAAAAAAACACTAATAAGTGTGCAAGTATAAATATGCCTCTATCTCGGTCAATATTTTCCTGATCTTGCAGAAATTTTCAACAAATATAGCGTTGATACCTGGCATAATATCTTATTTATTTCATGTCATAAATCCAGATTGAACAAATAAAATCAATAAATGTGATGATGCGAACCAAATCAGTACTGCAGCTCCCACTTAAATCTGATATTCTTGATTGGAAAGAGTCGAATAGCATGTGTGCCCACCCTCACTCAATGCGTCATGTATTTAAAATCGATAAATTCGACCCCAGAATCACGATCTACACATAGTCAATATACAAAATTTCGTGTAGAAATGTTAATCAATAAAAAATTATTCGACATTTAAAAAGTGCACACAGTTTTGTTAAGTGTATATACATGTATACATAAACAACTGTATATATAATTACATGGGTATTTTTATCGTAAGTAAATTTGATATATTTATACCGGTACTTAGATTGTATGTTTAAATGTAAATTACAATATACAGTAAAACCTCAATAATAAGAACACCCATGGGACCGTTGATAACAGGTCTTTATATTGAGGTGGTCCGAGTATTGAGGTTGAATGAAGAGCGAAACAGTCAAAATTCTTGAAAAGTGTGGTTGTAATATTGAGGTGGTCTTATTATTGAGGTGGTCATGAAGTGAGGTTTCATTGTATGTGTGTTTATATTGTGTATTCATAGGTGAGTGTTGACTATGTACATTGTATACATCATAATAAATGTTCTGTTCTATTCTGTTCTGCCTTTATGTATAAAATATTGATTGATGGATGAGATGTCGTGGAATTTCGTAATTTTCAATCATTGCCAGAGTGAAAATTAATCTGAAATATTTTCCAAATGTCACAAACGCTTCTAGTTATAAAGTATTGATAATAAAGACAGACAATACGTAAAGATATGGAGACACAAGAACAAAATAACAGTACAATAAGTTAAATCACAATCAGAAAATGTGTTGATTTACGAGAGAAATTTAGTGTCTCCAGACCTGTAAATGGAGCTAACCTCCACCCCTGACAAAAGAGGTTTGTGGAAATTCTTGTCCAAATGAGCGCCGCTGTACAATTTTCAACCTCTTCTGTAAGTGACGTCATTTCAAGAAAACACAATACGTCAGTAATTGCAAGCAGGAAACAATATTTTCTCCATATGGTCACTTCGTTTTCATATTGCCATATGGGCAAATATTGTTTACTGTCAGTATATGGTGACGTCACATGTGACGTTTCCTGGAAATGACTTCACTTACAGAAAAGGTTGGAAATCGTACAGCGGCGCTCAAATGTAAGTAAATGCATTGTTTTTGGAGCCTGAAGATATTTTAAATGTAGCTTCAGGTCTGCTTTCAACACTTGTTACATAAACCAAACGTTTATATTGGTTTAGCCGTACATATATCTATACTTCTAACACTGACGAGTCAACATGTAAAACTTCCTTTTTTACTAAATACTTGAAGCATGTTTTAAGCAAGATCTACAATGTAATTTTAGGATGTCATCTATTAGTTAAACAGTAATTGAAGTAGACGTCTATTTCTAGAATATCTGTGGCATGTTTACTTACTGTTCAGCTGAAATTACATATACATGTATTGTAGTAAGGAATAAACTTATGCTTGCAATATGTGTAACTGATAACCCACATTTGATGAAGACAATTTATCAGCAGCGAGAATTGCTTAAATTACTGGTAGGTAAACAGTAAAACCTCACTTAAAGACCACCTCCATAATAAGACCAACAGTCAACTCAATATTAAGACTATTTTCAAGTCCATTATCACTGTTTTGCTCTTTATTCAACCTCAATATTAAGACCACCTCAATTATAAGACCAGTGTTCAAGGGTCCAACAGGTCGTTTGGTTATTGATGTTTTACTGTTCACATAAATAATAATTTAAATCAATGACTTCGAATGATATGAACCAATTTTTCTGGTACAATATGGTAACACCACTAATTAAATTTATAATTGCATAAAGGCATACACTAATCATCTTCTTTAATATTAATATCAAACTGACAGTAAAACCGGTAACTAACTTCAGAGAATAAAACTCCAAGTACTTTAACATAGGATTATGAAGCCCATTAAGCTTTATCTTGTTTATTTAATTAGCAACCATAAAGAACTATCTAACAAAGTGTATAATAAATATTTACAACACTCTGCTCGCCAAGCAGACATAGAAGGGCCTTGATCTCATGTTATCTTTCACAAGCCTGTGTCTTTACAATCTACACTCTTCAAGCAGAATTTTTTCATTCAAAAATAACTTGTATTGACAACTATTTACATTTTCCTGTGAACAATTAACAGATTTCATTTTGTATTCTTGGGAACTATCAGGTATTAACTAGTATAATGAACACTAAGTATAAATATAAATGAGTTTTCAATTTGGGAGCTAAACAGCCGCAATGATCATAAATTGGTATATTACTGTTCCACTCACTTAAGTACAAACTGATACTCATGTACCGGTACATCTATAGATGTATTTTGAAGTAAAAGTTAAATATCACTTCATATACATTTCTAATATTTTCAAACAGTAACATAAATTAACCACTTATTTCCTTAATTAGCAATACTCTAGATTTGAACTTTTAATCTGTTCTATTTAAAACAGTTGCAGTGATTTACAATAACATTACAATGATGTTACTGTAGATCTAAATGTACAAACTTCACCACTGGCAAAGTTCAACACAATGCTTTCCACATGCACATACTACATAACAAGCTCAAATCCATGCGCAGATCCAGAGGGGGGGATCCGGAGATTTCGGCAAAAAAAGAAAGATTTTCTCTTTTAAATCCTATATCCAGAAGGGGTCCACAATTCAAAGGCCTTGTACTGTAAGACCTTGGCACACCCCCTCCCATGACGAAATTGCTGGATACATGCTTGCAAATCTACTTATAAAAACAGCTTTATACAATCCCTATACAATCATCATCTTACCTAAGGTATCTTTTTCTTTCTCAACGTCTCTATTGTCAAGTCCAAAGCTATTCATCTTGAATGCCTCAGCCAGATCTTTGAGTTCAGGATCGTCTTCGCCAACATCTGCTTTGGAATCAGCAGTAAAAGCTCGCCGACCATCACTCCAAGATACGTTATGTACCAGCATTGAAGCCAGGTCGGAAAGTTTAAGAACAATCTTCTCATAATAAGCCAATACCTCATCCTGGCAGAAAAAAGTAAATAAATGAAAGAGTTAGTCACTCTACTCATAAAACCCGTCACTAAACAAAGCAACTTAAGCGCAACCAGCAGTGATATATAATATAAAATCAAACATTAACAGCTGTTTAAAAATCAAATGAACTGATAGAATATATTTCAAGACAACGTGACAAGTCAAAACCAACGGGTTCAGCTAGCGCTCAGCCTTCGAATCAAACTCCACGCAGCGGTTATCTTCCCTTGCAGTACAGCATTAACTGTAAGGGAAGATAACTGCATAAGAGGTTTTCGAAGAGTGTCAAGGTCATCATTGAAACTTCGACCAGCACCTAGTTTCGCGAAAGTGGTGAGTAAAAATGGCCTAAATACCGATCTTTCTCAAAGTAATGGATTTTGTATGTTTTCAACCAATTTCCTCCGGATTGTTTCGTATTAATTAAACGATAATGGCGTCTGCTATTTATTTTAAGTTAAATTAATTCAACGATTCCAAATATGCAAAAAGGCGGCTAAAGAGCGATAATGGAGTCCAACGATTTATCGCATCGAAAAGTCGCGGACATCAATCGTACACAGCCATCGTGTGCAAAGTGTTCTTACATAACGACTCTAGTTATACAGCTGTAACGTTGAACAAAGAGACTCTCCCTTGAATCATAGACTCGACATTACATGACAATGACCAGAGGTATTGGCATTTCAAACAATAGTTCGCCAGTGATTCTACACATGTATTAATGTGATACAGATCTATAAATATATGCGCGTACCATTGCAAACCTCGCGCTTTGTTGTTTGAAATTGACGTTTCAGCATGAACTTATTGAAATTATGTATACGCAGACGAAGAATTTTAATCAAGTCAGTCTTTCCGTACTAACATGGTTTGGTTATTTGCATATCAGTTTTGTTTAAACCAATCAAATATTACGTTTTACTTTACCACCAATGAATTTCTCTTCATTTGAACAGAACAACGTTTATAACCTTGACTCGGATTGGTTAAACTTTCGACATAGGCCTAAGGTACGTAACCTTACCGAAATCCATTGAATTTCGGTGAATTAACCGAAATCCATAAATGCATTTTGGATCTGGAGTGACCAGCAATCGTAACATCTCGGCATATTTTTATGTTGTACAACAAATCTTAACCTTCAAATTGCGCCGACCATCTTTTTCAAGAGATTCCTTGTTTCATATGCTTAGTTTCGTAATTTGAAAGCATCATTGACACATTGATAATACACATACCCCTTAAGATAGGCAGTAGAGTATGACACAAGTAGCTAACGTCAGTCGACTGCCACAGTAATTCTAATCGGAATGACCACCCGACGAGAGCGTTTATTTGTGGCGTTTTTATTGGCCCAATATCATGCGACAGTTGACAGCGATATTATCGGTACATCCCGTCATAATGAGCGAAATGACTGCAAGACAGTTTCTGTTTTTTATTTTAAAACGCGTCAAAACATGAGTTTAAAGATTACTTATTTACGTCATCAACAGACATTAACTTATCAATCGACATCAAATTATAACAACCCAAAATAGTGCATAGCATAATAAGCAGTCGAACACGGACGTTCATTCTGATCCAAGTCCGTTTGAATTCTGCATGAACGCGCATTTGATTCTAGTTACAAAACCAGTTGTTGGCGAGTATTTAAACCAGTTCCTTTCCATAGACAGTATGCATGATCAGTATCCGGTTATACTAACTACACAACGTAATTTTATTTTCTGAATACTCTTTAAGATTTCCTGTGGAGTCTAGTATTACATGTCTAAAGTCACGTGGTCCAGAAGTGTATTCAACACAACAATAAATTTACATCATGGAATCTGGCGACATAGTTTAAGTGGCATATCAATAATCCGTGTATTTAATGTCGATTGTAATTTAATATGAGAAATGACCATGAATATATTGGCTCAAAACCCATGCACAGACTTTTACACTCAAACAGAGTTGCATGGCGAACAATGTTCTACCTCGGTGCCTCTTGTAATCGATGATCAAAACCTCGGTGAGATTCCAGTATATTGACAGTATTTAGACGGTGAATTAATGTATAATATACATGTGACGTATTGTTTTGGGGTAAGACGATACAGAGAAGTAAACAAGAAATAACTTGAAAAAAAGATAGTTGACGCAATTTGAAGGTTTAGATTTGTTGTGCAACATAAAAAATTGCCGAGATGTTACGATTGCTGATCACTCATGATCCAAAAGGATTTCGACAAATTCACCGATATTCAGTGGATTTCGGTAAGGTGTCGTACCAATTATATGAAGGTTAGCCAATCCGCGTCAAGGTAACAAACGTCGTTCGGTTGAAGAGATATTGCCATAGTGGTTAACGTAAGATTTGATTGGTTTACACAACACTGATATGCAAATACCAAAAACATGTGAGTACGGCTGCGACGAAAAAAATGGTTAGATATCCGATATTTGTTTGAACTATTCACAATATACAAAATGCTCAAGGGCAATACATGTACGCATAGCTCAAATGCATTTAAACAAGACCTCCATAAATACGATAAGTAATGCCAACGACCTTTTCAAACAAATACACTTAATATCTCCATATTAATTAGGAAATAAGTATTAACAAACTTACTAATAAGTGAACTAGTGATTTCATCAAGATAGGATTTTATGCCCTCGTGATATGTTAAAATGAAACAACATTGATTTAAAAACACACATTTTTACATGATTGAAGAGTTTGTAAATCAATACAAGCCAATGACTTCCACTATCTGAAATTTAATCAAAAGCTTTAAAGATGTAGACAGATATGGATATTTTGCAACAATCGTAGTACATACTTATTACATACGACAAACAGCATATGGGGGAAGTTTGTACTTTTGTAATGACAGCTAAATGCCTGTGCAAAAATAACCGGGACTAGGTTGCCAATGACAACCAAATTATCAGAAATATCTAATTTGCTATTTAACTATCGTGCGTTCCAGTCAGTTTGAAGAACTAAATGTTTTAACTTTTAAATGTCATGTCTTGTCACATAGTAGGTAATCGCCTTAAAATCTTACAGCAGATGAAGACAAAGACCAACGCTGTCAATCAATAAATATTTACATAATATTAGACGACCGGACAGAAATCGATAGAATTGAATCAACTCTTAATTTCCATCAAGCATATTAGAACGTTGCACGCATCCGAAAAAAATCAGATTCTTAATTAGGCGCTATTGACTACATTGAAAATATGGAATATCATTAAACACGTAAAAATATTGCTCGTTAATCTCTTTAATAATTATCTTAATAAAGACTTTTATAAAGAGACAAATAAGACAAAAGCCTGGAAATATAACGATTTCAATATTATTATCCAAACTTCGTATGTGAAAAAAGATCTAATCTTACAACACTGTTGAGTCTATCAAATGGAGCATTGTCTAGTAATCATGCTAATGCAGCTTGCGTTCTTACACAGGAACTATTTTCATATCATTGATAACACGGGACCAAGAACCCACAAGAAGTAAATAATGGTCGACTATTATATATTTATCGCGTGTGTTTCCAAGCGTGTATGAGCGTACTCAATGAAAGAGAATGAGCTAAACGTGGTAATGCACTGTTACTTTGGCTCGATAACAAGACTGTAAGTCAGGTAAGCTCAGTTCCCAGACCCTCTCATTGCCCCGTAGTGTCCAGCTAGTCCAATTGACGCGTCAACAGCAATATTTCACATGAAAATTAAATACTAATAAAACATTGGAAATAATGGGGGAAAATATATCAAATATTCATTCGAGTTAACTATCAAACTAATGTCACGCGTGTTTCATTCTCTAAATACAATATCGTAGTACAGGTAAATTCATCTACATGGGAATAAGGCAAACGTGTTTTTTTTGTATAGTACAATTGTATTTCAATACACAACTAAAACGCAAACGGAAATGATTGAAAGCTTCGTTGCAATACACACCACAATGTAACGTATATATTAGTTCGCGGATCAATCAAGTAATTGTTTGAAGATATGCAATAAAATGACACGTGTGCTTAAATATAATATCAGAAAATCATTCCGATGATTTATATAATTAACCACCAAGCGTATGCTTGAATTTGGGATTATTTTATTACGTCTAAATTGACTTCTTAAGTACTTCAGGAATATTTAACCTTTTCTCAATGTCATTCAACCCTGTATTTCAACATGTACACATGTTTTACACAAATAAATAAAGCATTATTTCTGTATTTTTGTCCAGGTCAATCTAAGTTACAATTTTGTTTCACCAGAAACTAACACATGTTATGATAGAAACGTGATGCAAAATCTTTTATCAGTCCTTAAGTAGTGTATATAAACGATCTATTTTAAAACGAGAAGTCAAACAAACAGGTTTATGTACATTGATCGAATTTCTACACGACATCAAGACTGACTCGTCGAATAGCATTGGGCGGATGTCCGTATGTTGTTTTGTGTATAAATATTAATCCGCTTAATTTTGTGAAAAATGGCTTTAGGCTTCTTTCTTCGCCTTGGGGCTATTAACTCGTCCTGATTGCACATCCGGTTTCAGTCGGAAGCGGTGCACGCGGAGGATCGTAATAAATCAATAAACGGTTAACTTATTTTTCGCGCGATAACACCACGTGATGCAAAATGTCAAAAGTAATCAAGAATCATCTCAAGATATCAATGCAACACAAATATTTAGCGAATGAACCTGTGTGTAATAAGTTTATGTATACAATCCGTCCATCCCCTCTTTACACCCCATTTATCTGCCAACAAATATATGACTTATATCGTCTAATAAAATGCGGTAATAATTAACTAGAATTCAAATAAATACCAAGAAGATAAAAAAAAATATCATGTTATTTTTATACTTTTTAAGCCAGTACATATATAAATAAAAAAAATAAAACAATAGAATATCGGACATTCGAGTTTCCAAAACATTAAATTAATATTAATAGTGGCAAGCAGCAAGAGATGGTGCTATTCTATTTATACATCGGAGACATTTTCAATTTCAAAACAGAAACATATTTAACTTATTTCGATGTCACAAAACACTTCATGCAAAAATAATAACTTGCACCATTATACGTTTACATACTGCTATAAACTGAGAGACCTTGTTCTAATGTACAAGAATTAATTTACTTCGACAAAGCAAAAACAATCAAGCAGACGAGAAATGTATCAACCCACTAGACACTAAATTGATATGAATGTTATACCACGGAAAAGACAGGCTGGAGAAGAATCAATAAACAATGAATATTGTATGCGCCCCAAATTATTAAGCGACATGAAAAAAATATGATTGAATTTTTTGAGGGCCGGACATTTTTATAAACGTGTAAAACTATATGAAAACGGAAATAATGTATTTATGTTTCATAGGGGCCCATCGAAGGGGAAGTATGAAACAAGGTTTAATGTTCAAATACAACGGAAGATTAAAATATTGCGCAGTGGAGGCGCAAACAGGGAAATCATTTAAACACATGAATGATAAATAATTACCTCTTCATTTCACGCAGAGTGTACATTTTATTGTGAGAGGCACCAATGGGGAGAATGAAAGACGACACCACATGTACGATAGTTGAAAATATTTATTAACGCAGTAAAGTTATAACAACGTGTATATATGTCGATCTGATTGTGAGCAGACGATATTGCAATAAACAATATGACGAATATCTATATTAACTAGTTTATTTTTACTTTTATGATAAACTACTTGAATTTACATCAATTGTTGATTTAATAAAAAAAACACATTATAGCATAACTCTTAATGTAAATTTGATGTATACTTAAATTTAAAATAATACATTTATAAGTAATGACCACACATTTGATTTTTTTTAAAAATGCATATATGCAATACACATAAAAGTACTGACTTTTATTAATTCGGATATTTAAGACAGTCAAAACGATTTTCAATTAAAACAGTGACAATTAAAGCATTTTCTAACTCAAGTGTGTCAACATTTTAACCTGTATTTTAAAACTAATTGAAAATTGTTTAAGTACAACCATTCATTAATTTTGCTGATTTTTTATCAAAATCACAGATTAAATCATTTAACTGAAATCTCAAAATTTATTTTTATAATATTTAAACCTTGCAATAAGGCAAGACTTTTAATTGCAATAGCGCCCATTGTAATCGTTACTTATAATTTACTCGTGGCCTTAATCTATATTTGACATGATTGTAAATGAGATACGTACATCCTTTAACAGCAGAGAGCAAATCCCCAGCGCCATATGTTATAAATACACAAGTCAAGTTACATTATCAGTTCATTATAAATCAAATCCCCGTCGAGAGCCCCTCTAAGCGCCCGAGATGCCAGGCCTGGCAATATCTGAAGCAACGACTGCTCCATATTGATCTTAGCAGAATTACCTATCCGAGAATACAACTGAATAGAATATTAACAAACATTTCAAATTTTCTTTATTATTTTTAAATTACAACACATATTTATTTCATTTTAGTCATAAGTGAAAGGGGGGCATAGTGTTGAATCTGCATACATAAATGTTACAACCATCTTACAAATATTGTGTAAAAATCGATTTACTAATAGGACACTATATGGTGAAAGCATGTGTTATTAATCAATAAGTAAATATATATATCATGTATTAACGAACTGTATTATTCTCACAATGATATTAAACAACAGTTATTTAAACGAAATCACATATAATCCAAGGCCATTGAGGTAAAATGATATAATATTGATAAACGTGGCGGTCATACATCTATTGAAACTTCGGGTTCTTAACAACAATAGAAATCAGTTAAATCGCTCATTAACACGACCTTTGTAGCAAGAACATCGAAATAGAGTGATCTATGATAAAAAAACAAATAAGAACAGAACAGAAAAAACATAACATGTGTAAGTATGAATTACGCAATAAATTTAATTGATTTTTAATTGGAAATGTTAAATAATAATTTATACCTCTCCGTGTTTCGGCTGTCTTCCATCAGGCGTGCATTCCGGTAGAAAATATAACCGAACACTGACCAAGTCATTGCCAGAATTTTTGTCTTCCCAAACAAGTTGTAGTTCACCAATACTGACGGGGATGGAGTCCAAAATTTTCATGAAGAAAAATTGTCCCAACGATATAATTTTGTTCTTTCCATTCTTAATGTATTTAAACCCCTTATAAAACACGCAAGATCCGTGCTTCCCACACGCTGGTCCAAATTTCTGAAATTCAACCATTTTTTGTTAATGAAAAATCCGCGTGATATAGCGATGAAATAACAACATGTATAAATTCACTCAACAAATAACAGATAAATTGCTGCTAGCTAAGTAGGTCATTTTGGACGATAAATTACAACAGTTTAAATGTTTTTCGACGATGAAAAAATGAAAGTAAATAGTTAAAATATCGTAAAACTGTATGATTATAAAATCAACATTATTTACCTTTAGAATAACGTCCTCCATCGCATATTTAATTCGGTTTTATATTTGTTATTTTCTTATTATACATGTACTCTCCACAATACGATATATTTAGACACTAATTAGTGACGTCACGCGATATAAAGGGCACTTGCTGTCTCATTAGCATAAAATATTACAATTCGTCAATAACTATTCCATTAATGTCTAAATATAGAATTTCAGTTGTAAATTATGAAGCACAGTAAAAGCAACATTATTCTAATACAATATTTTAAATTTCGAAGGTCTTTACTATGCAAAAACGCATTTTATTGAAATTGTAAACAGCTGGTACCCAATTGCATTCATAATGATCGCTCAAAATTCTGCGGCGGGATTAAGAAAGCGGAACCAGTATTTGTTGACGGAAGTTAATGATTGTCAAAGTCCAGTGGCATTTTTTACTTTGCACATTTGATGTAAGCTTAACTTGATGACACCTCGAACGGGTAAGGTTATGTTAATCACGTATAATTATTACGCTGTTTACCAAATGAATCGTTTCCTTACCCCGTCATTGTGCCTCTTTGTGTCGTCCGATTCACTCAATTGTTCAACAAAGTGAAAGCTGAACTCGCAGATACTAGACACGTACTGTCAATTCAGTTGTAAAATATCTGTTATAAAATAAAGAAAGAAATGTTATGAGTAAAATGACATTATGCTGCTTTCAATATTTTGCGTGGGGGAGGCAGCGGGCTGACCTGTGGAATTCAACAATATATCTTCTTTGGGGTCTAATTCCCCACCCTAGAGTCAAGCATTTTGTCTACTCCTATATGGTCCGGGATGCTAATTCCCCACATTCAAGATTGATTAAATAACAGAGACAGTATACTTGCTGGGACCCGGAATCACTCGGCATGTCTAATTCCTACCTGTTGGGAATGTCCTGCAGGGGCTAGATAGAATTGAGATGGTTCGTTATGTTTAAGTGTATGTAGGGTAATGTTTTATAGTTAACTGTAGCCTAGTCTTGCTCGTTCAGCTCTTCAGGATGACTCCGTAGTGGTGTAGGGTTAGGCGATCGCCCAGGTAGCTCTGTCTGTAGAGTGCCGTACTTGTGTTTTCGGGATCATGGGTTCAAGCGCCATGTCAGACATTCTTCCCTTTTAACTTACTTTAAGTGAGGACTGTGTTGTTTGATGACCCACAGTGATTGAGTAGCATATATATGAGAGAAGGGAAAGGAGTGCAGTGATGCGAGATTAGACGGCAACACAGTTTGGTTAGTGTGTAGAGAGTTATACTAATGTGTATGGGGTCATGGCTTTGAGCCTCATGTGGGCATGGCTTTGGAAATCCACTAACCTAATGTCCCGGACTAGTTTTATGCTGAAGTCGGCGACCAACAACAGTTCAGTTGAAGTTGTCCTGGACAGGCCTGTTTTAAAAGCTAACCAATATCAGCAATTGTTCAGTTGTAAGTCAAATCTTAGAATTCCACAACACATAGATGTGATGATTAATTTTTAGATTGTGGAGCTATCATTGTGTCTGTCTGTTTGTTACTAAATTGACCGATATTCTCGGACAACTAGCTTCCGATGTCGGACAAGTCAAATTTAACATATCCATTAGTCCGGGACAAGACTTAGTGTCTTTGAGAAAACAATCTAGAGCTCTGGTGGGACACACTTTTCCCCTTCATTCACTGAAGCTCATTTTATGATCTGATATCTTTTCAAGGTCAAGTTTTTTTTACTTATGGTGTATCTGACTTTTACAGCCAAGAACAATATAGCTAGTAAAAAGGGGATATGGCATGCTGTGTTTTCTTGAATAAGCTAAAAATCCCTATATTTATCGGTCAGTCTTATGTTATGATATAGGCAAAATATGGATATGTAATGAGATAGTAGCAATTATCCTGTGAGTTATGTAAATTCCTCAGGGTCTACCCCTGTACTGTGTCAGCACAAGATTGTAAGAGTGTTGCTATGGGATTTCCAACCTCTTCTGTAAGTGAGGTCATTTCAAGAAACACAACATGTGATGTCACAATGTGCAAGCTGGAAACAATATTAACTCCATATGGTCATTTTGTTTTCATATTGCCTTATGGGCCAAATATTGCTTATTGTCAGTACATAGTGACGCTTTCTAGAAATTACGTCACTTAAAGAAGAGGTTGGAAATCGTACAGTAGCGCTCACACGTGCATGTATGCACTGTTCCTATATCCTTGATACTTGATACATGTATAACAAACGTTCTTTGCTATGTGGCTCCTGCATCTAATGGGAGACTTACTGCAGGGTTCCACTAGGTGCTCAATCTTAAGGATCATTTTGGTAATTTTTGACTGAATTTTACCATTTTATATTCATAAAATTTAGATTAAAATGGACCCTTTGGCGAGAATCCTATGGGTCAAAATGTGACTTTTTTGAAATTCCAGGGACCAAAGGGTCAACTTCAGGGTCAGATGGAAGCCCTGTTACTGAAAGGTGTTTTTGGATTTTTCTAGGTTAATTTGTATTTTGTCTTTTCACAGATAATGGATGATATATTAGTAGAAGTGATTTGTAAACTACCCGACCGTGAATCACAGACGTTCAATGTTGCCACACCAGAATGTAATACTGTCGCTGGACTCATTAGAAAAGTATGCAAAGATAACCGCATTGTCGTACGGACAAGTTATATGTTACTGGATAGACGGGAGAAGGTCCTACAATGGTCAAAAACATTGAAAAATTGTGGCATAAAGCATAATGATACTGTGTTTCTTACAAATGAAGGTGAGTTGCTGTTTTCTGTTCCGTAATTTACCCTGCATTCACCTTGTTGAGCACACGGTGTCCAGTCTGCAAATTGTGAGTTTGAACACCAGCGAGCGGTATTTTCACCGAAGTGAATAAACCAAAGATGATGCTACTAAAGTCATTTATCCCTGACATTCCTGTGGGGAAGCTGACCATTAATCACAGAAAATAAGAACAGTTTAGTGCTGGTTGGTTACCCAGGCGCACTACTTGCATCAATAGGGCAACTTTATTTTTACTTTTATTGATTTTTTTAAAAAGTGAAGGGAAGAAGGAAAAAATCAATTAAAATTTGTACGTCGACGTATGAGTGTTATTGGATATTTGTGTGTATTCTTCTGGTACATTCACACTAATGACATCCCCAAGTGTTTGCCCGGACTTTGCTTTGACAAATTTGTTTACTCTCTTGTGGATTGTTTGCTCTATTTATTTGACCACCAAATCAACATTTTGACAATTCAGCAAAGCAAATCCTCTGACTTTGCAAGGTGCTCACCTTTGAGTATAAAAGCCGATATCATGGTGAGTATAAAAGCCAAGATCCGTACAATTACACGGAGTATTGCGCCTCTTATTTTTTCTTTTTGATTTTTATTTTCAGCGCAAAATAGGGTAAGCTCATCTTTAAAACGTAAAATAAAAAACTTATTATCAAAATACTGTTGAAAAATTGAATTAAAAACAAAAATAATGTTGCTGAATAAAAATTTCTGTTTTTAAACCATCTTTTCATTGAAATGTATTAGACATAGGCCTCTGTGAATATCAGGTATTTGTATGGTATGAGCATGGTTCTTGCAGAATCTGTAATAATGAGAGATGTTTGCCTGGCTTATTTAGTTTGTTAAATTGTTATGCTTGCTATAAGTTAAGTTATCTCCAAACTTCATTTTAGCATTGATTTTTTCTCAATTGTTCAAATGTTAAAAAGAGTTTACCATACTAAACAAACTGGTTTAATCTTGTTGCTAATGTTCAAAAAATGACCTGTCATGTTTTTACAGAAATATTGGAATGTACCGTAGCCTTAGCCATTTTATAAGGCATGCTTTTGAAATGTGCTTGTTTCAATTTCTTGAAAGTTTCTGTTCTTCAAACAAAGAATTGCTCACCTGCTAACTTTGATTGTCACAAAACTTTTTATTAGAAGTCTCTCTCTGGTTCATGGTAGTCAAAAGGTATCATGTACTTTTCTGTGGTAATAAATACTCCAAATTTTAAGGTTTTCTTCAACAATTCTGGCTCTGGACAACATTTTCTTCATGTGCATTTTGATTTTGTAACAGTTTTTTTGTTTCAAATGTTGCATGATAGTTTTATGAAGTTTTCTCATGGTCCAGGATTATAAATCTTGAGTTTCAGTGTTGGTCAGTTTCTGACAGCATTCAGAATGCAGCCAGGCAGTAAAAGCTGTTTGTGTATCCCAGAATGCAACCAGGCTGTTGGTCAGTTTCTGACAGCATTCAGAATGCAGCCAGGCAGTAAAAGCTGTTTGTGTATCCCAGAATGCAACCAGGCTGTTGGTCAGTTTCTGCTTGCACTCAGAATGCAGCCAGGCAGTAAAAGCTGTTTGTGTATCCCAGAATGCAACCAGGCTGTTGGTCAGTTTCTGCTTGCACCCAGAATGTGCCCAGGCTGTTGGTCAGTTTCTGCTTGCACCCAGAATGTGCCCAGGCTGTTGGTCAGTTTCTGCTTGCACCCAGAATGTGCCCAGGCTGTTGGTCAGTTTCTGCTTGCTCCCAGAATGTGCCCAGGCTGTTGGTCAGTTTCTGCTTGCACCCAGAATGTGCCCAGGCTGTTGGTCAGTTTCTGCTTGCACCCAGAATGTGCCCAGGCTGTTGGTCAGTCCGAGAATGCAGCCAGACTGCTGGTTAGTTTCTTACTGCATTCATATTGCACCAAGGCTGTTGGTCAGTCCCAGAATGTAGCCAGACTGTTGGTCAGTTCCTAAATGCAGCCAGGTTGTTGGTCTGTCCCAGAATGTAGCCAGACTGTTGGTCAGTTCCTAAATGCAGCCAGGCTGTTGGTCAGTCTCAGATTGTTGCCAGGCCTTAGGGCCAGTTTCTGACTGTGCTTAGGACCAACTGCCCTGGCACGTCTTTGAGTTTGATCTCCAAATTAAGTTTTATAACCTGGGACCCATACCCGAGTTGTTTAACCTTGTTTAGACATTTTGTTCTGCATTGAGACTACCCTACAAGTATAATTGTGAATAAAAGGAAAATAATGTACCATCATAAAAATGTCAAGATCCAAATCTCTGGCTTAATTTTGTGATTGAATGATTTCCTTATTTTTCTTATCTGGAGCTTAAATGGTGTTGAAATGATACCAATGAACTTGACTGCATCAAAATAGTATAATTTGCACTTTTGGGACCATTTCAGTAAAATGTAACAGCCAAATTGAAGATTAATAAGACAATGGATATTTGACAACCTACTAGTCTAGATTTATATATGCCACTTATTAAACATTTTTTTCTGGAATCATTTTATTATGTTTCCCTCTCTCTGAATCCTAGCGAGTGACTAGGGAGACATATATTTTTGTGTCAAAAACAACCTTCTAGTTTTCGGATGAATCTCTGATCGTCATGGTTTCAGATGAAGACACTCATGTACAGAATTCATGTTCTTGGAACAGTTGGTGGTTTATTGCAGCAATAAGTTTATTGATTGGTGGTGTGGGGTTCACAGCTGTTACTCTTCTCTTTACCAGAAATGGTCAACCACAGTATCAGGTAAGTTTGAATGGTGGATTAAGTCGTTACAGCGTACGCCACATTCACAAGACAATACCAGCCAACACAGATCCCAGGGAAACATCAGCACATATAACACTAGGAGTTGAGAATGTGTAAACATCCTTGGGGGTGTGGAAGTAATGAATTGTCTGGCTGATTACCAAACAAAGAGACTATAATAAGGAAAGGGCCAAAAAGGGGAGGAAATACATAAAGGGGCAAGCCAAGAAAACAAGTTGGCCATGGAATTAGAGGGGGGGGGGGGGGGTAAATGGACTCAAATCCATTATATCCAGTTTCTTTCATATCTTCTTCTACCATGCTTGAGCCATTCTCCTGTATACTAGAATACTGTGTCAGATATGTGTAAACATTTATTCTGATCTATACCTTATTTCAGCCTCTTTTAACACCTAGGTTGAGATCAACATAGATTGAATCAGGGAGCTCCACCCCCTTCACTATAATATGTAACAAGTATGTTTTTATGACACTGAAAGCATGAACTTTTCTGTCTACTCCCATAATATCACAAATGACTGTAACAAGAAAGTGCCAAACTGTCTGCCTCCTCTGTCCCAAAATGTCTGCCTTCTCTGTCCCAAAATGTCTGCCCCCTCTGTCCCAAAATGTCTGCCCCCTCTGTCCCAAAATGTCTGCCCCCTCTGTCCCAAAATGTCTGCCCCCTCTGTCCCAAAATGTCTGCCTCCTCTGTCCCAAAATGTCTGCCTCCTCTGTCCCAAAATGTCTGCCTCCTCTGTCCCAAAATGTCTGCCTCCTCTGTCCCAAAATGTCTGCCCCCTATGTCCCAAAATGTCTGCCCCCTCTGTCCCAAAATGTCTGCCCCCTCTGTCCCAAAATGTCTGCCCCTCAGTCCCAAAATGTCTGCCCCCTCTGTCCCAAAATGTCTACCTCCTCTGTCCCAAAATGTCTGCCCCCTCTGTCCCAAAATGTCTGCCCCCTCTGTCCCAAAATGTCTACCTCCTCTGTCCCAAAATGTCTGCCCCCTATGTCCCAAAAGTCTGCCTCCTCTGTCCCAAAATGTCTGCCTCCTCTGTCCCAAAATGTCTGCCCCCTCTGTCCCAAATTGTCTGCTTCCTCTGTCCCAAATTGTCTGCCCCCTCTGTCCCAAAATGGCTGCCCCCTCTGTCCCGAAATCTGTGCTCCCTCTGTCCCAAAATGGCTGCCCCCTCTGTCCCGAAATCTGTGCTCCCTCTGTCCCAAAATGTTTGCCCTTACTGTCCCAAAATGTTTGCCCCCCTCTGTCCCAAAATGTTTGCCCCCTCTGTCCCAAAATGTTTGCCCCCTCTGTCCCAAAATGTTTGCCCCATCTGTCCCACAATATGTGTCCCCTCTGTCCCACCATCTGTGCCCCCTCTGTCCAAAAATGTTTGCCCCCTCTACGAAATTTCTGCCCCCTCTTGTCCCACAATCTGTGCCCCCTCTGTCCCACAATGTCTGCCCCCTCTGTCACAAAATGTCTGCCCTCTATGTCCCAAAATGTCTGCCCCCTCTGTCCCAAAATGTCTGCCCCCTCTGTCCCAAAATGTCTGCCCCCTCTGTCCCAAAATGTCTGCCCCCTCTGTCCCAAAATGTCTGCCCTCTCTGTCCCAAATTGTCAGCTTTGTAAATATCAGTCTCAGAGTCTGTTTGAAATTTAGGTTTGAATGAAAAACTATGTTGGTAATACTTAACTGTCAGATTGATAGGATGCATTTAGCACAGACCACATTCATAGAGGTCAGTCTTGGTTCTTGATGGGCTATGTTGATGCCAGTTAGTGAATTAATAGAGACAATATCACACATTTGTAGAGTTTGCACCATATGATACAGTATGAGAGCTGTATACATAAACAATGGTATGAAACAGTATGAGAGCTGTATACATAAACAATGATATGAAACAGTATGAGAGCTGTATACATAAACAATGATATGAAACAGTATGAGAGCTGTATACATAAACAGTATGAGAGCTGTATACATAAACATTGAACAGGAAAACGTTTTTTAATTACCTTTCATTCCTTTGATTGGTTTATAATTGACTTGAGTAGACTAGCAAATCTTAAACTTAACAAATCAGCCGTACTAACATGGTTTTGCTATTTGCATATCAGTGTTGTGTAAACCAATCAAATATTACGTTTACCACCAATGAATTTCTCTTCATTTGAACAGAACAACGTTTATAACCTTAACTTCTCTTCAACTGAGCAACATTTGTAACCATGACACAGATTGGTTTTAACCTTTCTATAAATTGTACGTTACCTGACAGAAATCCACTGAATTTCGGTGAATTTATCGAAATCCATTTTGGATCTGGAGTGACCAGCAATAGTGACATCTCAGTATTTTTTTTGTTGCAAAACAAATCTTTACCTTCAAAGATATTTCTTGTTTATACATATATATCTTGGGTTTATGGCTTCTTCCTACCTCATTATAATATTGTATTAATATGATTACAGTATGGTGTAGTGTTGGATGCTGGGTCGTCTCATACCACATTGTATGTATATAAATGGAATGGTGCAAAACTTGACAACACTGCTCAAGCTAGACAGATACACGAATGTAAAGTGCCAGGTAAGTAATGGTCTAATTATTAAGTAACAAAATGTTCTCAGTATCAGCACCCTGTACAACCGGCAGTATCGATGACTGCCGTGTTGATTGATGGCTGCCAAGTTGATTGGTGGCTGCTTTATGTGCAAGGTGCGACATCAATGAAGGGTAAGTATTTGCTATTTTTGTTGCGTTTTTTGTTGATTTTAAGAGTAACCACTTATAAGTATCGTTTTAGCATAGAACAATCAGTTTCTTTATACCGTTTGAGTGCGAGTGAGTGCCATATTTACTGAGAAAACAGGTTATAGGCATGCTGTGTTTGCGAAAAGTTTGACGTTTTCTTATTTGACATTGAATTCTCAGCTTAATTGAAATTGAACAAGTTTGAATAACTGGGAATAAACTTGAATCATTCTCCTGTAGTTCTACCAAGTGACGCTGTGCAATTTCTTTTTTTGATGGAGAAACAGTTTTAAAAGTTTTTACATGGCTAACGGCTAAGACAGTTCGCTAATATTTTATGCTAACAACCATGACAGTTCATCAAGATAATCGCCAGGGAGTTTTAGCCCCAATGCATTGGTTGTGGGTTACTTGTACATTATAGTGGTAAATTAAACTAATTTTCATGTATTACTGACAATAATAAAATAAAATTAAAATTGTCAATCTTTTAAAGATCAGATTTTCTCTGCATGATGTGCAAATTAAACATTACGGTTGCATGCCTTTTAGCGCATGGTGGTAATTGACTTTTTTAAAATAACACAATACATGCATGTCTAATTTTCAACTAAATCATAAATAATCCTTCAAAACAAATATTTTATTGAGCAAAGCACAAACAATCGAAGAATACATTTTAATATTCTTATCTATTTTGTAATTTGTAGGTGGTGGTATCACATCGTATGTATACAATCCTTCGGATGTGAAAGATCCGCTGAAGAAATGCCTAGATGAAGTGAAACATGACGTACCAATAGAATATAGAAGGAAAACTCCGGTGTTTCTCGGTGCTACTGCGGGTATGAGAATGTTGGAGTAAGTTCAGAGAACTTTGTTTTATTTGCTATTTACGAAACCTGGGCCCATATTCACAAATGTTTTAAGACTGAATCTCAGACTTAGACTTTAAAATGGTAAATGTTCATTTTGTTCCTACGTTATTGTTACAGCAGTTCTTACGCAGTTCTTAAAACGTCCACCCCATCTGCAGTACAATCAGACAAGGTATGGTATAAATAGTGGCCGTTTTCTGACTGGTTCATCATTTGGGCACAATATTACAGTTTACATCTGTTCCTGACTTCAATAGTTTAAAAATATATGCCTAGAAACATGGATAACCTTGCAGCTTGCAACATGTTGAATGTTGGTTTCATGGAATTTTTGTTGGAAGCAGAGCAGGAATACAATGAGATGGTAGAGCAAGAGGCTCAGTAACTTGGGGTGATCTGGTCGGGCTTCAGTTGAGCAGGAGCTTGGGGATCTTCGGGAAGTGGCTGCTTTAACACGCCCCATCTGTCTGGCTCCTCTCTTCCTTGGAGGCATGATGATCACAACGATAGTCACGATATTGGTCACAACTGTTGTGGACTTGATCTTTACAGCTTGAAGCGGCAAACAAAAATGAAGACTGGCAGAAACGTGCTGAGTTTTTATAGCCGTCAGGCCAGGACGTGATTGCAATTACGTTCTGAACGCACTAGGGATGAGATGAGGACGTGTTCAAAACAAGTTAAACTGCTTGTGAACTAGGTGATCGAGTAACAAACTAGTTAGAATGGATTTCAACGTATAAGGAAGGAAGTAGAACTAGTTACGAACGGGTTTAAACTGACTACAGATGGGCTTTGACTGCTTGGAAACGGTGTCCCCATGAGGTGAACGGGCAATTTTACCCGATCTAAACTTTATATAAACGGACTGCAGACGGGATTAAGACGAAGTGGACGTATCGAGAACTGTTTATGAACTAACTAGGGTCGCATTATAGACATTGTCCGGCCAAAGCTATACGTTCTAGCCTGACCACAACCCGTTTTACGATTTTTTAGGGCGAGTTCAGACGTTTTGGGAACTAGTTTGGTGTGACTGAAGCTTTAACAAACAATGTGAATATGTGGACATTTATTAATTTGATAATTTGAATAGAAACACGATCCTACTCCTATGAGCTTCATTTTTTTAAAACAAGGGAGATGTTGTATTATCTATGTATCCATAAACCTCTCTACGCATGCTCAGATATACTATATACTCTTGTACAGGTACACTGCTAGGGCAGTCTTAATAAAATCATAGAACTGTATACCCACGCTTTGTGGTCTATCATAACACACACAAAAAACACAACAGGGACAAGTTATAATTTGTTCCATGAAACATATGCCTGATCGTTACATTGTTTGTCACTGTATCTCGTTACTAACAGAATCACAAAGGTTGAGATTTGATGATAATCTCATAGTTGAGAACTGTCTCATGATAATCTCAGAATTGATGTGATTAGTAAGCCTCAGATTTCTTGCCTTACAGCAAAGTGAACCATGATGCAGCAGACGAAATATTATTTAACATACGAGATGTTCTGCAGGCTTCTGCATTCAGTTTTACGTCCCCAGACTCTCAAGCTCGTATTATCACGGGCCAAGAAGAGGGAACGTTTGGTTGGATTACTGCAAACTATGTCTCCAGTAAGCTTGCGGGAATGGTAAGTACGGTTCCGATCATTTTAAGGTTTCTGATGTCTAGCCAGGTTAAAGGGAATCAAATGGCCGTATCTACAATTGCATTGTATTCATTTATGTTGCTTTGTTCTGGTACATGTATTTTATCATGGCATCAAATAATAATACACCGCTTCATATGTGAAAAATTATTTTTGCTGTCAATGATAATGTCAGATTTGCTAATTGTTCAACTTCTCAAAACTGTTGAATAAAAACTTCTTAAACTGCTGAGTATCTAAATACTTGCATCTTGTTTGTTTTAGCAAAATTGATGATAATCCATTGTTCATATTGATGTGTGTGTTTATTAAGTAAATAGTTTTACTATTAGATCTTGATGTCATGTCAATGCTGTTGTGTTAGCATTACTGTAATCTTACAAATAAAACATTAAAATTGAATGAATGAACAACTTTTGCAGTAAATTTGCACAAAGCAGTTATTATTATAACCTGGTATTGTATTTTTGAAAAGGGATTCACTTGACTATGTAAGACTTTAACTCTTGGACTAGGTTAAAACATCAGATAAGAACAATGCAGACAGTATCTGATCGTGATGTTTCTGTTAATTGTTTTTTTCTCAATTACTACTAAATACTATGCATAGATGTGGAAATATCAAACTATCGAACCTGCCACAGACAAGTTAACCTGAAAATCTTGGTTGTCCACATCCAATATTCACTTGTCCTTGTCTAGATAAATAGCTGTAACATTTGATGACAGGAATATATGAACAGCAGAAGTTATACCTACCAGATCAAAATGTAAACTATCCCATAATATTCACAGTCTAGATAAATATTTGCCTTTAACTAAACATTGCGTGAACATTTATTGTTTACATATATATTGCTTATAATTATTTCATTTTTGGAATAGTTGAGACTGTACTAAGTCTCTTCTTGTCCATAGACAAGTTAAATGAAAAAATACACTTGTCCGGGAAAACTATGTCTGACAAGTCGGGTGTAGGAAGTCCACAACCCTGCTATGTACAGTCCATCCTCAATTATTCAAATTCATCTGAATTTTATTTCGAATAATACATGGTTTTGAATCCATTTTAATTTGACATGCCTAATAAGATACATCTGCCTTGCATTCAGTTACAGCTATCAGCCGTATCGTTTCGAAACGTTTTGCAATTTGGTTCCCGTGTGCAGCCACTGTGATATGGTGAGCAAGGGATACAACACAAAACGTTTTCCACTGATAGCCGTAACTGAACGCAGGGCTGGACCTGATATTTTTTCGGATGGTACCAAGACTTATATTCGGATAGGTCGTCGAATATTCGAGGTCAGACTGTACATGTATATTAGTATATTCTGTTCATTTTAGCCACCAAATATGTTCTTAGAAGAAAGTAAATTTTCTGGTAAAGACACCGTTGGAGCTTTGGATATGGGCGGGGCTTCAACACAGATCACTTTCTATACACCTAAACACAATGAAATACCGGCAGAATACAAAGAGGATCTTGTACTTTATGGTCAGAACTATTCTGTTTACACACATAGTTATTTGTGTTACGGTATAAACGAAGCTGTACGAAGATACCAAGCACTTCTTATACAGGTTTGTAAAATTAAGCTTGTAAATTGATAGTTTTTTTTTGTATTTCATTAGGATCAAGGTATAACTTGTGAACTTGTGAACTTTGTTGAATTGGTATTAGTAGTGTCATGCTACATGTGAAGCACACCACAGTTTATTGCAGTACATTATTAACATTTAGTGGAACAAGCTTATGACGAATTTCTGTTGACCTGGAGATTTCTTCGTTATATCCATACTTTGTTATATCCATACAACAACATTACTTTATAACATATCCATTACTGTTTCTTTGGACCATTCCAGAGTATCATCACCTCTGTATGGATACAAACTTTTTGTAACATTGTACTTACAGGAACAAGGGTATAATGAGACCAATATAACAAACCCCTGCGGACCTGGTGGTAATATAATAGAATTACCTACATCTGAGATATTTGAAGCTCCGTGTGTGAAAACCTTTACCAACCAGTTTGCCAACAAACCACCAGATACCAGCTTGGCAGTGAGTATAAATCATCAGATTTTAGGGTCCGATTTACACGACAACTTGTAATTGTACAAGTGGGAGGGGTTTGCCAACTCCCTAATAAACATTGAAGAGTTTTTTCTGTTTCAGAATGGAATCAGTTGGAGGGGTTTGGGAAGGGATTTTATCTGAAAGTAGTTTTGTTGAGCACTCATGTGCTACCAGAATCATCTCTTATGACCTATTTCATGAAAAACTTATTTTTTTATGAATAAAGGGAGACAACTTGTTATTGTATTTCAGTATTAGTATTTTGTTTATGTATATAGCTGAGTAAAAATTGTTTTAATGTTTCATGAAATTTAGTTTCTATATATTACATGTATTTTAAAATTTCGTAGCTTAAAAGTTATATTATGGTCGTGTAGGAAAGATAATGGCTTGGTTGTAGTCTTGATTATAAATAAAATTAACTTTGATACTTTATTTTAGGTTGAGAATTATACATTTGTTGGCTCAGGGGATGAGAAAGAATGTGTTCGTTCAGTGACCAAATTATTCAACTTCACAGCACCCTGTCTTGTACCACCGTGTACATTCAATGGAACATATCAGCCTGATGTAGTTGGAGATTTCTATGTAAGTACCTGGTGTATGTTGATTCCAGCAGTGATACCTGATAGCAATTTGAACGTTACAATTCAGGGGGCCTCCTAGGTTGAGTGGTTATGGCCGCTGACTTGCCCCTCTCCACTGCATATTCGAAATTTGAAACTGAGCAAGCCATCGAGCTGGCATTTGGAAAGTCTGTGGTTCTATCCAGGTGGCCGTCTGAAGTCTTCCTTGCTTCTTATAGCTGGAATAATCACTACATGATCCTGGCTGTTTATGTGTCTTAAAACCCCATTTCAAAAAATATAAAATATAAAATTGTCAGTTTATTGCACATTCTTATGATATACAGATGTTTCTTTAATAATAGAATGCCCTATGTATTCAATATTGTAGCCAATATAAGTCTAACCTTTGACCTTTTATGTACAGTTTCATATAAGATGTGGATAGAAATACAGTTTCATATAAGATGGGGATAGAAATAGGCATTGTTTGCTTATATTCAGGTTGGGCTGGAAGCAATTACAATAGTTGCTATGGTAACCTCTTGGTGGGGTAATCAGTATTTATGCATCAAAAGTATTTTTTGCAACAACCAGATTGTTGATACTGTTTTATAGTCCTACTAATGGTCCTAAATACATCTTTTTCGAAACATCTGCATTATCCAGAATGATCACGCATTAAAGTCTACCTGAAAACTTAGTTATTCACATACTTCTGAAGATTCAATATCAATCCAAAAAGGATTCATTTATAATCTTGTTCATCGGTTAATTTACCTTGCTTCTCTCATTTTTGTTGACCCTTGCTGTATATTGATGTTCCTTATTGCATCAGACAGGTGCACTTAAATAGGTGATGTCTCATCATGTGATGGCAAGTTTTAATATGATTAGTTGTTGTTGTTGTTGTAGAGTATGACATCATTAATACTAGTGTTTGGATGAATATTTATAATAATATCACATATAGAAGGACACAGAAGCACATTGGCAATTTACAGAAATCGCAACCAGGTCAAACATTACGTTTTTTGTAAACAAGGCATGATGTCTTTCATAGTTTTTTATGTATGACATAATTTGAGGGACATCACTTGACAGAAAAACCTATCAATATGATAGCTCGCAATTTTCAGGAAAATACAGTAAATCCGTAATAATAAGACCACCTTTGGGACCCTTGAACACTGGTCTTCTTACTGAGGTGGTCTTAATATTGAGATGAATAAAGTGCAAAACAGCAAAAATGGACTTGAAAATTGTGTTCTTAATTTTTATGATTGTCTTATTATTAAGGTGGTCTTTTTGTGAGATTTTACTGTACTGTATTTTTGTATTGTTTGTATATTGAATAGTTAATGTTTCTGGCATGTACATTTATTTCAGGCATTTTCAAGTTTCTTCTATGAAATGAGTTTCCTAAATTTGACCAGAAAGAAAAATACTTTAGAAGAATTTACACAGAAGTTATCCACATTGTGCAACTCATCATGGGATGAGGTAATTATACGAGGCAGTCTGAATTCATCATCGAATCATTACAACAATGATTAAATAATATTTGTAAAAAATATGCAGAATGAATTTTATCTTAGAAACCGTTTCATGTTATCATGTTTTATTTATACCATTATTGTCTAATTTGGGGATGTTAATTACAAAACTATTGCAATATCATCTCTATTCAATTTCCAACTTTAAATTTATTGTAATACATAGTTCCCACATTTACAATATTTACCTCCCTTGTTCTTAATAGTCGGCCATTTTGATAGGCAAAACTGATAAACCCTTATAGGAGTAATTTCCAAATATGTGATAATTGAGAAAATATCAAGAAGTTTGCATGTGACAACCACCTTATTCAACTTACTGAGCCAAATGCCCACTTGAGCATAATGAAAAAGTTATTTTTTATATACCGGATTAGTTTATCATCGTTTACATTATATTCCCCATAAACTTTAAGGAAATTTGCCTATCATAATGGCCGTCAATTCAGAACAAGGCAGGCAAATATTGTAGATGTGGGAACTATGTATTGTGAGAAGACCTAGTAGATAGCTTGGCAGATAGGATTGTATACTTTGGCATTATACAATTCTATTATAGCTTTACATAAAATATTGATTTAAAGAGGGCCTGTTAGCTCAGTCGTTACAGGGCTGAACTTTTAATTTAGAAGTTGTGGGGTGGAGCCCTGGGCGGGGCATATTCTCTTCCTTGATGATTTAACCGAAGATAATGCATCCAACGTCCTGGAAACTCTGATTTATGTGTGGAAGTTGTCTGTGAAGGAGCTGGTTAGAACTAGTTGGTTACCGAGGAGCACTACATGTAGTCAGGTCAACTATCTATGTACAAGACTGAAATACTGTTGAGAAATGGCTTAAAACCCAAAACATACAAAATCGATTTAAGGAAATTGATTTTACTATCTACATTGCTTTATTGTACATTATTTCAGGTGTCAAAGATGCCAGCTGGCAATAATGGGACAATGCTAGCATGGTACTGCTTCGAGGGCCATTTCATACGTACATTGCTTGTGACTGCTTACAAATTTGATACTAGCTCATGGGAAAATTTGAATTTTGTTCAAAAGGTGAGGACAATTTTTACCTTATTGATATAAAAAACAGTTTTCATTGATACAGCCATTTATTATGGCTCTATGATGCTATTATGCTTTTTGTGTCAGACACAAGGTGGTTGTGTCAAACGTGGAGATAATTATTTACCTGATGAAGACCTGCATGGTCAAGCAGTTATTTAAATAAACAGTTAAATAAAAAAAAAAATTCTGCCGATCATCAGCTTATAGGTTTGATGTTTGGAGATTGTCAGACACAAGTCAGGGTGTGAAGTCACCTTCTCTGTGGCAATTACCTTGAATTTAGGCTATAAAACTTTGGTTTGGAGATCAACTGAAGCAGCTGAGTGGTTGTTTGAGACCAATCTCAAAACTGAAGCACCTGATTGGTTGTTTGAGACCAATCTCAAAACTGAAGCACCTGATTGGTTGTTTGAGACCAGTCTCAAAACTGAAGCACCTGATTGGTTGTTTGAGACCAATCTCAAAACTAAAGCATCTGATTGATTGTACCAGTCTCAAAACTAAAGCATCTGATTGATTATACCAGTCTCAAAACTAAAGCATCTGATTGATTGTACCAGTCTCAAAACTAAAGCATCTGATTGATTGTACCAGTCTCAAAACTAAAGCATCTGATTGATTGTACCAGTCTCAAAACTAAAGCATCTGATTGATTGTACCAGTCTCAAAACTAAAGCATCTGATTGATTGTACCAGTCTCAAAACTAAAGCATCTGATTGATTGTACCAGTCTCAAAACTAAAGCATCTGATTGATTGTACCAGTCTCAAAACTAAAGCATCTGATTGATTGTACCAGTCTCAAAACTAAAGCAACTGAGTGTTGTTTGAGACCAATCTCAAAACTGAAGCAACTGAGTGTTGTTTGAGACCAATCTCAAAACTAAAGCAACTGAGTGATGTTTTAGACCAATCTCAAAACTAAAGCAACTGAGTGTTGTTTGAGACCAATCTCAAAACTGAAGCAACTGATTGTTGTTTGAGACCAATCTCAAAACTAAAGCAACTGAGTGTTGTTTGAGACCAATCTCAAAACTGAAGCATCTGGGTGTTGTTTGAGACCAGTCTCAAAACTGAAGCATCTGGGTGTTGTTTGAGACCAGTCTCAAAACTGAAGCATCTGAGTGTTGTTTGAGACCAGTCTCAAAACTGAAGCATCTGAGTGTTGTTTGAGACCAGTCTCAAAACTGAAGCATCTGGGTGTTGTTTGAGACCAGTCTCAAAACTGAAGCATCTGGGTGTTGTTTGAGACCAGTCTCAAAACTGAAGCATCTGAGTGTTGTTTGAGACCAGTCTCAAAACTGAAGCATCTGAGTGTTGTTTGAGACCAGTCTCAAAACTGAAGCATCTGGGTGTTGTTTGAGACCAATTTTAAAACTAAAGCAGCTGAGTGGTTGTTTGAGACCAATCTCAAAACTGAAGCAGCTGAGTGGTTGTTTGAGCCCAATCTCAAAACTGAAGCAGCTGAGTGTTGTTTGAGACCAATCTCAAAACTGAAGCAGCTGAGTGGTTGTTTGAGACCAATCTTAAAACACAAGCATCTGTGTGTTGTTTGAGACCAATCTTAAAACTGAAGCAGCTGGGTGTTGTTTGAGACCAATCTTAAAACTGAAGCATCTGAGTGGTTGTTTGAGACCAATCTTAAAACTGAAGCATCTGGGTGGTTGTTTGAGACCAATCTTAAAACTGAAGCAGCTGGGTGTTGTTTGAGACCAATCTTAAAACTGAAGCATCTGGGTGTTGTTTGCGACCAATCTTAAAACTGAAGCAGCTGGGTGTTGTTTGAGACCAATCTTAAAACTGAAGCATCTGAGTGTTGTTTGAGACCAATCTCAAAACTGAAGCAGCTGAGTGTTGTTGGAGACCAGTCTCAAAAATGAAGCATCTGAGTGTTGTTTGAGACCAGTCTCAAAACTGAAGCATCTGAGTGTTGTTTGAGACCAGTCTCAAAACTGAAGCAGCTGAGTGTTGTTTGAGACCAGTCTCAAAACTGAAGCATCTGAGTGTTGTTTGAGACCAGTCTCAAAACTGAAGCATCTGAGTGTTGTTTGAGACCAGTCTCAAAACTCAAGCAGCTGAGTGTTGTTTGAGACCAGTCTCAAAACTGAAGCATCTGAGTGTTGTTTGAGACCAGTCTCAAAACTGAAGCATCTGAGTGTTGTTTGAGACCAGTCTCAAAACTGAAGCATCTGAGTGTTGTTTGAGACCAGTCTCAAAACTGAAGCATCTGAGTGTTGTTTGAGACCAATCTTAAAACTGAAGCATCTGAGTGGTTGTTTGAGACCAATCTCAAAACTGAAGCAGCTAAATGTTGTTTGAGACCAATCTCAAAACTGAAGCATCTGAGTGTTGTTTGAGACCAATCTCAAAACCGAAGCAGCTAAATGTTGTTTGAGACCAGTTTCAAAACTAAAGCATCGGGGTGTTGTTTGAGACCAGTCTCAAAACTAAAGCATCGGGGTGTTGTTTGAGACCAGTCTCAAAACTAAAGCATAGGGGTGTTGTTTGAGACCAGTCTCAAAACTAAAGCATCGGGGTGTTGTTTGAGACCAGTCTCAAAACTAAAGCATCGGGGTGTTGTTTGAGACCAGTCTCAAAACTAAAGCATCGGGGTGTTTTTGAGACCAGTCTCAAAACTAAAGCATCGGGGTGTTGTTTGAGACCAGTCTCAAAACTAAAGCATCGGGGTGTTGTTTGAGACCAGTCTCAAAACTAAAGCATCGGGGTGTTGTTTGAGACCAGTCTCAAAACTAAAGCATCGGGGTGTTGTTTGAGACCAGTCTCAAAACTAAAGCATCTGGGTGTTGTTTGAGACCAGTCTCAAAACTAAAGCATCGGGGTGTTGTTTGAGACCAGTTTCAAAACTAAAGCATCGGGGTGTTGTTTGAGACCAGTCTCAAAACTAAAGCATTGGGGTGTTGTTTGAGACAAATCTCAAAACTGAAGCGCCTGAGTGGTTGTTTGAGACAATATGAAATAAGAAGGAATTTTGCCGGGACTTAAGAACCAGTTCGAGGTATCTACTGTGTTCGATCCAAAATTGTTCGAGGTTTCCAAGTTCTATTGTACCAATAGCGTTATATTGCCTTCTTGGTATCAAAATGTATACATCTTGCAGCATTAACCAGAGACCCTCTTACTAGATGGAAACAATGTTTATATTTTTCTTTGTCATAAAATGACCAATTTTTACCAAGCCCAATGTATTTTTACTGGACAAGGAACACAGCAAGACACGTTAATGTAAACTCAGATATTCGGCAGTTATTTTTTAATCATTGTAAAATATGGCAAGTAGGCTTGATTGAATAGTATTTCTAATGTATTGTTACAAATTGGGCTAACTCTCTATGTTGTGTATATTTTACAGATAAATGAGACAGACATAGGATGGACTCTTGGATATATGTTAAATTCAAGCAACACTATACCATATGTTGGACCTCAGCAATTCATCTCCACAACCGCCTTTTCGTCTCTAACTGTTCTTTTTGCAATATTTATTCTTCTGTCAGTGGGATTTGGTTGTTATGCTAAAAGATACCAGCAATCCAAAACTGTTGGACTTTACGAGAGGGTTCCAACTTACGGTGCTGTGTAAATGTTTACTGGTCAAAAGTGCAAACCTACCAGTTCTATTTCACAAAATTCTAACAAGTTGGAGGAATCATCTTTTTTTTTGATAATTTGATGGCAGGAAGAGGAAACATTTATGATTCAAATGAATTAAACTATCAAAAAAGTTGATTTTAAAGGTGCTGAACTCCAGATTGACGAGCGAGCAAAAAAAAAGAAAATTGTCAAACATTTACAAAATCTTGATATTGTTGCACGTAAAGCTCTAAAACATTATTACTTTCATTCATCATTACTTGCGAAACATTGTCATAGCGTAGTTTTTCGTATTTTTCCATCGAAAATTCTACTAGGGTTAGTCTACCCAGTAAATCTAAAAATAGAACCGTAAACATTGAGCTCATGCGCATTCGGAACGTCTCTGTCATGTAAACAATTCATCAGCGCAAAGAAAAGAATAAATGCAGTAAACAAGGTAGCCATAAGTCACTTACTATTTATTTGCACGCAACGAAAATAAATAATCACTGAACAATTATCTCCTCGATGTCAGTAGTGGATCACGCCATTGTGTATGTTTATATTACAAATTGATCATGTGACTCGTGAGGTGCATGCTAGATGGGAACTCCGCGGTATTTTTAAACTGGAAATACCCGATTGCTCGATATTACGACGACGATTTAATTAGCCTAATTGCTTTAAATGATTCAAATATTCACCATATACAGCTTTTATTTACGTTTATGATGATAAGACTACACATATTTTGCGGAATTGCAAAATACGACGATTTGTTTTCAATCTGGAGTTCAGCACCTTTAAACTGTCAAAATCTCTTTCATTGTTTCAGTCAACTTTGTCAAATTGCAGTGAAGATTCTGTAAATACAAAATGACTAGTTAGCTCTTTTGACCAATATATGTATTCTGTGATACAATACACTCCACCTCTCTGTATTCACATTCTTTACAGTAAAACTTGGCATGAAGTAAATGAGATTTTACTATGAGGTGTAATATGTAAACCATATTTTTTAATGAAATGAGATTAACATGTATGCCATATAATATAGTGCTTTATTTACTGAGAATGTATGAGTATATTATTAGTTCCATTAAATTTCAAAATAGTTGTATAGAGCTGTTCATGTTTTGTTCATGCAGTAGACAGAGAAAATACTATTATTGTGTTATGATAGAAAGTGAATAAAATGGCAATTATGCATGGAAAAGCATGAAAGCGAGATCCTCCGTAAAATGACCTGGATCAGTGAGGAAATTTCATATACCCGTTTGCAGTCAATATAATATCACCATATGTTTAATTAATGATGATTTTATGTACTTTCGGTGTTGTGATATGGCAACAAGCCTGTTGCACTTTTCAGGATGCATATCTACTTCAAGTCTATTTGTTGAGTATTCTATGTTTTAAACATCTGTGGTATTATTTGAGATGATATTTAAAGTAATCGCTGTATATCTAACGTATATTTACATGACTTACCTATAATGTTTGGACAACACGGATATTTTTCATGTGCCAACTTAGACGTACAGTCGTTTATGCACATTATTCCTATTGGCTGATAATGATTTTTTCACTTGTACGATTTTTTATTTTATAAGACGGTGCCATCTACTTTTGTGATATTAGATTAGTGGATCCCCATTTTGTATCCTTCTATAGACGGGTTGGTAGTATCCAGGTCATGTGACATCGATATTACGTCCATTGATCATGTGACTCTGTCACAATCTCGCCCCCTATGTTGAATTGGTCTTTAAAATTTGTACTTATTACCTCACAGATGAAATGAATGGTTGATGCTTAATTATTATTGTTTTATTAATTTATTCATATATTTTCATGGTTGTACAGTGATTGGGAAAGTAATACAAGGAATATAAGTGACATGTTTTGCCTTTTTCTACATACAGTCGAGCCTCGTTTATTCAACAACCTTCTATCCGAATACTTGGTATAATCTAAAATAAACATCTTGACCAAATGTATTTTCTTTAGCACATTGAATTTAAATGGGCTTTTGGAAACCATGTACTATTCGAAATAACATTTCAAACCTGATGCATTCGAATGAACGAGGTCCGACTGTATATTGAATGACTGGGTCGACGGTGCAAATACTTGTTCCAACCTGTATGCACATTTATATCCTGTTATAGAAGATATCTATTTAACTTTGGCTAAAACATGATATTAATCAAACAAATATTCAAGAGTATCACATTAAAGGTTATTAGTATGTTTATTTTGACATAAACTTGGTCATACTACTAAAAGGAAATTGGTAACAAAAACTGAGGAAACTGCATACTCACACACTTCCAGTCATATTTGATTACCCATTTCCAGAACTTCATACCGAATTTCCAAATGAGCACCGCTGTACGATTTCCAACCTTTTCTATAAGTGACGTCATTTCCAGAAAAGCGTCACATGTGACGTCACCATATACTGACAGTAAGCAATATGAAAACGAAGTGACCATATGAAGTAAATATTGTTTCATACTCGTTCATTGCGACATCACATTTTCTTGAAATGACGTCACTAACAGAAGAGGCTTGAAATCATACAGCAGCACTCACATCATCTTTCATACATGCGGCATTGAACTGACAACTTCTACATCTGTATACATGTACCAGGCTCAAGTATCGGTTAGTCACCCAGTAAGCAGTTGCCAAGAGCAATAAATACAACATACACGTATATAAAAATGTACTCGACTCAAAATCGATGTAAAATAAATAAGTTATTTATTATGAGTGTCATAATGCCAAACGTATACAAAAAGATTGAAGTCATCTTCATTGACTGTGCACATTACACAGCGCATGTCTTTTTTTACTTTATTTATTAACAACATTAATATCAGTGCATACATGGTCAATATTACCGCACTTTATTTGCTTCAATTTCCTTTTTGCTAGAGTTTACGTCTCATAAAATATTAAACCACGTGTACCGAGCTCATACTGTAAGAAGTGAATTGAAAATTTGTGTTTGTCTGTTTTATTATTTGTTAAAATTTTAATGTTCTAAACATTCCTGTTTATAATTCATGGTGCTTGTTTTCTCATGATTTAGAGACCATATTAATATATTTTGATACCAAGTTAATAAAAATTATTATTAATGAAAGTGTTTGTTCTATATATAGAACTGAAAAGAACGTTGGTTTCCAGTAACAACTCATCGCCGTATGTTCCAGAACCTCGCAACTCAATTTTTGGCGGTATTTTGTATCATTGAAACCATCGTTCCAAGCTCTTTCTATCTGTACTTCTTATATTGTTCTTGAATGCACATAATTTAAATAAAATGCAGTTGCATAACCCCGTATGTAACAATTATTTCAAGAGGGTAAAACTTTTAACGTTTATTTCTCAAAAAAACGCAAAACAAGTCATGGGGTTCTGGAAATAATGCGACAAACTACAATGTTGTGTATTCATTGAAGTCCTATCCAAAATGGCTCATTTGACCTCACAGCGCCATGGCTACTAAACCCCTTTACCACCACCAATATGAACTTTGATGCTTTTTTGGGATAGGGGAGTTCAGTTGCATCAATAGCCTGGTTGTGTAGAGATTTTCCAGCTACATAGGTAAAGGAATACTGCAGACGTCTGGGTAGAACCAGCAACCTTCCAAAAGGTGACTGGTTAGCTTCCTCACAAATTCTACATCCCAGTGACTGGTTAGCTTCCTCACAAATTCTACATCCCGGTGACTGGTTAGCTTCCTCACAAATTCTACATCCCGGTGACTGGTTAGCTTCCTCACAAATTCTACATCCCGGTGACTGGTTAGCTTCCTCACAAATTCTACATCCCGGTGACTGGTTAGCTTCCTCACAAATTCTACATCCAATTGGATTTTAAACCCACAGCAGTGAGGGTGATTTGAAATCAGAGACCATAACCATGTGACCTCCGAGGCCCCTGTTGATGATCTTACACCATAACCATGTGACCTCCGAGGCCCCTGTTGATGATCTTACACCATAACCATGTGACCTCCGAGGCCCCTGTTGATGATCTAACACCATAACCATGTGACCTCCGAGGCCCCTGTTGATGATCTAACACCATAACCATGTGACCTCCGAGGCCCCTGTTGATGATCTTACACCATAACCATGTGACCTCCGAGGCCCCTGTTGATGATCTAACACCATAACCATGTGACCTCCGAGGCCCCTGTTGATGATCTTACACCATAACCATGTGACCTCCGAGGCCCCTGTTGATGATCTAACACCATAACCATGTGACCTCCGAGGCCCCTGTTGATGATCTAACACCATAACCATGTGACCTCCGAGGCCCCTGTTGATGATCTTACACCATAACCATGTGACCTCCGAGGCCCCTGTTGATGATCTAACACCATAACCATGTGACCCCCGAGGCCCCTGTTGATGATCTTACACCATAACCATGTGACCTCCGAGGCCCCTGTTGATGATCTAACACCATAACCATGTGACCTCCGAGGCCCCTGTTGATGTTCTTACACCATAACCATGTGACCTCCGAGGCCCCTGTTGATGATCTAACACCATAACCATGTGACCTCCGAGGCCCCTGTTGATGATCTTACACCATAACCATGTGACCTCCGAGGCCCCTGTTGATGATCTAACACCATAACCATGTGACCTCCGAGGCCCCTGTTGATGATCTTACACCATAACCATGTGACCTCCGAGGCCCCTGTTGATGATCTAACACCATAACCATGTGACCTCCGAGGCCCCTGTTGATGATCTAACACCATAACCATGTGACCTCCGAGGCCCCTGTTGATGATCTTACACCATAACCATGTGACCTCCGAGGCCCCTGTTGATGATCTAACACCATAACCATGTGACCTCCGAGGCCCCTGTTGATGATCTAACACCATAACCATGTGACCTCCGATGCCCCTGTTGATGATCTAACACCATAACCATGTGACCTCCGAGGCCCCTGTTGATGATCTTACACCATAACCATGTGACCTCCGAGGCCCCTGTTGATGATCTAACACCATAACCATGTGACCGAGGCCCCTGTTGATGATCTTACACTATCTTCCGAGGATTATAAAAGACCAGCCACAGAGTCGAGTGGTTCAAAGCAGATGGGGACATATTAAGACTAGATAACATAACAATGAATGATTTTATTGATGATTTGATGAGAATAATGATTTTCATGAAAATGGAAAAGCATCAACATACAGTAACTATCATTAGACATGTGTAATATTTAACATGTAATAAATTTCAACAAAAATTGGCAATGGTTGCGCTAAATTCTATAACAATGCTGTTCAAGACAAGAACATCCAGGTTCATGATAGCAATAACATAGGCAAGATCTGCTACTGGTGTACATCGACAAAAGGAGCAGAATTAGTTTTTACAACAACATAACTGAACAAGAAGGGCGCGTTTTTTAGAGGTAGGAAAAATATAATTCTACCTAACGCTACATAGGGAAAGTAGCCACTATCTTTATATAGGTAGTGTGATCTGACAGTGCTAGCTTTGCTAAACAAAATGGCGTCCATGCGGAACAGAGTCGTCTGGTCTGGCAGGTACCATTTTGTAGCTAGTGAAGCGTTTTTAGACAGTTACCTATTCTACATTGGCTAACTTTTCTCGCATACTTCCCCTACCACTAAAAAACGCACTTCAGGTGTTTTTTAACCAACAAAGTTAGCATAGATCATCACAGACAACCAGACTTTACTACAAATGTTTGCTTAGTTATTTAAAAACATTTTACAAGACTGAATGTATTTCACCAGACATGTTACATGGCCTGACACATCTGCTGGAACACGGACTTCGGACAAAGCCAAATATCCATGTAAAGATCAAATACTAGACATATGATCCTTGACAGATGGACTTCACAGACTTATAGCATGCAAACTTTGATTACCTGTAAGATGAAATACGTGATGTTTATTGCACAAATAGTAAGCACTTAATAACTAATGTTCCACACCAAATATAAACTTGTGCATTAAATACACAATGATTTTTAAAACAAAAAATGGCCAGGAGTCAAACAGGAAAAATATTTTCCCTGACAATAAAAAAAAATCATCACCCAGGCCTAATCAATTCTTTTTGAATAAAAATCATATTTACACATAAACAATTGTTGAGGTGGTATTTAGTTATTTTTCAGTTTTCACTTGTCCATGTAAACATCTACAATATTTACCTCCCTTGTACTGAATTGTCGGCCATTTTGATAGGCAAATTTCCTTAAAGTTCATGGGGCATATAATGTAAACGATGATAAACTAATCTGATATATAAAAATAACTTATACATTTGGTTTAGTAAGTTGATGAAAAAATGGTTGTCACATGCAAATTCTCTTGGTATTTTCTCAATTATCACATATTTGGAAATCACTCCTATCAGGGCTTAATAGTTTTGCCTATCATAATGGCCAACAGTTAAGAACAAGGGAGGTACATATTGTAGATGTGGGAACTATGAATTGTGATCCCAATACATGTATATCATGAAAACAGTAAGAAGCACAAAATGAAGAGGCAAGAAATAAGAGAGAAACCTGCCACTTTTGAATCTCAATAAAGACATATCCTGTACTGCAGTAACACCAGAAGACAATAAACAGTAAGCACTTAATGTAAGTAACTCTTTAATATGAAATGAAATTGACACTATTTCAATATTTTTATTCTTTATGTATCTGTGAACAAATTAGTCGATACATACACTGATCAAGTTAGATCAAGATACTTCACAGATATCACCTGTGGAACATTATACTGACTTCATGCGCATAGTGAGAGCCAGGTACCAATTCATCTAAATTTCATACACATAGCACAAGCCAGGTACCAATTCATCTAAACTTTATGCACAAAGCACGAGCCAGGTACCAATGCATCTAGACTTTATGCACATAGCACGAGCTAGGTACCAATGCATCTAAACTTCATACACATAGCATGAGCCAGGTACCAATGCATTTAAACTTCATACACATAGCACAAGCCAGGTACCAATGCATTTAAACTTCATACACATAGCACGAGCCAGGTACCAATGCATTTAAACTTCATACACATAGCACAAGCCAGGTACCAATTCATCTAAACTTCATACACATAGCACGAGCCAGGTACCAATGCATTTAAACTTCATACACATAGCACGAGCCAGGTACCAATGCATTTAAACTTCATACACATAGCACTAGCCAGGTACCAATTCATCTAAACTCATTATGCTCTAATAACAAGAATTCTTTCATAGGTTTGGGAATGGGGAGATGAGAAATTTTCCGAAGTCTTTTGGGTGCCATTGAAGTTCGTATCACATAGCGACAGTAATGCTGCAGACTTCGCGGTTGTTTTAACATTTCTTTATACCAGTTAAATTTTGCTTCTCTGTTTTCTGTCCACAACCGTGCCATGTTTAGATGATGCTGTCGATAGTCCTGCTCGTCCTGCTGCATGGCCCCATGAAAAAGGGGCTGCTGAGGAGGGGGAGGATACATTAAAGGGTTTGGAACACGGAGCTGAAAACCCGCAAGTCCTAATTCATCTAACGTAGGAATATGTGCCATACATTTGGCTATTGCACTGAGGATAGTGGTGTCTCTATGACGACCCTTTAATTCATTCACAATCACAGAGTCGCCGTTCTTATTTCTGATGTTATAGTTTGCTCCATACGCTAGCAATAACTCCGCTACCTCCGGACGTCTTTCCTGATGGGGACGTTCATGAAAACATGCATAATGTAGAGGTGTAAACGAGTCTGTAAATTGGAAAGAAAATACCTTGTTTAGATTTTAACCGTTTTACATATTCAAGGGAATTAACTCCTTTATGATCGAAAACAACATATTCCCTACAAATACAATATATGCACAGTCTAGTAGCCTGCCTTAAGATCAGGGATTCCATTTGACCCCAAGTTGACCCTTTGGCCTTTGACCCCTTGGATTTCCAAAAAGCCACATATTGACCCTCAGGATTCTGGCTGAAGGGTAAATGTGTCTCTGAATTACAGGTAATTTGGTTATAAAATTGTAAAATCTGGTTAAAAATGATCAAAATGAATCTTGAGATTGAGTACCTAGTGGGAACGCCGAGGAATAGACGGCACGTGATTTCATCAAGATCTCTTCAGATTTCTAGAGTAAAGCAAGAAACTGCTGTATCACTTACTCTTTTCCAACAAAAATGCCTCTAAAACCCTTTGTCATTGTTAAATAACAGTTCTATCACAGGGCTTGATGTATATTCTATTCTATAAATCTTGTGATTTGTTACAAATGGGTACTTTAAACAATTGTACAAATAAAAATATTCTTACGAGTTCCTTCAGGTAGATTAACGTCAGTATTGTATCCTTTAATTATGAGGGCTTCCACGATTTCCATGCTGAAGTTCTCTCCAGAGCGTGTAGCTAGATGTAAGGGGGAAAACCCGGCCTGATTCAGATGGTTAACATCAGAGCCACGTTCTAACAATTTGAGTACACAGTCTAGCATGTTCTTCATTACACATTCATGTAACGGTGTATTACCTGAATATATAATATAAGATGAAGAAGATAGAAAGATAGCATAGTCCACAGCAGGTACCCAATAAAACATAACCTGTCCTTACAAGCTGTTAACTGTACCTCTACTCACAACTAGAGCTATCACTGAAGGTGATCTAAGTCCCCACAATACCTCTTTGTCAGATAATCTTTTTTAGAAAATTGAAGATGGCTGTCAGTTGCCAACCATTTTTATGGGGTAAAAATATGACAAGGTGACACACAGGTTGAGATGGACAGATGGAAATAAACACATTTACAAACTGACCGACTTAAAAACCTGCCCCATACACATGCAGCATTACTTGTTACATGAAGCTGACTCTGAAATTAAAGAAACATTATAACCCATAATCAAATTTGGTACATTAACTCCAAACTATAATTTTTTCCATAGTGTCCATAGGACACAGGTGCCCCCACTTTACTAAATCAAGGGGTATAACTCTGCTCTTACTAAACTAGATGCGTCCATCAGACGCCCTTACTATGGCTTTTCAGTAGAAAGCAAAATATTTTGTCTGTAAAGGCTGAATAATTTTGAAGCAATATTAATTGGGAACCAACAAAACCTACAAAAAGGGTCATAACTGTATTTTATTATCCTATGCTTATGTGCGCAATATGGATGGAAAACATTCATCCTTTCAAGAATTACTGAATGGAAACCAATTTTTAAGGGCCATAACTCCTCCAAATATTGGTGAATTGTAACCGATATTGAACTTGACCTGTATTTAATTTCCTATAAGTATGTGCAAAATACGAACTGAATCCACCCATCCAAGAGTTATTGATGGGAAACCAATTTTTACATGGAAGGACAGAAAGATGGACGGACAGGGGTAACACTCTATTCCCCTTCACCATTCTTTAAATGGCAGGGGCATAATTATCTAATAAAAAAGCCCCAGGTGTGCAATTCATCGTTATGAGCAACACATTAAAGTAAGACACACTGATGGACGGACAAGGGTAAATCTAAATACCCCCCCCCCCCCAAGAAAATATTCATTCACAAGAAATAATCAAGTGAAAAGATTCTCACAGAAGCACTACTGTACTTACCAGTCCGTTTCTCAGGTAAGGAGAGGATATCCTTCCAGATAGCATTATCTAAATGTGCCAACACACATTCTCCAAACGCTTGATGTGCAGCTAGGTACATACTGGTACGACACATTTCATCCACAGCATTATAATCAGCCCCATTCCAGATCAACAATTTAACACAACCGATATGATTATTTACCGCTGCTAGGTGCAATGGTGTGGTTCCCCCAGGATGAGGAACCGCTGAAATGAACAGAAAATGAAAATATTGAAACAACAAAACAAAAACAAGGCAGTTCTTAAGGCCATGGTTCAACTGTAGACACGGGATTATAGCAACAGAGGCAATACTGTAATAAGGGAACTAATCTGAAGCATATGAATGGCAGGAAATATGGATTCAGGAAATTAAATCAAAATACAGTTGGATCTTGTTCATTCGAATTCATCGGTTCCTAACTTTTTAAAGCTGAGTGTTCCTATATAGTTTCAATATTTAAGGCATTAAGACCAAGGCAAGGGCTAGCTTTAGTCTCAGTATAGTTAAGGACTTCTTGTAATCAAAGAGTTAACCTGTATATGATCCATGTTTCGAGTACTTGGTGCCAGTGTAACAATCTGCACCAGCATCCATCAATAACTTCAAACATTCCTCGTGACCTAATTCTGCAGCAGAGTGGAGAGGAGTCACATCAAACCGATCCATGGCATTTACATCAGCTGAAACACAAACAATCGGTTTACACTTTAAAATATGGACAACACAAAGTTTTAAATACATGTTCAACACATTCCATTCCCACCATGGTGAATCACAAGTTAGTTCACCACTAAACTATCCATATTGCAGGGTTTTACCCTAGAATTTTTCAGACAGGGGTCCTTGGACCTTTGGGTTTGTTAAAGGTTGGGTATTTAGTAAATTTGTAGGGCCCCAGATATGCAGTTTATACTTGACTCAATTTTATTTTAGGGGTCCCAGGGATGCACAGAATGGAAGTCCCTAGAAAGAAAAGGGAGTCAGGGACTCAAGATTTCAGCGTCAGGGAAATCCCCAACTAAACCATTCACACTGTATATTAAATCCATGCATATGTAACTGTAACATATGTACATGTAGATAACTCATGCAGTTATAAACATCTTATTTCTAAATGTTACAAAGATAAGCAAATGAATGTACAGTAAAAACCTCTTTGCGACCACCCCAATTTCCAGACCACCCCAATTTCCAGACCACCCCAATTTCCAGACCACCCCAATTTCCAGACCACCCCAATTTCGAGACCACCCCACTAATGAACAGAATTTTTCTTTATAAATATAAATAGTTAGTCTTTAACTCCGAAAATAAGACCGCCACGCTATTCAGTACTACGAGTACAAATGCCAGTCCCATTTCATTAATTATGCGCAATTTATGACCCATTAATGTAACTGTGGGTGTTTTCTCACCTTCAACATGTTCAATTGCTTGCATATTATGACACAAGATCAACAACAGCTGTCCTAATTTCACGACAGTAGAAAACCGCTTTACGACAATTGAGCAACCATTTTACGGAAAAGGTCAAGGATGGTGTGATACAAACAAGGAAGTGTTTAATAATTGATTGTTTTTGATTGATTTAAAATTTTTGATGTGATTATTGGTTGGGAAAACTGTTACAAACAAATCACAGAATATAAGTTACCTACAATGAGGTGTTTGGCGAAAAATAATTGTCCCTTTTGTGCTCCCGATTTAATTTACGGATTAAGATTAATTGAGAAAGTTTGTTATCGCACACGTGCATGTTTGGGCTGTTTAATATATGTGAGAAACTGTATAAGTCCAGTTGTTGTGGCATTGAAAATACATACATGTAAATAATTTATGAGGTTGTTGATAAATAAATGACAAACTTTGTTTATACTGCTATTAAAGTTTTATTTATTGGAGAAACCACATGGCCATCAACATACAATCATATACAGTATGTATCTATTACAAAGACCATAATATGTATGTGTATGCCAAAGACCCTGTCTAAAAAGTTAATACATTTATGACCTATGTACACTTTGCAAATATATCAATAAACTCCATTAGAACGAGGTTGGTTATTGCGCAATCTCCATTTAATGTCATCGTGGCTCCTGATTTTTTTCACGAAAATCCTAAAATTGGCTAAAAAAGAAAACTTCTAGCGAAGTCACATGCTAACAGGGTGACCGGCGAAATTTCTTTTATTGAATGAATGATCGTAGGGCATGTCAATCATTGCACAAAGGAGTGTTAATCCCCATTAAACTAAATAATGACAATGCAAACCTGTTTGCACATCGAAAATTTTCTACTCGCAGTGATCAAAGGCACCACGTCGTCTTCTAATTTCCGAGGTCGACCGTCGTGGGTCGTGATTTTGTCAATGATGCACATTTTGATATTATTTAATTGGCGTGAAATGCTTTATGAGACGGATGTAATATAGATACGACCGGGCGTGGTGCAAAAACTTCAGATCATCGTATTTTTCACGCATGAGTGGTCCAATCAACATTTTTACGCGATGGATTATTCTTTTGTTCTGGTGGATAACAGATAAATATTGATAGGTACGAAAATATAATTAGATATAATTATTAAATTAAACAATTAATTGTCACTCGAAATCTGCAATTTTCACATGTATTTTGATAGTGTCGCAGGAGGTCATTTTCACGTGTTATAAATAATACAAACGCCGCCAAAATATCGCGGTTCCGAAAGAGAAATTACAATATTTTAGGTTTGTTTAAAATAATTCTGCATAAATAAGTTTTCTATTTTTTCATCTACGTATTACTTAAAACAAATACGAAATTTATGAAAACGTAGTATGCACAAAGCTATATTGGGTGGGTGGGGTAAGTTGGTACTCCTTCTCTATGGTTTATGTCTTTAGATTTTAACGCAATCGGGAGTCTTGGACCCCCCCCCCCTCCCCCGATCCTGTTATAATGGAGTTGCAGTGTATATGATAGTTTGGACACGACTAATTTATCGTTTTCATCACAGGTCAGAGATCAGATCATTAAATCTGACTTTTTTTACTTTTGGAACATAAAAAAATTTGGTCGATCGGGTTACAGAAAGACATATTTTTTTTAGGCCTTACTGAACATCTTAGCCAAGATCAACCTTATACAAAGAACTAAACCAATGCCAGGGCAGGGTTATAGCATTCTGCAATGTCTTTAAATCAGAAGCATTAATCCAATTATTATAATATTTTATCCTCATCAAAACTTAATTACTCAATGAGAGAACATAATGCATCATTTTTATAAGCACTAGATGCCAGCTAGTTTCATTTCAAAGGTAGTGTTAATTCTATCCCCTCTGTTTAAAGTATGGGCTAGGTTATCAAACAGGACTATGATGACAAGTCTTCAACATACTGGTCACAAAGTGACAATCAGAAAATTTGGTTGCCCTATGAGTATGAAGTTAGAGATAAGTATCCCGGTATAACCTGGTTAATCGATGCGCAAGCTATAAAAAAATGTTCGGAAGACGATTTCCAATATCAGATAATATCGAGTAGCTTTCTTACTTACATCAGAAATAAATAAATTGTACTGACATGGTATTTTGTTTTACTTATGCGCATTCAACATGGCCGACCTAATTTACATCCAAAGGAAGTAATCCAACTAGTTTTCGGCAACTACAGTAAAATCATACTGCACTAAAATGGCTACGATGCACTAACACGGGAATTTGCCAAATTTAACAGTAACTTAATTTGAATTGTTTTAACATAAGTAACAGGTGTACCATTGCTTTTATCGATCAAATTGTTTACCTTGTTGGCTGACTACAGTTAGGGCAGACGGATGTGTCACTCCGTCTGATAACCCTAGCAGTAGTGACAAGTGAACCCATCCATGACAAGTTTTATACTGACCCCAAATTTACCATTACAATCTTTAGGATACCATTTCATGTATATTATGTTGAATATAGTTGGAAACAATTTTTTGATACCATGCTTTTATCAATCAATTAAAAATCAATCAGTTCACAACCTTCTAGATATTTAATAAGCTACCAGGCATATACGGTCACTTTATCTTTTATGTGAAATATACTTGAAAAACAATTAAAAGGAGGCGTGACTTAGCCATTGACCTACTTTAGCAGACGAACACATTCGGTGTAAACAACTTGTAGTTTTTACGTAAAAATGATGATCTATCAATGAGTAAAATTTGGAAATAGTAAAACCAATGCAAAATACAGCAACATGCATATTTTTGCTAATATTCACCGTTCTAATCTCCAATTTGACTCGAAAAAATATTGCGCAACATTTCTATGATGCATGTAAACAAAAAACACGTACCTGACCCGTACGTGATATAACTCATATGAAAAAAACTGAAACTTTCCAGGGCTGCCGAAAACAGCCCTGTGTTCAGTTACAGCTATCAGCCCTATCGTTTCGAAACATTTTGCAATTTGGTTCCCGTGTGCAGCCAATGTGATACGGTGAGCAAGGGATACAACACAAAACGTTTTCCACTGATAGCTGTAACTGAACGCAGGGCAGGTTTATAGTGCCGAACTTAGGTTGTTGCGGGATACTATACCACTTGAACAGAATACAAGTAATAATCATTATAGATATCACAAACAAACCACTGAAGATAGAATCATAGTTAATGATACAAGTCTCAATAGTGTATAGTACACTGCCCTACGAATAACTTTGGAAAATAATTTATTACATCCACAATAGTGAACTATCCGAATACCGGTTCACTTATGAATAGTAAAATCTGCTTTCGGGAAAGACAAGGGTGATGAAGTCACGTAATTTTACTGCCTGGCTTTTTTAAATTTCTAATAGAACAAATCTTACCTCCATGGATGATGAACAATTTCACCAGTTCATGAAAATTATGTCGAGTAACTATGTGTAACGGAGTGACATAGTTTTCCGATTGATAAAACAGCTGTCTGTTGTATTCCGTGGTGTCAGGAGATACTCCACGTTCCAGAAGCCTTTTCGCCTCATCATAATCACCCGCTATTGCAACTTCCACCAGTTTCCTTTCGTCTTCAATGTCTTTTAAGCTGATTTCATACTTCCTTTTCTCCTTCGACATGTCGTTTTCGTTTTAGTGAATGTAAGCATAAAGTCCGTTTTCGGAACCCGGCTCCAATCCTTTAATTAGCTACTAGTGCAGTCGGTACATTACGCGCGAGACAGTCACGCGCTCTAAAGTGTAAATTCAATGGAAATCATACACAGTTAAGTCCGATCTTACAGAAATATTACGGGGCCTTATTAATTACTCCGAATAATAACCCAATTACCGATATTTAGTCATAGTTAATTTTTGTGATTCGTAGCCTAAAAACTGGAAAATAATTTCCGCATTCCCAAGTTCACAGTTGTATATATCATCCGGACGGAACGCCACATTATTTACACAAACTCGAGCAATTTTAACAGTCTGCAACTATTTCAAGGGAAATACTAGTTTCAATTGTGGAGCAGGTGCGTAGCTACCTGTACGCAAAATACGCCGTTGCGTCACGTACATATTTATCAAAATAATAAAAAAACATCAAGAATGCAATAACCATTTGAAGACCTAAATACCAGGTATTTAGATCTTTGCAATAACCAACAGTTGAGTATTTGAGTTTCTGAGTATAAAACGCTTCAAAATGTACCGTCTATTGCTTGTGAAAATGTCACCAAATTGGGTCAAAAACGTTCTAAAAAACGCAGAAATTTCCGGGATATCATGCCCCTACTTGTATTTGGGAGCAATTAATATATTGGTCCCGGACACAGGTGGCCGGGGTCCCGGCCACAGGTGGCCGGTGAGTAGCCATGACATTTAAAACCCGCATTGAAAAAACATAAACATTCTTAGACTGAGCCGGGTACCACCTTTCAAAATGGCAGTGTTCGCGTAAAAGGAAAATTGCGAGCCTAAAAATAGCGATCTTCGCGTCTGCATGTCGATTTGTAAGTTGTTTGATATTGCAATATACTTTTTTAAATGTTTCTTATTGAAATCTAAAGTCGTTCGTCAGGTGAATAGCGATTTATAGTAGTTTTGTTCTGAAAATACCGACTCGGTCTAACGGTAGGAAGTTGTCCGACCTAGCCATTCTGTTTGTGAATAGTTTTTGAGTACATACACTGTCGACATAAATCCATTGTGATAAAAATCGGTTGAGAAATGGCTTTGAAAAGCACGTTTTCATTGCGGGTTTTAAATGTCATGGCTACTCAACGGCCACCTGTGGTCCCGGCTTGTATACACATTCTACCAACTCCGGCTACAACCCTGGCATGTCATGGCTACTCACCGGCCACCTGTGATCCCGGCTTGTATACACATTCTACCAACTCCGGCTACAACCCTGGCATGTCATGGCTACTCACCGGCCACCTGTGGTCCCGGCTTGTATACACATTCTACCAACTCCGGCTACAACCCTGGCATGTCATGGCTACTCACCGGCCACCTGTGGTCCCGGCTTGTATACACATTCTACCAACTCCGGCTACAACCCTGGCATGTCATGGCTACTCAACGGCCACCTGTGGTCCCGGCTTGTATACACATTCTACCAACTCCGGCTACAACCCTGGCAAATGATGTAAATAATCAAATTGCTGAGTTATTCAAAATCAATATATACTAATCAAAATTTCTAACGCACCACTATAATTGTCACTTATTATATTTATTTTCCGACGCAAATGAATGAAAACATTATATATTCAAACGCAAAAGATCATTTTCTGATAATCCAATGATGGAATATTATCATGTGTGGTATTGGCTTCCAGTGCAGTGCAGGGTAGAATACAAGATTAAAGCGCTTTTGGACGTGTATTTTTATATGAAATGAGCGCTATAAAATCTGATATATAATAATAATCATAAAATATTGTTTTAGCTTATGCAATTACCCTTCTAACCAATGTGTTTATTTTTATGTTTTTAATTTCGTTAAAACGTACGATGCGTCTACATGCAGTAGGGTCAAAATCAAAAATACGAAATAGCCAAAGGGATGTTTTATTGCGTAGATTAACAGTAATTTGTTGCAATATGATGTTTATGTTGCATTAATATCTGGTATGACCGCCATTCCGTCTAATAACTCTGTAGCAGAGGCGGTTTGGTACCGACGTCTCATGTGCGTCAACTTAATGTGACGGTCCAGTCTGACGCCAGTCACTGTGCTGGATCGGGGATGGTCGGCAACAGTACCCGTTTGAATAAACTTAACACGTAACTTGATTACAGTGTTTCTATGGCAGTTAAATGCCCATGAAACTGAAGCGACTGAGTCACCTACGACCAATAGTCGTGGCATATTCTCTGTTATAAATTTTCTAAATCTACAGTGATATTAGCACTATACATGTGTGAAAGAATGTAGAGAAAACACGTTTGGCCACTTGTACTTACGTAATAACTAGCCATAATTTGACTGTTTTTTCGTTGTTACTATAAACCGTAACTACCGATATTCGTATATTTCAAATTTGACAACTTTATACCATGTGGAATTGAAATAATCAAAAAATCAAAAGTGCACACTTTCTTTTGCGTTTGAGTATACATGTATAGGGTTTTAATTGAGATGACAATGTAAATTGTGAATAAATTTCCAGAATCTTCCAAGAGTGAGTGCAAAATTGACCTAAGTGACGAAAACGCTATTCTTGTCCTGCACGTGAAAATTTTTCATATGTCAGCTAAGTAATCGCCGTTTTTGACACAATATCGATAGCTTATTCAACTCGTGTACTTGAAAAGGTAACACTGCAATTTAAAATGGTGAGACTGAGTGTTGAAAACCTGGACATAGCGATCGGTTTGCTGCAGGCTGGCATCATCCACCGTGAAGTCGCTCGTCGGTTAGGTTGTGCCCATACCAGCATCTCAAGACTGTGGGAGAAATATATCAGAACAGGTTAGTACTGTTTCATTGTAAAAACAAATGCTTATTGTATATTTCTTTGACCATAAAACGAACGCTAATTTGACGTTTTACGTTACAGGAAACGTGTAGGACTTACAACGTGCACACGGGGACGTGTAACAACCCGTGCTCAAGACAACCGCATACGCACACAGCATTTGCGCCAGAGAACGCAGACTGCAGAAAGAACGGCAACAGGAACAATCGGTACACATCAGCGGCCCATCTCTGTCCAAGCCGTGCGTGACAGATTACGTGACCACGGAATACGAGCACGACATCAGTATGTAGGGTCAGTTTTGAAACCCAGACATAGGGATGCACGCATGAATTGGTGCCAACGTCACCGATGTTGGAATAGGAACCAATGGGCCAACTTTCAGTGACGAATCAAGATTTTCCCTCCACAATAAGGACATGCGTGTCCGCATATACCGTCGTACTGGAGAACGTTTCACAGATACTTGCGTTTATCAGGTGACTACGTTTCAGCCAAGCATCATGGTATGGGTTGGAATAACACCCACAAACAAGCTAGGACTGGTTGTTATTGTGGGAAATTTAAATGCTCACAGTTACATTAATAATGTGTTAAATCCTGTGGTTGTAGGCCTACCATTTGTTAACAACCATCAAAGACCTGTGATATTCCAGCATGACAATGCCAGGCCTCACACAGCTAGGATAACACGTCAATATTTGCAAAATCATCGTGCTCAAACGTTGGACTGGGCTGCTGTGTCACCAGATTTGTCCCCTATTGAGCATGTATGGGACACACTCAAAAGGCGGGTTAGGCATTGTCTGGTGCAGCCACAGAATCTGCAGCAACTAGAGGCAGCCTTGATGGAGGAATGGCAAAACATTCTCATGAGAGTTATTCGCAAGAACATTAACTCTATGCGACGAAGATGTACAGCGGTCATCAATGCAAGGGGTGGACATACCAGATATTGAATACCGAACCTTTTTCTCACATTTTCGTTTTTGACCACTACCTCACATTACAAGCAATATCTCTTTCATGTTTAGATTTTGTTATGAATTTGTTTTTGAACTCTGTATATGAATACTAAAAGCACACATTACATTCAAATAAACTAGTAATGGTAATTACTGAAATGAAATAAAATAGCGTTACCAAAGTGGTGCGTTAGCAGTTTTTATTATTATATCAATTGAATAAGCGACCAATTTAAATTTTGCATCACTTCATATATAGGAAGTATGGAAAGTATGTTGCGTTCATTTATCGTCGCCACCGGTTTCCCAAATGGACGATGTCTCTGGAAGAATGTTAGTCATTTTAGATTTTTGGAGGATAGTGCATGATACAGAAGATATCCCAGTTCTAGAAACACCCTTGGTTCTTTTACGTGCCCGATGTAAAGCATCGTACACGGGAACTCGGTTTTTGTTTCCTCCGAAAAACTGTAAGTACTGTTAGTAAATTAAAATTTATCTATTTGGTCTGATCTGACGCTGATCAGCCGACAGTTAACCTGTGTCAAAGGGCAAAAAATACAGTAATAATTTGTGTTGTTATTGTATACCATACATTTACTGTTATACAAATAGTTATTATTTTACTTCTCATCGATGGTTTGGATGATATCTTCACCTACAAATTATGATATATTTCCCTTTCCCCTGTGCAATTCTCTCACTTAATACTGTGTTCATGTTATATTCTGCCCAGTTTCGGCCTATTTTTGACAGCTGTCTTGACTTATTCTGTGATCTTTCCATCCCTTAATTCCCCCTTCACTGTTTGTCCTCTTTGATTATCCTAGTTATTCCTTATGGTCTGCCAGTCCATTCCTTGCGCCGCTGTTCCATAACGTATGTTCCTAAAATAACACCATCAAGTGCCTTATGTTTTATTGATTGTTGTTTTCCCGGAGGTCTGTGTGAGGAGGAACTGTCTTATGTATGTGGCTTTCCCTGTAGCAACTTATTCATTCTCTGTTATCATAGCCTAATACTGTTACTCCTTCAGAAGCAAGCATGGTATTGCCCACTCTACACAGAGTTTCCCATATTGCTCAGCAGTTAAACATGCACTGCGACTGCTTCCTACATTACCGCTGTACAATCAATACCTCACACCATTATGTGATTTGTTTAAAGTTGTAGAAGAAAACATCATGTGTGATGGGATACTAACCAATGACCTTGTGATAAAAGTCTAATTATCAAACCGCTAGACTACCTTCATCTGAGTTGTGCAATTTTTCATTTTCTTAGATCATTCAGAGGTCATAGAAATTAAGAATTATGCATTATATAAACCTCAAAGCCCAGCGAGTGTGACATTAGATATGTTCTACCCAAAAATGTAATGTTGATCAAGATGAAATGGTTGAAAATATCGTTTGGTTGTAATATTTACTTTATTACACTGAATAACTATAATAATTATTACTCAATGGAGTTTAATGACCATTTTGCAGATCTGGAGAGTGGTATTACAGAAATCTGTTTTTAGCGGTGGGCCATCGAACCTACAAATATTCTAATAAAAATATGTTACCATGATTACAATTATATAACAAGAAGACTACCACTTCGTAATCATATCCGGTAAGTATTCATTAAACAAATTACTCATGTATTTTCAGGTAAATACAGAGTTCCTCAAAGATGAGTTTCTCGTGGGCGACGTGAGGGTGGGTGACGGCCGTCATTTATTGTTCGCCACTAGTGACCAGCTGACCCTCCTACAACGATCTATGAAGTGGTATTTGGATGGAACTTTCCGTGTGGTGAACAAGCCGTTCAGTCAGCTGTGGTTGGTACATGCCTTCATGCGACAGGGCGAGGTTATGAAGCAGGTGTCTCTGCTGTTTGTGTTGATGTCCAGAAGACGTAAACAGGTTTATGTGGCAGTAAGTATGCACGCGAATTGAGAAATATTTACCTCTTAAGCAACAAGTAGTATTTCATGCATACTGGTGTAAGAACAATAATGATTTGTCAGAGTGAAGCGAGTGATTCCATTTTTTATGTAGTGTATTGAACAACTACTCATAACTATTACATCTTTGTTATAAATTTAAGTTTTTATCATTTTAATGGTTTCTCATGAAAAAATATTTCATATTCACAGGTGCTGGGGAAGATCATTGAGATTCTGGATGAGGCTCCCATGGTGGAGAGTTTTTCCATGGATTTTGAAGTTGGCAAGTCTACATATTTTTATTGTCCTTTATGATCGTTGAATTACAGTTCGTTGTCACATAGTTTAAGCATAACTGTTAGAACCCATTACAACGAAAAATAAACAAGTTGAACATCATTATAAAATTCTAGTTATATTATGAAATTCATTAATTAGTTTTAAGTGATTCATGACAGTGAGAATTTCTATTTCATGTATTTACAGGTCTGTGACAGGCTCTGAGGTAGAGTACGTGTTTTTAGACGTAGAGGAGAACGTTTTGCTCCTAACTGTTTGTTAGAGAAAGATCGTTTCGGAGGGGGTAGTGTGATGGTCTGGGGAGGTATCATGGGAGGAAGGAAAACGGACCTTGTTGTAATTCGTGGAAATATAAATGCCCAACGTTATGTTGACAATGTTTTACATCCAGTGGTTGTTCCCTTCCTACAACAGAACCCAGGCATTTTAATGCATGACAATGCTGTCATGCAAGGCCACACACTGCTATACATTATCTGGCTACACATAACGTTAACGTCTTGCAGTGGCCGGCTTGTTCTCCGGAAATGAACCCCATTGAACACTTGTGGGACTTGCTTGGGCAGAGAATAAGGAAAAAACACGTCATGAACAATATCAATGATCTGACTGCTGCCTTAATTCACGAGTGGAATGCCATCCCCGCCGACGTGGTAAGACGTTACGTCATGTCAATGCGGTCAAGAATAATTGCGTTGATTTGTAGGAGAGGAGGACATAGCAGATACTGATAAATGTCCATATGTACTGTACCAAACTTAGGGAAATAGCAAGTGGGAGCTCGGTACAAATGTCAGATTTTTTTAGTTATGTGAATGACCAATGGATCGACAGCTCCCTGTGGTCGACTGAAGAGTGGTCGGTTTACCGCCAGCCAGTAAGGACTAACAACGACACTGAGGGTTAGTCAAGAGTGGAAAACCTACTTTATCTCTTTTTAATTGCTTATTAATTATATATATAAACATAGATCTAAATATGAGTAAGATATTATTATTTATCCAATATTATTTTTCAGAATAGATTTTTTCTATATCCTTGATATCTATTTCTGTAACAAACGGATAGAAATTTGAGACTTTAATATTTTTCTATACACTCTACAATGTGATATATGGTATGATATATGTTTGTTTGTGTATTTCCAGGTTGGCATAGACGTCTGAATTTTAAGGCTGGTCGGGGGTCGCTGCAGCTGTACGTGCTGCTGAGCCTCCTGTTGCAGGAGGCAAAGCTGGTAAGACAAACAGCTGCAGCTGGTGTCAGAGGAGACGGAGGGTAGGCATAGACGTGGGGTCTACCGACATATGTCTACTCAGGTGGATTATCTCTGGGAACGATATGATGCCCATGAGATTCTGTGTGAGGACTTTTTGAGGGAAATATCCGAATTGTATAATGTGTAAAATTGTGGTCAATTTAATGTCAACTTATTCGTATCGCATGTGCCAGTAGCCTACATGTTTAGAATTCACTCAAATTTTGCAATACTTCATAGATTTAGCGATGCCAAGGTTAGATTATGAAAGTCGGCACAGAGCTTTAGGACTTTTAGATGCTGGGGTTTCACAAAGTGATGTTGCTAGACGTTTTAATGTCAATCGATCGACAATTAGTCGACTGGTTCAGCGTGTAAATGCAACCGGCTCAGTCTCAGATCGCCCAAGACCAGGTGCTACGCCTGTAACGACGCGACGTCAAGATAATTACATACGTCAACGTCACCTTAGAAATCGGCGTTTGACTGCAACATCGACGGCAAACATGATGATTGGGACAAGGGGTCGACCGATTCACAGAACTACGGTATGCAAACGTTTAAGAGATCGTGGGATTCGGTGTCGTCGGCCAGCGAAATGTCAAGTCTTTTTGATGCGTCATCGACGTCAACGACCGCAATGGGCACGTCAACACCTAAATAATGTGAACTGGAATAATGTGGTCTTCTCAGATGAGTCCAGATTTAATTTGCTCAATGCCGATGGTAGAATCCGTGTATATCGACGACGTAACGAACGTCATTCTGATAATTGTGTTGTTGAGCATCAGCGTTTCGGTGGAGGCAGCGTAATGGTGTGGGGTGCTATTAATAGCCAATTCAGATCAGTGCTTGTGATTTGCAATGGAAACTTAAATGCCAACAGATACATTCAACAAATACTCACACCAGTGGTTCTACCAATGTTTCAACAACGCAATAGATTGACGTTCATGCAAGACAACGCTCCGCCGCACCGCGCCAGAGTCACGCTGGACCTTCTCAACAACAACAACATCCCTGTTCTTCCTTGGCCGGCATTGTCGCCAGACTGTAACCCCATTGAACACCTTTGGGACGAGTTAGGACGTCGGTTACGTCGGTTATGTCAACATCCCTCCAACTAACGTCCAAGAGCTGACGAATGCGCTGATTCATGAGTGGACGCTTATACCACGTCATGTTATAAGGAACTTGTGTCGATCAATGAATTCCAGGCTACAGGAAGTCATCAGGAGGAATGGGGGCCATACTCGTTATTGAAGTTTTGTGAAACGTCTTCCTACAACTGCTGATTGTGTAAGAACGCTAAATTGATTTTTTGTTTTTGTTTCAAGTATAATTTGTTAACATGTTACAAATTAAATTGCTACCAAAATTTTAATTGTCATCTTTGTCATGTCCAAAATATGACCCCTTAAAGTCGTTGTTGCGTTTTCATATCTCGTCAGTGTAGTTTATGTATAGCTTGTTATAAATAACTTGATCCATGAAAATTATGTATGAATCAGTTTATTTTTTACACGCTATAAATATACTGGTAAATAAATATTGCACAAACCTTATATTGGATTATCATATCAATCATATGTGTAAACAATTAATCCGCGCATATTCGCACCTCTTCAATTAGCAAGTCGAGATAACAGATTTTTATTTAGACTTTAACATATCGTTATAATATACCATTGCCACGTGTACATAATCAGTGAAAACTGCAATACAAAACAAACGCATGTGTAAGGATACGAAGGAACTCCTATTTTTCTTTTTATTCATTTCATGTAATTACATATACATACATCATTATCCGTTAATCACACACATTTCGATACAAAAAAACAACAATTTATTTAAGAAAAAACAATTCATTTCACCGATAAAAACGCGTCCTTTAATACAGAGGATGATAAGCAAGAATAGTGATATGTTCACCTTATTTACATCATAAGAAAATACAAATACATAATCACAAACAATATGTCTATCATCTTTAATACATAACAGTTCTGTGTTATACACATACATCAGGGGTCGAAAAGTCTAATAGACAATTAGGGGTCGATCTGTCATGGGGTCAATTGTCTAGGGGTCGAAAAGTCTAGGAGCCATTACATTTGCCATTTGACAGTAAGCAATGGTATACTGTACGGCTTAATATATATAGATAGATACTCACTCGTCACAATATTATATATTTTTCAGGGAAATATGGAAAAACAGACTACGCTGAGCAGAAAACTCCCATGACAAAGATATATTTTCTATGCTTTCTATATCTTCGGGATTTTCTACAAAGAGGGTCCTTCTATTTTTAAGTGGACTCACCACTCCCAGCTTTGCAGTGAATAGTTTGTCATCATCTCTCAACGCTGAGCCTAACAACTTATTCCTTCTCTTTGAGTACCAATCATTAACTCCAAAATGTCTAAGTCAGTAGAAGAACTGGTCGAAGGACTTACTTAAAATTGAAGAATCGGCTGAAAAAAAGTATCTGCTAAACAGCGATGTACTAAACACTTCATCTGCCAGAACATAAAGCTTTCCAGACCATTCCAATGAAAAATCAGAGACTTTCCGTGTAATTAGAGCATTAATTCGCAAGCCACAAATGCTGACGAGGTTAAAGCTGTTTTTGCAACAATCTACGCTTTCAACTGGACAAAGGTAATCTTGTCGGTATGGTGTAACTCGATCTACAAAAAGCTTTCGAAACCGTGGATCACTCGATTCTTTTAATGAAACTTAAAGCGCTTGGCCTTACCGAAAACGCCATTAGATGGTTCGCACCATACCTGTTAGGCAGGCATGAAGTAGTAGATGTGTCAGGTACCCTGCCGTCAGAGGCACACATAACATGTGGTGTACCACAAGGGTTAATACTCCGCCCGTTACTATTTTTAATATATGTGAATGGCATTTCAGGTGTCATTAAAAGCAAATTGCTTTTATATGCAGATGATTCTGCTATTTTAGTCTCAGGTAAAAATAAACATGACAAAGAGTGTTTGCTAAGTAATAATTTAAACACAATCAGTGAATGACTTATTTGTAACAAACTTTCTTTACATTTGGGTAAACCAGAGTCAATCTTGTTTGGGTCAAACTAAGGTTAAAGTCACAGTCTAATCTTGAAATCGCATGTAACATTACTCTACTAACTACAAATAGTTACAATACATGCACTGTAGAAGAACTATGGTATACCATCTCCAGCTCAATAGAAGATGCTGTAAACACATTTGTCCCTTCCAAATGGTCATCCACCAAAAATAAGCTCCCTTGGATCAAAGTCGACATAAAGCGCCTCTATATGAGAAGAGACAAAGCCTACAAGCATCACAAAAAACACAATACAAATGAATCAAAGAAAAAATATCTCGATCTCAAACACTTCGGTAGAAAAGGAACAAAAATAGCATACCAGAACTATCTTGAAGACATCCTCAATGTGAATTCCAACAACTCAAATGACCAAGCAGAACACAATACTAGACCAAACACCAAAAAACTATACTCCCTACTTAAACACGCGAAACAAGATTCTTTTGGAATTGACTCTTTGAAAAAGCAAAACAAACTGTACACAGAGGGTGAAGACAAGGCAGCAGTACTAAACGATCAGTTTCAGTCAGTATTCACTCCCAAGTCTCCAATCTCACTAAAATCCCTCGCAAAAATTAAAGTTCAAGATCTGGCAGACACGGGTAGAAAGATGCCCGACTCACCTAGCACCCACAGTCCCATGCCCGACATCGAAATCTCCATCCCAGGTATTGAAAAACTATTAAAAAACCTAGAGCCTCACAAAGCCGCATGACCAGACCAAATTAAACCAATTAGGAGATTGATAGCACCTGGTAGCATACACTCAAGATATTGAAGTCAAGTTAAAAGTAAAAGTTGCACACTTTTCTTTTTATTCTAAATGTGATTTGCCCTCTGATATACGACAGTACATATGGACATTTATCAGTATCTGCTATGTCCTCCTCTCCTACAAATCAACGCAATTATTCTTGACCGCATTGACATGACGTAACGTCTTACCACGTCGGCGGGGATGGCATTCCACTCGTGAATTAAGGCAGCAGTCAGATCATTGATATTGTTCATGACGTGTTTTTTCCTTATTCTCTGCCCAAGCAAGTCCCACAAGTGTTCAATGGGGTTCATTTCCGGAGAACAAGCCGGCCACTGCAAGACGTTAACGTTATGTGTAGCCAGATAATGTATAGCAGTGTGTGGCCTTGCATGACAGCATTGTCATGCATTAAAATGCCTGGGTTCTGTTGTAGGAAGGGAACAACCACTGGATGTAAAACATTGTCAACATAACGTTGGGCATTTATATTTCCACGAATTACAACAAGGTCCGTTTTCCTTCCTCCCATGATACCTCCCCAGACCATCACACTACCCCCTCCGAAACGATCTTTCTCTAACAAACAGTTAGGAGCAAAACGTTCTCCTCTTCGTCTAAAAACACGTACTCTACCATCAGCAGTGCTAAGATTATAACGTGACTCATCACTAAATGCACCCTAGACCACTGGACACGGTTCCAGCGCAGATGACGACGGGCCCAGAGCCGCCGAAGGTTACGATGCCGAACAGTAAGGACCTGACCAACATACGGCCGCCTAGCCCTCATTGGATTGACATTGGCATGGAGTCGGTTGAGAACCGTTTGCCTACATATACCCTGCTCTTGTGCAGTGCTTGTAGCGGTTTTGAACCGTTGACATAGGTGCGTCAACGTCATGTACCTGTCCTGACGTGCCGTCGTCACCTTCGGTCTACCTGAGCGTGGACGATCTCTAACGTTTACATTATCATGGTAACGTCGTTGCAGGTTACTGATGGTATTTCTGTGGCAGTTAAACTGCCTAGCGACGTCAGAAACGCTGGCGCCAGATGCAAGTTGCAAAAGGTGCCTGAATTCTTTCGTTTTCTCGAAGCCGTGGCATCTTGTAAACGAGTGAAATTCAAAATGAAATGTAATTTCTTTATTGCATAAACAGTAAAGAATTTGGTTAGTGATAACCTATACCTGTAAACGAGTTGCACGGGATCTACGTGCAAAAAGTTTCATAATGACCTGCGGTAAGTTTGAAGGACACCCACGCCCTAGAGTATTGGGTAAATTAGTGCATTGTGTAGAGGAATATTTATGCACTCTTGTTGGAAAAAATCGTCACTGTTTATAAAGTAACTAAAACGTGTCGCTAAATATAAAAGTGCACAGTTTCTTTTTGGTGTCAGTATAGATATCATCAACATTGTGGAAAAACTGTATAATTCTGGCGTGGAACGCGTGTTCGTCGCAAGTATTGTGGAGAGGGGAAAATTCCCAAAATGGACCAATTTAAATAATAAAATGTTCAATGTCTACCGAAGAAGTGTGAATAAACGACTACTTTGGGGATGACTTCGTGCAAGTGGGCAAAAGACTTATGTTTCCTAGACATTACGATACAGACATTGTTCATCTGTGACACAGACAATGTGGAATGAGAGTTTTCAAGCACGAAGTGTTGAAAGCATTCTGAAAGACTTTATAAATATGAACATGTGTAACACTTACAACAACATATATACTAACAAAACACATATTTGGGTCAGTGTATCAAGGAACTATACCAATTTACTGGTGGTTGGAGATTTTAATTATAATAGCACTGACTGGGAGGAAGGAAGCACAGCGAAGAATGAGAATCATATTGATAACATCTTTTTAGAAGGAGTCAAGAACTTGTTCCTATACCAACATGTCAAACTCTCTACTAGATATAGAGAAGAAAATATACCATCTGTATTGGATCTGATATTTACAAAATTTAATGAAGAAAAAAGAATAGAGAATCTACGATACCATCAAGGTATATACTCGGTAAACCTACCGTGTAATACTATCTTTCAATTATATACATGTGTTATTTTGATACTCAAATACACGATTATCAATGAAACCTGTTATAGCGTTAGCTACCATGACGATACTGCGTGGAGGTCGTTTTCCACGTGCACGACCATATTTACACATTTCAACCGTTGTTTTACCCTCTTTCTATTTTAGAACGATAATCTAGTCGAAAGACACTATGCTTGTCTAAATGTTTGCTTAATTTTGAAAATATGCATCTTTCTAATGAGCAGTATTTTAAGTCTTATTGGCCAAATGAAAGCAGGTGCACCTTCACAAGTTGCATATATTAAGTGTTATTTAATGATATATGGATGAAAAATATTAATATAAGAAGGAATTTATAAGTGTTTAAAACAGTTTATACAAAAACATTGTTATTGTTCAAGATAAAGTACACACATTATTAAACAATCTCCAATGCGCCACTCGCACAATTCACTAACATTCAGTGTATTACATTTTTCTTCTTCACTAAAATGCTTTTCACAATAAGTGTAAGAACTTATAGGTGATTGTTTCATTTTTAAACTTTAAATCATGTCAAGATTTTTCCGGATATCTATTGATGAATCAATCTTCTTTTTGAAGATGGTGTTCCAGAGCGTTCTGCGCTCTTTTTTAAAATTTGGTTTGGGTTTTCCCTGCAAATGGTGTTCGAATTACGCTTCTCATTCCATTGGTTGATGTCACTTCATTTAAATTTTCGCGTCCTTTGTCAGCTCTGAATTTTTTTATTCTTTTAAGTTGCTGTTCATTGTTCATGGTTGCCCAGGCAGAAATTTCAACGACATGGTGGTAATGGGAGGATGACCTTTTAAAATTCCCCATGTCTCTGATGGCGCGTTCGCGTTCTTTGAATTCGTTTTCTACTTGTTGTTGCCACAGTTCCATGAATTTGGGTAAATCACATAATTTTCAACCGGTGGCAGATTTTAATATGTGGTTTGCGCTTTCGGCATTATTGGTTGTCCAGTTATGTTCAATTTAGCCGTTTCTTACTGGGGTAATAACGTGCGAATCAAGTTATGGTAAAGGTCTATTGTAAAAGCATGACAAGAATGCGCCATTTTTTTCATTCGCGATGATGAGCATCTTAACAGATTCAATGCGAGATTTATGCGTGTCTTCATCCAGCGTATCTACAATATCATTTTTATCGAATATCAATGAACAAATGTGTTGTCTCTCTTTGTATTCCCGCATTGTTCTCCATGTACTTCATCGCGTTGTTTTTAAGTGCCTTGTACATGTGTTGCTTCTGGGAAGCATCTCTTTGCAGCAGACTTGAAAGATGCTTCTTCGTCTGATCCTATGACAAGGGCTTTATTTTCGGAATCGTTCAAGTTTTCCTCGATTTGATGCAGAAATGCACAGTAGGTTTTTGTTGTTGAACAGGTATGAATAAAAGTCGGACCGAAACATATTGGGTGACCTAATGAAGTTCTTCTCACGACTGAAGTGTCTTTTTACACAGTTGGAGTAACATGGAAATCTCCAAGATTGAACATTTTGTCCATGCTCAAAACTTTACCACCGTCTTTGCAGCAAAAACGTTTAATGTCTAACATCTGTCGAGTGCTGAACATAGTTACGACTGAATGGTTCAGTCCTTTTATGTGCTGTACATTCTGAACAAACTCGTTCGTCTTCGTCATTTCCTCTACGGCGATCACGTGTTCGGCAGCATTATAATTTGGACGGTCTTTCTAACTTAAAGTTTCTAAGTTGTTTTTCGTCGCGCTGTTTTTCAAAATCGTCGTCTGTTGTTTTGTTCATGTGTTTTTCTACTTCTTTCACTGAGCAATTCTTAAGCTGTTCCTTCAGTTTAGTTGACACGGCTTTCTTGGTTGTTATGTATACATGTATCTTATTTCTATTTGTGTTCTTAGCATTTCCATGAAGTTTTAGACCAGAATATTTGCCAATGTACTCCACAAGAGCCTGCTTGCTAGTTAGAAAACTATATTCTGCCGGTATGTTTCCAACCCATGTCACTCGACGCTTAAACGTGTCTATTGATGTGGACGCCTTCAGAGTCTGATAGGACCTTTGCAGCTCGAGCACGTCTTCATTAGTCGGTTGAGACTCTAGCGGTATGTACTCGCGTTTACCTTTAACAGTTTTTCCCACGCAATATTGTCCATTTCTAACAATAACGATAATGAGTTTACCTGCCTGATTTAACGATAACACTTTCGGGCATGAGGGTTTCTTCCAGTCGCCGCAATCATCACAAATTTCCTATTTCTGACCATATTTTTGTATATAAACTGTTTTAAACAGTTCTAATATTAATATTTTCCATCCATATATCATATTATATAACACTTCATATAACATAAGATAAAATCGGTAATCTCCAATGCGTCCAGTGCGCAGTAAAATCTCCAATGCGTATTTTAATCATACCGCCGAAAAAATACAGTCTATCAGTAAAATAAGGCATGAATTTTTTATCACCGAATATTTTGTCGAGTGCGCGTATTTTTTCTGTCAAACGTTCTAATTTATAGTCAAACGTGTCCGCGTCTCTCGCGAATGTCAGGCCGTCCTCGTCGTAAATAGCAGCTGTTATTTGTAACCTTTCCTGTTTTGGATAACCTACATGATCTTCTAAATAGTTATTCGTATGTTGTCGAAGATGCCGTGTGCAAAGCGTATGTGTAGCTCCTGGCAAAGAACGTTCAATGGCTAATTTGAATGCTTTCTCTTCATCAGAATCACGGACCTAAATACCACTGTCAATAAGAGCTTCTTTCAGATTTTCACATGTCAGTGAATTAGCACACAGGTTCTCCTGGTCCACACCTTGTCGTGTTATAACTTCAAACTCGCGAAGGAGATAAAACATATTTTCACTCGGGTGATGGAGGCCTCCGCGAGAAACGCGTGAAGTCCAATGAGAAAACTTGTGTGTATGTGTTCCTTCATTAGCAGTTTTGGTAAAAGCTCTGTCCAAGCACATATGACGTATATCTCTCGTTTGTTAACATTCTGAATTTTGGCATATTTTTTTCCTCAACGCCTTTCCTAGGGGTGAAACTGTATTACTGTAGTTATATTCTCTATTGTCTAGGTAACCCATTTCTATTTCTACGTTTTTGTCATCACCACCTTCGTAAACAGTAGACAGGTCTGTGATAAAGTGTGTATTTTCATCAACATCATTCAGACTGAATTTAGCGTTCTCAGCCGGTGTGCGAGGCGCCGCATCCCTGATATGGTGACTACCGACTTTATGAGGTGACTTGGGACTTATGTTCGCGTCCTGCTTTGCAATGTTGGACTTCTTGTTTATTGAAGAGATCTTACTTTTCTTTTTGTTTTATTTTTAGTTTTTCTAGTTTTGGGTTTATACTCAGGTTCTGGTGTCTTTTCTTCAACCTCCACGTCAATCACTTCTTTTTGGAGGAATTGATATTTATTGGATGAGGCGAATGATGACGGACGGCTCTTCTGGTTTCATACTATCTTTCTGAATGAAGAAAGTACTCATATTTTGCACTGGCCCTCTAGCTACATTATCTACCATTGGAACAATGTGGTTTGGATTCCATGGGTTACTGGGTGTTGGTGGACTATCAGGAATGCGCAGACTTGTCCACATAAGGTGCAAAGTTCCATTTTCTGAATCTGCGAATGGTGGTCTGAGTAGCATATTCATTACTTTGAAATTGTAGTTGTTAGCACCATTTACTGCTAGGTAGAAGACTTTTGTGGTAAGATTAAGTTGCTGTGATGTGGCGATGAATGTGTGCATTTAATAATTTGTACCAGTATGTGCACAGTTGATACAATCTTGTTCAATTGTTGGACAAAGAACGGTTAGTCGTTTATACTGTGGATGTAGCATAATTTGAGCCCGTTTTAGTACCATCTCTATACAACACCTGTATCTGATTTCAATACTACGACTTTCGTCACCGTTAATCAAAGTTGACACTACATTGAAAAATGGCTGGAGTGCTGTGAAGTGCGACCCTATCAGTAGCATGGAAGTGCGTGATAAGCGTATTAGCAGTTTGGTCTTGTGCGTGTTGGTTGAAGTCCGTTTGCAGGTTTATGTCCAATGAAACATTATTGATGAACATTTTCTCACGCTCAGCTACTTTCACTAACTTTGACATACCGTTTTCTGAGGCCTAGAAATCGATATAATTTTTATTTAATGCAATATTCGGATAATCATGATAATAAAATAATTGAGCCAGCGCAATTTTTGGCGAAATTTATAATTTATTATTTAATACAATGATACCATTTATAGATTTGTATATCATTTGATAGATATAGAAAATGGATTTTAAGTACAGCATGTGTTGACGCAAAAAAACGCAAAAAAAAACGTTTTAAATCGTGGATAAATAAATATATATGTTACTTTAGTTTATATCAAATTTAGCGCTGGCTCATTTAATTTGTGATGATAAATGATTCAAATACAGCGCCTGCATATTGTCTGATATTTAATAAGTTACTTTAAATCGTATGCATTATTTGTTCATATAGACATAGACATTTTTAGACATAGACATTTTTATTTAAATTCCAATTAGGCTATAAAGCCCACGAGGACATACACTCAACAAAATTCCTAATCGGTCAGTTTATATTGTATCATTATTTTTCTAATAATGCATGTATTCACACACAATTTCCCATACCGATATTTGAACAGGTAATGCAGCGAATTATTGATTTTTTTTAGCCGGCTCGCTATGGAATTAATCGTATTAGGCGTATTGACGTTTATAGCGCGTTTTGCACGTGCGGGGCATGGACACATATTTGCACGTGTTCGTGTACACTTTTGTCATTGCTGATGAAAATCCTTTTTGAAAAACACAAAACATGGTGAGAATGACTGAAGAAGAACGCGCCCGAGCCGTCGGAATGATACAGGCCGGAACTCATTTACGACAGGTGGGTTTTATTTTTTGAAATTTCATAAGAATATTAACATTATTTGGTTTTAGCCATTATATTGAAGGTTCTTGCCACCTGAAATAAGTTGAAAATCGAAATAACCACCAATATAATGGCTACAAACAAATAATGTCAATATTTTTATGAAATTTCAAAAAATAAAACCCACCTGTCGTCAATAAGTTCCGGCCTGTATCATTCCGACGGCTCGGGCGCGTTCTTCTTCAGTCATTCTCACCATGTTTTGTGTTTTTCAAAAAGGATTTTCATCAGCAATGACAAAAGTGTACACGAACACGTGCAAATATGTGTCCATGCCCCGCACGTGCAACACGTGCTATAAACGTCAATACGCCTAATACGATTTATTTCATAGCGAGCCGGCTAAAAAAAATCAATAATTCGCTGCATTACCTGTTCAAATATCGGTATGTGAAATATTGTGTGAATACATGCATTATTAGAAAAATAATGATACAATATAAACTGACCGATTAGGAATTTTGTTGAGTGTACATAAGCATACATTCAAGACAGACGAACAGTGTACAACATACATACATTTTCTATATAGCATTGTTTTTCTAACAACAATATCACATGGATTCAGTTTACTGAATGTAAAATGTAACATACTGATTACAAATTCAATTATACATTTGGAGAAGGTCAAAATATGTATATTAGAATTGCTTGTATTCAAATTAAGTAAAAGCAAAGTAAAAATATTGTCATAAATAATTCGTGTTACACTAAAGACTAGTTACCATACATTAAAGAGTTTCTAATATTGAATGCATTGTAAATGTAGATTGCTAAATTTCGAACAGTGTTCTTATTATCTGAGTTTATGAGATCAATAAATTTTACCATATTTGGTCTGATCCAATATTTCTTAGATATATATCGTTTGCGTATACAGTATAACCTCCGCAGAGCAACATCTGGCGGATATTGGAAAAAAGTGTTGCTCTGTGGAGGTGTTGCTCTGCGGAGGTTGTTGTTGTGGAGGTACTTAGCCGGTCATGCTATCTGCATGTGCATATGTAACTGCATATAAATGATAATAGATAGTTAATCAATTTAGTACATTGTACAATGATTGCTTGCATAAAGTGTGATTATTGGCTTAGCATAATTATATTTGTATAAAAATGAAAACAATATTGTATAATTATAATTATTGATTGACTAAGTACTGCTAATGAACAAAAAATGTAATAAATGAACTAAAATTATAAACAACAATAACATTTAATGAATCCATTTTATTACATGTAAAGTAACAACCAATCAACTTGATTCTAGGAAGGGAAATATGAAAGTTGTAACATACAGAGGCCATCCCTAATATATGAGTGTCTGCAGTAGCCCTAAACACAATATTAATGGTAGTAAAGATGTTTGCTTTATTTTAACACCAGTTACTAATACAGAAATGACACAAACACTTTTTGCACAGATATTATCAGAATTTTCAAACTGATTTGAAAAAATTGTCAATTTTTGGCTGCACAGTCATGGATTTACAGGTTAAGTCACTGAGTGTGGACGACAGCTCCATCACAGTGTCAAGTAGCCGAGAAGAACCCTTTTCACAAGCAAGATTTTTCAGTCTAGGAATGCATTCCATGGCTTCTGATAGTGACAGTGATGCAACATTCACAATTTCACTTTCCTCACATTCTTCATCACTGTTACTATCGTCCTTACGAATTAAGTCCCCAGCAGGTTGATCCCAGTCAATTTCATTCAGTTCACATGTTGGGATGTCGTCAGAAACAAGTTCCCGAATTTCTTTTCCATAGATGGCATTGCTATGTGAACGAACACGTTCCATGATGGGCACATCGTCATCGGAGTCACTATCTCCATCACTCTCAACAGTAGTGCCTCTAACTTCACTTGTTGAAACACTTAATAATTGTCGAAGGTTCAACAGCTTTCCAGGCTCGACCAATCCAGTAGATTGTGTCCAGCACGGATATCTGTTTCAGCAAAATGAAACTTTTATAGACACTCAAACCCCGAAAAAAAATGTTTTTAAGTAAAATCTTGTTTACACTAAACACTAAAATCAACGTCAAATTTCTCAAGAAACATTGCCAGATCATTTAATATTTGCATTTTTTAAAAGACATTAAACACACCTGTATTTGAGTTCTACCACACCCAAATTGTGTAGCAATGGACTGGGCAGACTTTCCTTGTTCCAGTAACTTAATAGCAGCAATTAAACGCCAAAGATCAGATCGCGGATCTAGTATATTAGGACAAAAACTTAACGAGCACATTAATATATGAAAGAGCTATACGTATACGTATACTCATATTGACAAGATAACAACACTTACATATATACGTATTTCATCCTAGCTCCACACGAAAAGACACAAAGAATTTGTGGGCAGAGTTGGTGACCAATGCCTAAGGGGAAACAATGGAAGCCTGGTGTTGGACTTTGACCTTTTTGGATGTTCTAGTTTTTATGTTGACCTTGCGCTTTCGCGTTTCAGGCTTTTTTTCCATTTGTGCGGGGGCCAACAACTGTACTACGTCCGTTAGTCGAGTTAACCAAAGACTTGTTTGTCTTATATGACCTAAACTTTTTATAAAGATTGGACCGCTGAGTAACAGTCATGGCCAGCCACTCAGTCTTAGAAACCTTGAATTGCCCGTGGGTCGGGGCAAGGCGAAACTCGCCAATTCCTAATAGGGCACGCTTTACTTCTTTGAATTGACCTATAACTAAATCATGGGCTAACTTGGCAAATTCTGTCAATCCTTTTGACTTCCAATCAACTGTTTGCTTCAACAAATGATTGATGGATTCACAATTGTTGTTCATCCAATTTTGACATAGTGGTGATTTCCTAGAGGGTTCGTTGACCTTGATTTGCAAGTTTGCTTTTAAATGTTTCCTAAAATAATCTAAGAAGGGCCCTGATGTGGAGGAGTGTTGCGTTTCAAAATCATTACAGAGCTCCTCAAAGCAAACTGTATCATCAGCACTCACTATGCCTTCTTGACCAAAGATGTTTTTCATCATCTCTTTCCTATTTTTCATTCCTATCCCTACGTCAGTCATTTTATGCTTGGCATTTTGTTCTAAATGCCTCGTACAAAGTATATGGGTGGACTCAGGAAAAGTTGCGGTAATTGCCTTTACCAGGGCCCTTTCATCGTCTGAACCAATGACCAATTTTCCAAAGTTGGCACATGGTAACCTATACCTAAGATGTTGGAAAAATTCGCCGTACGTCGCATAAGCACTGCAGTCATGGATAAACGTAGGTCCTATACAAATGGGGTGTTTACCTGTTGAAGATATGTTGACTGTTAATTGCTTGTAACATGTCACTGTTACATGCATTTTGCATTTTTACCAAATTTATTTCCACAGACACATTGACTATTCAACAATACGAAAGGGAACGGGACGATCTTATATTTTGGGTTGCAATATATACTTAAGGCCAGAAGTTCTGCACGGTTTTTTAACTTTTAATATTAATTTTATTTTTTTACAAATTTTCATGAAACAAGTTTTATTTCATATCTGGGGTGTAATTGCATGTTGGCCAGTCTAAAATATGCGTCCTTGACATTGTTTGCCCCAATGAACACGCGGAACACGAATTTCCCGTGCAATATGCTACGGGTATATAATCCGTGTTATTTAACACTTTACATGTTTATTAGTCTTCAGCTAACCCAAACACAATTTTCGCCGCCGTTTATTTCAATATTCTATGACGTTGACGTCAGTATGAAGCTGACGAATGAGGAACGTATGCGCGCCATTGGACAATTGCAAGCTGGTATTACGGCAGCTCAAATTGCAAGGAATTTTGGAGTTCATGAGCACACTATTAGACGTTTGAGAGATCGTTACGGTGCTACTGGTTCAGTTCATGATCGTCCAAGGACGGGACGTCCACGTGAAACAACGCCCGGACAGGACAGGCATATCGTTCTTACTCATTTACGTGGACGTTTTATTGTTCCAGAGGAGTCTGCCAGGAACACACGAGGTCGAACTCGTCATCGAGTCAGCGCGCGTACTATTAGACGTCGGCTTCGCGAAGTTGGAGTACGCGCCAGACGTCCATATTGCGGGGCACGTTTAAGGCAAATTCATCGCCGCAATCGTTCAATTTGGGCAAGACAACATCAAAGATGGCCATTACGTCGGTGGAAGTACTCTTCACTGACGAGAGTAAATTTCAAATTGATTTTAATGACAGACGTCAATACGTGTACCGACGTCGTCATGAAAGGTGAAGTGTGAAGGAACGATACCGTTTTGGGGGTCCAAGTACCATGGTTTGGGCTGGTTTCACATTTCATGGGAAAATACGCTTAGTTTTCTTAGATAATGTTAGGGGAGCTAGAGCACGTGGTATTACAGCCCAGCGTTACGTCGATGATGTTTTGCGCCCGGTTGTCGTCCCATTTATGCATCAGAACCCAGGACTTGTGCTACAGCAAGACAACGCACGACCCCATTCGGCAATGCTGACTATGAATTTACTGCAACAAAACAACGTTGATATTCTGCCGTGGCCGTCCATGAGTCCAGACTTGAACCCCATACAGCACGTTTGGGCATACATGAAAAGGAAGTTACATGACAACAATCTTAGAAATGTAGCAGAATTAAGGAACTTTATCGTTAGGGAATGGGCTGCATTACCACAGCGATTCCTACAGAGACTAGTGTCGTCTATGAGAAGGAGATGTGTTGCACTTGTCAACGCAAACGGTGGACACACACGGTATTGAGTGTAATGAGGACTACGTTATAGTGTACTGTTGATTGGTGTGTTAATCTGATATTGATAGTGGTGTTACAATAATGTGAATAAAGTCTTTATTTGAGAATGAAAATCGTTACAACTTTACATGTGTGTGTGTTAATAAATTGTTTTGGATATTACATTTCAAAAAAGGTACTTTGATTTACATTTTGTATTTGTTTCACATTTTTGTATACCGTGCAGAACTTCTGGCCTTAAGTATATACTTAACAAGATAATATAAGTAAATACTTTAAGACATTAGTAGAACAAAGGATTAAACAAATGGCGGTGTAACGAGTTTCTGGTCTCATCATTAACACCTTATATTAAAGGTTGTCGGTGCGTTTATGCAGTTAATATTACGGGTAAATGAAGGTCAATAATATTGTTTGCTTCTAATTGATAATTAGACAAAATGTTCGACCTATTTTAATTAAGGAAAATTTCCGCATAACTGTGAACGCAATTTCAGATCTTAAGTATAGAAGTATACATTTTTGATAACACGCTGACTTAAGTAATTCCTCTATATGTCCCGGTATATATAAATGTGTATAGTTGAAAATAATCAGGCTGGTATCCACCAGCACGAGCTTGAATTTAGCAGGAGCTAATGCTGTCCACGTGACTGATTAACACGGTAGGCGATATTACAGGCGTTATTTATTAAATGACGGGTCAGCATCATTAAATCGTAAATGTGACGTGTCCGTGATGAAAATAAATAAGAAAACATCACCTGTTTGTTTGTTGTTTATATTTCAGAGATACTCACTATTTATAACTCACTGTACATAATATAACTCACTGTACATAATAGACATGGTATCAAAACCAATATAACTCACTGTACATAATAGACATGGTATCAAAACCAATATAACTCACTGTACATAATAGACATGGTATCAAAACCAATATAACTCACTGTACATAATAGACATGGTATCAAAGCCAATATAACTCACTGTACATAATAGACATGGTATCAAAACCAATATAACTCACTGTACATAATAGACATGGTATCAAAACCAATATAACTCACTGTACATAATAGACATGGTATCAAAACCAATATAACTCACTGTACATAATAGACATGGTATCAAAACCAATATTTAACTCACTGTACATAATAGACATGGTATCAAAACCAATATAACTCACTGTACATAATAGCACGGATATATGTCCGTGATAATAGACATGGTATCAAAACCAATATAACTCACTGTACATAATAGCACGGATATAGGTCCGTGATAATAGACATGGTATCAAAACCAATATAACTCACTGTACATAATAGAAATGGTATCAAAACCAATATAACTCACTGTACATAATAGACATGGTATCAAAACCAAACAGTAAAAGTAATTCATCAAACTACATATCAGACACATTGTCCAAGCATTTTATTATACATTTACACATTGACTGTATAAGGACCAAATATGGCAAATCAAGGGAGGCAACCACAATACGAATACGAAGGGAGAGAAATCTTGGATATCATAAATACTTGATTAAAGCAATCAAAACAATAGAAAATTATAATTTTATACCATATTCATATATATTTCATCTCAAAGTATTCGATTGTGAGTGTTATTTGCAGAAAAAATGTATTATTAAGTAGTTATTACGAATTATTCGGTATTATTCGGTATTATTCGGTATTATTCGGTATTATCCGGTATTAAGTGTAACCAAAACCCGTACGGACTATATGGCTTTTATTATCATCCAATGTTTACAATAAAATGGCGGGTACTCGGACGTACCCTGATTTGGTAAAGTGTTCAGCAACTACCGTTTTATTAGCTCCTAATTGCTTTTTGTTTATTTATCAAATGCTGATGTCAATATAGGTTGCATTTACTGCAATACACTCAGTTTACATGATTAATCGATGTATTTTTCTCACAACGGACAGTCGCCTCGGACCGAGTTTAATCGCCCTCTACTGCCTGAGCTAACCGGGCGACCTTCTAACCCCACACCACTGTACTAATACAAATTATGGATAATTTAGGAGAAGTTCCCTAATATTGCTGGAAATATTCTTTTTATATGTAGAGAGAGACTCACATTGACAAATCCAATTTTAAAGTTTAATACATGCTTGTATGTTATATTTCAGAGGTACCTGTTTATGCGTGGTCTCATCAGCCATGAAGTTGATCAGCGTAGTAGGCATTACCTGAAATCTGCTGCGGAATGCACTTCTAGGGCGATTGTTTCCCTGGAACTTTCAGATGAACCCATCAAATCTGTGAAACAAGCCCGCAAACTGGAAGGGGTGATTTGTGCTTTTGAATATTCGCCCATAAGCTATCATTGCTCGATAATATCTGTGAATAATAAATATAGTCCACAATATTAGACGTTTACATGCCCATTTAACCATAAACATTCATTATATTGTTACTGTACTTTCTCTCTGCCTACATAACCGGAAAATGTCAAACTGTACTATGTGCTATGTAGGATCTTATTAATCGGACTATGAATAATATAGCTTGTTTTCAAGTTCAAAATTCAATTTTTTGATAAATTTAAACAAACACGTCTGTTAGTGCTAACACTGGTTTCAAAATTAATGCTACATGTATTACCTTGTATTACTTCATTCCCTAGCCTGGTATTCATTTTTCTTCCTGTTAACAGTTAGTACAAGAGGTACTGATGTTATGCTGTTGTACATTTAAATAATTGCTGAAAGACACAATTTGTTTGAATTCCAGCTCATATCAATTTTATAAATATTTAGTACATTTTATCTTACAGATAGGTGGTGAGACCTGCTCACGCTTGAGTAAACTGGAATCAGAGAAATCATTCAGTAGTATAAAACCACTGGGTGGACGGTTTGTTAGCAGTGCTGGTGGAATACTTGTTGGTTTACTGGATGCTACTGAAGAGATGTTACATAATGGACACAAGTGAGTAGCTGTATAATATGGATTTTGACCTACATTTTAGACCAATCCAATGTTGAGTATGAAACGTTTTGTTTAAATATGCAACAAATTAGACATTTTTGGTTGGTTTATATTTTAAACAGAGAGGTTCCACATGGGGTGTCTCGAAAAAGATAATTCACATTCCCATAGTGTACTCCCCTGCTGAAGTCATCTACGCTGTACATCTTTTTTTAGAAGATATTTCTTGTTTGAAATGTTCGAGTTGTGATAGTCTGCAAATTTTATAATTTTTAAGATGCTTGTAGACTATTACTTTGTTTCATTTAGAGATTGAAGTTTCCTCATTTCAAACAGACTGTAAAGTATATATATCATTGAAATTACTCTTCTCTAGCTTGGTTTTTTCTTTTGACCTGTGATGATATTGGTTATTTTACATCAGCCCAGATAAAGATGTGTTGGTACCAGAGGACAATGTGCGGAGACGGGCTGAGAGATTAACAGAAGAACCATTTACTGATGGTTTAAATGGTAAATTAATGTATTCTACGTTTTCCAAGGTTCGCAATACCTTGAAAACTACTTGAATTTGATGCCTATCCATTGAAAACTACTTGAATTTGATGCCTATCCATTGAAAACTACTTGAATTTGTAACAGCCAAACAACTTCTTGAAATGTACTTGAATTTTGAAGAAAAAACGAATACATTTTGGTAATTTTCCCTTGAATTCTTCTGCTGTGTATAGAAAAAGGACATACCAACAATGATGAAAAAATGCAAAACAATTACAGCTATTTTCGCCATGGCCTACTGCCGAGTAGGAGATAGTATGGTAATACAGTGCGTTACGGTAGTCAACAGGTTTTATGCTCTATTAAAGTAATTGTCATGCTGTGTAATTTATCCGCGCTGCAGTGATGGTCATGGGGGATAAACTTGAAAAATACACAGGATCCCTTCTTCTTTGTACCAAAAGTATCTACATTTTTTGTCCTTGAAAATGGGGGAAAGTACTTGAAAAGTCCTTGAAAGTACTTGATTTTTTTGCGGGAAGTTCTGCATGAACCATGTTTATTTGTGAAGTCAGATTGATCTAGGTATAGACAATATCATCTATTTACGTTTGCTGTTGTAAGAGGCTGACGTTGTTGAAAGTATGTTTGATAAAATTAGATGTTTTGAAAATCTAAGTTAAACAATAAGTGCTGTCCATTGAGACTACCATTAAAATATTATTTTTGTATTGCTAGGGTAGAAGTCTGTTTTCTTTCTAAACTTCTGCGGATTTCCTTTATGGATTTAGATACAGCCTTGTCTGTTCATCGTACTGTCCCACACAAGTTTGTGTTGCACAACCTGGAGCAGCAAAACCTCGGCTCTTAAATGTGTGCCCATCCAGTTCCAACATAGTATTCACAGTAAGAGCAGAGTCACGGCCCTTGTCTTGATAGGAATGGCATGTTTCAAACACTGAATAAAGTGTGATACAACTCTTGAAAAGTGTATGATTTATAGCAACCAAATTGTATTTGAATATTAGTCACTGCATGCAGTTTGTGGTCCTGGGAATTGACATTAGATCCAATATAGATAGGGTAAGAGTTATTGCCCTTGACATTATATAATGGTCTTTTAGAAAACTGAAAATTGTGTCATGCATATCTTGAAACGTGTATGACTTATTGCAACAGAACAGATGCGCGTCCAATATTTTACTGTATACAGTGTCCACTTTTTCCCCAGATTCATGTGCACAAAATATGAATATACAAAATGTACCAGGTATGCTCTGATTTTAGAGGCTTCTGTTCATTGATAATTGTAATACCGAATGTTTATGTGTTTATAATTATTCAGAATTTTGTAAAGCCTGGTGGAGATTGGAAGTAATAATCAAACGGGGATATATTCGTAGACGAAGTTTGAAGAAATCACCCGTTCTACAGTTACTTCCTTTGGGCAAAGCTACAGCTCTACACCTTCGAGGTATTCACGATGATATCAACAGTTTTTGTGGAATTGGCTAGCCCAATTAAGACAAAACAAATATATTCCTTTTATTACTGTTTAAAGGTTAAGCAATTGTTGCGTTATATGTGTGGAACATTGTAAACATTTGCTGTAATAGAGTGTCAGGTGACTGATGTGTTACCACACAGGTGTCAGGTGACTGATGTGTTACCTCACAGGTGTCAGGTGACTGATGTGTTACCTCACAGGTATTTTAATAATAATGTGACATAGAGAAAATCGGACATCCAGTTAAATGATTGTTAGAAAATAAAGTCTTTAGGACTGGAATTATCAAGTAATCATACAATATTAAATTTTGTTCTTCCATATGTAGATCATATGAATAATTTGATTTCTTCAATGAAATTATATCTGTTTAGTTTGTAATATTTCTCTAGTGCACTTTATTAAATGTTGACTTGATGTATTTTGTCTGAAATTTCAGAACGGGTTGGTCTACTATCAACAGTTCCAGCCCTGCCTTGTCATGGTAGACCACCAGTATCTCATACTGACCTCTTGCCTCAGTTACCAAATCTACCATCGTCAGTTGTCAAGGACGAACTTGTTGACGAAACTCCAGTCACAATCAGCGTATCAGACACCCCAAGGGAGATAACTCAACTAGAACAGGAATTATTCTTGGAAGATTCCTTGTACACAAATGATAAAGGACAGGATGGGTATATATAATATTTTATTCATCATTATTAATTGACAGCTTTTACTGGCCTATAACTTGCATTTTAAATAGCTATGTAGAACATCACATTTTAATTTTACAGGGTTTTCCCTGGGATTTTTCAGCTAGGGATCCTTGGACCCTCATGATTGATAAATTGGGGGTCCTTAGTAAATTTGTAGGGGCCCAAATATGCAGTTTATACTTGACAAAACTTTATTTTAGGGGTCCCAGGGATGCACAGTAAGTTGAAAATGGGAGTCCCTAGAAAGAAAAGAGAGTCAGGGACTCAAGATTTCTGCATCAGGGAAATCCCTGATTTATAAGTTACGTTTGACATGTTATAATGTATGTAGTTTTATTCAGCAATCTGCCTCTGTCTGTGTTTATGTGAAATATTTATATATTGTGTGATTGAAATATTGGGGGGGCATGTGCTGTGTTGTTTTCCCTAATTTAAAGGGGTGAAATAGGGGAAATAATTTTCACAACAAAATTCACATTTCTGTATCCAAACCTTGAATTTACTGCTTTTCTGTAGAACAAGCATGTGAATTACAGGTGTCAAGATATACTGGTCAATGTTTCTGGTTATCTGCCTGAACATATCTAGACAATGTCATGAGATGGGAAATCTGACTGAACATACCTAGACAATGTCATGAGATGGGAAATCTGACTGAACATATCTAGACAATGTCATGAGATGGGAAATCTGACTGAACATATCTAGACAATGTCATGAGATGGGAAATCTGACTGAACATATCTAGACAATGTCATGAGATGGGAAATCTGACTGAACATACCTAGACAATGTCATGAGATGGGAAATCTGACTGAACATATCTAGACAATGTCATGAGATGGGAATTCTGACTGAACATATCTAGACAATGTCATGAGATGGGAATTCTGACTGAACATATCTAGACAATGTCATGAGATGGGAATTCTGACTGAACATATCTAGACAATGTCATGAGATGGGAAATCTGCCTGAACATATCTAGACAATGTCATGAGATGGGAATTCTGACTGAACATATCTAGACAATGTCATGAGATGGGAATTTTGTCACAGAATAGGGGACAAATGTTTACTTTTCAGAGAGGGGAATGGGACCAATGTTGGCCTCAAAAGTGTCTGAAATAACCATTCAAGAATATGCCATGATTATGTATAACTTTATTATTATTTTTTGAATTTAGGGTAACTTTAATTGCATTTGAGCCAATGTTAACATGATTTAACTGTGAAATGTGTTCAAGAGACGTTTTTGTTTAATTGAATCGGAAATTAAAGGGTTTTGTTAGATGGTATCACATAACTGAAGTTTATGTATTATTTGAAGTAATGGTACTAGTATAGCATGGTTGTGTGCGTTGTTTTTATAGATTGGTGATGTTGGTTGATAGACGTGAGATGGGGGGAGAGAAATATGGCATTGGTGAGGTAAGTATATCTCAGTCATTTTCTAACATCACAATAGCTGTCTTGTTAACAGAATCTTGAAAATGTTTTGTCTGTCCGGAAGAAAGGTTGTCAGCTTGTCGAAAACTAGTCGAAGTACTGGTGAACTGAAAAAATTACATTACTGAAAATCAATGGTGAAAGAATTTTCGAGCATATGTCTTAAAGACCCAGCCTTCTGTTGGTACAGTAATCAAATATTTCTTGTTACACTCAAAACTATCGAAGTATTTTCTTTATCAATATCAGCCATCAAATGTCACACTTGCTGAAAACCAAGTGAAGTTACACCACGCTAAAATGAGTGAACAAACATTTTTTTTTTAATTTGAATTGTTTATTTCAATAAAATCTTATACAGAATGTTTTGTCATATCAACAACATATAATAATATTTTTTTTTTTAGAAATATAATCTTTCATACCATGAATCAATTAAAATCTTATTAAAATCAATGGCAAGTATATTTGTAATGTTTATGAATTATTGAAGCTGTGTAGATTGTTGGGTGATAAAGGAGTTTGTTACAAGACAAAACATCTGATGACTGGTGATTACAGCTGGATGTGGAGAACTGCTGGTAGAGAGGTCATACTTCCATGTCTTGTGGAAAGAAAGCGAGCTGGTAAAAGTCTTAAAATAATGTAGTGTCTTCTTTTCTGTTTTTCGGCACAGCCGTACTAACATGGTTTTGCTCTTTGCATATCAACGTTAACCATCAAGGCAATTTCTCTTCAACCAAACTTAGCCTTCAAATTGCCCCGACCATCTTTTTTCAAGATATTTCTTGTTTAATGTGAACAGTTGTTCCCTCTCTTAAGGGCAGTCAGAAAGAAAGGGTTTCCATTGGTGTGGATCATTGTCTCTGAGGATCTAACATTGTCGTTCAGCTTGTTTCTGATGAGTTAATGTATCTACACTGGTCCGTCCCCACACATGCTTCAAAATGCTGGATTGGGTCATGTGGTTTTCCTCAGTCATCAACTAGATGTTTTAATGTAACTTTAAACCCAACCTATTTAATTATAAATGTTTCTGTTTTCACAGATGATATAGCATGTACTTTGAAAGATGGTAGATTCTGGTCGCAAGTTAATAATATGAAAGACTGGAAGGCGGAGTTTATGAAGAAAGGGGTGGAGTCTACTATGCATTACATTTTGGAGAGGAAACCTGAAGAATTTGTTGTTAAGTGTACAGATGGTTGTCAAGGGATACTGAAGTGTGGTAATCCAACCCTTACACAAGTCAAGGTATTTTACTCTAGAGGAATCATAATTGCTAAACAGTTTGAAAGTAGTATCTATGTATGTATAAATCCAAACCAAAAGATTATATTGAAGCTATTAAAATGTACGGTAAAACTAAATAATAAGTCCACCTTTGGGACTCTTGAAAACTGTGTTCTTTATTTTGAGGTGGTCTTATTATTGAGGTGGTCTGTAGATGAGGTTTTACTTCATATGTTTTTTCCCTGATTTTACCAATACCTTTAAATTTGGGATGAAAATGCTGGACATCTGTCAGAAAGCCAGAAACTATTGTAACTGAGGTACCCAAATTTTGGGGCCAAACCTTCAACATGTGTGACTAGAACAAGGCAATCTGCAGAGGAGTGTTTGAATGATGGATTGTTTGAATGATGGATTTCAGTTGATTTTCCTCATTTCAAGGGCCTTGTTCATACACATGATGAGGTTGAAACTCGGACTTAAACTTTAATTTTGAAAAAGTTATATTGACCAGCCTGTTGTAGTCATCAAATCTCAATGTATGATTGTTTGTCTGAAGGATAGTTCTTACCCACTCTACACTTATGCCAATATTTAGTAAAATCTATATTGTTATTTTGATGTAGGAGGAAAAAGAACATTAAACATTATAACGTCTAAGTCTGAGTTTCAGTCTTGTAATGTTTATGAATAAGGCCCCAGGTAAATGTAGAACAAACTATTCATTAAGGTTTATATATTTACTAAAATATGTTTGTGGTTTTTTGGTGTTTTCTGTCATTAAACCTGATGTAACGTATTATTTTATTTCAATGAATTCTAGGCTATGCTCATTGTGTAATGAACATTTTAAAACGCTACTGTCTTGCTGATTTGATTAAATATGGCTGACTGTTTTCAAAATTCTGGTGTAAGCATTATTTTGTTACTTATCCGTCTCCTGTGGCCGAGTGGTTAAGGCATCTGCCTTGGGAGCGGTTCGAATCCCAGCAAGGGTTTGTTCTGATATGGCCGGTTGGTGAGCCGGTAATAATAAATAAACACTTATACCAAATATTTAAAACTGGTTGAAAAATGAGAATAACCTGGATTACCTCCCTTGTTTTGGAATCGCTACATGAAGACAACAATGACTGTTTTCAGATGGTGATAGAAGATTTGAAGCATCATCCTGACTTACTGGTGAAGGAGACACCAAGTCTTGAAGTTACTGCTGTATTATTAGCTTCATTTACCAATGAGCTGAGAGATAGGTGATAATCGCTTGACCAATACGCTTGTATTGTTGCAATATTTCGGGACCCGTTTCATTAACATTCTTATCTTTACTCTTTTCTTATCTTATCTCGATTTAAGAAGATTTTTAAGAATTTCCTAAATCGTTGCAGAAAGCGTTTCTTAAAGTGATTTTCTTATACCCGTCATCTGGTTATATTATAGGTACAAATGGCAGCCATATTTACGCAAGAACTGAAACGTTTTTCAAGAACTTTCTTAAGCTAAGAAGTTTCATAAAAAGGTTAATGAAACGGCCCCCTGCTCTGTATTTTAACTCAAAGCATAATACATTCCCGTGTCAAGTGACAAAATTTATGACATGTCAGACTCTGGAGATGTCAAAATATATTTTCAATATTTTCATCAGCAAATCTTGCTTATATCCATGTAATGAGAAGTTGTAAAAAGGTACAAACTGAGCAAAAATTGAAAAGTGTTTAATTTTGTCTTCAAATTCTGAAAAAATGAAACTGTCGCCTGGGAGATCTGGGTTGGATCCTTGGGTTGGGAGGTTATGTTCTTCTGTGACATTGGCCAAGGTCATGTCCTCCACATGTGGAGAAGTTGTCAGTTGCTTGTGGGAGTGCAAGTTAGTACTGGTCAATAATTAATTCCAGGAAAACTGATAGGTCAACTGGCTGCAGTACATGACTGAAAACCCAAATTGTAGAATGTGCTGTTTACATGTTATTAAATATTTAATTAATAAGATGCAAAAATTGTCTACACTCCTTCACTGTCATTGAAATTGAAGTCCTATGTGACCATCAAGTGAAACCTTTATTTCAGAGTAGAGAAAGGGGATTTTGACTGTCTACTACAAGAAGATTTGGCTGAATCAAAGTCAGAATCTGAAGTGATTGATACCAAGTCCGATGAACATTTTGAAATTGATGGATCAAAAAAGGTGTCTTCCGTTAATAATAATAATGAATACGGAAATGAAGATTCCAGTGATATAAGGACATCTGCATCAGGAACTGACCTTTCTAATTTGTCATTTGATGAAGAACTGAGAATTGTACTAGAAAGGTCAAAACATGAAATCAGAAAAACCGACAATGCTATTGATCTTACTAATGTTGACAATAAAAGTCTTGAAGAGGCTACTAGTGATGTGACTGATGTTGATGAAGAGTTAGCACTTGTTCTTGAGAGATCAAAATACGAGATCCGTGGTATCGGCAGTGAAAATAGTGTGTTAAATGATAGCGGTATATCAGACTCATCAGATTATCTCCCTTTGATGCAGTACCATTGTACGGATGGTGGATCTCTTTATAGTACAAAATTCAGGGATAAAAATCATAGACGAGATTTGAATGAGTACCGACCTAGAATCAACAGAAGGAAATCCTCCAATGTAGCTTCTACATGTAGCAGTTGGAAAGACTCTTCAGACAATGTTGAAAATCTCAAATCTACTTCAGAAACTAAAGCCAATGCCTCAGTTGTTGAAAACTTGTCGTGTGATTCTAAATCCGATTTGAGTGCTTCCTCAAATGATAGATTGTTGTGTGACTCCGTCAGTCCAGATACTAGAACTTCTTGTGTTGCTACAAGCATCGGGAAACGAAAGTACAGCAAAAATACTTTTTCGTTTAAATCAAATCCTGAAAATGTTGAGGAATTGTGGTCCAGTAAATGTGATAAAGATGTTACATCCTGCAAAAAACTGAAAACAGTGTTGCATAATTTTACACCATCTAAAGAATGCATTGAAAGTGATGATACTCGAGCAAAGGTTGTTAAAGGGAAAACCAGTCGTAAGTCGAGAAGGAAGTTTAGAACGGACAGCTCCGACTCGGCTCTTCGTGGTGATGAAAATAAACAAACATGTAAAAGTAGTACTGGTGAGGAGAAAGTGCATCTACAAACAGGTGAGGGAGTGAACTATAAATCCCATAGTCCTTTGAATAAAGAATTTAGTCCTGGGATTGAGACTGATTGTGTTGAACTTAAAGGAAAGCAAAGTCAAGTTTCTGACTCCCAAAATTCCGAGGAAGACAAGAGTTATCATTCAGATGAAGATATCTTTCTAGATAGTGATGAGGATCCAAATCATTTGATGTTAAACAATAACTCTAAATATTTTGGTAAAGAATCTAAAACTAGTATTAAAGAGGAGCTTGAAGATTTTGAAATAAATTCTCAGCAATCAGAGTCTGACAATTTGATATCCAAATACTCAAAGTCCAAGTACTGGGATTCTGGGCCTGGAGTGCGTACTGTAAGGAATACTAATCTTGTGATTGATGAGTCAAGTGATAGTAGTAATGACAGCTTACCTGACATTGGACTCGACACAGATGAGAGTGTTAAACATGACATTAATGAAGTAAAGGATTACCAGAGATCTAGTCTTACAGATACCTGTGTTAGTGTACATTCTAGTCATGTTACTCGTCACACAGACTCTACATTGTCTGCTGATCGTATATCGGATAAAGTGAATCTGGTTCTGTCAGTTTTACCACATGTGAACAGATTGAAAATCAGAGAAATCCTTGTGAAATATGGTCTGAATGTTGACCTGTGTATTACAGAATTGCTGGACAACATGTAGTTACATACAGTGGTACACGCTAATAACAAACTTCACTATAACTGTGTAGTTACATACAGTGGTACACGCTAATAACAAACTTCACTATAACTGTGTAGTTACATACAGTGGTACACGCTAATAACAAACTTCACTATAACTGTGTAGTTACATACAGTGGTGCACGCTAATAACAAACTTCACTATAACTGTGTAGTTACATACAGTGGTGCACGCTGATAACAAACTTCACTATAACTGTGTAGTTACATACAGTGGTGCACGCTAATAACAAACTTCACTATAACTGTGTAGTTACATACAGTGGTGCACGCTGATAACAAACTTCACTATAACTGTGTAGTTACATACAGTGGTGCACGCTGATAACAAACTTCACTATAACTGTGTAGTTACATACAGTGGTGCACGCTGATAACAAACTTCACTATAACTGTGTAGTTACATACAGTGGTGCACGCTGATAACAAACTTCACTATAACTGTGTAGTTACATACAGTGGTGCACGCTAATAACAAACTTCACTATAACTGTGTAGTTACATACAGTGGTGCACGCTAATAACAAACTTCACTATAACTGTGTAGTTACATACAGTGGTGCACGCTGATAACAAACTTCACTATAACTGTGTAGTTACATACAGTGGTGCACACTAATAACAAACTTCACTATAACTGTGTAGTTACATACAGTGGTGCACGCTAATAACAAACTTCACTATAACTGTGTAGTTATACTATGAAATATAGATGAGCTCGGTGGGAGAATAACTACTTACTATCTGATTTTTCGTTATAACCGAATACGTTATAAGCGTGCACCACTGTATAACAGTTGTCATGGACATTCAGATGTTTGCTTTTACTGCCTTGAAATATTGAAATGTCCTTTGTTTTAAATTTGTTTGTGTTGCATTGTTTCTTTATTCTATACATTTTACTGACCCAAATACAGGTCTTGTTTCAGAATATGATGATATGTTCTCATACAAAGTACTCAACTAAAATTGTTCTTGAACTCGAGGTTAGACAAAAGGGGGTCTGATTGTTCATTGTGCCCACTTATTAGTTAGATTTTAGAACAAAAAATGTATCAGAAATGAATACAGTAAAATCCCTATTAAAGACCCCTCAATTATAAGATCACCTCAATATTAAGAACACGATTTTCAAGTCTATTTTCTCAATAAGAAGATCAGTTTTCAAGAGTCCCAAGGGTGGTCTTATTATCGAGGGTTTATTGTATATTGGTTTCAATTTTGGTGTCATATTTGTCAGAGTTCTCCATATTTTACTGACACTAATTGTAAAAAAGATTAATTCTGGTAAAAAAGATTTTACAATAAAGTTGAATAAACAAAGAGTATTTTGTTGAATCTGGTAAAAGATCAATGATGTGACTGTATATGACGAGTGAGAGATGATGTGACTGTATATGACGAGTGAGAGATGATGTGACTGTATATGATGAGTGAGAGATGATGTGACTGTATATGATGAGTGAGAGATGATGTGACTGTATATGATGAGTGAGAGATGATGTGACTGTATATGATGAGTGAGAGATGATGTGACTGTATATGACGAGTGAGAGATGATGTGACTGTATATGACGAGTGAGAGATGATGTGACTGTATATGATGAGTGAGAGATGATGTGACTGTATATGATGAGTGAGAGATGATCTCTTTATTTGTGATAAAATGTTTTTACTCTGAAATAAAGTACAGATAATTGAATGATTTAAATTCCTAATGGACAGTTGATGCCAGGATTTTTTTAAGATGTGAATATTGTGTTATGACAGGGTATTTAACTCTATGTGCCATTGTTATTTTATTTCAATAGTCAACAGCTGTAACAATATTAACTCCTGTTTGTACATTGTTACATATGCTATTGATGAGTCAATTGTATTACAAGAAATCTACTTTCTCATTTTAGACATCCAACTGATCGCTTAGTTGAACCAAGTGACACAAGATCTCGGTAGTATTTCTCAGGTGCATATTTTCAGGAGTTAATGTATGTTGTTTGAATTACTGGATGTATAAATAAATACTTGAGTTTGTATGGAAACTAGAGTACTTATTTCATCATTTTGATATAAAAGAATTTAATATCTGATTTTAAGGAAATTCTCAATGTGAGACGTTTTATGAAACTGTAGGAGTCTTACTCTTAGTTTTATTTAGGCAGGCTGAATCTTTATTATCAGTTGTATTTAGGCAGGCTGAATCTTTATAATCAGTTGTATTTAGGCAGGCTGAATCTTTATAATCAGTTGTATTTAGGCAGGCTGAATCTTTATAATCAGTTGTATTTAGGCAGGCTGAATCTTTATAATCAGTTGTATTTAGGCAGGCTGAATCTTTATAATCAGTTGTATTTAGGCAGGCTGAATCTTTATAATCAGTTGTATTTAGGCAGGCTGAATCTTTATAATCAGTTGTATTTAGGCAGGCTGAATCTTTATAATCAGTTGTATTTAGGCAGGCTGAATCTTTATAATCAGTTGTATTTAGGCAGGTTGAATCTTTATAATCAGTTGTATTTCAAACACCTCTGCCTATTTTCCTCTTGTGGCTTGTTCTGACAATTTCATGTTTTATTTGTATAAAATCACTTGTGGAAGTCAGATGTTTGTTCAATTTCTTGCAAATCTTTTGTGCTTCATTATTATTCTCCACACACAGTATGATAGCATGTTTAAATGTTTTGTTTTATGACTTTATGTATTGCTGTTTGTGAAATACTCTTGAAATTAAATATTAAAAACTGTTATTTATGTATAATTTTCTATTTGTCTAGACTTGCTCCTACAATACTGCAAGCAGACTCTGTTGTCACTACATATGTAATTGTCAAGTATAAGCATATTCCTTGCTTACAGCTGTTTCATATTTGCTGTCTGTCATTTATTGGAGGAATGTATGATGAAACACCTGCAGCTTTTGTTTCCTTGATTGCAGTCGGCTATGTCTTGAAGTTCAGATATATGGAATTGTTCTGTCTTTTCCTGTTTTGAAGGTTGGTAGACATAAACATAATAGTGACTCATGATTCATCCTTGACTTTGAGTGACTCATGATTTATCCTTGACCTTGAAGATTCATCATTGTCTTTGAGTGACTCATGATTTATCCTTGACCTTGAAGATTTATCCTTGACAGAGTGATTCATGATTTATCCTTGACCTTGAAGATTCATCCTTGACTTTGAACATACTATGAAAGTTTTGTTCAACAAATTCACTTTATAAAATATTTAAGACATTACAACATTTAACAAAGGTTCCTGCTACAGGCTTTCCAGTGTTCATTGTTTTTCATAGCTTTTCCTAGTTTTTGGACGGTGCACCCCAAGGGGCACTGTCCTAAGTATGCACAACTGATTTCAAATCTACAAACCAATTTACAGGAATACAGCTTTCTGCATTGAAGAAAATAGTGCAGTTTTCAATACTTAAATACACATGGCAAATTGAATACCCTTCCAAAATTCCAATTAATATGATAAAATATAGCAGAAATTCATCAATTTAGCATATTTTGATAAATGCTGCTCGATGATACAGGCTAAATATGATAAAGTATCCATGCGCAAACCGCCGTTCCGCTTGAGTGGTTACAATCTCTACAACCAATTTACCTAACAGGAATTATTTTAAATGCTTCTATTTTTTCCTAGTTTTCCAAAATAGCTCCTTGTATTCCTCCTTTTTCAACAGCCGAGTAGTTTGTTGGATAAGGTCTAGAAGTTTTTCAACATGATTTTGGAGATATTTTTGCTGAAGAAGACAAGAGGATGTTTAGTTGACAGACTACTTTGCTGAAAGTGTGATCTGGTAGTCTGGTATCACTGGTGCATAGTCCAACCTTATCAACTGATGACTGAATTGGTTGGCCTATGCTTCAGTGATACCTGCAAGTGGTTGCGAAAAAAATAACCTGTCAACTAAGTAATCAAATTGCCTTGATGTACGGTAATCAAATACAAAAAGCTGCAGCTTTCAATAATTCCTACTTTTATCATTGACTTTCTATTTTTTCCTAGTTTTTTTGGGAAAAAACTTCTGGAAAGATATAGTATGTAGAATAAAAACCTGGCTTTGTTTTTAAGTAAATGTCATTTATTATTTATTCATTTTTTGGAGGAATTTGTTATGATTTACTTTGATTGTTATCTTAAATGCATAATGTATTCCCTCCTATAGTGCTTCTAACATTCATACAATTCAAACTAATTTTGAACACCAAATATGACATTGTTTTGTTGGTATGAAATTTCTATTTTGGTTACCTCCCTTTAACCAATGAAATACTGTTTTTCATGATAAAACACTTAATTTCTTTGTGAACTTGTGTCTGCAAAAGACAAAAATAGAAGACTACAAAGTACTGCTATGCTTCAATGGTCGAGTGGTTCTATAATTCAAATACACTGTGCATTGATTACTCTCGCAGTTCAATGGAGAATGGAAGAAGACATGACAACTTTCTGAGTTTGACAAATTCTAGAAAATTCGATGCTTTATAATAATTATCTTTCTATCAAGAGTGATGCTTCAAATTTTTTTCAATTTAAGATAGTGAGTTGCTGTTATTGCGAGTACAAATGAAGTTGTTACAGTTGCAGGTGAAAATTTGTTGCTTCAGCAAATTTAACACGACAAGGAAGATGAGATCAAACTGTACTCTTATTAGTTTGATATTCAAATATTTGAGTTTTGAAAATGCATGAAAATATCAAATGCTGGTACGTGCTGAACATTCTTTTTGATTCATTTTCTTTGAGAATTTAGTGAGATTATGAGATACAGGAGAGATTGTTGGGTTTGAGTGCCACACTCCACACTCAGACTTCTTAATTATTCCCAGCTCTCATTTTATACTCAAATCCCTTAGAAAATTGGACACAAAGATATTTCAGCACTCATTTTACATTATACTTTTTTAAACTTAAACTCGATATTAGTCACTATCAGACTTGTTAAGAGTAAATTTCGTGATTGGAGTTCCGAGTGCTGGGTATTTGTTGTAATCCTGGGCCCAGGCTTGAGATTATAAAACTTGAGATCAGTCGCCATGCTCATAGCTTATATTCCTTCTGTACTTATGCAAATTTATTGTCTATTTATTGTATACAGAATTCTGTATGTAGTAGGATCTCATTCATTCGAATTCATCACGTCTGAAGTTTTATTTCAATGAATACATAGTTATGAATATCCCTTTCCAATTTGACGTGCTTATGAAGATACATCGGGACTGGATATTTATTTTGGATGATACCAAGTATGGTTTGTGGTTTGAACTTCTGTTTTCATTTCCTAGTGAGAATCCTGTTTGACCATGAACTAAATGACATCAGTGTACAAGCGAACCTGTCCTACTGACCACCTTCCACAAGCAAGCCGTCTTCTATGACCGTTCTGAATTCCTCTCGTGCATTTTTAAGCATTAAATTAATCTACATGAGCGACCACCTGTCAAACGTGACTACCCACCTTTAATTTGTATACACAGAGTTATTGCTAAGCGGCCACTAATGGTGACAAGGTTATGTTTATATTGATTTCTATAGATTTTATTACATGTACATGTGATTCAAGTATTTTACCTATTTTTATGTTTTAATAAAATATTTTAATAGCTGTAATAAGGCCATGCCAAATTGGAATTTTGTTAAGCGTCCGCGTGCGCCTAGATTTTGCGCTCTCCTTGAGATGCGACAACGATGTGATTATTGTGTGAAAACTAGTCAATTTGCGTGACAACGAGTCACTTTTAAATTAGGGTTTATTCATGTATTGATCTAGTTTTGAAACAAACCATTTTGTTTTGTTTTTATGATGTTTCTTTCATTAAAATATCTAAAATTATGCAACACTTATTATTTGAGGATTTTTCTTTATGAGTTTGTGTTTTTTTTTAATAGGTAGCTAGGTTTCGCGAACTTAGGTTGACGCTTAACAAAATTCCAATTTGGCGTCGCCTAAGGTATTATTTAAAATATTAAATAAAATGCATTGTACTCGACAGTTTTGTTGTTAACTTCACTGTATCCATTCTTAGGAGACCACTTTTTTCTCCTCCTACGAGTGGTCAAGACATGTTCGACTGTACATGTAATATGTACTATTAAGTTTCATACCCAAATAGTTCTCCTAACATCTCAGGATGATAATTATATACTTAGTCATTTATCACCTTTACACAGCAATTTGCGAGTTAAACCTGCGCAGAACTGCATTTTCTTGCGTGCAATATTTTCAAAACAAAGTACATGTATTACTTATAACATTCAGTCTGACCTCATTCATTCCAATTCACTGGGTCCGAAATTTTATTTAGAACAATACATGGTTTCAAAAAGCCCAGTTCAATTCGATGTGCCTAAGAATATACATCGGGACCTGATATTTATTTCGGAGTGCCAGCCTTATGTGGTTTTACGATGCGTGTGTATGCAAGTTTTACACCATATTTGGTTTGCTGTTGCTTTTCATCGATACAGAACGATTTGAGCAGACAAAGAAGTGAGATCAATATGACCATGGTTACCTCCCTTGCCAAGTTCAAGTTCTGAGTATTACAAGAAAGCATCATGGAACATCTTGTATGTACAATCGTGTATGGTGATTCAGCATGTTTCAATGTTGTTATGGTAACTAGATATAACATAGTGGACAAAAATAAAACAAACCGATTCTAATATTCAGAAATCTTTTTTATTAGGAACATTATGAACCTAACACTTCTAGCATATTTTTGTAATTTTTTCCCAGCTTTTCGCTAGAACATGACATAATAGCCACATATATATATTTATATATAATTATGTGCTAGATTTTTTTATATAAAAAATAGCCTCTATAGTTTTTTATGTACAATAACAACAAAAGTCAATAGTAAATAATGTAACATAACACGATATTAGTGCAAATAGGCATCAAGAGTGATATTAAAATAAAAGGGTTTTGATGCCTAATTGCACCGATACAGGACCAATAATGGGGATCTGGCAAAGGAGAAAATATTGTAATAAACGCTACATAATTACTAGACGATAAATGATCTTAATGGTTAACAATCAAAGACAAGTGTCACACGTTTTGTTATACAACAAATATACATCAGATAAATACATAGAAAAAAAAATCTACTACCGTCTATCAACAACTAAAATAACCGGACGATATAACACACACCGACTTCGAATATAAGCAGCGATACCATCGGAGTGTGTATGTAAATCTGATAGTGACTATTCAGTACATAAAACATATATAATCATTAATATATATTTCTATCATAACCGGTTATTTTTTCCTACATGCTATCAATTAAGATGTTCTAGTATTCTACACATATAAATCTATTGTAATCATAAAAAAATATGCAAGTTGGAAAAAGCACAATAATAATAAAAGTATCGTAATTTCCAAGATAATAAGTTTTATAACTTAAATAATGCAACAACTTTCCAATTTCAAAAATGGGTTCTTGAACACATTCAGCATACAATAATGAAAATGAAGATAATTTTGAGACAGACTGATTTTGTGCGAAAACAGTATAACGGAAATGCTCCTCGTCATTATGTAGATTCTAGCCGAGATGATTCCCGACATAGACAATGTTAAGCCCTATAGAGGAGCAATCCCTGGTTATGTATTGTATCACGACAATAAAATAATGAAATAAAGTCACAGCTAGTCTTTTCCACATTATATTTATAATTTAAACATCTGATAATAACTTCTAATGTATATATATATGTGATGTTGACAAATTCAAGTTCGAGAACTAAATTTTTAAAGGATCAAGTAGACTGGTTGTACAGAGAACAAAGATCACAGGTCCAGTCTAGCCACACAATATCTGGTAGCATTGTCTGGGTATGTATCCAGTCTAGCCACACGGACACTATCTCGTAGCATGGTCTGGGTATGTACAATAATGAAAAGAAGAAACAATAACAAAGAATATTTAAAATGTCCGCAATTTGAGATCAGTATAGAAAAGTTTCATGACTTCACAATGAACTCTCCAATAAAAAAAACTAGAAATGTAAGCAACAATTTTCCTGATGTCTTTTTGAATCGATTAAGAAACAATTCCTCGAGTGATTTGTTTGTTCCAACTCAATTTCAATCCAACAACTTACTGTAACAATAACAGTTAACCTCGCTGGCAAATCACCACCAGGACACGAGCCAAGTATATGACTGCTTCTATTACAGAGTCCTATCTCTTACAATGTATACTTGAACATGACTGATGATAGATCAGCACAGCACAGCACAATCTCTCAGTTTTCACAAGGAATGTTAAAATAACCTCCTATGAATTCCTTGTGATGTTTACAATCACATAATAGCAACTTTAACTGTTAGCCACCCATCCAGGGTACCACTCATCCACAGTACCCTTCACCCAAGGTACCCCTCACCCAGGGTACCAATATGCATCTCCTTTTCATAATCACTAATGCATTATTGGATTTTGTTCTTTTCTGTCATTGATAGAAGTCAAATTTAACAGAAAACACAGTCCTACTGTCAGCACTATCATTGCTTTGAAATATCAGCACAATAGTCATAAATCACACTTTATTTTGTAGCTCCCGTCCAGTAAAATAATGCCAATGATTTCAGCACTTTAGTTGTCAATGTCGTTTGGATCGGCTTCATTAAGTACTGCTGTTGCATCCTTCACAGCATGGTAGACAATATTCTTAATTTGAAGCTTATCCTCGTGGTTAGAATGTCCCTCGGAGAGATGACGGAACTCTTGCGTAAGCTGGAAACAATGGTGAACATTCTCGGGAGAAACAAAATCCTCCGCTACTTTAATACAATTGTTCAAATTGCGAACTTGATGGGGTGCACCAGCGGGAATGAAAATCGAGTCACCGACACATTGTAAGATTGTATAACCCAGAACGCCATACTCTTTGGCAAGTCTGTCACGTAGCTTTTCATCTAAATACCAGCTCTGGTCATGAATGGGATCATGATGCTGTTCTATCGTCTCGCCTCTTTCCTTACCAACCTAAAAATATAGAAACATACCATTGAATTGTTTGTGTTAACACTTCAGTATAACCAACCTATTATATATAGAAACATACCATTGTATTGTTTGTGTTAACACTTCAGTATAACCAACCTATTATTTACCAACCAAATATTTATAAATCATTTACTGGTGCTTACTATTATTCAAGTCATTAAAGTTAGCTTCATAAATAAATGAACCATTGATAGAAATAAATAACATGCTTTTTATACAATTTTCATCTTTTAGGAAAAACAAGGCATTTACCTTGAAACAATTTCTGACTATCATCATATGAGTGCCGCTGTACTATTTCCAACCTCTTCTTTTAGTGACGTTATTTCCAGAAAACGTCACATGTGATGTCACCATGTACTGACAGTAAGCAATATTTGCCTCATATGGCAATATGAAAACAAAGTGACCATAATTATGGAGTAAATATTGTTTCCTGCTTGCTAATAGTGACATCACATGTTGTGCGTTTTCTTGAAATGACGTCACTTACAGAAGAGGTCCTAAATCCCAAAGCAGCTCTCATATATTGCTTAAAATTTGACCTTCATTTTATTATCATACTACGTACCTTATTCAAGAAATCTCTGATCTTATCAGCATCTACAGCGTCAAAGATGTGCCACAGTGCTCCAGGTGTTTCCCTTACTTCACGGATACGACGTTTCGTGATAGGGTCACATCTTGCCATCTCCATAGCTTTAAGGGTCTCTCGATCTTTCTCGATGTAGCCCCTTTCTTCCTCTTCAAGGTATCCAACATACACCATCACGTTGGTGGCATCCGACACGTCAAGATGAAGGTTAGTTGTACCTTCCTTAGGATACTGAGCCGACCCGTAAGCTATGTACATTTTAGGACCAAGATCTGGTTTGACTAGAAAGTCGGGAAGTCGAGATACAAGATTGAGTCTTCCATCACGTCGTGTGTACTCTGGTAGTGGGAGAGCTTGCATTAAATCATTGAACTGTTGAGGAAGTATATCACTGAAATCATCACCAGGAGGCCAGTCCTTCAGTTTCAACAACATTGGAGTGCCTTCCTCATCAACCAAACGTTCTGAAAAAACAAAATAACATTTTCAAAACATGACAACTAAACTTAATACACATAAAAGCCGTATTTGTAAAAGAATTAGGATAAAATTAATCTTAAGTACCATCATAATGAGGTTTAACCAAGTGTTTTTCTCACACAATTCTCCCATTATTAAAGGAACAATTGACATGACAAAAATGAATCTATTAGGACAAAGAAAAACAAAATAATCACGGTATTATATTGTACAACATGCTGAAAAACCGGGAATAGTTAAATTTTCCTTAAAAATAATTTATTTCATGCTGCTACCAAATGAGTTTCCAGGGTAACAGTTTTGTATTAATTGGTTTTGTGCTGTTTTTATTATTTGAAAATACATTAGGCAGCAGTCGGTGAGAATTAAATTTAGACATTCTCCACATAAAAAAATATATAATGAGTTCACATGAGAATTACATAAATGTTAAAGCAATAAATTGTTTGTATAATTCCCAACTCACCCTCCATGCAGCTAAAACCATCCCAGAAGTGTTTCATAGGTTGATTGACGACCAGACAGCTTGTTCTACAATTGATCAAATCATTCTCAAACTCTCCAAAATGCTTTGAGAAGTAGGGTGGTTTCCAAAGGTCTTGGTTAATATACTTGTCTACGCCTGATACCAGAACAGGTTGGCCACGTTTCCATTGTTCCATAAAGATTTTTAAGTTACCCCGATGTCTTGGTTCATGAAGACGTAATAACCGTCCATCACACAGCCATGAATGAGGAACGTCCGGATAAAGAACACTAGTTTCTGTAAGGTTGTGAACAATAATAGGTGTTTCCCGCACTAAATTATGTCCTGAGCCATATCTAGGTTTATAATGCAGTAATTTCATTGGCTCTTTGTCTTCATCAACAGATTTGGATAAAACCCTATCAGTATCCTTAGGAGTCTGCTTATCAACCACGTTTTGAATAATGTCACACAACGAGCTTGTATTTTTTGATTTCTTTTTGCTTGACTCATTGTTATTTTTCACTTTACTACCTGCGGTCTTTGTTAACAGTTCTCGTAATGTTGAACAACTTGGTGGCATCTTTTTCTCACTACTTCCCGGAGAGACAGGTTCGGTGATAGGATTGTACGATTTGCCATTCTTTCCATCCTTCTTTTTAGAGAGTAGCGGTGATTCACTCCTCTCCCTCGTCTTCTCAGAATCCATAGAAGCTACGTCAGCCAACAAACTCAATGGAGATGAGCTGTCAGGATTATAAACAGTATTTTTAATACTTCCGTTCTTGGTTTTCGATTTCTCATCACCCCCAACTCCATTCACAAGTTTTTTTTTCGGTGATATATGTTTGATTGCTTCATTCGTTAAATCATTCCTGATTCCGTTCTTTTTTGTATTATTTTTAGGACTACAGGGACACGCTCGATGGATCTGCCATTTATCACGCACTTCGTGCACCATTCGACCAACTTCCCATAGAGCTGCAACAAACAAACAAACACAACATATAATACCACACGTTTTTTAATCATAAATCGTTTTTCGGTACAATAAAAAACCAAGATAGTATTTGAACTCAGTTACGTCTAACCACAAGCCACAAAAATCTATATAATTACTACATGAAATACTTTCTCTGTTAATATTCAGTATTTATACTTTTCAGCAAGATTAATCTGATAAGACAAGATTGATATGAGAAAACTACAACATATACATTATACACAGACAAACATAGACAGAATGTTTTCTTTACTAATTGCTTATTTCTGCGCTGTTGATTTATCATCATGTTTACAATTACATGTAATAAATTACTAATTCACAACATTTAAGTTAATACGCAGTATTAACCCAACCGACACAAACAGCTTTTACCAAGAATGAAAACAAACCGTGAATAAATTAGCCACTGTAAAAACAAGCTTAGATAGACTCATGTAAATAAAGTGTTAATTAAGTCATAATTTATGATCGATACTTACCATCAGCAGGTATGATTTGGGTTAACATTAGTTTATCGACATCATGAGCTTGTCTATTTGCACTACATGTTAACCATTGACGTTGCTCCTCCTTAACTCCGCCCTCTGAGTCCTCCTTATCACTCTGTGAATCCTCCTCTTCTATCTCTTGTGATTTGACCTTGTAGCAATCCAAGCAGACAACAAATCCACATTTATGACACACCCAGTGCATGTTGAACAACGTAGTGTCGCAGACGTCGCACATCTCACGCACACCCGTAACGGCTCGCTTCCATGCAACTTTGGCTGAAATATAACAAAGTACATATAAGAATGAAACAAATGAAAGCTAACACAACTTTGAAGAAACAAAATACCTTGAAGCATAAATGCAACAATTTAGCTGAGTTGTCTCCCTTTGTCCAACCACATAATTCCTTTACCTACATAATTCCAATATTAAAAGTGTAAACAACATTAATTTCTGAATTATTTATTGGAAAGTACTTATATATATTGCCAGCTGTGTATGTCAGTGGTTTTTAAAGTGCAACAACTGTATTCAGTGCATACAGTCAATGTATACATGTATTATAGAAATAAACATAGATAATCATGATTTTAATCATGAACTTAGTACAAACGCTAGATAACACTTGGCAAGTTCTTTATCTGAAGGAAGATGAAGATCATGAAGATCATCAAAGGGTGATAATTAGGGAGAGAAAATAAAGGGAGAGGGAGGGATATTCTGCCTACCTTTATCTCCAGCACAAACGTGAGATTCCTTCTCTTGTTGGACAAGTTCACAGAATTTGTCACCCACACGACCTATGATAAACCTAGCGGTCTCCACGTCGATCTTTGGTTCAATGATAGGTGATTTAGGTATCCACGGATCTATGTCATCTTGCTCTGCATCAGACAACTCAGAGAAACCATCAATAGTCACAAATCCACGTTGACTGTACTTCAATCTGAAAGCACAACATACAAAGTTAAACCTATCGAATTAAATGCATCAACAAAACACATGCACAGAGGGTTTAGCACCAAACTAGAGTAACTCAGCTTTGATCAAACATTCAGGTACAATCATTTTGCAGCTAACCCTCAAAATGTTTTCTATTAAACGTACAAAGAGCAGCTCCAGTTACATGGATCGAGTTGTACCTTCTAAATTTAACACTAAACTTCAATACCGTGAGAAATTACTATGAAATTACTATATATGTTTCATATTCCTGTATCTGGGGTACTGCATTCAAGTTGTTTTAAGGATGACAGTATGCAAAATTAGTAACTAAAGAAGTTTTAAAATCTTTGGTAAATACTACGGAAAACAAGGAAACACTACTTGTGTAACTCCGGAAGTGCTCTTCATATTACCATTAATGGCTCTCAAAAGTTATTTACAATTTAAACAATACAACATTTATCACTTTGGGACATTTCAGAGAAATATGTCACCGCAAGTTACTTAGTTATCTATGGGTAAATTTTACTGCACTGTAGACGGAAATTAGATATTAATAGAAAACAATTTGCTTCAACATTTATACGTAGTGTGTTAATATTATGGGTGTTACAAAGTAAGGTTGAATGTTCGTTATCAATGACAGTATTAACACATGACCTGTATTTATTTCCGTCTCAAGCTGTAGACACTCAAATGTACAATTCATGTAAACAACATCAGACTTGTATTACATTTACATACGTATTCTCGCCTACATACATGAACTACATTACTTTTTTTTATAAAATTACAACACTGACTTTAACAGCCCTCATTCATCATAGATTACCATTATGTTACTTGTCATAACTGTCACTACCATTTAAACAGAACAGACGTGTATAGATAAAGGCAGACGCACTTAAACTACATCATATATCATTTCTTATTTTCAAACGTTTCTCACTTGAGCTCACAAAAAGACATCAGTTAGCCAGTCTAGTAGTTAAATTATTATGTTAATAGTCTCGTAATGACATTGAAAATAAAAATAAATTAGCATTGTAAATTTAGAAATGACAAATTTATGACAGTGAAAAAATGTTGAGTGTTGTGTTTATAGCATGGCAACCCATGCTGTAGAAGTAGCGCTCAGTAATTTTAGAAGCTACGGGCGTAGATAGAAGCTGGTACAATATACAAAGGAAATATAAATGATACAGTCTGCTTTAATCTACTTTAGAATAGCTGTAAACAAATTGAGGTGATCAGCCAATGAAAATGTGTTGTGGAAAATATTGATCAATCAACATTGTGTACATCATAATAGTATTCCTAACTAATTTTGAATTGACAGTACCTTCTGAATGCGTAGAATCTGCAGAAAATGTTGGGGACAGTTTTACCCCGCTGGGTTGGAGTCATCTTACATTCTCGACACTTCATCAGCTTTGGTGTCACTTCACTACAGGAGCCATCTTGAAGGAACGGTTCACAAGTTTTCCTCAGAACTGAATCCGGCACTCGAACCAGAGGCTTTGAAAATGTTGTCTGTTGAACTGTTGATAAGAAATAATTACAGACATGAGAACGTAAAATTTCAAAATGAGCTGAAAACTTGGCAAGGGGTCCTGGCTTTTAATCAAATTGTCTCAAAACGGCCCTTGCGAGTGTAAAATCCGCGGACGTATGCGAAAAATGCTCATTCCTGTAAATAGCATTCTATGACCATCCAAAGAACATCTTTCATTGTTCGTGCAAAAGGATGATTGTCCTGTTTTTGTACCATTCTATCAGCCAAGAAAAAAATAGATTAACTTCATGGTTATATGGAAATAGAATGCATAAAGCCTGGTGTTGTTTTTACGCAAGTCATATAACAGTCTGTAAAGCCAACTTGTTTTCAGCAATGATTACCACTATAAATATAATGCATCTAATAAATTAAGATAAATGATGTTGCTATTTGTCTAGCATCTTACGAAAAACAATGAAAAGCGATTAGTAGAGTATGCATGAGATCTAACACAAGACTCAAATAATACCGAGCACAACAAATAATGGCTTGTAATCATCTAGAGCATGAATCACTCAAGGTCATCAATATATGAATAATACAATATTCATCTACCTCTGCTCTGTTTTATTTTCGATCTAAGTAACATAATAATGCCATTCACCTTATATCAATAAAATGTAAAAGGAGTTTTCAATACAGCAACTAAAGGCATGACATAATCCAATAGCAAGCATGGTTATGGGTTCCAGGATTAAAGGACAACTTATCATCATCATGAATAATACCTTTTTGTTCAGTCTCTTTCAACATGGAAATTGGAGGAACATAGATGTTGTCACTTTCAAGTTCATCCTCGGATTTATCTTTCTCCTTCTCCTTCTCCTTTTCCTTCTCCTTCTCTTTCAATTGCTTGTCTTTCTTGTTTTTCTTATCTTTCTTGTCTTTATTCTTCTTTTTGTCTTTCTTTTCAGTCTTTCTGTTACTATCTGAATCTTGTGTTTCTTCTGTTTCCATGTCGGTCTGCTCTTGTTTTTGGTCGGCGACATCATCAGAATCTAAGGATTTGTCATAAGCTTCTTCAGTTTGTTTTATTTCTTTTTCTTTTACAGACTCTCTACAATTTTCAACAATCTTCTTGATTTGTTCCTCAGACATGTTGTCTGCACTACTCTGAAAAACAGAAGGGTACCAAATATAACAACAGCTATAATAAATATTGAGGTGAAGAAAGAAACCAGTCTATAGCTGTGAGCATACACATTATATAAACCTGCTTTGATCTCGCAGTAATTAGTAACATTTATAACCAGCCAGGTCACAAGACATCAAGGTCAATGATAAACAGTTTTGATCTTAGAATGAATACCAGTCAACTTGAGAAGCAGACGCCATAAAACCACCACCTAGAACCAGTCCATAACCATAAAATCAGTTTGCAATAATACCAGTCAAGAGAACAAAATTTATCTTGAAAGTCAAGTGAAAAAAATATTATTTCAGCTATACTGATAAATTCGTCATAACAAAGGATATGACCTACTTAAGACTATTCAAGTTATATATAGTTATAAATACACACATGTACAAAGCATGTCATAAATAATGTTCCATACTTTTTACTACAAAATCTTCCCTCTGTTTTACAAGGTCAGGGTCAATAGGACAGGAAAACAACACTTAGACAATGACCTTCATGTACTATTTATGAGGTAAACATTTGAAGCAAGCATATCTCCAAGGATAGACTCAAGCTTGTTATGATACCAAACATTATATATGACCATCACAATCAACAATATGAATAAAGTGAGTAAGAAGTGTTCACATAAAATGTTGAGGCAATCCTTATATTTAGTAACACTTGGTAGGTAACAAAAGCTGACAGCTACACATAAAAGTGAATGTAAATGATGCAGGGACCATCTCAAAATAATATTTATCAGTAAAGCCTGGAGCGAAATGAATTTCGATCATAAAATGTCATCAATCATGCGTGATCGATATCAAATTTGCCTGTTTATTGACCTACATTGCCTAGAGATATGAATCAGGTGTGAGAGTAAAACTAGACCTAGAAAACGTGTGAACAACAATTGGTTTGAAAATCCATCAAACTTTCATAGCTTTTCACAAGTCACAACAATAATGACCAAGTAATTACTATTGTTTTGTTTGGGATGTTCTAGTACAATCAGTACAATGTAAGCAGAGCAGAAAGAATACATAGACAAGCAGACAGCCTAGGTCAATTACTTGTGATCAAGCAAGTTATTAACCAGTCCTTCTTAAATCTTCCTTGTTTTCGTCTGGAGTGCGATCAAGACAAATATAGAGAAACTTCTTTCAACATCGTTTTAAATTATATGATAAGCTGGGATGATGTCATGTTTTTGTGGCAGCTAAGAATAATATAATGACAATGTCGATCCATTCATCGTAACTTTTTTGTAAGACAAGACCAGAATGCATACAGAGACATACTTATTCATCAGAACGGTGGGTTGTCAAGCAAAAAAACGATCTTGCAAGATTTATGATGATCTATTGACCAACATTTCTCCACATTTGTTTGCTGCAAGAGTGGATATCTATGAAGTTTCGAACAACACTTGCTTTTTATAAACCATGTTTATGGGTGTAGAAACTGGCAACAACAGTGTTTAGATAAAATGGGTAATTTTTCTCTACATGACAACCACTAAACGAAACCAAGTTATTTATAGAGTCTCGTAAATGATTACATTTATCAGTTAACACCTAGAACTACATCCATAACACATCCGTGATGCATCACAAAAATCTCATCTCGCATAGTAACCACACAATGTTTTGGCTGGGAACCAAATTGCTTCCAGTTTCTAGTAATTCTCTGAAGCCGGTTCCCACCACACTATCTACATTTTCTCCGGTGTTACATCAATTAAAACTGGCAAGCAATAAAAAGCAGATGTTCATGAGGTGTTTACACAAACTACCCACAATTCTACTGAAGAACTCCTTAACCACTTTACCAGCTCCGTACAATCTCTTTATGCCATCAAGATGAGTTAAGTAAGTACAAAACAAAGTAGATTTTGATATCAGACAAAACTACCAGTCACCTAGTACATATGGTTGGATGAAATTACTGGCTTCAGTATAATTATCAAGGAGCTAAATAACCAAGACTGGGGAACGAGCAACTTAAAGATCCATCATCTAAATAACAGAGCAAGTCGATTTTGAGAGGTAATGATGAAATGCTGGTGAAATGAAAAAACAGATAATGAATAAATATAAACATTGAGTCAGCCAAGATCCATTTATGATATGAAAAGATCAACGTGTGGTTATTAGCTGTAAACCATTCCAGGGAATGTTTCGATCATTAATTATTCTCAACAGTAACAATTTGCCTCAAACTAAATCCTATAATAACTACCAGAAGAGAAATTCCTACAGCCAGATGCACCAGGATAGATGGTACAATATAAAACGCACTACACAGGTAATATAAACCACACAGCTTTAATTAATGGGTACATTAATTAATTTATCAACCATACTGTATATCAATGATTCAGAATTCAATGGGCAACCTGTGTTATATAATTAGTTTGCATGAATTAACCATGAGGCATAGACATGAGTGTAAATGGAGACATAGCATTAACGTCAACTATCTGCATTAATTGAGTGCAGCTACATACCTTTGTTTTACTATCTGCATTAATTGAGTGCAGCTACATACCTTTGTTTTACTATCTGCATTAATTGAGTGCAGCTACATACCTTTGTGTTACTATCTGCATTAATTGAGTGCAGCTACATACCTTTGTTTTACTATCTGCATTAATTGAGTGCAGCTACATACCTTTGTTTTACTATCTGCATTAATTGAGTGCAGCTACATACCTTTGTTTTACTATCCTTGCTTCTTCTGTTTGGTTTTTTCTTCGTCTGTGTGGTGCTACCGGATGAATTTTCATCGATGTCTAACTTTGGTTTTTTAGGATTGTTGTTTCGTTCCTTCTTTTTTGCTCTCTTCAAGGCGTTACCATCTGCTGGCTGTAACATGTTTTATATGCTTGTTAGTAAGCAATAAACAAAATAGATATGCTGGCCAAATGTTGAAATAAACATGCAATCCATTCACTCAAAGATTGCCAACTTGATTCACCCACCACACTACACACTGCGACACAGTTGTCTACCCCTAGTACAATGCCAGTTTAATCTGTATCGCCATGAACTAGACAGGCGTCCGTAAAATTTGACAGAATCCTTTTTAACCCCCATCCCCTCCCCAAAAAATCTTTTTCTTTGAAGGGACTCCCATTTTCACTTACTGTGCATCACTTGGAACCCTAAAATAAACTTTTGTAAAGTATAAAATGCGTATCTGGGACCCTACCAACTTACAAAGGATTTATCAATTTATCAAACACGAGGGTCCAAGGACCCCTAGCTGAAAAATCCTAGGGAAAAGCCTGCTTCAGTCTAGTATCTTTTCTTTGCATGTTATGTTAGGACGTTCATCAGTACAATGGAAACTCTTTTACCAAGACAGAGATACAGCCGCTTCGAGTTAAACCTTTCATTTCTAATTTCATTTAATGCATTATGCCAAGACAAAAACTGATCTCACTGTTGATTATAGGGGAGAACTATCACATCCTGCGAGATTTTGTCATAACACATTTTTATCTCCAGGAATTTGGATAATGCACTTGCCAGAATGAGAAGAATTCAAAAATTCCATCTCTGAACGCATGAAGAATTGTTTTTCTGTTTAAACTGAATTGATTTGCACGAGATAACGTTACAAGAAATAATCTGATAATTGATGGGAATGTTGGAGGTTGAAAATAAAGGAGAAATCACTGTAATGTAGGGATATCAACGAATATTCATTCATATGTCTGAATCTTTGAATACCAATTCGGCATTCGAATATTCAGGGGGGAAAATCAATATGAAAGTTGAAAGCATGAGTATATGTGAATGGTCCAGTTACCATCGAATTGAATGACATGATATCTACATGTGTTAATACAGTAGAACTTGAAATAAAAATATACACAGTGATTACGTCGGTCAGGAATTTCAACATATATACATCAATATTATATACACTCACCAGAGTCTCGCTCTCCGAGGCAGAAGTTGTAGATTCATCATTATTCTCCAACTTTTCAATATTTCCATTTGGCAATGGTGGGTTTGAAACATTGCTTATTGGTGACTTATTTCCATTCTCTTTGGTCGGAGAAATGTTTGATATTTTCACATAACAGTTTTTCACTTCCTTATCTTTTTCGAGATCATTTGTTGTTGGATTGTTTGTTGTTGTTGGATTGTTTGTATTAGTATTGACACTATCTGCAACCACAGGAGGAGCCGGAACCGGTACTGGTGGTTTGGCTTCCTGTTTGTCCTCATCAGAATGTCGCTGAAGCCATGCTTTTTTCAGATTTGGGTGTTTGGCCGATTTGTGAGGGGATGGGGTACTGTCCTGTTTCAGATGTGGCGGAGGACTGGGAGCACTTAAAGTATCACTATCAGTGTCTATCTGTCCGTTAGCAACACGATTAATGCTGTCTACGTATGACATTGCAGAATTGCTGTTACCACTACTTGATAAATTAGAGGCCTCTTCATTCTGTGAACTTTGCTGGGATGATATTACTGGAGTACACGAACGTTCAAGACTGCTCTTAGGTTTATAAGGCTGCGTCTTTTGTTGTTGCAACATTTGTTGTTGTTGCTGAGCCTGAAGTTCTCGTAAGTCACTAGCACTATGAGGTTTCTTCATAGCACCATCTTTGGTTTTTGTAAGGTCTGGATCAGACATGAACGCATTCTGAACCGTATTCTCAACAAATGACTTAAAACTGTCCATAAAACCTGTTAGACCATGAAGACGGTTGTTTACAACAGCTTGAGATGATGAGACAGCAGGTGCTCCAGCTTGAGCAGTGGTCACTGCCATTGTTGCCACACTACCACTGCCTGTAGTATATGGTGACTGATTGGAAACAATCTGAGGAGTTGTACATGGTATTGACAAGTTCAATGGATTGTTGCTATTAGTAACTGGAGGATTCTGAGCTTGACCTTCTTGACCTTTCTGTCGTTTACGATTGGTACCTTCCTTCGGTCCTTTTCTCTTTGATCCCATTGCACTCTGCTGTTGTTGTTGTTGTTGTTGTTGTTGTTGCGGAAGTTGATCTCTGTTACCTGACTGCGGGGATTGTGCAGCCCTGGGAACCTGGGCTGTACCAGTGACCGACACAGTTCGTTGCGACTCTGTTGTCTTCCCATTTGAATTATTGTTGGAATATATTGGGTTTGGAACGAGTCCTTGCTGTATTAAACTATATGTGAATGGAACAGAAGTATGAGGTAATGATACCGGGGCTTGAGCTATTGCCGGAGAAAATGAGGATGAATTTACAGTTGATGGATGAGAGCTAGAGTTCGAGCCTGGGCTGCCACGCATTTTGTTCACGTTCGTGTTACATCTGTAATCCATTGGCTCCATAACAGCAGCAGACAACTGCTGCGGGCTTGCTATTCGTAGAGGACTCTGAGATCTTGAGGTCTGTCGGGCTGCGTCTGCTCTGAGATTGACTACGTGCTGCGAATGAGCAGCCATGGGGTTCATACCTTGTGCGCCTGGACTTGAATGACTGGAATGCGGACGTTCTGGTGTGTGTGCTGGTTTAGGATGATGATGTGGTGACATACGCGAGGCATACAGAGGACTTGATGTCTTATGAATATTCATGTCTTTTGTTTTATTTTCCACTATCACAGAACTATAGGGCTTGGAGTCTTTAATCAATGGAGGAGGAACTGACAAGTCCTTTTTACGTGGTGACTGAGCACGACTCACTTTGGTGTCCATCATAGATTTTTCAACTTTAATCTTCTCCATTTCATATGATTGTAACTGGTCAGTTGTGATGAATGAAAATTTATCAGGCTTGTACCCATATAAACTAAAGTTTGCTTGCACTTCCTGTTTGATTCCACCAGAGCTTGTACCAGGTTCACGTTTAACATGACCATCGTAAGGTCCGGGTCCTAGTTCTTTACGGAATTCTTGTTTTATGTCCACTTTGTGATCACCAGCTCCTTGGTGTTGAGCGTAATATTTCATTTGTTCTTCTTGATGTGACATCATTTCCTGATGTTTCCGCATCATCTCAGCGTAACGGTAATCAGATTCACGTTGCTGCTCCTACAACAGATTAACAGAACTTAATACTTTTCGATCTATGACAAATGTGCCAATACCTTTTCTATTAAATACATGAATCGTAATAATCAGCAAGATTGACCCAGAACACAAACTGATGAACTACTTTTGGCTTAAATAATTTAAATCAAACACCAGGATTGGAATTAATTGAGCTTATTATAAAACGATCTCCCATTCCTTTCAAATATAACCTCAAGTAACCAAGAATTTGAGTCACTTTTACATGAAGTTGTATTGACAGGATCTTAGAGAAATTCTCTTAAATGGAATTCTATAAATCAAGACTAAATCAGAAAACATCAATTTACATGCAAAGAGACATCTCTCCGAGATTGAATTTTCTCATTTTAAAATATCAATACATTCCTCAATGGACTGATGGGAGAAATCACAAAACACAATCTCGATCCTATCTGGCTGTCGACGATAATGACAGCTGCATATCGAGACGTTTTTCATTCTCGGAACATGTCAGGGCAAACATAATATAACCAAAGTCAATAACCAATTCAATTCAAATATCGTAATGTGAGCCAGTCATTGAAATTACACCGATACGTAGGCTGCCATTTCAAAGATCATCATACAGTGTATTTTAATTCACAAGAAAAAAATTCTTCCAATCCTATTGAACAAATCCTAATAATCAGCGCATTTCATGCAACAAGACAAATATCAAATAATTTCCTCAGTCAATAAAGCTCTCCCTAAAAGAATCCACTTGCACAGAGTACATAGATCAGTACAAACAATCTGATCAATACTTCAATTAGAGTATGAAATTAATTTATCTACAAGCCTTCAAGGTATTCACACTTTAGTACAAAACCAATTAATTACTTGGTAACAAATACCAAGCTACTATAGTTTCGCTCCGACATTCAATATGGATTTCCTTAATGCTGACAAGAACTGTCTTTGTTACAAGTGATACATCCATATACAACTTGATCAATTCTCTTGAATCATTAATATAGTAATGTGTTGGAAAATCAATACTTTTTAATCATCTATCAAGTTGCTGACACCAGCTAAAGAATAGAATCTATAAATGCACACCTAATAGTAACAATATACTTATAACGCTTCATGCAAATTTAATTCGATTTCTGTTATTTGAAGCATGCAAGAATAGGATTATGTTATAAAGTAATTCACCAGACACGTCTGATAATGATGTAACACGGTCGACCCATAACTGATACACATTCGGACCTCAATTATTCGACAACATTCTATCCAAATACTTGGTCATCATCAGAAATAAATATCAGGTATCTTCTTATGCATGTCAAATTGAAATGGGCTATTTGAAACCATGTATTATTCCAAAAAGAAAACCGGCCTCATGAATTGGAAGAAGCGTGGTCGGACTGTATGTAATAGAGTACTGTACTTTATGACTATGTTATAAACAGATCAATACATACACTTATCCAACTAAAACTTCATAATAATATTGTCATGATGACCTTTGGTCAAGTTGTCAACTTAACACTCCTTAGAAGAAATTTGTTCTAAACTCCATTCATGTAATACTTATTAAGTGATATTGTTTTGGCAAAATACCCAACTCGGCAAAGTGAGAAGTTCAAGGCAGAGCTTATAAAAGACGGTTACACAGCTGTTTTCTTACAACTACCGTACACATTGGGCTAAAATTACATGACTAGTTCACCATTGCTTTGGTAAGATGTAGTCTTTCATATAATTGAAAAAAATATGCATGGAGCATCCTAGAATGAAGCTGATGTCTTGATTTTGCTAGGAGGAAACAATACTCTACCATTTTGATTTTCTCCTCTGGCATAATTTCCCCCATCTTGGAGGCATGTTGAGACTCAGACTTGGGCTTTCCTGTCCCTAATGTGATTGACGGAGGTGGCCACATCCCGGTCTGGGCAGCCTGTAACAAAAAAATATTTACATTTTGAAATAACAATAATATGAAATAAATAAGTTCAAGAGAAAATGTGTAGCTTTATTTATATGAGCCTCCACATACCATAGTAAACATAGCATTCAATCCTCCTGGATACTCTAGGGATCTACATTATTAAGTTGTTTGTGGTAGAAATAGATTTCCCAGAGTCAAATCAATACTAACAGCATTTATCAACACAAGTGCAGGAATAAACAACAATTTATCATGTAATGATTTTAATCTAATGTTCCAGAGTAATAATCTGCATATAATATTCCAGAAAACAGACTCTGCCTTCTATTACAGAGACGTTCCTTCCTCCAGGTATGAGGAGTATGTTAATATATATATGTTTTTATTAGATAAATGAAAATCAGAAGAGTTAACAATCAAACAGTCAATTGATTGATTCACAGTACAGGCAAACATACTATATCAACAACAACACAACACCTGCTGTCATTTATTATTATCAGTAAAATAAAACCTAAAAATAACAGGTAACAAAAGATTTTCCAGACTAATTGAATTCTTGAATACTTCATTCAACAGGAGCCAAAGAAAAAACCATTAGCGTTAACCCTGTAAGTAGATTCTGTAGTAAAGTATACAGATTACCTAAAGAAAAAATCAATGCTATTTAAAATAAATTAGAAGAAGGACAAATGTTGGCCAGATATTGATCTTATTTAAGAGTATTGACGTCATACTATTGTATTTATATTACCACTTGGATCAATACAAGTAGTTCATGTTATACACTTAACAAGTCACAACAAATTCATACAGCAAGAATGTCAAACAGAATGTATAAACAAAGGGAGGGACACGCTTACATATTTAACAGGAAATCTACTTCACGTTGTAATCTAGAACAATACTCATGCCATTGCAACAATATGAAACACCTTTGATTAATGTACTTATAGCATACTGCAAACTGGATTACCATAAAAACACACATTTGAATGAATATTGGTCAATAAAATATTTTGTGGTCAGTATATACCCAGATATTCTGACCGACTATGCACATCAAGGACAAAAGGACAGACTACCAACGTTTGACCTCCACTTACAAAAATAAGAGACCACTGGCTTATAATCATGGCCTTACTCAGGAAACTAGCGCAAATTCAAAATGTCATATAATACTCGACATTTAGAGGGAATCTTATCGAATCTGATACCCAAAACAAATTTGTCAAGGACAGCTTCCATCAATAAAACTGATTCGGTAACTTAGAACTTCAATATCCTGAAGGGACAAATTTTGGAGCAAAAATGTTCAGAGTTCAGATTGTATGCATGATGTTAAATGTATGTCAATACCACTATTGATAGTGGAAATACAAATTAATGGGCATTAGCACAATGACAGAGAAGGGATCAATAGCACTACAGCTTCCTGATTTTATCATTCTGTCTCTCCTGCAAATATCAACAGTCACATTGATTGATACAGTCATCGGTTTCCCCATGTACGGCGACAGACATTGATTAAATGACATCACAACACGAGAGCCATATTGCAAGAAAATGTCACATGAGGTTTCCATGGCAACAGAATACTCATGAGAGACTATATAAATAGTCGGATGACTCTAATCGGAAATTGCACTTTGCAAGATCGCATGCATGCACCTTAATCGGATAAAATCAATGAATATAACAGCTAAGCACAAAATGATAAAATATCGAGCACACAAGCTTCACATTCCAGTGACATCACCATTCCGGAAACTGTCACATGCCAACTAATGTGGATAATGCATGCAGCAATGACCAACAATAACAAGAAGGCCGTAAGACGTTTATACTCCCACCTAAACAATATAAACCCATGCATGCCGTGGAGCAGGATGGCCGTAAGACGTTTATACTCCCACCTAAACAATATAAACCCATGCATGCCGTGGAGCAGGATCACTGGAACAAAGGGTAAAGTTCTCTATACACCAAATTCAGTAAACATCCACTGAATAGATCTTGTATCATGTTTTTGCTCATGTGACCCCAGCATGCAAATATTGTTGACAATGGACATTGAATCATCCAACCATACTACCAGCTCACTCTGAATGCTCGGTTCAGATAAGTTAATAATGCAATACAAATAAAGGGGGCAGGATGAAGATCAATGAATCGAAACAACCATAACAAGACTATACAGCTCAGTACAAAACAAGTTTCAAAGAAGTAAAAAAATAACAAAAACAGTAAGCTTGAACAAGACAATGTCGAGATTACACCAAGGATAGTCACCAGAGAAGGATACAGATTTATATAATACTGACATTTACCATGTATTTTTGTCGATAGCTAGCATTAGAATAGCGGAAACCTTCCATGTTAGTATGATGTTTTGGAGCAGTCTTCCAATTCTTTATTTGGGCAAAAATACAAAAAATAAAGAAATATTTTACATAAGTTTACATTTTCCAATATGAAAGCATGTTGATTATATTTTTCATGTCACAAAATCAAGATTCCAGATCAACTATTATCTCACAATTAAAAAGATTATACATTAAAAGTACATGTTTTAACAATTTGTTCAACTAACGAGCAAGATCAGCCAATTTCATTATTCAGCCAAGTTGTACAAGTAGAACACATCAATAGAAGTTCAATATAATTGCTAAGGTACAACTTCCTAACATACTCCGACATACTCAAACTGATCAAACCATAACAGACGCAACAAACTGAACAAGCATTTTTGCTAAAACGGGTAAATCGGTCCGAGACGTGAAGCATAATTTACTACTTTTTTGTGCCACCAAAAACATTTTAACTCGCCAGGGTTTGAATAATTATTTTGTGTCTCCACCGAGTGCAGACTACGTAAATACTATAATTAACCATTATCCATCAAAATACCAGACATTTATATCCTCAACGTTTGGTGAATGTTTTCACCATAAAACCACACAGTCCCAAAGAGCATACGGTACACAACATACCCCTGACTGGTTTCAGTACATTTGCCAAACATATGTTGTGCCGACAATTTGATTAGTAAACCAGTCAAACTTAATGCACACATTTTGAATTTGACAGAAAGTTTGTATCTGCAGACAATTATAATCTTATTAAATGTTTATTGACCTTCACTGATTTAAATATTGCACCATACAGGACATTGTATTAAGTTATCCATTTTGTTTATCCTAAAGAGCACAGGAAATAACTTTCACCTAGTCTAGGTGTGTTTTTTATTCTACTTGTTCTCACATGTTTGTATTATACAGACATAAGCACTCAAATATTCCATAAAACCCTTGGTGTTGTAACGTGTTTTTCTTATGGGCGTTTTAAGAATAAGAAAATCAACTAAAATTATATTTCAAGTTTCACTGTATATAGGTCACCCAGTTGTGAGTTAATTCTACAATTAACAAATCATATTATCCAGTACCTCCAATTCTTTCTGGTATGTTAATGTACCTTAATTGCTACACAGTAACAGACAGAAGTGATTATCAAGGCTAATTAAAGGTTACAGACATGAAAGGTGATGAAGTCAGACAAACGAAAGACAATGAAGATGGCAACCCAGTATGTTAATGTTCAAATATGATGGAAGATAATCTAACTTCCAAGTATATTGATCTAATGGGATCACGAGGTGACATTGGCAGTGTTCAGTCATTTCAAGGGCATCAGTCATGATTATAGTCAGAAAGAAAAAACTGTACATTGTTTAGCTGTATAAACATTCTCCAGGCAATGTGTTAGTGATGAATAAATAACAAATATATCATCCACAAATATTATCATCATAAGTCAAGTCATTCCTCCATACATCAAGGATATACACAACAAATAGGTCTTACCCGTTGACTGGCCAGACGTAGTGACTCGGAGAAATGTTGCTCCACTGCAGCATGCGAGTCCACTGACTCTTTCAGTATCCTACGTTCCCGCTCTAAGCGCTCACGATGCTCTCGTTCCTGTCGATCTTTCTCCTGTTTTTCACGCTCCTGACGTTCCCGCTCGGCTCTTTCTTGTTCTATTTTTTCACGTTCTCTTCTCTCTCTGAAAGCAGCGAGATTTCATTCAATTACTAAATTACAGCACATTTTAAGACAAAGACAACACAGCGTTCAGTAAGAAAACACATTGAGCTAACACGCATTTCAACCAAGTTACACTTTCTCAGACAAATTCAACAACTTGCAGTGAGGAAACAATTAGAGTGCATAACTAGCACATGTCACTGGGCTGATGTAAAGGTCAATGTATGTATACACTGCATTCAAAACTGGGGAGAGATTTGTGGGAGAAAATGGTTCTGCATGGATGAGGATGTGTACACATACACACAGCTAACCTGATAACACATGGATTGCAGTGACCTCATTTAGTACAACAAAGAAAGATTGGAGGATTACTGAACTAGGGAGTGTTTTTATAAGCCGTGCTGTATTAAATAGAATTGCACAAAATTACCACTGAATAATTTGTAAGAGGATATGATGTGTCAGCCAGACATACATAGTGTATGTTACAGTATGTAGGCTACAATATGTGTGATTTATGAGAAGGTAACTGACAGCTTCAGTCCTAAGGTACACAAGTTTATGCACCTAATGATTGACAACAGTAAACTGCCTAAAGGGACTTCAACTAACCATCGTAACATCTAACTGCCTTTAGCTGTCACAACCATCACCTGTCACTGCATAAATAAATTCATGATAAGGCATAAAATCATTCTAAATAATCAAGAAACAAATCACAACAATTTATGGTTGAGATTCTCTAATTATTCTCTTTCATTATGATTACAGACCATATAGTTCTTTCGGCCCTTAAAAGTTTCAATGCAACTATGTTGAAATAAATGACTGCAGCAAAAAAATAATAATGTTTCCACAAAATATAAAACATTGAAATTAGGATCACAATTGGTGAAACATCAGCATTACATGCACCAGTCACAGAAGTAACTAACCCTAGTTTTCAACAAATTTCTTAAATCCACAAAATGTGTTTTCTTTTCATACTAATGCATGTTTTATGCCTGTATTCATACAACCAACCAACCTATTAATACAACACCTCCTTCATTACTATAAATAGGTGAGGAGATAGCGTGTACCTTGCAGTAACAACAGAACAAAGAGAAGTGGTCTCCCAGCCCATGCAGGATATTTCATCTCATCTTGCACTCAATATTAAACTTTTTTGGTACACAGGTATTACTCTTATCTCACCGACAAGTACAGGGAATATTATTTCCTCTATGTGAAGAGAAAAGGAAGATAACAGACAAACCCTCTCATGAAAGCATTCTTTATTGATTTAGAGGTGCACAATCAAGGCTGCCTTGGTATGAAGGCAGATAACTTGAGATACACACCATGTAAATACACAGTTACCAAGTGGCCAGACACCCAGAGAGATATTTATAACCAGAATTACACGATTCACCTCATCCCTTGAGAATCCAACACAATTCAAAAGTTCATGGAACAGCCGGTTAAACAACCATTGAAAAGAAACAAAGGTCTGGAAATCACAATATAACTTAGCCTAGCCCCCTCCCCTAGCCTAGCCCCCTCCCCATTCAATTTTAAAGGGACTTGGCTAAAGAAAAAATACATAATTCAAGGAGCATGAAAATGATATTTGCAATAAAATCACGCAGACAGAATTTAATCTCAGGAATTTTGGGCCAAGATCCAAATGATGATAGTATGAAACAGACAATGGCCTTTGTATAAAGCGCTGGACAATAGAAACATATTGCTGCTATAGCCTAATGCATAATTACATAGAAAAAGGAAGATGAATGCAATACAAATATTTCTACCAGAACAACGTAAAAGTGAAATTACAGAATGCTGCTTGCAAGAATATGAACACATGCATACCATTTTCCACCAGTGCGTAGCCACAAACCACACACTGATGACTCATGCTCCATATTCAGGATAAATTTACATCAACAAGTAAATGAAATGCAATTTTCAAATATACAAGCAAAATAATACCTGTAAATTATTCTTGATGCAAAACAAATATCCAGTCAACTGTTTACAACGAATTTACCATCCCGAAACAAAAGATGGTAGAAAGCGTTCAGAAATAGAAAGATGGCCGGTTATCATCAACGATCAATAATGGTAAGGTGAAGGTCGTATGCATAATGAAGGTCTTTCACTCACTCACTACATTCAGGAGGAAAATAATGACACTCCCTTCTGCTTGCATTATTGATTTTCTCTGATATTTAAGCCAACTTGGCAAGACTGATAAACAGTAGACAGAAAAACAAAGAATGTATAATTATTTTTGTGGGAAACATTGAGTATGTGTTTTGCAGCAGACTACAGAAAACTAGGTTTTCTAATGATAAAAGAAACAGGAATGTACTTCTCATTCAAGTTGGCCTGTACAGATATCTATAAACTGCCATAATGTATAGAATTCCTGGATATATTTGGGCCTTGAATTGACATTATGAATACTGGAGGTAACCTTACACGGGTAAGTATGGCTTATTCCGACAATTTCTTTAAAGCTTTCTCTTCATTCAATCAAAATGGGTAATTTATTTGTTGAACAGTTTTGATTTATTATTCACTGAAATTTTATTCGCAATTGCCAGTGGAACAAGTGTTCACATGGTATGTTCTACAACAAAATGCTTCAGTTTGAGACATTTAAAAATTGCTGCAAAAGGCTTACAACATTACAATCAAAACATTTTCACCTACCTTTCGAGTCGTTCTTTTTCTAAGCGTTCTCTTTCTCGCCGTTCTCTTTCTTTGCGTTCTCTTTCACGTATGTCCCTCTCACGCTCTCGTTCAATGTGATCTAGTCTTTCCCGCTCCATTTGTTCCTGCTCATGGAGAATACGCACGTCACGCACGAGATCATCTTGATGCTTGGCAAGCAGCCAAGGCGGAGGAATGGGAACAGAAGGGTATTTTTGCTGCCACAAATGTTCAAGTTGTGATTTGTTAAGTGCACCTCTTTGAGGTGGATATGACATTGACAAAGCATTTCTATATTGTTCTGACGCTGCTAGTGCAGCGGCCACTTGATGCTGTTGTACTGCAAGTTGCTGATGTATTGCCAAGGTTGCCGGGTCCAACTGATGTAGACCTGGCGGTAAGAGACTTGACAAAGACGCTCCTGGTATGGATGGACCCATTAATTGAGATGGATAAGCAACTGATGGTATGACTGGTGTTCGTGATGAGCGATCCATTGCATTTGATAATGATGTTGATGAGGTCATGCCTACACTGGCCGGTCGAGATGCTTGTGTAGGTATTGAATTGTGAACCTGCTGGTAAGACTTGTGAGGATTATGCATACTGGGCACAGGCACATTACTTCGAACTGGATTTTTGCTCATCAATTCAGGGTCCCTGTAAATTTGAACAGGTTCACTTTTGTCAACAATTAAAGGACTTGATGCAGTACTACTTTTGGAACTTTTCAAATCGTCAAATCGAGATCCTGGTCGATGAGCTTCATCACCACTTAGGCCTGAACTACAACGACCGTCACTATTCCGCGACTGGGAACGCTCCTCCTGAGACCAACTAGAGTTAGTGTTTGTATTTTGTAAAGAACTGTTTAATGAGCCTATAAACTTATTAACCCTGGATATAGAAAGATGTTCACGTTCACTTTCACGTTCAGACACAGGCGACGATAAAGTGCTAGACACAGATCCTGCCTTCTCTTCACCATTTAAAGAAGACAATTTCTCGGCACGAGCAATCTGATCAGTGACCGATTGATTAAAGTCAATGTTTGAAGTGGGCACTCCACTATTTTGGGGCGTTCCAGTAGAAGCACCTCCGGTAAGTAATGATTGTTTCTTTTTTATATAGTGCATATTATCACCTGATTCATTGATAGAACTTTTTTCTGCACTGATGCACTGACTTTTTTTTGCATCAACACTTTTCTTACTATCAATGGGTTTTACCTGAGAATTGGCATTGTCTTTCTTTTTCTCTGACCTTCTAGTTTCTTTTTCCTGACATGGTGCCTTCACAGACTTTTTCTCTTTTACTTCACTAGACACATTACCTGATTCCTTTTCCTTCTTTTTCAAAGCACTTTTAATTTCTTTCACTTTTTCTTCCACTAAATCCTTACGATCAGTATTTCCATTACCTACATCACACACATTATCACCGGGTACTGACTTACTTGAGCTAGGTTTTTCTGTCAATAACTGAGAAACATCAGCTTTATCACCATTGTCTGATTTGGCACTGTTGCTTACTTTCTTATCACCTTTATCAACAGTCTTTTTATCTTTTTTACTATTACTCCCTGAAGTTGTTTTGATCACAGGCTCCGCATCCCCATCGACCGGTGTCCGACTTGCAGACCGTCTCCTTGGTGAGCTGGTTGTGGCTTTAGGAGAATCTGTACGTTCTGAGCGGTTTCTCGGTGAATCGGTACGCCGTAATACAGGCGACGATTCAACCTTTTCTTCTTTCTTTTGCCGAGATCTTGATGATAATTTAGGTTTGTTCTGAATATGGCTATTGTCTGTTTTACCTATACTTTTAGAATTGTTTGTATTTTCAGCATTCACTTCTTTATTCTTGTCAACAACAGTTTCTTTGTCCCTTTCACGGTTTCTTTGAGGTCGTATCCGCTCCTTAGCTGGAATATTCCGAGGCGATACTCTCAATGGTTGACTGATTTCAGTATCGGAACCTTGTGAATCCGCAGAGTCTGTTCTATTCAATTTTGGCTTTAAACGCCTCTTTGAATTCAAATTAACGTTCACACATGATGTTTCAACCTTCCTTTTTCTGTCTTTGGAATTGGGAGTTTTTTGTTTCGCGTTAGTCTTGTCTGCCCCTGAAATAATCCAAGATCACTTTTTAAATCACATGTTACAAAATATAACAAAATAATTTATATCCCGCAATCACAAACAAAGGCATCTAATAACAAGAACAAATGGATTTTCATGTGACACATAATGACACTGTATACCACATTTATATTTATATAATGTCCTTCACATTTTCTGTAAACCAATCAATAATTCCATGAAGAGATTTAGCCAGCACGACTATTACATTTCCATTATGAACAGAGACAGAGATGTTGACAGATCGTATTTTTCTTTGTCAATGAAACATTTCATTGTACAAAACTACATTTTTTTTTCTACAAGAGAAAAAAAACCTTAGACATAACAACATTAATTATAAAATCTGGTTATGGGGGTTAAATGTGTAAAATGTTAGGTAGTTACAATAAAGATGACTTAACCATACTGAAATAGCCTATTATCATCGGCAGATTACCCACAAAAATGCCATTGGTATAAATGGTATTACTCATGCAGTATTGGTTAACCATTTAATGGTTACCAGTAAAGATTGTGTAAGAGTGTGCTGTAAGCAATTACCCGATATTCAGAGACTATGAAGCATGATACGCATTCCAGCAAACATGCATTCCAGCAAACATTCGACAATACTCCAGTTAATTGTTTCTGCAAATATTACCACTTCCATGCCAACTGCCAAAAGTGAAGATTTAGGGCAATATTAAAAAGAGGTTTTAGTAGTAGTCCGCATGGAAGACTGAATTTATTCAAAGAAGACTGGTTCTAATTGCCAAGGCATATCCAGACTCCTTTTTTTAAACAATTTCTCTTAAAACACTGTAAATTGTCAGTTTTAATACAGAATATCACATAAACATGTTGCGCAATATCACTATGTGACCATGATAACTTTTGAGTTGAGTTCAAACTCGGACTGATACCAACAACATGAGAACAGAATGTATAACGCAATATATATATATATAGTGCAACACAATCAGACAAAGAGGCTTAAATCAACGGCATGTAAATCACAGAAGGTAATACTCGTAGCCTACGGGGTGTTCCGTACTGTTTCCCTACGGAAGTCTTACATGTAGCGTAAGTGTTTGTGTTGTCAGTATGCCACGTGTTTCTGGCAGACGTAATCTGTTTGGCAGCTGCAGTTTAAAGGCTGCTGATTTCTGAGAATCAAAGCTTACTGTTTATAATATTCCTGGCAGGCATCCAGTGGTTTTTACAAGTCAGACATCCCAATAAACACCATGCATTTAGTAAAACAACGTAACATTTCTAAATTCACTATCAAACCTTCAGTTGCCACATTTTGTCACATAAATAGTGCTAATTAAAGCACTGAACATGACGCGCATATCATTCTCAGTTAAAAATCGCAATTAACAAATACACGAAACGCATTTAGAACTGTGATAACACATTAGCATTCCAACCTTAAAAGACAGCCTTTCATCAACATAAAAATTCCATATTTATGTTATTGCAGTTGTAGGTACGTGCTGAAGTACACGACACTTTCTATTCTGTTTTATTCTCCATAAAATATCACTGACAAAATATCACCTGAAAGGAACGTCTCAATGCTATACAATTATTTTACATGACCTTCCATGGTAGGCTATTAAAATAAGTTTTCTTCGTGCAGGCAGGACAAGTTCTATTACAAAATTCATCGAGCATGACCCACATCTTACAGTAAAACGCATACAATGCGAGTGAGTGCCTTATTTGTCAAGGTTTGAAATTGATCATTGAAAGGAAATAACTTGTTTACATTTCATTCCGTAATTTGATTCTATCTGCCTTCTGAATCGCTGGAGTGGAACAAGACGAAATATGGCTCTGTAATTACCCTTTGAAAGCCTGTACAAAAGATCGGCCTACCCAACTTAATGTTAACATTTTAAACCCTGAATCAGCGACAATCTTTTTATGCGAAAGATATGGTACACGGTACACGTCATGCGATATGTTTATCCGGATCTAAGATCAGCTACATGATTAAATCATTATCAAGCCCTAGAGGACGAGTTACCGGCAAATCGAAAAACAAAAATGGCGGGGTAATATATTTTATCAGTACAAACTGATCAAGTATGAACAGAAAACAACTGTACAGTCCATATTGTAATGAAATAGTTAAGTTTCAAATTAAGAACTTGACAGAGAATTTTTTTTAAACATATTATGTGTTTAAAAACACTGACACCACAAACATGACGAGAGGGAAAGAGTGATGCAGGTCCGACCACATGTCCGACCACATGCAGGTCCCACCACAGGTCCGACCACATGCAGATCCCTAGCTTATGAAATAAAACTGAACAGGGGGAGAAGTACAAGATGGGACATCATAACACATTAACATGAAGAAAAACTTCAGGACACAATAACACCATACCTCAACATACAAGGAAATGTCTTAAATTTAGAATGTACAGTGACAGACTGCAACAGAACACCAACAATTCCTCACCATATGTTAATCAAATGACAAGGTAAGAGACGGAGTTACAGAAACTGCAAATTTACATCAACTTAAAATCCCCACATGTCACAAAATCACCAGAAGCAACCATAATACTTCGATTAGAAAAAGTAAAATATTTATTTACAATAATCAAAATCATAAAACATAATAATCAAAGTGTACTTCACCTCTTCTAGTACTCCATCATAAACTAATCCAAAATGTTTAAACAATCAATCCAATTTCACTCCAAATACACCAAGTACATTTAAACACGAATGTCGACTTTCTAACAACAGCGAATAAAAAATACTATATAAAGCTTTTCTCTGTATTACACCAATATTTCTATAGCTGGATTACTATACAAAGACTGCCTATATTCACACTGCTAAAGCTCTTTACCTCAGCCAGTGACAGCTGTACAGATCATAAAATGAGTTGCAGTATATCCAATGGGGGGTTTTCTAGTGGGGGTCGTCTCAAAACTATTTTGTCATACAAAATGAGAAGAAGCCAGTATCTGCCCACAGGTTACTACTGGCCATGTGTGTGATAATATTGGATATTATGTGGGTTGTCATTTAATAGATCGAGGTTGTTGAGACCTATTTGCAACCTTATAGTAGATTTAAGAAATAGTGGATGCATGAAATAGTACACTCCAGTTACTAACAAATGCACATATTTGATTTCTTGATTAAAGCTATGGGGAAAAAGTATTTCCTTTATGTATGGGGGAATTCATTAATGTAATATACATGGGTAAAGTTTAACTAAATGAACTTTTGCACCCGTGATACATACGCAATGTGATATGGTAAAATATTGGTTCAATGATTGCAGATAACATTTAAAAAATAGACGATACGCTCTTGACAATCAAACTGAGATAAATTTAATCAAGATTTAATATCAACAAATCTAACAGCAGTTGAGCTTCAGTCCAGTTTTTGCAAAATTATCTCGTAACTTTAACCTCACAATGATATATAGTTACGTCCATTTCACTCAACAATTTTATAGACCACAATCTTCTGAACCTAGCGATATGGCTTTTATTAAAGAAAAGAACACAAGACATGTCGTCACAAGATATTTCTGAAACTAAATTAACAGCAAGTTGGAAAATAACAGAATAACATCAATTTGTGTTTGCAGACAATATGCCAAATGATACACCATATCATAAATGATTTTTCACAGACATTCCCATTTAATGTAGCAATATTTCTCCCTGATATCTGATCATGTTAAATAATTCACAATACTCTCTCAATCAGCTTTATTTCACTTCCTATTTACTTGACTAGTCTCTCAGAACAAATCAATAACATCTTTACAAAGCCTTAGAAACAGTCAAGAAAGCTTTTCTAGAAGCTGTTAATACGTGCCAAGTACATCGGTAGATTGAGTATTAGACGTTCTGTAATCTATCAGACAACTCATTCCATCCCAGTTAGTTTCCTATGGAACTCTGTTCTCACAACATTAAATAAATATGGCATTACTGTCAGCATTTTGACTATTCCGGAAATGACAGAGTATTGACCAGGCAACTAACAGTGTTAAGCACTAATGTCTGCCTGTAAACAAACGGAACATAACACTAGACTAGACAAATACTGGAGAATGTTCAAATATTACCAGTACTTGTGTTACAGGGAAACTTTCTAAACAAAGTGAGTCGAACATGTATTCATGATGAAGACAGCAGAAACAACGCTTTTTGACAATGCATATAATTATTGCTGTGCAACGAAACAGAAACAGTCATAAATTACCTTAAATTGTGAGTCATGTAAAAACAGTATGCCATTTACCAAACTTGTCAACAAACGGTTATACCTGCTGTAAACAGTTACTGTATATACGTTTCTCAATTCGTATAAAAGCTATTCCAACAATGCAGCTCTAGTGGTACGAGACGCAAACAGACAAATTGAACAATGTTTTATTATTAAACAGACTGGTTCAACTACATAGAGAAAGAAATTGTGTTCTTTATAGAATCAATCAATTACCCAGCGCCACTAGTACATAATGAACGACTTTCAGATACTGTGTTCTATAAATGCCAGACAAAAAAGAACGAAACAATTGCAGAGAATATCTAGCGAGTCACTAAGTCATTGTGTCATTGCTAAATTTAGTGGAATGTTTGTAATTCAATGAAATATGAAGATTATCAATAATTCTAGATCAAACACAGCGAGGGAGCAGATGATGAATTAGTCAGACATCTGCATACGGCAGTCTGGCAAACACCATCATGGGAATTTTCTCCGAAAATGAGTCTTCAAGAAAAACAAATTAGGTTTGAGGAATTTTGCCGAAATAACGTCAGACAATGTCCCTGCAGAATATTAAACTACAAGCTAAACCCAATTACACTGAAGCTCCTGCAAAACTGTCACCCATTGGAGAGAAATGGGGAAACTAATCAATGACAGAAAGTGGATGGCATCCCAATAAAAACAGAATCGCATGTGGGCGCTTCCTGCAAAATTAATGAATGGCTGGCTGAATAAGTCTTGGTTTTTTATCTCCAAGCATAACACAGCTTATGTGTTCATTGTTCCAGCATACGACAAAGTAATTAAGGCTCATCTGTGTGTAGGTATAGGTAAAGCAATGCCTTTGTAGTAACAGACCCTCAAGCAATGATCAGAGACACGAAAGAATGTAGTCTGAATTATTAACCACTGACAGGAAAATGGATAACTATTATATTTAAATAGCGATAACAAATCCCAGCTGGTTACAAGCTATCAGTTTTATCTTTTGTTCATTACATATTTACACACGATTCAATTGGCAATGATTAGTTGCCTTCAACATAGTGCATGCCAAGTAACTAAACATAAGTAGTTTACTTCAACTGAAATTTCATAATCAAAATCTGATGAAAGGAGGAAGTCTGCATGATCGAAATAAAACTAATACAGAGAAACGCACTCCATCAGTATGCCTGTCAAGTTTGAGAAAGTCCCTAACAACATACGTTTTTTAAGTCCCTGGAGGCAAACGAGAGTGACAAGCTGGGAGAAAACAATCAATCACTGAGTGATGCTCATTGGACATATCAATAAACCACACATCACATTCATCACTTATTCCCACCATAGCCTTCAACCAGACTTAAACATAATGAATGTCATCTCTGGTTTGTTCTATTCTAACAACTTTCAAACCTTCTGTGTACAAATGAGGGTCATTAAATTGATCCCAGTGTAATGACAATGAATAATAGTAACGAGTTATAGCCCATATCGATCAATATGTAGCATAACCAAATTAACTATACATTAAAAATCTATGAATATAAATATATAGAGTGTACTAAGTCTGTTTGTTGTCACACAGTCCCCCGGTAGTTTTTTCCATGCATGACACAAACCACAAGTATTGACATAAATTAGTCATTTCCTCTCCAGAGGTTAAATGTACATAATCATCAGCACATAATGGCAAGTGTTGAAATACAATACTGGTAGTTATATCTCCCTGACTGACTGAATTATGCACTTACAAATATCTTGCTCCAGGGGCAGGGAGCTTCCGGGATACACAGAAGATGATTTCAACAGGTGGGAATTTGACATGCCAAATGATTCCAGGGTCCCGGGGGGGGGGGGATAGAGCCAGATTGTTAATGGATCCTGTAAATGGGGAATTAGACACCTCCCACTGTCAGGATTTAGGTAAATGCTTGACTCTAGGGTAGGGAATTAGACACCTCCCACTGTCAGGATTTAGGTAAATGCTTGACTCTAGGGTAGGGAATTAGACACCTCCCACTGTCAGGATTTAGGTAAATGCTTGACTCTAGGGTAGGGAATTAGACACCTCCCACTGTCAGGATTTAGGTAAATGCTTGACTCTAGGGTAGGGAATTAGACACCTCCCACTGTCAGGATTTAGGTAAATGCTTGACTCTAGGGTAGGGAATTAGACACCTCCCACTGTCAGGATTTAGGTAAATGCTTGACTCTAGGGTAGGGAATCAGACCCCAAAAAAAACAAATTGGCTAATTCCCCTGGGCAAGCAAGCCTCCCCCCACCCTGGGCAAAATATGCATTGGTTTCTTACAGGATTTTCACCCATAGGCATCTGATATATGATGAGTAACATCATAAAGTCTCCAAGTTCTGAACTCTTCAAATATCCCAATTGAACAATCTAATAACATTATACATAAAATCCCACTAACGAAAATACAATGAACTTCACAAAAAAAAACACGAACAAGGTTGAAGCTTAATCAATGACTTCAACATTTAATCAAATCTGTCTATAGTCGTCGCCAGATCTATTTTTATATTTTCTTAACAATGGCTTAACAATCGTGAACGACAAAAGGATCTTAAAGAATTTGACCTAACATTTGGCAAACTGATTAAACATACATTTCTATTCAAGTACAGACTAAACAATCAAGGCGCATGGTATTGAGAAACGCAAGGATACAAAACGAGTTTTCCTAACGTCACAATCTAACACAAGGCATGACTCATCGAGAGAAAAAAAGGAGAGGAAATGTGCATAGCAACACTGACAGACATGAAATTTAACATTTCCTGTGTAACGTTGCATGTGCATGAAAAGGCGATTAAAAAAGTAAACACGTTTTCAAACCCCACAACAGGTTAACTACAAGCAGACGTACATAATCAGCTTACACGAGTGACATAAGTGCATTAATTTCAAGTTCTGAATTAACAAAAAACAGCCAATAGAAAAGCACTAGCACTAGGAGGGATCGGGAATAACATGTAACACATATTGTTAATATTTTAATGATTTAAGCACTTTACTGTAAAAAAATTCATCATTACATTAACCATGAATAGGGGGATAAGGATAAATTTTAATATGAATATGTGTAAAGATCTCTTATAAATGCCATATATATATCAGGTAGCATGCATCTGATTCGTTGGAGGTGGTTAAAGCATGAATGTTCTCATTCAATCAAGCACAAAAATCATGACAGTTGGTTACCACATAAAATATTTGTACTTTAGGTTTTCACATGATTGGAGTTTAGATGTATATATAAAGCACCCGTGTGGTGTCACTAATTAGAGAATTCACAAAATATAATAGCCATGGGATGCTACTTAATACATGGCGTCCTACGGAAGGAATTTAATTCAAGTAACAATAAGTGCATAACAGTAAAACCTCAATAATAAGACCACAAATGGAACCCTTGAAAACTGGTCTTATTATTAAGGTGATCTTAATATTGAGGTTGAATAAAGAGCAAAACAGTGAAATGGACTTAACAGTGTGGTCTTAATTTTGAGGTGGGTGAGTTTCTACATTATTTGTAAAACCCTGTTTCTTGTCCGAGAGGTTTTGCACTTTTATGACAATCCTTCTGGAAGATTTATCAGGCCAAAAATTAGTTTTCTGCAATAATCAAGGACTAAATCACACATAATCACTCAATTGACCAAATTCACAACTCCAAAAATACTATGGCAAAAATAAGCTATAAATGGCTCACAAAATAGCTTCTCCAAAGCTAGAAATCATTCTTCCCAATGGTTTTTATAGATTGCCATTAATTCTTACAGAAATGCTAAATGCCATTAAACCGCTACAAGACTTTCTAAGAATGTATGTTACAGACCTCCCGGAGGGAAGGAATCAAGAGAAATCAGAATAACAAATTGCTACAACCAGGAAGCCTCCATAATTCTATCATTCACAGAGGCAAGAAATTTACATAAATGGAACTAGGAATTTCTGCTCACAAAGTGGAGGACTCGAGACAGTATCGGTACAAAAGTGTCACAATATATTTTTAATATACCACTATTCCCATAGTCATTACCAACTCATGGCCTTTTAGCAGTTTGGGTCATCACAACTTCTATTGAAAATGATTACAAGGGTATACCATACCAAGTATAATATAGGAATTTACAGAACACACACTAAAAAAAGCTCCATTAAGTTTGCTTCCCATGATAATTACCTTTAGTTTCTTCCTTTGTGGAACAATCTTCACTACTGAGAGATGGTGACGATACTGAAGCTGAGGATGCAACAACTGATGTTGATGATGACAATGATGCTGTTGATTGTTGAGGTGTCCGAGATTTCTTTGGAAGAAAACACCTCGATGATGTTGAAGGTGTTGAAGAATGGATCACAGTGGAGTTGCTAGTACGAGTCTGAAATTAGAAATGGTTATTGCTGTTTGGACAGATATAACAAATTATCATAATCAACAAAACATGGCTGACTGAGTAAATGACCAATAGAGATGGGCCCCGAGTGTAAACTTCTGATATCAGCTGCCCATTCGGACAAGAGTAAGAAAACTACTAGAACAAGTAAAAGTTGTGCATACAGCACTCAGTAAACAGACTTCACTATCTGCCCTGCGTTCAGTTACGGCTAACAATTGCTAACATTACGGAACTGTTTTGTTTTGTATCCCTCACCCACCTCCCTCACATTCACTGCACACGGGAATCAGCCACAAACACCTTTACTGAACGCAGGGCTGTTTTTATTGTTCTCATAATTTACACAATGATTTTACAGCCCCTAGTTTTTCCGTTTTCATACAGGATTCAATCCATATTGAATGATTTTCATTCGCTAAGCCTGTTGCAGCACATTTAAGTGCATTCAAAATAGGTCCCTATTTTCATTGTTATCAACATCACATTCTTTCACACTAATGCTAACATAAGAACTGACAGAAGTTCATTGAATAGCAGGGCACACTCTCTATCAGTCATCTCTAAGTGTGTCCGGGTCATTAGCCTAGGTACATAGCTATGTATAAACACCTACAAGACTAATTTTGATGCAAAGCATCAAAACGGCGGCACAAGTTTTAGGAAGCATGATATTGAAGATTTATTATTTTGTTTATCAATAAATAAGAAAGTATGATCATCACCAAGCCATAATTCTGGTAAGAATCATCCACAATTCATGACAATTGCCTAAATAGTCTTGGTACCAATCAATCATTTGTAGTTTAATTGGAATATGACTTGTTTATGTAAAACAAACCGACCAGTTTGTGACATGCATTTATCTAAACAGACAGTGAGACAATACAATAACAATGTGTAATTTTTAGTTTATGTGGAACATATTATTTGTTATTGGTCGGTGATAATGTTTCGCGGGAAAATGCTGGTGCATCGATTTACACGAAACGAAGAAAAAAAACGATTACACGAAACGTAGATAGAACGAAACGGATCTAAAAATATACATGATTATAACTTCTAGTTTTACAGATCTAAAAGAACTATTGGGATATCAAAAGGGAAAAATATCCACTAAAAATGTCAAAACAACGTAATTAAAAGTTCAGTTCAACCATCAGCATTTGATCTCGAATGTACTGAATCCGTTTTACTGCCAATGCGTTATTTGAACAACAAATGCTATGACGTTTTCAACGACAATTTTCATTGGCTGAATTTTGTTTACATATTACCATCAGTACATAACTTATATGGGTCAAGTTAAGGCAATGTATATTGCATAGTTTGGTCACTGTATTTATATTTGTACATTATAAACTGCATTCATGAACTTATTAATATGGATTAACATTTTTTGTTTAACAATTTGCTTTTTTATAAGTACAATTTCAATTTGCGTGCACAGCATTAGGAACCATTTCCTGAACTTTGATGATGAATTGAGCGTAGTTGTGAAACGAAGCTATGTAATACACGATGCCTAACCGTTTTCGTGACTAGCTGTTGTAAATTCTTATAAGCATACGTAAAACATTTTTTAAAGCTTTTTATTAACGGTAAAAATACATTTTAAATATTTTGACATTTTTTTATTATCAATTAGTACACTTTTTTTATCTGTATAATTAGAATCACGTTTTGTAAGAACAATTTAAAAAAGCATAATACCAATGGCTTCTCCCATTTCGATTATGCAACTCCATGTACCTAGATTAAAAATTATTCAAATAGACGACGGCCTGAAGGCCGCCGTCAATAACATTTAGATAAGCATACTCAAACATACAGATAATACATGTAGAACATTTTGATCAAGGTCTTGTACATCATTATATCCGTGTTATATCTTTCCACAAATACCATCAGTCACCTTAAATTCAACATGTGGAGATACAACATGGCAGGACAAACAAGTGGAGATACAACTTGGCAGGACAAACATGTGGAGATACAACATGGCAGGACAAACTTCAATAACTGGGGAGAAGTGTAGCTGAAGAGTATTTGCTGTTAAATGTTTGGTTAACATTATTTTCCTCAATTCAAATACAGATCCTCCCATAAACTTGAATCATGAATTTCAACACAATTTAAGTTCAAAAGTCACTATATATCAACAGGCTACATATCAAAATCCCACGATGTCAAGTGTTCCATAAACACTAAACTGCACACAATTAATAATCTGTGTTATCATGATGACAGACAGTGAATTATGTGACCTTGACCTTTACACAAATATTGTGCAGATTCATTTTTGGCAAAAGATCACAACAACAGCATAAAAATCTGTTTCCAGCGCATGTTAAGTACTTTATTACTTTCCATGAAACATATGTCCTGATGTATAACAAGCTGATGTAATAGTCTTGTTGTTTATAACGTTATGGGAAAGACAGATGAATCAGCTGTCCTGATTAGGACGCTACAGATGTTATAATATATGGTGAGGCCTTAGAGCTTAAAAATGTAACCCTGACCGTGTTGACAATAAGAACCGACTGCCAGCCGGAATCACTGGTACAAATGGCAATTGAGTCAATTCAAATTTGCAAAGGTTGCACTTTGTTACCCCCCCCCCCCCAGAATGGCATGTTACTTTTCTGTTTAGACAGGTTCAACCACAACTTATTGATAACACTGCATGAGCGATTGTTATATAGTTAATACACCATGTCATCACAATGATAGTCTCCACACAACACTGTAATATATCACTGAAAAAAAAGCATGGCAATACATTGTTTGTGACCTACATTCATCTATATCAGATATGCACAACAAAATCCTACCTAAAGCCATGGGCACCATATGCTAATCTGTACAGTACTCGAATTAACATTTATACTGCTATGACCCGTACCAAATACTTGGCTTTAATCAGATTGTATACAACCATGGTGTACATTCAAACAGAAAACAAAGCCATGTAACAGACATTTATCTGGATGTAATCAGATCAGTAAATGTCAAGTAAATTGTAGATAACCAATACATTGCTGTGAGATATAATCCCGCCTATATACATTACACCCATCAGATAAACAACACTGAACCCTTGCCAACAGCTTTTTTTCATCTGGCTTGTAAATCATGTTATTGTCTAAGCCAATGTAGGAAAGTTTGTTCACGTGAAAGTCAACCCAGAGATTAAACTGCCTAAAAAACAAGATAGTTTCACAACCAACGTAATGACTTTATTTCAGGGGTTCTATTAGGTGTCAATCTCAACGGTCATTTAATAATTCTTCACTAGATTTCACCAAATTTCCAGAAATTTTGAGAAAAACTGACACTTCAGCCAGAATCCTCAGTGTTAGAATGTGACATTTGGGATATTCCAGGGGTCAAAGGGTCAAAAGGAACCCCTAATGTATTTTAAACAGTTTCTTGGAACAATAATCTCAAAGAAAGCGGAAGACCATAGAGAGATTAAACCTACATAAATGTTGTTCAAGTTACTGAACTTCAGTGGACACATTGAATTCAGCCCAGGTTTTGACAACAAATTATTAATGAGGCCACAGAATGTCACAAGATGAAAAACATAATACAATTTGAACACTAAGCCTATATCAGCTTACATAATATTAATAGCATATCTAAAGTTTCACGAGGACTGAAACCAAATCATTAAAACATGATACAAAATTCAACCATTCTTCAACACAAGGGTCATTAAAATCCTGAACTGAAACAGATCAGTAATTCAGTTCAAATACAATCCTCTATATGGTTAAGTTAACTTCTTAAACCCGGCTTAGGTATATACAGTTTTTCATTGTTATTGTGAAATGCTAGAACAAATGTTGAACAATAAACACAGGTTTCCTGGTTATAAATCAAACACACTGGTGGAGAAACCGTAAACAAACTCACTGACACCAGAAATGTACATCATGAAGGTTTTACAGAGAAACAAAACGAACTAAGACAAATACACCCAGTGAGTATACCTCCTGTAGACTACCGGCAATGTTAATGGCATCAAGAAACTGGCATTTTGGAGAGAACTAATTAATCATAAAAACATGTCAATATATTCTCACATCATAATATCAGTGCAAAAACCTCAAGTTGATATATCAGCCTTATTTATCTTCAGTATAAGTGGAGCTAGAGTAAACACTAAAGGATAATGAATGACGTAATCCATATGGTAGGGTTACCTCCCCAAACATTGCATACTCCCCCACCCAGTTCTCATAAACACATGAGAAATTTCAGATTAATCAACAACCAAGCCGCACTGACACTGTGCATTTCTCTCAAGGCTCTTTGTTTGAATAATTCGGCCAAGATGTTGATAAATGTCTATCAAATTTTGCCCCCACTGGTGCCTCAGTAATCTGTACAATGTTGGAATGTGTTTTTCTTTCCATTCTTCTGGCATATTGCCAAGTACACATACAACTAGAAGATTGATATTGTACATGGCTGACTCCACACAAAGAGGCTATTTTCAGACCACTTTAAAGGTCAACTATGACGGATTGAGATCACATGAAATAGCAGTAGGCAACAAGTACTAAATAAATCACACAATCAGACAACGAATAGTAATACTATAATGACAAAAGACAGGCTTGCATGGTCTGGTAACTGATTTTATCAACACCCTGATACACACAGCTTAATTATTAACTGCAACCTAATCAATTAATGCCAGCAAGGTATCATGACCCGGCCACATAGGTGTACATGAACAAACAGTCTGTCATTGTTTGACCTTCAAGCTACACAGGTAGCCGGTACAAATAATCAACTAAACTTTTATCTAAATCAACAAAAGGGTGAAATGATCAACCAATTTCATCAAGCATTCAGAAATGGAGATTTCCATATTTCAATGTCACAACACTTTGTAACACAGCTGCCCTTTGATGTCATCTTTACCCCCAAAAGACTTCGATCCCAAGCCAGACCCCTTCTCTAGTCGGGTCATAAGATCTGTGACATGAAGATGAAATTGCCCAGTGAACACTAGATTTGTATACAAATACTTTCAGTATAGCAGAATCACTACCAGGTCTGACATACCCGATATCCAACACTGAAGGTAACCATATGGTAGAAATAAATCAACATTACGTTCCATCAAGTTAATAACTATAACTTCATACACCAAGCCCCTAGTGTTTATAAATGTAACAAAAGCCGAGCTTAAAATACTAACACATTAATACATCACGAGAAAAGATGGTAAAAAGATCAACTCACCGTCTATCATGCCACGCAAATTAGAATACAACATAAGAAATGTTTAGTTAACTCCCAGACATTAATGTTACATTCATTATTCACATGATAACTATTCACTGAGAATCGACATGAAAAATGTCTGTATGAAACAATCCCATCTGTCTATGCACGCATTCAAAGTATTCGCAGACTAATGTATTATTCAACCAGAGAGAAATCCTGTCAAGGTGAATTTAAGAGGATTCATCAATAACTGAATGTTTCAAACGGAGAGTCAAACACATAATGGTCAGTAACGATACTTTGTAAGCTACAAATATGTTTAAGAGATACTTGAACATGTGATATGAGAGAAGAATTCAGAAATGCAAGAGGTTACATAACAAAATCAATGACAGGAAAAAACGTGCCGATTCAAGCTGTACAAAAATAATAAATGAACACAATCCCGAAGTATCCAATATAAACTACAATCAAATAATTATCAGCCATACCCCACGAAACTAGAGAATAGTAACAGAAGATATAGTTCATTGAACGCAGGTGAGAAATTTAACAGCTTACATACACTCTTGAATCAACTGTCGATGAACTGACAACATGGTACAGAAACTAAGATCTAATAATGTGGTATGTGAGAGCCAGCGTTAATAACAACTGCTGAATAATACATTGTGCACATCTATAAACGCTGACTCAAACTATCTAGAGGGAACACGCAAATAGATCTACAGTCAGTAATTGCATTTCTACATAAATTAACCCAGACACTGGGATTGTATAACACAGTATAACCCCCCTCCCAATTCCCAACACATGACAAAAAAGAGCAGGCCCAAAGAAAAAACTAATATACATTTAAACTTACTGTTCAACAAATCGAAGGCCTATGAATCTCACCACACTGATCACTAATTTTAAACACATAAAAATGTAGTCCATTCAATATTATTTTCATTAAAACACTTCTATCCTGATAACGGTAACAAAACCTTAGGCCTTAGGTGCCCAAGTATGAAGTCTCTTGTACATGCGGCTACAGAAATCAAATTGACCTAAATACGCTAGAGAACAGCACACCATGCAGCCCTCCTGTTTGTACAGTCAGTGTACAAAGATAGTCCAGAGAGTAGTGTAATCTACACAGGGCATTTATCATGTAAAACAGGATATTTTTACCACCGTAAACACTGACTGGAGGCCAAACTACAGCATGTCAAGCATAGCTGAACACGTGGTATACAGGGTTTATACATCCAGTCTGAACATACTCTGCCTAAAGCTATTAGCTGACAGATAAGTGCTATCAACAATACAACCATTATACTTGACTAGAGGGATCGTATCAACAGTATTATTTCATAAGGTGGGCTTTCGTGAAGGGCTGCTTTCAAAAGAATTTTGTGCAAACTGTTTTAAACACAGACAATTGGATAAAACCACGTGTGAACAGAAGAGCACATGTATGGCTAAGTCCGAAAAAAATACACTCATAACAAAATCCAAATGTCAAGGAATTATTTTTAACATGAGATATGGATGATAATGTGTTTGGAATGTTTTAAGTATATTTTTCTCAGACCTTAAACTTTCAGGTATCAGGAAAATGTTGGGCAAAGGGTTAGGGAGAGGAACAGTTATATAGCAAACAAATGTGGCAAAGTTTAATTTCCCAGCATGGTATAAATGCGACCAAACTCAAAGACATGGCAGCAAGAACTCAATATCTGAAAATGTTTTGATAAAGAAAATGACACCAGAAAGTCATAAAGATTGTTGGATATACAGGCAGGAAAGTAATGAAGAATGCCACAACATGAATAATTGATAGATAGAAGGAGTGAAAATAGATAATGTCATCAGGAATTATATAATATGACTATCAACTGTCTGACTAAAGGGAATTATGACAAAAAATGCCGAGATGTTACGATTGCTGGGCACTCCAGATCCAAAATGGATTTCGGTCAATTCACTGAAATTCAGTGGATTTCGGTACGGTAACAAAATTATACCCTTTATCGAAAGGTTAACCAATCCGCATCAAGGTTACAAAGGTTGTTCGGCTGTAGAGGAATTGCTGTGGTGGTTAAGGTAAGATTTGATTGGTTTTCACAACACAGATATGTTAGTACGACTGTGCCGAACATTACACAATAATGTTTGACAATATTATTGAAGCACAGACTTTATAGGCAAGGCCAATCCATGAAAGGGAAGGTAAGACCCCTGAAGACTGGGATGTCAATAATCATGATGTTTCTCATTAGCATCCTAGTACTAACCTAATGTAGTTATTATGATAAGAGCAGAGAATGGGCTACAGGTTGCTGGTGTAATGTTTCATCCACAGATATAGATCTACAGTAATATATACTGTGATCTAAAACATAACAAGGCTTCAGCTTATCAAATGACTGTCATGGAGATTATATGCATTACAATTACTGCTGGAAATTATTTATTTATCAGTGTCTGTTAACAACCGCACCAGGAAATGAACACGGTTCACATGACAAATCAATCTCAGAATATGGGTGGGGTGTGGGTTAGTATCCTGCCTCAATTTCATTTGAAAAGGTTCAACATGATTTTACTAAGTTGACTATTCACGAGAAATTTAATAAAACATATCACACAAGTCATGTTAAAGTGCCCTTTCATTACTTTGATTTCAACTCTTTTTAACACTTTGAAACATTTATCAAGTAAGTCAGTCTATTTGCAAAGCTAAACAAATACTAGATACGCCTAAAGCCAAATGAACCAACTTTCAAATTACATTAAAGCCTTTATGTGAAATGTCACACAGCCTTCTTATCAACGAGATCAGAAAATATAAATATGCTTAGTCACCGGAACAAATTGGTTTCAAATTAACAAAACCATGCGGTTGAAACTTAAGCTTACCTACTTAAAAGCTGAATGATAGTGATTCAAACTTTTGACACTTAGTGGAAATGTTGAAAGCACAACATACATTTACATGTTCTTCGTAGACACTGGTATTTTCAATGTGATGTGTAAATGATTTTCTGATCCATGCCTAATAAAATGCACTAACATCTCAAAACACGGATTTGGAACATCTCTCCTCAATCTGATATCTTTTATTTCAGATCCACCGCCTCGGAGCACTTTTTGGAATAAAGAATCCAAGCTGATGACCTTATAGTGCTTCGAGAATCCATGACATTAGTATCAGACCAATCATAATGTCTTTATGGAGAAGACATACTTACATTGCAGATGATTAATAATAGCTTTGTACCAAGTTTAATCATTAATTACGGAATCCAATGATGAATAATTTATAGCCAACTATCACATAAATAGCATCCTCATAGTGACAGAGAGGAGAGAGAAGACACTAGTGAAGAAAACAATCAATACTCTTCAACAATAGCGGCACCATTCAGTGGGCGGAGGAAAAGACAGATTGTAGCTTTAATGGTTCGAGTGACATCAGGGGAAAAGGTATTGTCCAAAGGTAGAAATGAGATAAAGACCTGACTGCACATTTCTAGCTTTATCCTACATGTTAAATGGAATCAAATGAGCGGCATTCCAGAACATGTTTCTGAACTCCATCTAGCACGATTCAAGATGCGCCCAACCCAATCCTCTTAGATAGAAAGTAACAAAACTTATAGAATGTATTTACAAATAACTGAAAAAAATCAGACCTCATGGTACCAAAGGAAATGTCAAGAAAGCCAGTAGAAGTACCCTGGTGGTCTTTGGCCACTATACCACCACCATTCTTATTTGCTGCATAAGGGAATCGTCATACCGCAACAATGACAGTCATAAAACAGCTAAAATCTTAACAACCCGCAATAACAAAATAAACGGTCTTATAATTGACCTAATTGCGTCCAAAATACAATGGCCAGAGCTAATATGTACAGACTGCAATAAATCGCACAAAGAATTTCTTTAACAAGATATTCCCAGCTTGTAATTACAACACAAAAAGTAATTTTCAAGACTAAATTCTTCAATAGCTGCCTTACACAGAAGGAAATTACATTGGGAGTACAGCCAAGGACCAGTTGAACAATCTAAATTGATTTTGTTCACTGAAGAAAGAAGATAAGAAATACACTGTTAATCACTGTGGCTTTCAATTTTCTTCCATTGAATTCGTCTAATAGGCTTTTGTGACCCGAAGAATAACAGCAAGGAATAGCAGAAAGCAAGGGGAATACTTAGAATAGCTTAACAAACTCTATTACAAGAAAAGTTTTATCTCAGTGGGAAGAAAAGCAAATCAAAAGGATTTTTTTTTCACTAATTTTTTTCTGAGCCAAGATTATGAATATGTAAACTATAGGGGGTAGCCGACTGACAAATATATGTATAGACAAAATTAAATTAAGGCCACAACGAGGACAGTTTGCGTCAGTAACATGATGGTACATACAATGTCATAGCTCAAATAGGCAACACACCTTTTGAAGTCATTTTAAGATACTCAAACTAAATAAATAAGATAACAGTACTAGACTGGGAACCAGACACATGAGTTATTCTTCATTCCTCATACCTCAAACACAAATCACAATAAACCAGCTGAATGGAAAGGGCGGACAAACTTTCTGAGCCAAATTTATCCTATACAAATTAAACATCTAAAGATAGCTAAACTCGACTCTTAAGTGATTCTTGATTTTTATCATTGATTTTATTCTCTCAGCAAACTAGGACATACAACAAATGTCAGTATCTCATGTACAATCTCATTTACTTAATTACTTCAGACTTGTGTACTGATTTTAATCTACATCAAGTAACATTGTGATAATATCTCATTCAACCTTTGGTCACAAGCCAAACAAGAGCCAACCAATCCAAATCTTGAATTATATGTAGGTCAAGGAACTGACAATGAATATATTTAACAAGATTATGTCACACATGAGAATATTATTGCAGAAACAAATGTTTGTCTAACTCCCTCTGGCTTGTTAATATTCATACCAAAGGTTAGGTTACTTTCGAGTTCCAGAATAAATGACAGTATGGGTGAGAAATACAGTGTTGTTTCAGGCTTTAGCCATTCCCAACAGTATTTCAGTTATATACTGCGGTCAGGTGATCTAACCAGTGCTCCTGGGTTACCAACCAGTACTAGCCTGCTCCTCTGCAACTTCTCACATAAATCAAAAGTGGAGGACAAATGACTTTGGAAGCATTATCTTCAATCAAATCGGAAAATGAAGTGACAAGCATTCCCAAATCTTTTAATACTCAACCAAGAGGCAAACCTGACTCGTCTGGGTCACCATTTCAGTTACAAGAGCACTGGAAGAGCAAACATGACCCTGCAAACTTACATAAAACCAATTGGAATATGACAATTATGGGAAAAGTTGAAAGGCATACCAAAGAAGCAACCAAAAATACTGCCATCATTCCAAACACGCTCGGAGGAGATCCACTAAACTGAAACAGTCCAAAAATGCTCGGAAGAGATCCACTAAACTGAAACAGTCCAAACATGCTCGGAAGAGATCCACTAAACTGAAACAGTCCAAACATGCTCGGAAGAGGTCCACTATACTGGAACAGTCCAAACATGCTTGGAGGAGATCCACTATACTGGAACAGTCCAAACATGCTTGGATGAGGTCCACTATACTAGAACAGTCCAAATATGCTTGGAGGAGATCCACTATACTGGAACAGTCCTAATATGCTTGGAGGAGATCCACTATACTGGAACAGTCCAAACATGCTTGGAGGAGATCCACTATACTGGAACAGTCCAAACATGCTTGGATGAGGTCCACTAAACTGGAACAGTCCAAACATGCTTGGAGGAGATCCACTATACTGGAACAGTCCAAACATGATTGGATGAGGTCCACTATACTGGAACAGTCCAAACATGCTTGGATGAGGTCCACTATACTGGAACAGTCCAAACATGCTTGGAGGAGGTCCACTAATGGAAACTCAGACAGAAAACAGGTGAAGAAAGAACACACAGACAACTGTAGATCAAAGGATTTAAATCTATACTCAGATAATCAACAAGCCAATGTTAAACAATCCATAACCACAGTAAGATCAAACAAATATTAAGTACTTTTTGAAACAGTCACAATTTTATGAAAGGAATTGTATACAAATTACTTTACTATTTTGTCACAAAGTACAGATCAGTCAGTAATAGCCTTATATTGGTACAACAAAAAAGATTTAGACAAGCCATTTAAGATTGCCTGTGTGTACCACGACCCATACAATTCAGGACAATTACACTCCACTTTCAACAGATAATTTTCAATTACTAAGAATTCAGCAGTCAATGTTTCTCAGTATTTTAACAATGATTCTATTTTAAAGCTTCAGTCAGATGTCATCCACTGTATGTCAGATATTAAAGACCGGTAATTGATAATGATCGATTATAAAGCAAATTAATGAAATATTTCATACTATACAAATTGTATGAAAATATATTTCAGATTTTAGAGTGCGTTCAGTAAATAGTGTTTACCAGACAAATAAACATTGATCCTGGAATGGATTCTTTACTGTTCCATTATCCTGTGAATACAGATGGGAAGTATCAACATTATTTAAATCCCCCTATAGATGTGTATAAAGGAGGACAGTACATTGTCTGAACAATACCCCTTCCAAATGTTAGGTTCTATTTATTACACCAAGCAGTTTGTAAATACATTATTTTGACATTGCTCTATCTGAGAATTTAGGTGACAACAAGGGGGGAGGGGGGAGGGTTGATGGATGGAATACATCAAGGCATAAGAGTAAGGAATGATAAATCAGTAAGTTTCTGATGTGATATTTCCGCATCATTCACCAAGGACCCCATGAATAGCTTACTACAAAACAAATTAATCACTATGTTGACCTCCACAATGACTTCAGATTGACATCAGGAGTTGTCAGTAAAGATTAAATTAATGAATCCAGGCAGTGTTATCAGGTATGTAAACATCTCACGTAGAATACTCACAACAACAAACTGATTAACAGTAAGAAAGTGTTTGAACTATCACTGAAGTGTATATGATGCCTATCCAGAATCAAGTACAGACAGGAGGACATACTGTCATAAGTCATGCCTTCAATAAAATGACAAGATCCTTGTGAAACTAAACAACCGCAGAATGTGGAGGACAAGGTAGAATAACACACAGAAAAACTATCAAAATCACACAATGACGTACATACTTAACACTACTACACCCAAAACTAACGAGCTAAAATGAGTTGCCATCTCATTCACATGCATAGAAATACAGGAATGTGTCAACAGTACTTTGTGTCATAACTAAATTTGCGAAATATTTTCAGTACTTTCCGTAGTTTATGCTAGCCCGACAGGTTCAGAGAGGCAGCAAACATTGCTATAGAACTCGCAACAAAGCTGTAAACTCTTATTGTTAATGAGGAAAACTTTGGATAAGTGACAGAAAGAGGCAAGTACAAATTTCTTTATCGTGTTGCATCATTATATTGAATATACTCCTTTGACCCCAATGAATTGGAAAAGAATTTAATTACAGTAGATAATTGTCTATTGTACGGACATAGACCTTTCTATGAATACTATAAGTTACCAATTGTCATATTTCCTGAAACAAATGGTATGTACTCAACATGAATAGTCACTTAACAAACAATCTTCATTTCAAAACAAGTAACACAATAGATTGCAAGAGATAGACATCGTAATCTTGAACTTAGGAATTTGACCTTAGACAAAATAATTTACAATCATACGACGAAAGATTAGTACATTTACATTACTATGTCATATAATAGTCAATTCATTTAGTACGCAGGGCAAAAATACTTTGGCTTCTTTTCCAGCTGTAATATAATTTCCTTCTGTACAGCTTAAAAAATAATATAATACTGTTTAAGTGGCTTCAGAGCGACCTTGTATCAAAGACAAGTACTGCCTCTTATATAGTTCTCCAAATGTCAAGTTAAGACTTGAGCAAATAACAAGGCAGAAATTCTCATTTATACCAAGTCAATGGCCTGGCTGACAATAGGATTTTAAAATTGAATTTCCAGGACTGTCTTATTTACTGACAATCCAGATGGGGCTACTGGTGTTTTGGCTGTCAAATCACGTCTTTATCCCGGGATTACATATCAGTTAAGGAGAAGGTTCTTTCCTAGTAAAGAAAAACTTGCCGTCTTTCAAATCAGATACTCAAATATGACTGATAGTTTATTTCACAGACGCAAAATTATCTCAAAGACAACACATAATTTTCAACAAAACATGGAGATCTTAACAAAAACACCGCACCACATGCTGGTATACGCAGTTTGTATAAAATGAAGTCAATGATTCCAACAGCAGTCATCACAGAATACCTGCATGCCCACGTTCTCCTGTTATTCAAGTTAAACAAATTCATTCAGCTTATTATCAGACAAAAGTTGGCACGGAAACAAAAACAAGGGTGAGTTACTGATATGTAAATATATACAATGTACTTATAATTTACCTACTGGTTGTATGAGTGACTAAAACAACATCAATCTGTTTCCAATATGAACTTTTCACCAGTCAGAAAATAGGACACTATATTTATCAAAACTGACGTATCTAGATGTCAAAGAAACAGTATCATAACTATGTACAAACTTCATGATGATTAGAACAGTATTACACCAATCCCTCAATATGTGATACACCATGTTTAAAGAGGTCATGTGCTAATTATAACTTATATTGATGTAACAGTAAGAGATAAATGATGATAACCACCAATATGGCACAGATACCTTGACCAAATATGGCACCGGTCACTACCAGAATTAATGACTTTCAGAGTTGCCATTATGACCACAGTGGAGATGACAAAGTAGTTTAACCACAGCAATCAGAGGTTAAAGTCACCATGGTCACAGATGTAAGTAGCCCCAGGTAAAAGAAGAAATATCTTGAAAAAGATGATCAGCACAATTTGAAGGTTAAGATTTTTTGTGGAACTTAAAAAATGCCGAGATGTTATGATTGCTGGTCACTCCAGATCCAAAATTGACCAAATTCAGTGGATTTCAGTACGGGAACGTACCTTATATCGAAAGGTTAACCAAACACTGTCAAGGTTACAAGATTTTTCGGTTAAAGAGAAGTTGGTTAAGTGGTTAACGTAAGATTTGATTGGTTAACACAACACTGATATGCAAATAGCAAAGCCATGTTAGTACGGCTGTGCCGAAAAAAAACCTGAACTTATTTTTCACGTTGAGTCATCTAACTTGCAATCAAAAACAGCATTTTTCTACAAATTCACAGCTGATCAATTCATCCAACAAGTTTATCATCATTTATAAACAACTACCAAGAGTCTATCTAGCAAGACCTCCATTGATCAGCAAGCCTATTGTTCTGATAACAACCAATGTTACAAGTCATTTATGGAATGAATGCTAGATAAAAGCAGTATCCGTCCATTATCGTCTGGAACATCTCTTAATGTACTCCCGGAAACAATTTTTCCAGCATTCCTGAATTCCAGGAATACCCGGAAGACTTACATTCCTGTCAATCAGTTGACAAATTGAAACAGGACTAAATTCAGCAAAATGAGTGTACCATCCTAGATATTAAGTATATTGCTAGATCTAGAATCAATCAATGCTGAAGACTGTGCCCAGTTGAGGTAACAAGACTAGTCACAATAACCGATAGTAGAATTGACATTGCTAGCTTTCTCCAACATAGGTGGTAAAACAGGGGCCACACTCTACTTTGGAGGAAGGGGACATATATGATATAGTAGCCCCTGAGGGGAATTTCAAGAAAACTAGGGTAATTCTTTCTGGTCAAGGTCAAGGACACACTATCCAGTACAATATAATATCACTGATGCTTCACAATGTTACCAAATACAAGATACACAGACAGTTCAATGTACTTACAGTTGAGCCCTGCTGTTCTTTTTCTTGTTTTACAGCCCGAGGTCGCCGTCTTGGTGCAATACCACCAATTTCTACACCACGCAGAATGGAATCAACAACTGAAAATAGATAACAATGTACATATATAACCATGATGCTAACAAAATAGTCATCTACATTGACAGCTCAACTAATGACTAGCAGACAAGAAAACGAACCCTTAACAGACAAATAACTACAAAGACTTAAGAGACTTCAGTAAAAAATATATGTCTCAATTGAGTGGCCATTGAAAGATGGCACTGTAATGTAAGCTATAGGAGATATTTATCCAATAAATTGTCGTGGAATATTAGGAATTTCACCATTGTATCAAAAACTCTTAATTTCTTCTCAAGAACATTGAATGCCATTCCAGGATCACTCGGATGTCATCTTATCTCACATTAAAAAAAGAATAAAAACATACAAAACTGGTATCAAATTTGTAGTACTACGTGGAAAATTTCAATTAAAATGCAAGAAAATCAAGCACAAAAAAAATCCCAGCGGGGGGGGGGAATGCAGAATTGATCTATTAGTTTCAAGAACTTCCCAAAGAAATTGATGTCCTCAACTTATGCTTCCCACAATGCCTTATTTATACCGAGAGGATTCAGGAGAGAAGAAATCTTTGATCAAAATGACATGGAGAAAATCAAATACCTCCAGATGTAAATTAGGCATCATACAAAATTACATACTGATCCAGTCAATTACAGGCAATAAATGACGAGAACTCTTATCTTCAAGCTTCTCAGCAGTATCCTACTGACCTTGACCTTATCATTATAGCCTGAGCAAATTTAATGTCAACGCACAAATTATGAGAGGAAGTCAATGGCTGACCTAGACACAGGGACAAGTTTTTTGCTATAATACACAATCATTTATGTAAGGCCGTCATAAAAACATTTACAGGTTCAGGACATTACATCCTTCATTTAGGACATAATTAAAAAATTGTTTGTTTCGCGTAACCCTACCTACCTATAAAAATAACCCAAACTCAAAAAAAAAATTGCTGGATATGAGTGATTTTTTAGTTAACACTAGTATGGCCATGAAAAACAAAAAAAGATTTACCTACCCACCTAATTTTGCTGGGTAGGGTTATGCCAAACACACAAAGATTCACCTACCCTCCTCCCCACCTAATTTTGCTGGGTAGGGTTAGGCCAAACAAACAAAGATTCACCTACTGACCTCCCCACCTAATTTTGCTGGGTAGGGTTAGGCCAAACACACAAAGATTCACCTACCCTCCTCCCCACCTAATTTTGCTGGGTAGGGTTAGGCCAAACAAACAAAGATTCACCTACTGACCTCCCCACCTAATTTTGCTGGGTAGGGTTAGGCCAAACAAACAAAGATTCACCTACTGACCTCCCCACCTAATTTTGCTGGGTAGGGTTAGGCCAAACAAACAAAGATTCACCTACTGACCTCCCCACCTAATTTTGCTGGGTAGGGTTAGGCCAAACACACAAAGATTCACCTACCAACGTCCCCACCTGCTGGGAAGGGTTATGTCAAACAAACAATTTTTAAGGATGTCCCAAACTTTATTACATTTATTTATTTCACTGAACACTCAAAATCAGAGGAAACGTCATTAGAGGAACAACCAACACAAAACAAAATAAGTTTTCAATCCAACAAAGACCTTATATACGAAGCTAACGGAGAGATTGAAGACATACTGAAAGATAATAACTTACAAAAACTGTAAATGTCAAGAAAATTTTCCCCTTCACTTGATTTTAACAACTTGTTCAAATGAAATGTGTCGAGTCACTAAATGACCTGATATTTTCAATATCAGAGGGTTTACTTGAAAAGTGATTATTCACTATAACCATGACGCATTAAGATTTAGAATAAACCCACTTGACATCAAGGAAATAATTCATTCTAAATGAAATTCAATATTTTTTTTCGTTTTTATTAGTTCAGTTAGTATAAAAAATGATTAAAATAGTTATCAATACTTAAGTCCACAATGTACATGAATAAAAAAAACAGACAAGAGGTGTCAAAATAAATCCAGATATCAAGTATAAATGTATGTAAAGATCCAGATATCAAGTATAAATGAATGTAAAGATCCAGATATCAAGTATAAATGTATGTAAAGATCCAGATATCAAGTATAAATGAATGTAAAGATCCAGATATCAAGTATAAATGTATGTAAAGATCCAGATATCAAGTATAAATGTATGTAAAGATCCAGATATCAAGTATAAATGTATGTAAAGATTAAAAAGCTAACAGTTACTGGCAAGGGCAAACGACAAAAGTACAATTATTGTCAGATTTCTGGACAGAACAAGAATTCTGGTCTCCCCGTGAAATATCGGGAGTTTCAAGTGTTATCGAACTCAGAAGTTTTAAGCAAACATAGAAAGATTAGCCATCCAACTGACTTGTCAAGGATGAACGACAACAACAACAGCAGTGATCACAGATTTCTGGTTAGAACCGGAATTTTCCCCTCCATGATGAATATTGCAAGCTTAACAGACAGAATTATTCATCTTGGAAAAATACAACAACTTAATCCAGCTTCTATGTACAAATGTTACTACAGCTTACTGTCACTGAGTAAACTTGGTCATGACATCAAGAACAGCAATATCACAGACATCAATAACATGATAATCATTCAAAGAAAGTTTCCCCCAACAAGAACCAATTATTTTGATAATGACATCAAGATTCATACAATAATACTATATTGGATTGACAGAAAAGCAGAAACCTCAAATAAAACATCATTATGAAGTAATGTTTCGAAGACTTAGAGACTTAATAGCATGCATCAATGACAAGTCTAGACAGAATGTGATTTTAAGCAAATACATAACGATATATCACCATTAACAGGCTCCTGATCTACAGATACATCTTGTTTTCTTCTAACATGATTAGCATCCAAGAAGTCACTTCCTCCATTTAAAAGCCTTTGTCTATGAAATATGTGTACTTGTGACCCAATCTGATCACTAAGTGGTTCTGTCCATAACCCTCCCTGACCAGGGTAAGGGGTCCGGTCAGGCCACCATCTATCACCCCCATACACATCTCCCCTGCCTCCATGAACTTGAGCCCATGTCCTGTCAGCCGGCACACATAGTTTGTGATGGTAATGAGTTTGTTCATACACAGCAGGAATACCTTGTATGACAGACAGTGGATGGATGTTGGAAGCTCCGGGTATTGGACAAGGTTGGTACATTCTATCAATCCCATACACTGGAATCTCATCACTTATCCAACCATTCATTCTCCCCATGTAGGAGTTCAAGCCACTATGATAATCCATTTTTTATCACACTCAAGAAAAGACAATAAAGTCTATAATACACGAGTACTATAAATTCATTGGTTTATACACAGTAATGTAATATTACATAATCTCCAACAAACGGTTTATACACAGTAATGTAATATTACATAATCTCCAACAAACATAAACAAATTCTTATAAAGTCCAACATAACACCTTTACAGTTCGACAGAGTACAACATTTCCAACTGATACAAACACTATCATCAAACAAGTGAATATTATTTTCCCTAACCAAGAGCTACCCATCCCTTTAATTATCCCCTAGCACACCAGAAATCAGTTCAAGCATGCTTAACAATTTGACATAAGAGTATAATCTATTAAACACCTCCTACCTTGACAAGTGACTCAATTCACCAACCGCACTCACCCAAACATTAAGTACATCCGTGACTAACACAAGAGCCTGGTTTCCGGCACGCTTGTAGAAAGCCATGTTACAAAGCTTATGGTTCCCCAGCCTAAATAGATTTTATTTCATCTAAACTTGCTTGCGTCATACAATCACCCAGTTAAAGTCTATTTCAAGGTTGATATAAACCTTCCACCAATCCTTACATTACATTTGAATAAACCCCTTGTATTGTTAGCTATCATTAAATCGACTATTTACATTCTACTCTTGAGTGCCTATCTGCTTTCAAATCCACATTATCAAATGTTGTTTGCATAAAATATAGCAATAAGCCGCAGGGTATAAATTTGTTAACAAAGACATATTTTACCTGTAATATATCAAAGTTGTACTATCGTTTTGGTTTGATAACCACAAATAGATTTGGCACGGCAAGGTCAACACAAGAGTTATACAAACAATATCAAAATACTTCTTTTCATGTGAAATTACCCTTCAAAATGATTATATTGTACAAACATTAAAGGCAATTTTGAAGAAAAAGTTAAATTGGTAATCTATTAAAATAAAAAACAAATACATAGAATTGATCGCAACCATACGAAACCTTACAATGCAAACATAATGAAATAGTTAGCAGATCAGTATAAACCTTTCAATACATTAATAAAGTAGAAAAGAGACAAGGACTGAAAAGAGAGTATGGGCGGACAGTTATGACAATTCAGCATTGACATTTTCTCTTCAAAAATTGGACTAAAGTACACTGCATAATAGAAATGTCATCACAAACGGTAAACAAACTAGTTTACAACTAACATACCACATGAATAAATGATGATGGAAACACGCACATACCTTCACATACATAACTATTCCAACTTCACGAAAAAAATATCCATTTTCAAACTACAATATCTTCATGGTCACAGATGAAATCAGCTTGAAGCAATAGGAGAAATCAGAGAGATTAATTATTGTGCACGATGTCTGCCCATACCATGTAACAGGTTTTTCCGCTGATGGACAGACGATACCTCTTCCAATACACAGAGTGGGAGATAGAAAACAACAGCTATTGATATTGATCAAAAACAGCTATTGCATTGTACGTCTATCTCTCTCTTGGCTCTAGTATAACTCTCTGAAGTCTCCGATGTATCAATCATGTGTTGTTGTAGAGTAGGACTTCACTTACTCCGAACAAATACTGTCAGATACAGCAATTTATCAACAACTTTGTACAAACTTAATGTGAAATGAAACAAGTTTGGAAAAGCTTTAGAACTTCATGAGTAAAAATGTAATGTTTAATATACAACTACCAGGAGTGGTGATTGTGTACATATATTACAGTAACACGCCTATGTTTTCCGAAATTCAAATCTGGCAACGCATTGGGTTCCCTGTGTGCCCCTTAATTTTCTCCTTGAATCCAGATATTGCACAAAACAAGCAATAAGCCCGAGTTCCAGACTAGTCTATTTCAGAGCACCAGGCCACTAGCACACAGCCAACCCACTAGCCCGAGACCATTCTTACAAGCCCAAACTTAAAGTTCTGTAGCACTAATTTATAAAAAGCAGTAAGTCACAATTATGTGTTTATAGTTTGTTAAAATCATGGACGGATTCTACTTTTTCCCTATTTTTCTAAGAAAAGTATGTTCATTAAAATTAAGCACTTGCCCATTTGGGCTTAAAGCACTAACTAATTTCTGCTAGCCCAAAATTAAAGTTACTAGCCCTTGGCTTTGGGCTGTTGGCTTACTGTGAACACTGCTGGTGTGAAAAAATATCAGGTTCACTGAAACTGAATGCAGCTGTTTCAATAATTAGCCAATGAAGCAGTGGTCTTCAGATAACAGAGCTATGAAACAAGATGTTTTTTATCGAAACAAACATAAGATGAAGAATAAAAGACAGGAAAACCTTATCTATACAGACACAAACCAAATACAAGCAGTGGTTGGTAAACTACTACCTCAAGTCATAAAAGATCTTGAGTCATACAATGGGCACATTTTGTCAGCAGACCACACATAGACTCGTGTTCTACACAAAGACAGAAAAGCCACTTGACAATGTCATGTTGACACACATTCATAACAAGTTCCTACCCATATCATTACCTTATGCATGTTTAACATATTTCAACCAACATAAACCTGTTATGCACAGTTAATTATTTCAATGAATAAACAAATGCTCATGCTTAATTTAGAATTGATAATAACCCAAATGCTTTTCTATCAACCAAAGCTAACACAAAAGTCTTGCCAATTTAATATCCCATAAAGTTATGGCAGATTTATATTCGCACACTGGGAATGCTAGGAAATGGTTGCCAAATGAAACTAAAAAAGTTTCATGATTACAGAATGGAAGTGCATCAGGAGTTGGCAATCAGAGCCATTTCAAAGATACATCATGATTGTAATGTCAAGAATTACAAGAAAATGTGCATGAAATCAATCAATGGCACAGCAAGCATAGATGACAACAAGCATGGATTTTTACATGAATATCACTGAACCATGAGGTTGTTCACTGACATTAAAAATCTCTGTACAGTTACAATTGAATCTCCCAAGTGAATCATCTCTCTCCAGTAACTATTCAGCCTGCAACAACGACCAGCTTTTCTAGTGAAACAGTTTCGTGTTTATCACACATGTGACACAGCAATCATCTATTTATGGTACTGCATCCTTTGGGGTTTATCAGTCAGTGAAACCAGCAACAAACCAGAGCAATCCACAAGGACATCTACTTGATTGTCATTCCAGTGGTCTGGACACGACTATTGAATTTGGATTAAAATATCAAGGAGTTACACTGACACACCTTTATGTGTATAGTATTTCTATGAGTTTAATGAATCAAGGTACAGCACAGTTAGGTACAACAGTAGAATTGCGTAAAAATGGATGGTTCAAGAAACACATTGAGTGACCTTTGGAAAGGTCCTGATTCTATACTCTGGATACTGCGAATGGTGACAAGTAATTTGGAATACTTGTTTTGGAATAATTTTCAGTCAAGATATTGAAGCTGACATAGAATTCAGTCATTGGTAGACTGTTTAGTGAATGAATCAGATGAAAATATAATTATTTCTGTAAACAGTTTTTGTTTAAGCTAAATAATGTCTTCACATTACAGCATCACACCATCGCAGCCAACATACAATACCAGCAATAGAAGAGACATGTTTTGAGGCCAATACTTGACAAACACTGAATATGGAATGCAAAAAAACTACACGTCTCAGACCAGTATCATTTTAAGTGTGCTTTATTGACAAAATGTCACTTACATCCGGAACTCGAAGATTTATCACCCCTATCAGCCATGTTGTAATACCATCTACAGCAGTAGACATTGATTATTTTCATTCCATTATAGCTAATACCTTATCAGAATCATCCATAAATTCCAATTACTCTAGGAACAATGCACGGGAAAACAATGGTGCCAAATCAATACAGATTTTCTGCAATACTGTGTAATACAACCTCATTAATGTATTGGATTTGTTGGTAAAGATCCCTAGGTACTATAGATACAGTATTATCATGAAACAGACTTAAAACAGACAACAGAATCAACCAACATAAACACACAATAGGTCATCGAAAGCTTGTTAATGTTTATCAGAATTCTCAGCCAAGAGATTGTCTGGAACTAGGGCAAAAAGACCAACATTTAGATTGATTCAACCATAGAATTACCAAAACAATAAAAAGCTGCATCTCCTAACAGATCTTCTAGTTTTTGTTTGAGTTCTTCAATTCACGATTAATGCCCCTAATTATGTACATACCATGCTTCCCATCCAAATCTATTGCAAATGATTTTGTATTTTGAACAAACCATATAATAAAACATTAAAGTGGAAAAAATGTGGTTATTTATAGGGGTTAGCCTACAGTGCAAACAAGGAGCATAACCTTGGTACGAGTATTGGACAGCACATAAAATCCATCCCATCCGCAACCAGCAGGCTTTAAAAAAGTAACAAGAATCCAGGACAATGTTGACCATAAATCAATATTAATTCACCTTTTTACAAGATGTACAATTGTGATAAAACATTTTCCACTGACCTGGTTTCAAAATTCCAATATAACAACAACAATCCAATTTCATTCATTAGTACAAGCCTTATTGGATGCTTTATCTTCATTACCACCAGAGTGGTATTAGAATGTATCTCATCCCAAACTACATTTCAAGAAACTCATTAAAGGTGGGGACTAAATTTTTCATCATTTGCCGCAAGACAATTGCCATGGTAAAATTTGGAAGACTGGAAAAAGCTTATGTAACGAAATCATGAGAAGCACAATGCAGTTCATTGCTGATTATTCGGAGATTGATCTTAAATGGAAGAATTTGAAACAAATGAAATACAAGTAAGAGTAGTACAGGGTGGGGGGCTACATCCTCAAAACAGAACCTCCTCTCATAGACCCTACAGTTCGAAACAAAAATAAAGACTTGGAAGGGGGTGTAACGCAAAAGGGCATGGGGAACTCGTAACACAGGGCTGCACAACAAGTAATCAATACTAGGGGCTTCACAACAATATACTAGGGGCTTCACACCAATATACTAGGGGCTTCACAACAATATACTAGGGGCTTCACACCAATATACTAGGGGCTTCACAACAATATACTAGGGGCTTCACACCAATATACTAGGGGCTTCACAACAATATACTAGGGGCTTCACAAAAATATACTAGGGGCTTCACAACAATATACTAGGGGCTTCACAACAATATACTAGGGGCTTCACAACAATATACTAGGGGCTTCACAACAATATACTAGGGGCTTCACAACAATATACTAGGGGCTTCACACCAATATACTAGGGGCTTCACAACAATATACTAGGGGCTTCACAACAATATACTAGGGGCTTCACAACAATATACTAGGGGCTTCACAACAATATACTAGGGGCTTCACACCAATATACTAGGGGCTTCACAACAATATACTAGGGGCTTCACAACAATATACTAGGGGCTTCACAACAATATACTAGGGGCTTCACAACAATATACTAGGGCCTTCACAACAATATACTAGGGGCTTCACAACAATATACTAGGGGCTTCACAACAATATACTAGGAGCTTCACAACAATATACTAGGGGCTTCACAACAATATACTAGGAGCTTCACAACAATATACTAGGGGCTTCACAACAAAGTATTTGGGGCTTCAAGCTGTTTGATGGAAGCAAACCTAGCACTCAGCTGAAAATGAAATATAAAAAGGAAAACCACCAACAGAATAGTAATTGTCAATCAGTGACATTGAGAATGTCACTTTTTTATGTTTTCCAACCTTGGAAATTGATTTTTCCCAAACAATCCTCAACAACAAAAAATACAATCACTCATTGTTAATTTATTCTGACAACGGATTGCATGAAGAGTATCCGGGGAAATTGCATTCTGTCACCTATATTCAGCCATGAGGACACCCCTGTATTTCATAGGACAATGAATAAGAATATCACAAAGTCTCCTTAATTCCCATGGCAACTGTTTTATCACCAAAGAGCGACCATTGTAAATTCCAAAGCACTGAGATATTGCCAAACTCTGCACTATGGAAATAAAAACAACGATGGCTGCTAAGAATTAATGAGAAATTTAGTATTCTCCAGGATACAAAAATGCTACTTTGCAATCAGTAGGCTGTCACACAAATTCCTCGAGAAATTTAGCATGAATTTCCACCTAGTTTAGATGTTCCTGGGTGTTCATTACTTGATAAACAGGATGTGTAGCACCAATTAGACTGATCCAATTTTCTTGCCCCAATTTTCATACACAAGATAACAAATGAATTTTGTTCTCCAATAGTTATACCCCAAATTTCATAAACCAAATTCTATGAACACAATCTTCTCCACAAAATCTGTTATATCGAATCTAGGAAACTATAAAAATTACAAAAAATGAATTATTCATATTTGAAAAATTCAAAAGAAGATGAAAAATCTGAATTACCATAATCACCAAGAAATATCTTAAAAATGAAGATGCAATAATGATTTCTAGCAGCACAAACATGGCCAATGATGTTTATTGTATTGCACTAGAACATACAAGTACATGTATAACTTATGAGAGAGAACAATTTGCTACAGGGAACGCTACATACATAAGACAGTGCCTCTTCACACAGACCTCCGGTAAAAACAACATTTCAACATAAAACGTAAGGCATTTGAGGAAGTTCAAGGGTACATACATAAGGGAACAGGGGCACAAGGAATGGCCTGGCCGACCATAAGGGATAACTAGAAGAATCAAAGAGGACAAACAGGGGGGGGGATTAATGGATGGAAAAGGTCAAGACAGGTGGCAATAATAGGCCGAAACTGGGGAGAAAATAAGACTACTAAGTAACTTGTAATGGGACTGTTACTTATGTTGAGCTGGATTGAACAATGATGCAATAATATATGGTGATCAAAGAGAAGTTGTTACAGTTGTTACACATAAACAAGACAATGCCTCCCCACACAGAACCCAGGGAAACAACAGTCTTCAAAACATTAGGGACTGAGGAGTTGCAATGGTAAACATGTACGGGAATTGGAGAGCAAGGAATGGTCTGGCCGACCTAAGCAGCTTTCCTGTTGTCCAGCTAGCAACTGACAACTGGGTAACAATAATCAAAGTGGAGGACATATGATCTACATCATATCTGCAACCAAATCATGCATCTCACTCAGGTTTGGAACACGAGACTCAATATTGCTAGTAGTGGATCCCACTGACTGATTTAACCCGAGCTCTTGAAATCCATTAGCTGGAGTAGTCTAATGCTGAATCTGGCTACCAATAGTTGAGTTGAAGTTAAGTCCCGGATAAGTCTGTTTTTAAAGCTAACCAACATCAGCAATTGCTCAGTTGTAAGTCAAACCTTAGGGTCCCACAAACACATAATAGTGATTATTAATTTTAGATTGTGGAGCTATCATTGTGTATGTTTATTTGTTACTAAATTGATTGACCGATGTTCTCGGACAACTAACTTCCTATGTCGAACAAGTCAAATTTTACATTTCCATTAGTCCAGGACAAGTTTCTTTGAAAACAAATTCTGCAGCCCTGATAACCCAAGGGCAGATACTGATTATTGTTACTCTTTTCTGTAAACATAGTTCCTATATTAAAACCACGAAGAAATCTGAAGTAAACTATGAGTGAAAAATAGGCATTGAAATCAAGGGTCATAATGGCTTGATTGAAAATACAGCAAATAAATAACCTCTTCAATTTTACATAATTATTACATTTACCCAAAACACATGACATATTAATTCTCTAGGCAAACAAAATTCATGCTATTTCATGACTTTTACAGTGAACTTATGCAAATTGTGCGTTGTGTCATTATTAAATCACCAGAACTGTGATATTACTCACTACACCATAACCTGATGGGGTTTAAACAAAATCTTTTACAGTAATAATATTGCATGAAAGAGCTTTTTCAATAATCCATTTGTCATTGCTAATGTCTTCATTCAAATGAAGCTTCATTATTGGGAAGACAAAAATGACTCAAATGTTGTCTTATTTGGAATCCACTTAAATCCACTACGAATACTTCATAAAACTTCAGCCTGCCAATATGGTAACAGAGTCAAGCTAATCTACACTTTTGATCAATTACAGACCAGATTTTAGAGAGATATCTTCCACAAAATTGCATGCTGTCAGAGATACATCCATCAAAAGTTCATTTAGAATCAAAACCAGATTGCAAATGCACTGAAACAAATACAAACATCATAGATAACAAACCACTTTACTAAAATGAGACCAAAGTGTTCCCAAACAAATCTGGTCCTTTTTCCACCATTAATTGCCAAAACCCAGTAAATATATTGGAAAATAATGTAATTTTCTGATGAAAGTCAGCCTATTTATTTTTTGCAAGGAAAATAACGCAATTTTGCAAGGAAAATAATAAATGTTATAAAATAAAGCTATAGCCCATAGAGATGTCAAGGTCATATGAATAAACTGGTCATATGAATAAACAGACAGAGGTCAGATGAATAAACAGACTGGCTTTTGAAATTGCACTGATGGTAGTGATTAATGAAATTTCAAGGTATAGCGAAAAGATTTAAATTTTATTAAGTATAAGGTCTCATTTCCGAGATAAGTATGACTTCCATGAATCATAATTATACGAATTTGTCATAATCATCATAATTACTTAATGTCTTATTGCAATTCAATCCCCTGGACAATGTTGATTAATACATGTACCAATCTGATGATTTTGATGGAAATGACTGCATGTCTACAAACAATATCACCCAAGTAGGCAAGTTTGATGAGAATCTAGATGGGACCAAATAAGATTTAAATAACTAAATATCCACATGTGATTTCTGTCAAAATAGCAAGGCAAATGAAGACAAGCATCTTTGCAGGGTAACATGAATGAAAACGACTCCAGTACATTGAGCTGTCTGGCTCCAAATATTTTAACACATAAAATGTTAACAGCATGCTGTTTTCTTCATTAATTCTTGGTTCAATGGTTTCGGAGTTTGTTAATCACCCATTTGTACACCTGTTTGCAGGTTCTAACTTGGAGAACTTCCCAAACATACCATGGTTTCTATCCAATTATGAAACTAGACAACATTTTGAGAGCAAGATAAGATACAGGCATTATGGAATTACTCAGCAGGCACCAGTTAAATGTATACACAAGTGAATATAGTTCATACACCACTCCAACATGTCTAATTGACATCATATCACCAAACATACAAGAAAGAACTCCATTTCCAAACAATACCGTCTCCACTACATAAAATACGCTTGAAGATATTTCTCTCAGAAGAGGAAACACGTTTTTTTCTCCATTGCTTTGAAGATTGATTCCTCTTCTTGAAATCTTTCTGAGAATCTATTTGACATAAGAGGTAATCATCTCTCAGCTGGCAAGCGTGGGAAACTAGCAAAATGTTATAACATCAAGATAATGAATATTACGAGCCTCCCACATGTAATGTATCAGTTGTCTGTTTCATGCCAATTAACATTGTTTTTGTAACCTTCAAGTATGTAACAATAAACAAAGCAGAAGATGACCACAATACACATCAACAACTATTCATACAGGCAAGTAAACAGAGTAAATGTCATAAATAGGTGCAAACAACATGTATACGTTGGATTCAACAATAGAACAGGGCAAGACAATAACTTTTGCAACCTGGTAGTGTGCAGGACTTGTGAATTACAAAATCAAGTAGTCCTCCAGGAAATAGAGATAGTGACCAGTACAGAAATAAAGGGATGTTTTTTATGAAAAATTGGAATAAAGTAAAAAATATACATATAATAGAAACATAGAGGAGGTGTGAAACTGTTTTTTCCAACAGTTTGCTTTCCCATTTGATACTTTAAATTTCAATGTGTCAGTGTTGATACATCACATGTCTCAAAATTCAACTAGTCGACTATTCAACTTGTAATGCAAGGTAGTTCTGCAGTGATATAGGTAGGCACAGGACTGGCAGACAGACTAGTGTCCCAACTCTGTAGAACTTGATAATCAGTATGGGAGTTATATGGCTTCATCACGTAAAGCAGAAATGGCACTCCAAGTATAAGATATCGCTATGCAATATCAAAGGCCCCGATATATGTATAAACCACAAGTTACATTTTTTTGGAATGGAAAGATTCCAAGTTTAATCCACAACTTCATTGCAATCAATATTACTTATGGCACACACAATACTGACAACTCAATGAAATATTAATGCCAGCCTATCATGGCATTTTTCTGGTTTTAGAAAGAAAGCAACAAAAGAATATACACAAAAGGCATACAGGTCTTGGCTTTGAGCCCGTTCAAGTTTACACTTTCAATCAATTGTATAGTAATCAGTTTTCAAATGAACATAAATCAGAAAGAACATGAGAGATTTCATAAACACACAATCATGCCAAAGTTTTAATACTCACTAGATTTTTTGCACGACTAAAATGTCAAAAAATTCAAGAGGCTACCAAGACAACCAAGATCCATAAACATTTGTTCAGAAGGGGCTTTTTTATTTCCAGTAATCTACCAACAGGAAAGCATGGTGGTAATTAGGAAATATAATCTTTGTGAGCAGCTGCTACCTTGGCATCAGATTCACTGTGTGTTAAGTGCATGCAGAATATACTTGCCAATTGAACAGGTTACCGTATTATTTCTATAAATAACCTAGCACAACTGGAAAACTGATTTTATATCCATTACTGTAACATACTTTCATGATGCACCGAAACCAACAATTTATGTATTTCTCTATCATATATTATACTCAAACGCAAAAGAAAGTGTGCACTTTTAATTTTTTGATTTTCTGAAAATCCAATGATGGAATATTATCATGTGTGGTATCGTTTCATAGCTTATTCAATTACCATTCTAACCAATGTGTTTATTTTATTGTTTTGAATTTCGTTTAAACGTACAACGCGTCTACATGCAGTAGGGGTCAAAATCAAGAATACACAAATTGCCAAAGGGATGTTTTTTGCGTAGATTAACTGCAATTTGTTGCAAAATGATGTTAATGTTGCATTAATATCTGGTATGACCGCCATTCCGTCTAATAACTGTAGCAGAGGCGGTTTGGAACCGACGTCTCATGTGCGTCAATTCAATGTGACAGTCCAGTCTGACGCCAGTCACGCGTGGCCTGTCGGATCAGGGACGGTCGGCAACAGTACCCGTTTGCATAAACCTAACACGTAACTTGATTATAGTGTTTCTATGTCAGTTAAGTGCCCGTGAAACTGAAGCGACTGAGTCACCTCTGACCAGCATCATTGAGGCGTCAATACGCTGACATTCTGATAGTCTGGCATATTCTCTGTTATAAAGGTTCTAAATCTACAGTGATATTCGCACTTCACATGTGTGAAAGAATGTAGAGAAACAAGTTTGGCCACTTGTACTTGTGTATACATGTTCCACGTGGAAATCCTGCAAAATCGCAATTCGGGCTATTTATAAAATAACTATAACTAGCCATAATTTGACTGATTTTTTGTTGTTGCTATAAACTGTAACAATTGATATTCGTATGTTTCAAATTGGACAACTTTATACCTTGTAGAATTAAAATAATCAAAAAATCAAAAGTGCACACTTTCTTTTCTTTTGATTATATAATAATTATACATGATGTCAGGGAGAACAAAATCTCAAATAAATACAGATGCTATTGTTAATACAGGGTTTTCCCTCGGATTTTCATCTAGGGGTCCTTGGACCTTTGTATTTGATAAATGGGTTTCCTTAGTAAATTTGTAGGGTCCCAGATATGCAGTTTATTCTTGACAAAAGTTTTTAGGGGTCCTAGGGATGCACAGTAAGTTGAAGATGGGAGTCCATAGAAAAAAAGGGAGTCAGGGACTCCAGATTTCTGTGTTAGGGAAATCCCTGTTGATATAAGACCCCAACTAAGTTTTACTTTGGTTTATTGTGATATTTAGACGAGGAAAGCCATTTTGTATGGTTGACAGACAGCTGATAATGCATAAGTTTATAGCTAGATAACATTAAGTATTAAAAAGGCATTCAGGTCAATGTCTCAAGTTGGCACAGAGCCCCTTCAACTTCACAACAACAAAAATATTACCTATACCAGCTTTAATTTATGTTTCTGTCAGCAAGAAATAGACATGTTAAATAACCTTTGTACAAATGTATGTTTACTTGTTGCCAACATGGTCTTATCTATGTCAGCAATGAAAATGTCATTTTTCTACCCTCTATAAAAACATGAAATTTCTTTCTGCTAATGCAAAACCACTTCAAAGTCAAACTGTTCTATCAGCAAATACACATCAGATTTAAATAATTTTGAGATTTTCCCCCACTTACTTTTTACACTGAAATTGAAGACGGCAGCTCAGTCAGCTGCATCTGATAACAAGATAGATAACAAAGAAAACACTGGGTTAAACACAAGAACATCTCTCAAGGCAAACATTGTAACAGTGAATAATGTCATGCAAACAATGAATTAGAATCCCATAAAGCCAGGCAAAATGAAGGGTACAAAGTCATATCTTGGAATTAATCAGGGTATCTTTCAAAATAGGTTTCTTAATTAAGTTCAGATACTACTTTGGTTCAACAGCCATCACTGACCATTAAGTTATCAGTAATTGACAATTTTATGTAAGTCATATATTTATATAACTGAACCCAAAAATACTGAAGATGCTAACTAGATCTACCCCCATGAGAATTCAAACAACTTGAAATAACTCAAGATTTAAGATGAGCGCCCCCTGTGTTTGGAGCTGAACAATTTGAATGATCAAACACAGTAGAACTGATGGATGCTCCCAGAAGTATGTGAACATTCATCTAACCAGACAATATGCCCATCTCCGCTTGGTAGTGAAGTTTCTCATCAAGTTTCATTAGATTCCTGTAGATGGTTGCTGAGAAATAGCATGGACATGCATGCGGAACAGGTGCACGGACAGATGGACAGAAGAAGCAGTGGCTTTAATATTCTTCTCCTCCTTAGGGAAGTAGAGAACGTCACATGTGACGTCACCATGTACTGACAGTAAGCAATATTTGCTTCATATGGCAATATGAAAACGCAGTGACCATATGGAGTAAATATTGTTTCCTGCTTGCAAATAGTGACATCACATGTTGTGTTTTCTTGAATAAGGTCAATTAGAGAAGAGGTTGTAAATCCCATAGCAGCGCTCATTTGGTGAACATCCACAAGCAATTTCATCTTTCCCACACACAGGACAAAAAGTTTACTGATCACTATAATATAAAGCTAAGACAAAGTATAATCATTTCTGTCGACCAAATGAAGCTAAATGTGCAACCATAGAGACTTTTTTCTCCCCCATCATCACACAGCACAACAAATTTCCCCACATTTGTTCATAGGTCGCATTCCACACAAACAATCTCCAGGAAATTCTAATGAGAATAATCAGGTTTCCCAAGTTTCAATAGAAGCCGTAAAACCGATGTCTAGAGAAATCTGATTGCTCGAAGATGATGTTTTTTAATCCCCACTGTCTTCAGACTGACAAGGAAATATCGCTTCAATGTTTCAATCGATAAGTTTCCGACAAGAATCCAGGCATCTATGCACTAGGCAAAGAAGAAAACTCCCCATTAATAAAAATAAGATAGCATGGAATAAACAGATACACTGATATTAAAACTGGCATTCTCTCTAGCTAGTATGCTCATAGAAAGTGGATAATAACTGTAGATGGAGATTGTTTTACTCTCTATCATAAGCTCGAGAGATTGTTTTACTCTCTACCATAAGCTCGAGATTGTTTTACTCTCTACCATAAGCTATGTGATTTACGTTGATAAAACAGAAGAACATTCCCCCCCCCCCCCGCACAAAAAGTTGGCATCAGCAAACTTCCTAAAAGAATGTCATTACATTATACTCTGAAATATCTTTGATTGGTTTCAGTTTCCTTGTCAATTAATGCCGCTAGAAGGTATCAAGCAACCTTGTGTAGGAATAAAGAAACAAAACAGCATCTGCGACAAGACAGTGGGGATATTATAAATTAGATGTTGACAGTCTACCCAGATGAGACTATAGAAACTGTACACAATAAGACACTATCAATTTATTACTGGAGGTGTCTCATTACTTGCATGTTCTGTGTAAGAGTTGGCCAAATACAAGCTCTCCAGCAGAATATACCAAACAACTAGGAAAATTCTAGGAACGGAAGTCACAGAAAACTAGGAAAAAAGTAGGAAAAAAAAGGAAGTCAATGATAAAAAGTAGGAATTACATTGTATTGAAAGGTTATTATGTAACCTTTGCAGTTTATTTTCTATTTGATTACATACTCCAAAGCAATTGGGTTTTTTAGTTGACAGGTTATTTGTTTCCACAGTCACTTGTAGGTATTACCAAAGCATAGACCAACATTATCAGTCATTAGTTGAGAAGGCTGGACAACGCATCAGTGACACGAGACCACACTTTTAGCAAAGGAGCCTGTCAACTAAACATCCTCTTTTCTTCTCAAAAAAAATCTCCAAAAACACATTTAATAACTTCTAGACCATATCCAACTATGACACTGAATGACAGAATGATAATACACTTTCTGTGAGGATCGTGATCCAGGAACCGTAAGTTAACACCAAACGTGTTTGAAGTGTACGATGAAAGTCCAGTAAAATATTTGGAAAGGTCACAACAAACAGAGAATATTATAGCCTGTATGGTATCTTAACTGTTCTACTTAATTCTTACCTCCATCATCAATAAGGTGCATCTGTATTAAGGTAGGGTCCTCGTTGTGTTCTTCTAACACAGTGTCGTCTGTCACAGATAATGTCTGAAATAAAATACACAAGAGTGAGTACATAAGGAAGGACCGTGTTGTACAATGGTGTTGTAAGTGGGTAACAGCAGTCATTAGAGATAACCAGCTATCTAGGGTTTCATGGTATTGAAGCATGAAGTAACTGCCATCTTCTCCACCTCAACCAGAGGCCAGAGGGCAAATTATTTCTAAAAAGATAAATAAATAAAATTCTGTGTGCGAGTGTCTAAAATAACTAACATTTTCATGCAACAATGAAATGAAAAATTCATGAATGAAAACTGCCCCTAGTCACCATGAAAGCAAAATATGAGAAATGTTTGCATATATATTAAGGCAATGACATCAATGTGGAGGAATACAAGTCTCGATCAAAGGTATGAATGTGGACCATTGCTCACCAATCCAAACAACATGACATACAAACCACAAAAATGTACATCAAAATCAAGATATCGTTCAACAACTCTCACTAACTCTCACAACATCAACATCCACACGATGCCTGATCTCACTAACTCTTCCTACAACGTCAACATCCACACAATGCCTGATAACACAATCATGGTGCCATGGAAAACCATTTGGCAGCATGAGAGTTTCTCAAATTTAAACTTGGCTCCAGCCTCTGGCATATCAGCTAATGCAGTAGAATACAAACAAGACAAGAAGGCAATTTGTCTATTTGGCAAACAATGTTATACCGACCCAGGGAAGAATCCTTGATTCTATCTTGAAATTGGAATCAAAATGTAACCATTTTTATAAAAAAGTATTGAATACAAAAATGAATATGCAACATTTGTTTGCTGATATTTCAAGCCACTGAAACTATTCTTGGAGAGGTTTTGCTACAACAGAAGCTATGCTATACATGGGGACATGAACACAGATGCTGCTGTTGTAGCTATGATATACATGGGGACATGAACACAGATGCTGCTGTTGTAGCTATGCTATACATGGGGACATGAACACAGATGCTGCTGTTGTAGCTATGCTATACATGGGGACATGAACACAGATGCTGCTGTTGTAGCTATGATATACATGGGGACATGAACACAGATGCTGCTGTTGTAGCTATGAATAACATGGGGACATGAACACAGATGCTGCTGTTGTAGCTATGATATACATGGGGACATGAACACAGATGCTGCTGTTGTAGCTATGATATACATGGGGACATGAACACAGATGCTGCTGTTGTAGCTATGATATACATGGGGACATGAACACAGATGCTGCTGTTGTAGCTATGATATACATGGGGACATGAACACAGATGCTGCTGTTGTAGCTATGATATACATGGGGACATGAACACAGATGCTGCTGTTGTAGCTATGATATACATGGGGACATGAACACAGATGCTGCTGTTGTAGCTATGATATACATGGGGACATGAACACAGATGCTGCTGTTGTAGCTATGATATACATGGGGACATGAACACAGATGCTGCTGTTGTAGCTATGAATAACATGGGGACATGAACACAGATGCTGCTGTTGTAGCTATGATATACATGGGGACATGAACACAGATGCTGCTGTTGTAGCTATGAATAACATGGGGACATGAACACAGATGCTGCTGTTGTAGCTATGATATACATGGGGACATGAACACAGATGTTGCTGTTGTAGCTATGAATAACATGGGGACATGAACACAGATGCTGCTGTTGTAGCTATGAATAACATGGGGACATGAACACAGATGCTGCTGTTGTAGCTATGAATAACATGGGGACATGAACACAGATGCTGCTGTTGTAGCTATGAATAACATGGGGACATGAACACAGATGCTGCTGTTGTAGCTATGATATACATGGGGACATGAACACAGATGCTGCTGTTGTAGCTATGAATAACATGGGGACATGAACACAGATGCTGCTGTTGTAGCTATGATATACATGGGGACATGAACACAGATGCTGCTGTTGTAGCTATGAATAACATGGGGACATGAACACAGATGCTGCTGTTGTAGCTATGATATACATGGGGACATGAACACAGATGCTGCTGTTGTAGCTATGCTATACATGGGGACATGAACACAGATGCTGCTGTTGTAGCTATGATATACATGGGGACATGAACACAGATGCTGCTGTTGTAGCTATGAATAACATGGGGACATGAACACAGATGCTGCTGTTGTAGCTATGATATACATGGGGACATGAACACAGATGCTGCTGTTGTAGCTATGATATACATGGGGACATGAACACAGATGCTGCTGTTGTAGCTATGAATAACATGGGGACATGAACACAGATGTTGTGTTACAGATTTACAGAAAAAACTTGGGTGTTTTTATAACCACATATGCATTGATATATACATACAGCTGTTGCCAAAGAAACAAATTACTGGCCATGACCTTGTTTCACAAGCCTCTATGATAGTTAACCATACTGGACTGATCAACACTAACATATTACACTGAGAGGTTCAGACTTTTCTGTGGCCTCACTTAGTAGCAGCATTCCCGTAAAATGAAACAATATTGTTTTAAGTTCTTATCTTGCATTCCTAGGCAAGTTAATGTAATTTGAGAAATCTTATGTTTTGCTTTTTTAAATGTACCGAGTATATTACAATACAAATATAGAAAATGGCATCAAACGGTGGCTAAGGGCGGAGTTGAATAATAAATTTTCATGGAGAAATCGTGACAACAGCAGCAATAATCAGTACATGCAGTACAGCTGCACCCACACCATCCACAACCATCAGTACATGCAGTACAGCTGCACCCACACCATCCACAACCATCAGTACATGTGTAATACAATCTGGTTATCAGCAAATTAATATTTACATAGATAAAACTACAAAGTCACCTCTATCATCCCTTAGCCCAGGCATGCTTTTACATACTGATAGGAGAATTAATTGTGTGTATTAAGACCACTGAATATAAATAAAGCATGTGACATTTGGAAGAGTATCCTTTGGCAAAACCATTCACATAAATACTGAAAACAGTTGGGGAAAAGCAGACAAATTCTTTTTTCTCAACACTCCAACACACACTTATGTTCAACTCTTTATCTGAGGAAATCAAAACGTTATATCAAAATCATCAAATAACGGAGAGAATTTTTGTAAGTAAGTTCTAAGAAAGTACTAAGACAAGCTGCTATACTCCACTAATGATTTTCTCTCTATCTACTAAAAGAACCATAAAACATTCATGAAATGATTTCCTGGACAGATCTTCTAGTGAAAGTTCCAGGTAAATTCCTCTATGTTTACAACCTGTTTTTCAGATGGAAACAATTCCTAGGTAAAGTAAATCATTTACCATGGTAACACAAGTATTTCTGCCATCAATTAGGCTTCTGGAGAGAGGCTAAGAAAAACAAACAAAGATTACTAAGCTGGTGGGGATTTTCTCAAAAAGATATTTTTGTGATATTGCCAAGTTGCAGTATAAATAATAATTGGATGTTTAAATGGAAGAAAGATGTGTGGTGCTAACGATGTTCAAACTGGTTTTGGTTAGAATACAAATATGTCAGAATCAAACAACTAAAAATCATTAAATTGTCATTAATAAGCTAGGTTATTGTAATCCAAATTGCAAAAGATGCATTCAGCAGTTTACAAAATATCTGTCTGACTAACAACATAGTGTCACCCTTTACAAACTGCTAACTGTAGTACTCGAGTAATCATGTGTATGATGTTTTGTGATGCAACAGTCCCTCACAGACACCAATCTGGGAATTTATTGTAGCAGGAGAGGTTAAAGTTTTGCTACACAACACTCACAGTCACCAATCTGAGAATTAATTGTAGCTAGTGAGTTAATGTTTTGATATGTAGTGCTCACTGAGTGTAACTCACAGACACCATTCTGGGAATTTATTGTAGCAGGAGAGGTTAAAGTTTTGATATGCAGCACTCACCATAACACTGACAATCACTCAAAGACACCATTCTTGGAATTTTTGGAGCAGAAGAGGGAATAAGGTTTGGGGCAAACTTAATGAATATATACGTACACAGTAGCACAGACATTTCAAAAAGTCAAAAAACTTTGATCATTAAGCCACAGACCTGACTAGTGCAAGAACATCATGAAACGGTAATGATGTATACATGTAAAGTCATTTAAAAATCAGCCCGTGCAAGCAAACGACAACCATATACATTATGTATGACTTCTAACTTCCAACGGTGACCTTGACCTTACAGCAATGAACCAGGCCTTTCGGCACAACAGTTCTTACAGGTTAAAATACGTCAACATTTGTGCCATGATAAAACAGAAGTCAGTAATTATCATACACATGACCAAACACCATCATCAAATCAACCAGAGTCTGCCATCCAACAGCTTGGCTATGAACAGCCACCTTTCTACCAAATCACATTTACGTGGCTCTGACCTATCTACCAAGCAACATTTATATGACTCTGACTCATGTATTACAGTTGCCTGAAGGAAACCCATAGAAACAACCAGACTTAACTGTTTTTGTGAATGGAAGACAATTACTCCAATGCTGCAGCCACAACAGACACCAAAACTAACGGAAAATCGAAGCCTGAAATGTCATGTTCCAAATGCCCTGCTAGACAATGGAGCATAAAACCAGTAATATTCCTAAACCACTTAGATAGTTTCCCAATAAACAATGCAATAACAGAGCAAAAGTAATTTGGATCAGTTGTTATTACCAATGTTAGTCAATAAAACATAATTTGTTTCATACTTTTATCTGATCGAAAACAATTTGTCTCCATTTGTAATGCCAAAGTAGAGCTACCTACATAACCTAAGGTGCTGTGGATTAATTGTTTTTCTTGCTATGCAATGGGTGTAAACTGTTAGGAAGGAAACTTGCACAATTTATCTACCAATATAGAACAAGATCTGTACGACCTAAACAGTAACAATGTAGGATAGAGACTAATTTCCTGGAGTTTCAATAAAAGTTATCCTGTAGCAAAATAAAATTAAAATCTACATAGCAAGTTAAGGGGCAGCAACTCTTGACAGGACAATCAGTCAAACATTGATGCACTACCAGCAGTATTCCATTTTATTGTTGTCCATTAATGTGGCACCCTAGTCCACATTTAGAAACAAAGCACTCTCTTGTGTTTAAATTTGTATCTAATTATTTTGAATAGGAGCTGAGAAAAAACTTAGTTCAAAATGGGGAGAAAATCTGCATGAAGTTGATAGAGTAATCAAGAGTTCCGTAACCCTGCTTTCACCTTTGTGCAAAAAATTGCACAAATAGGGGCAATATGGAAGACTGAATACTACTAAAAAATAAATCAAAGACATGCTATCAGCATTGCACGGAACAGGGTCACAATGTCTCATTTATATCACTAGCAAAACTCATAAAATTACCAGAATAATGATAAAAGGCACGATCACGAGGAAACAAGCAATAAATTTTAATAATACCGCAAAAACCTGCCAAAAAAAATAAATCCCAAGAATATCAAGTCAAACATCTGCATGAGTCAGACTAAAGTCGATTTTCTCCGTAACAATCCCATTTCATAACAAAGATTATGCAGTCAGAATTGGGTTATCAGCTGCCTGGGTAATCAATAAGCAAGTTTCTTCATTCTCTGAACAGTGCTATAGTATCGATTTGCTGTCTGACGGGGAAACAAATGTAAAAGAAGACAATTTTAAAGACTGCAAAACATTAGACAGGGAGAGTGTAGTGCCAGGAGCAATTCATTTCCATTCACCACAGGAAAACCGTTTTAAATCTAAATATTTTGGCAACACCGAGCATAACATCAGACTTAACGTTTATATTAATGTTGGAAAGTTACAGATCCTGCACCAGCAATCGCATAGATAACAATGACAATCATTCAAAAATGACCAAGACTGACCAAAATATGAAAAGGCCCAATAATGGTAGAAAAGTAAAACCCTTCCAGGTTTGAAATGAATGGCAAAATGATTTTTAAAATGGGGTTTAATGTCATTATCCAACTATATTTCATTAATATACGATGATTAGTAACCTTTGACCTGAACATTTTTCCTGTAATTGATAATCAACCTGCACTAACTTACCCTTCCTCTAACAGCAGACAAAGTTCCCACAAGAGTCCGAGGTGTACAAATGACCGTAGCCAAATGCAGGTCACAGGACCCGACCTGCCCAGACTGAGGATCAAACCCCAACCTCATCATCTCATTCCGATTATGACAGAGCAATGAAAGGGAATCCAATGCAAATTAAATAAACCCTTACCTTTGAAGTATGGTTGTAAGATTGTATGACAGCTGTATACCACTGTGTTGTCCCTTCAGCACGGTACACTTCCAGTCGGTACCCTACAAGAACTGTGGGCGTGGTTAACAAAATTTTCTGCCCATCTTGATAATCTAGCCACTCCTTTAAACAAGCTTGCACCTTATGTCTCGAAAAGGCTGTCGGGTGACTATTTTCATCTCCTTCCTGAAAATCAGATTTAAATAACACAATTTAGAAGCAAGATCTCAAATAGAATACAACTAAGATGCAGGTCTATCACTAATTAATTAGCTAAATCAGTAAAATAGATTCATTCTTAGTACTGTAAGAAATTAAACAACTTACCCCCCCCCCAAAGAGTGTACAGTAAACATCGTACTACCCCCCCCCCCCCCCCCTCTCTTAAAGGCAGTGCAGATAGTCCTTCTTGTAGAAGCCCCCCCCCCCCCCCTCATAAAACAGACCACAGTTATCACATTGAAGTAAACAGCCAGATAATATGTCATGTTTCTATTTCACATTTGTACACTGAACCATATTCTTGTACGTTTTTTGGGGAGCTATCATTTTATTTGAGTTCAAAGCAATTCAAAGACATATTGCACAATCAAATTGACCACAATAAAAACCCTAAACTGGCAGTCTGAAACCATCACATAAAATCAATATGCTATAAATATAATGCAAAACAATGACAATGTGAACATGCCTCATTAAACTTTTCCCTGGCTGCCGGAAAGTGGGTCACAGCCGGTTTATATCCTACACCAAATTCAAAACATCAACAGTGGAACAGTTTATTATTATCTATCAGTGATATTACAGTTTGCTCACAGACACAGCAAGATATTTCAATAAGAAACAAAGGCATCAAAGCAATAGACAATTTAAGTGTACCAATATAGTGAAATAGAAGAATCGATAATAGAGTTATATAAAAGTAAGTTTAAACTTAGACAACTGGGGCAATATTGCAGAAACATCTTAAGTAAAATCTTATCTTTATCCTTAAAGTTACATTTCCTTAACTTGTTCATTCAACGTTCAGGCTATTATACATGTATGGTCAAATCAAGAGTGATAATTGAATAGTATTATAGCATGTTGTTGTCATTACCATTAAAAAGTCTAGCAGTTTTAATGTGGTTTTGGAATTACTTCCATTTGAAGTTTTGAACTTAAGTGAACATTTTATTAAGTGAAAGATGTTTCAGTATTAGGGCCCAGAGAAGATATTTCCCCCCACAATACACTGGTACTGTATATACTCTACTGCAGTAAGATTAAATTTCATCATTACAAACTTCATTATTTTGGTTTTGTTCTATTGTTGGTGGTGGTTTAAAGGTTTAAATGCAAACGTGAAACAAAAATTTCAAATAATACCTGTCCTATTACTGGGGAATGTTTTCACAAGTTGAGAAAACCATGGATTACACACAAGAATTGACACCAACATTTTAATTTCAATTGGCTTGAGATGTCACCTTCGTGATAATGCAGGTAATTAACAACTAAAATCGGTTGGGACCATCATCTGTGCTCAGATATCGAGATAACAAGGCTCTTCATAGACAGGTAAAACAAAAGAACAGTTGAAAGAAGAGCTATCATAAAAAAGATGGTTGGCGCAATTTGAAGGTTACAAGATTTGTTGTGCAACACAAAAAAATGCGGAGATGTTACAATTGCTGGTCACTCCATATCCAAAATGGATTTCGGTAAGGTAACGTACCCCTTATCAAGAGATAAACGAATCTGCGTTGACGGTTAACGTAAGATTTGATTGGTTTACAAAATACTAATATGCAAATAGCAAAACCATGTTAGTACGGCTGCGCCGAAAAATTGTCAGGACTTCTAAGACTCTTCGATATAAAGCAGGTGCTCATAATAACGAGGCTCCAGATAACCAGGTTTTACTGTACTCTCCCATATCTTACTGATCTTGTAAGTACAGATCTAGATATTATCATCATTAGTATATACTTCATATCATCAATGTTATCTCTAGTATTTAATCAAGAGGAATACGACAAGGGGTCAGGATTTAGAATCATATAGCAGTGTATTTATTACAACAGCTGTCAATAGACTTCTGTTTGTCTATCTACTGTGGTATACACAACTGATAACATTACAAACAGGATCCAATATAGGGCAATTACCAGTACAGAGAGATCAATATAGTACTGTCACTAATTAAATATCCAGCTAACACACCATTGGATGAAAACCGAGAATACAGTAAAACCTCGACTAACTTTCCTCACAAGGGTCACTGCAGTTACAGATTAAAATCAGGGACCGTGACATTGTCCCATGAACGCATAGAAGCATACCGCACAACATATTAAATTTGGATGCTTTCTGAATGTACAGAAATTGCAAATATAATTATAATAAAACAAAATTTTAGAAAGGTCAGTGTATCACCATTGATTTAAATACTGTCAATTCAATAAGTTGAGAATACGGTTATTGTTTACACAATGTCTATTGGTCAATATTTTACAAAACATGTTTTCATTGGTTGATCACCTCAGAACTGTTCTCAAGTAAATAAGAATGGAATATACACTTAGTTCTAGCACTTGTCAGTTCATAACAATCTCAATGTCTCCAAGTATTATTACTAAGACTACCCACCATTTTCTGGCAGCACAAAATCAAATGAACTAATTTCAAGAGGAAAAATGAATCCCCAATCAACAAAAGAACACCGAGTTCAGTCTGCTGCTGAAAAGCTGGTGGGAAAATAGGTGAAAATCTTACAGAAATCTTATAAGATAAAAGAATAAGTGACAGCATTCAAGACAAAAATTAGCTGAACCTCTTAAGAAAAATTACAAAAATCAGACAACCATTGGAAAATGGCAAATATAATCTCATAACATCGAATTGCTATACAACTATTCTCGACACGCTGGGAAATGACGGAAAAAACAACATGTTCTGAACATGACACATTGTCTCTGAATGACATCTCTCACTAATTGCTCCTTTAATTGAACACAAGATGCTATGTACATAGATGGAAGGAAAACCAAAAAAAAGCCAGGGGATTTTTTTGGTTCAATTTTACTGCCGAATTTCGTCTGTTTCCCTCGGCAAAAGTCTCCATTTTCCCCCAATAAGTAGAAAAATAAATTACTGACTTTTTTACCATCCTGAAATGAACACTTTGAGATGAAAGAGGGGAAAATAATAACAGATTCAGCAAAAGCCGGATATTAAAACATTTTTAAGTAAAATATCCATGCTCATATTTTCCCAAATTTGGACTCAATGCGCATATTTTCCCAATTGAAAAGGCACAGGCTGTAAAAAAAAATTCCCTTATCTATAAATACAATGGAAGAAAATCATGTTTTAACATAAGCCAACTTAAACAACAACCATGTTTATAAATGGTACAAAGTTGACACAACGTCGCTCAGTCAATATTTGCATGTTTAATACAGAGTATAAACACAGTATTAGCAAGTTGAATCAACAGTTTTATTAAATAAATAAAACCAGAAAAACTGAACATAAAATTGAAGCAAATCAATTAAAAGATATTTCAATAAAATTTAACAGTATAAATGTCTGCATACTTCAATGAAATAGAGAAACATTATGTATTTATAAAAGCAAAAAGTGTTTGTTTTACCCCTAGGCTAAGTAATATTTCTTTTATTGCAAACCCATGTATTTACCATACATCTGATTGTCACTGAAGCGAGGTCCGATTGTTTTTATATAAACAAGTCACATAAGTACTTCAACATCTCGGCATTTTGTATTTCTTACAGTGCAAGGGAAGTAACTCAGATAAAAACATTGAACTGTAAATTAAAGGTTAACTTGGTATCAACATAGCATAACAATTGAATAATGAATACTGACGTATAACTAACGCTAAAAACCTCAATCCCTTAAACCAACCCTGTCAGAGAAGGCAACAATATTGACGCTGAAAGTCTAACAGTTAAATGTAGTGTATGAATGGGCAAGGTTCGTTCTAGACTTGTAATATAAGATTGATATTTTATGCATATATATATAGTAGAGGGGTTTTATACTATTTTTCTGGCTTCAAGGAACTCCACATATCATTTAAGAGCATGGTACAAAAACTATGCAACAAAGTTTCAGTGACAGAGCAGGAACAATAGTTAGCATCAAACCATAAAAATGTCTAATGCATAAAAGATGGCATGGCATTTTATATGGACAATCGAACAACAATTCAAAGACATAGTATGCCACCTGATGCAGAAATCTCGAGTCCCCGACTCCCTTTTCTTTCTAGGGACTCCCATTTTCCACTTGCTGTGCATCCAAGGGACCCCTAAAATAAACCTTTGTCAAAACTTATAAACTGCATACCTTGGACCCTACAAATTTACTAAAGACCCCCAATTTGTCAATATGAGGGTCCAAGGACCCCAAGCTGAAAAATCCTAGGGAAAACCCTACATAAACTGCATATCTGGGTCCCTTAAATTTACTAAGGACCCCCAATTTGTCAAACAAGAGGGTCCAATGACCCCTAGCTGAAAAATCCTAGGGAAATTACTAGTTCCAATCAAGCAGGATGATGCTTCCTCTCATGAAAGCACAGATACAAGTAAGAACAAATGTCCACATGTTCTATCATATAGCATTTGATGATCATTTTAAGATCTTGGCACAAAATGTAGATATATTTACATTCATGACATGTTTGATACTATTTCTAGTAATGCCGTTCTTACTTGTTTATACACGATGTTCAGCTGTGTTAACAATAGGAGTCATTTTTGTGATAACTGACGCACACCACCTGTGTAGAGAGGGAACTGTATTTCAAGAAAATATCTGTTTTCTACATTTGAATTGGAATTTATGAATAAGAAGAACATCATTTTCCTGATTTGATGAAATGTCCAGTAGGTGGAGTGTTGGTAAGTTCTGCAGTTATTATAACAGCACCTTCTTAGGGCAGGTACTTCTGGATAACTATTACCTCAAATAACAAGTTATTTGTTCTGCAGAAACAAACTGTGTATGTATGTGTGTGTGTGAGTAATAAATTATCAAGATTTGTGAAGAGGTTTAGTGATTTGACAGACATAAGGCAATGAGAGACATAGCAGAGTGTGTGACCATCCTCAGACATAAGGCAATGACAGACATAGCAGAGTGTGTGACCATCCTCAGACATAAGGCAATGACAGACATAGCAGAGTGTGTGACCATCCTCAGACATAAGGCAATGACAGACATAGCAGAGTGTGTGACCATCCTCAGACATAAGGCAATGACAGACATAGCCGAGTGTGTGACCATCCTCAGACATAAGGCAATGACAGACATAGCAGAGTGTGTGACCATCCTCAGACATAAGGCAATGACAGACATAGCAGAGTGTGTGACCATCCTCAGACATAAGGCAATGACAGACATAGCAGAGTGTGTGACCATCCTCAGACATAAGGCAATGACAGACATAGCAGAGTGTGTGACCATCCTCAGACAACCACAATTATCCCAACAAATTCTTTTATCAACAAACTGAAACAGGCTCTATATATATCTATACATGGATAAGAAAATTTGGTCATTTTCAATGCCTATTTTTTACAATATGAGAACATCAAAGGTTGTCTAATCTCAAGATTTAGCTACATTCAATCCTGGCTGCCTAACACCATTGTTATAATACATATAATCAGTTTGCTGTAAAACTATTTTACTTAGGTTCGTTAACTGGACAATTACACCAGTAATCCGCCAAACCCTCACTGTAATAAATTTAAACAGATTTTATTCTGTACGGGCATGTGACAGTTTAACTGTACAAACACCAAAGGTCATAATTATTTCACCTGTGACCTATCCCAGGTATATTTGATTATCATAAAATCAAATCAATGACAATCACAAAACAAATTGACATAAAATCTCACCAGCCATTCTCATTGGACATTAACACATGGAGATAATATAGCGAGCTAATAGCTTAACAACAAAGGCAGGTACCCCGGAGGTACTAATATCAATATTTGTTAGTGTAGATCAAAAGGTTGTATGGATGACTTTCCAATGTTTAACTAACTACACATCCTAATAAATCAGGATATGGTAGAAGGGGGGCATCTCAAAATTGCAAAAATCACTTAATTATAGTATGTGCTCATTCAAATTAATAACCTATATTATAGTTAATTTATATTTATAAATAAACAGATATATATATAAGCTAATATTAGGGTAGTTGTTAACAGAAACATGCCATGTAACAGCAAAATGAACAATATTTTTTAAAGAAACAAGCACTTTAAACCTCACATTGTAGATGAATTCAAATTGGAATGATTCAGTGTTGTTTAGACTATAAATTGGAGTCATTTCAAACCCTGGCTAGATACAGTATGCTGGTAATTTTCAGTAAAATGGAACATTTTGAAAATTTATTTCCCCCCTAAGTATGAGGTCCTTTTTGACAATGCCAAAACTTTCCCAAACATAATATATACCTGTACTTAACATCTTCCTAGACCAAAAAGTGGAAGGAAGTTTAAAGCTAACATATAGTAATGTGTACTACAATACAGACATGGCATATATACAACAAACTTCTGGCGTGTACTACAATACAGACATGGCATATATACAATGTTGTATATGCTTTTATTTATCGTCGCCACCGGTTTCCCACATGGGCGACGCCTCCGGAAGAATGTTAGTCATATTAGATTTGGAGGATAGTGCATGATACAGAAGATGCCCCAGTTCCAGAAGCACCCCTGGTTCTTTTACGTGCTCGATGTAAAGCATCATACACGGGACCTAGGTTTTTAAAGTCTCGTCCGAAAGACTGTTAGTACGGTCAGTGATGGAGCGGGGAATCGAACCAGCGATCCCTGGATTACAAGTCCAGCGTTTTACCACTGGACCACTGATCCGCTACATATATACAAAAAACTTCTGGCCTATTTTAAAGCGAGACATAAGTCTAGATGTCACACAACAATTAACGTTCAACTGGCCCGAGTATTACTCATATTTCTGTCAAGAAAACTAGTACAGCTATATGTCACTGTCAACATTCAAGGTAGGTAGTGGTTGGTTTACCCCTCTTGTTGTCCTGCGTACATAAATAACTAATGTTGTTTTGTCATTGGGGTCAGCATCATTCGTCAGTTTTCTCTATTGTTTAAGTACAAACTCATGTTGTAATCGTATACTTATACATAACAAGTTCATATCGCATTGAAATCTCGAGTTTATCACAATGTCACCTAACAATTATAAGCAGATATTTTAACCCAAGCATGTTGTAGATCCTATCTATTTCCAAGCTTTAAATCCAGACATCTAGGCAACCTAAAATTCGGTAACCAATTATGTACCTTCAAGAAGACAGTCTATTCATTTCATATGTAAAAGTTATCAAAATTGTACTTGGAAATAAATCAAACAAGAAATATCTTGAAAAAAGATGGTTGGCGCAAGTGCAACATAAAAAATGCCAAGATATTAGTGCTGGTCACTCCAGATCCAAAATGGATTTCGGTAAATACACCAAATTCAGTGGATTTGGGTAAGGTAACGTACCCTTCATCGAAAGGTTACAAACGTTGTTCGGTTGAAGAGAAATTGCCTTGGTGGTTAATGTAAAATTTGATTGGTTTACACAACACAGATATGCAAATAGCAAAACCAAGTTAGTACGGCTGCGCCGAAAAAGGACAATGTGGACAGATACTGCAGAGTGAGCACAATTACTATCCTACCTATGGAAAGTTGTGCAAGATTGGGAACTGGCATATATATGTGGAAACAAGACAGTTTGCCACATGAGTCGGACCATTTAACAGGTCCGGTTAATTCATTCAAACTAGCATGAATGAAATTCTACAAGAAACAAGACGGAATTATTATTTCAGTAGGATAAAGACTGCACTACTGTATGCACTACTGTAATAGGCAAGCTATGTAAGTAACAGTACACCATAGAGCAAGACAGATAATTACTTGAATAATATACATCATACTGATATATCAATTATTATTTTCAAATACCACCAATATAACATTATAGATCAACAGCAATCAACAACATTTGATCTGGTCCCCGCAATAAGGGCCGACCAACAACATTTGATCTGGTCCCTGCAATAAGGGCCGACCAACAACATTTGATCTGGTTCCCGCAATGAGGGCCGACCAACAACATTTGATCTGGTCCCCGCAATAGTCCCTCTGCTTCAGTAAAAGTTAAACATTAATTCAAACGACGGCAACAGGACCAAAACACTTTAAATGTATTTAAAGAAGAAATGCATATTTCATTACACAACTTCAAGGACAAACCACATTATCAAACACAGAATCCAATTTTTCTCATTCTGTAACAAACATCATCATGACTTAACAGAAATAGAAGTTGAGAGAAAACACATGTTGCTGTAGATAAAAGTATACTAAAGAAAGTCTGAAACTGCCGAATATATCGCGATAAAACTCAACTAGGTTAAAAGAACAGCATGTTTTCAAGTAGAAAAATACAAATACATAATGGAGACAGGGACAAGAAATGAAAATGCATGACTCCACCCCAAGTGTAAGCTTTTCACTGAACAGCGGGTACATAATAGAGAAATGGTTTTGAAACAGCAGCTTCAATTCAATAATGACCTCAACTCAACAAGAATTTATGCCAGAAGTACCAGGATGTCCACACAGTGTAAAGGACTTTATCCTTGTATGACATTGAAATTTCCCCAGTAATCAATCATTGCTATACATGATGCAGATTGCACGACAAGATTTTAGTTTACAACATATTTGATTTATTCCTTAAAGGGAAAAGAATTACTACAAATCTTCAACTTGTTGGCAGTCATTCATCAACATCTGAAGGCCAAATGGTATACAGTATACATCTATCTATAAATACACTATGCTTGAAGTCAAGGACAGGAGTTCAATCCACATCAACAGATAGTTTCCCCAGAATATGACAATCACAGTACAATAACTGTGTCCAGTAATACCATCTGTGACTTATTGATATCCCCAATATAATTCCAAATAATCGATGAGATTGCCAGGACAGTGGACTTGATTATCCAGAGAATGAATTCAGCAATCATACATACCATCCCATGATCCAATGCCAGGGATCAATACACTACAACTATTCAAACAAGCTGTTGTTTTTTCACCAGCCTTACAAGATCCCATGTTATGGGAATCAGTGTCATTTATGATGTGAAATCTAGTATTTTTTATAAAACAAATATTGGGGCAGCAGGATAGGGATCAACACAACGATGGAAAGTTGCTTTCTTGTTTAATTTAATTGCGTTTTAACCCCATTTGTATAACCATTTTTCAATTACAGTTGGACCTCATTTATTGCATAAACCTTCTATGCCTGTAGTTGGTATCAACCGAAATAAATATCAGGTGTTGATGTATCTTCTTGGCACGTCGAATCGAAATGGGCTATTTCGAAATTGTGTATTATTCGAAATGAAATTTAGGACCCGATGAATTTGAATGAACAAGGTCGGACGGTATACACGATGGTCAATTGACCTAACCCGTTTTTCCTGCAATTAATTAATAAACCATTACCAACTTTCCGTTTCACGAGCGACTGACAACGTCCCCACAAGAAACAGAGGAGGGGGACAAATGATCGTAGGCAAATGTCACGGAAGGAGATGATAAGCCCAGCCCAGGTGACAGCCTAGCAATATTACCACTGAGCTAACCGTTTGGACCGATGATGAAAAGTGGGTTTTGGCAAGCCAGCAATAACGAAAATAGCTTCAAAACTCAATTTGATTTGAGAGAAGTTATCACAGCATTATCACTCTATTTATCTTCATTTTGCATTCAACCTAATAGAACTGACTTGATAGACACATTTAAATGAAATTACTCATCATTCTGTGTATAATGCAGACAGTGTAGATTGAAATTTCAAATATTTTTATAATGTGCAGATTTTATCTCCAGTTATTAAGTATTTTACAGCAAAACAGTCAATAAAAATAAAACTTAAATTTCACAGAAAGTACTAGTTGTAATTCCCCAAAACAATCCTTTTTCTAAAACTAGGTCAGTTAAAAAATACATCATCTTTTATTTCCACATTTAACACAATTATATCTGTAGGACTTCCTATACAACAAATTTTCTATTTCAACAAAAATTAAAGATTTATGTATTTTGGAGTAATTTTCTCAATTTTCTAAGCTTAACCAGTTCCTTTCATTACAGATTTGGGTGAAAATTTCCAGGTAAGTATGTAAATTTACTTCAATAATTCATTAGAAAAACAGTATTTCTAATTTAACAGCATTTCTGTTTTTGCAGTACCCACATTGTGATGTATTATATAATTAAATAGAGAAGTATAAACAATCAGGTTTTTGCCATTTAATAGTCTAATTTATCAACCATTTCGAGCAATCCCATATCTAGATAACAGTATGTCATTTTGCTAGGTTTAAGGAATTTATTTTAAGACAAGAAAATATTCAGAGACAAATAAGAAATCATGATAAATCAGCAGGTACCTCCAACGCTCTTTAAAAATAATTAGATGAGCTTTTTTTGCTGATATTCCAAAATATTGTGTGAATTTGTATTCAAGAGGTTTACAGCCAAGTTTGCTCCTTTATATATTTAGCCCTTTCAGCACAGTCAAATTATGGAACTCATGTAAGACTTTCAAATGAGAAAAATGTTGTGACAATTTCTACATACACATGATACAATCCCTCCTCGCTGGCGGACAACCTCGGTATTTGTTTACAACCATTCCCAAGTAAATAAAAATGGACCATCATAGATACCTTGATGAATGATCAAATTGTACAGAAAATACAGGATTTTTGCCCCCATCAGTTACTAGATTTATGCATGATACAGCCCCCTTCAAACATATGTGACCTTGACCCAACCAACATACAATCACAAACGAGACACGTTCCAATCTTAACAGCTAAAGTACTTGACAAAAAAACAATACTTGAACTTTGAAGCCTATTATAGGGGCACCAATTTAGGCTAATTAGTCTAACTGAAATCAGGTGCATTGTTTCTGAAAAAAATGAAGAAATTGTCGGTATCACCAAGCCTAGATACGTTCTCTCTCATCCATCATGATATTGGTATCCTGGCCTTCAGCCAGCAAAGCCATTTACTAAACCAAACAATGTTTGATTATTATTACAGTACCTGAAATATTTGTATCTCTTTCTCTTCCACTAGGCCAAGAAATCGGTCCACAAGGAATTCCACCGGTTTCCGCTTACAACCAGCAAGTCCGGCTTTATCAACCACCGCTCGGAAGCTCTGGAAATAGATACAAATTATAGGTAAAATATAACAATGTTATAATTAATCAAATCAAATGCCAGCAAATACACATCAGTAACTGTGTATTCAGGGATTTCCCTGACGTAGAAATCTGGAGTCCCTGACTCGCTTTTCTTTCTAGGGACTCCCATTTTCAACTTACTGTGCATCCCTGGGACCCCTTAACTGTTGTCAAGTATAAACTGCATATCTAGGACCCTACAAATTTACTAAGGACCCCCAATTTGTAAAACACAAGGGTCCAAGGACTCCTAGCTGAAAAATCCTAGGGAAAACCCTGGTATTATCGTCAATGACAAAAATTGCATTCAAATTCAAAATACCAGAAACTTAACCATAATAACCGATAGAGGTTATTGTACACAGCACAGAAGTCTCTTTTTTAAGCAAGTCTCTTTTAAGTGATTCAAGATTAGTAGCATTACTGCAACTTTTGTCCAAACAGTTATCACCAGTTCAATCCAAACAAAACGTTGGTTCCCCTCATCAAGGATTTCTAAATTACCTTTCTCTCAACATTTTTTTCTTTCAATTGCGGTAATGCATGAAAAATCCAGTAACAGACCAGCAGATATAGTAAATTTACTACCATAACCCCAATATCCCTGTAAACAGTAGACATGAGAAGTCTAGAACATACACAGTTAATGATAATAGCAATGGTAATAAATTGTAGATCAAAGAATCGAAGCCACCTCCAAGCTGAAAAACATATGTAGGGCGAAGGTACAAAGTAATTTCTAGATTTGTTTCCATAAGAAGTGTTTCCCCATATCCTCATCATTCCAATGTTCTCACAATAGTTCAATTGTTTTACAGTGTAACACTTATATGATATTACACATAATTAGTGGAAAAATGTAGAAATCATACAAGCAAGACCGACAAACCACTAAATGGCTGTATAATGTTTGATAAATCTTTCAATGCTAGAATATGAGAATACAGTTTCAGTGTTATAAATTTGAAGTCATTCATAACTTGAAGAGTTTCAAATTACATGGGAATGAACAAACAAGCAATGATATGCATCATATAACACGGCTTGTTAGAGTTGTTCAAACCAAAGCCATTCATTGGGATTTCTCACTCGAAGGCGCAGTCTGCACAGTAAACTAATGAAATCTCTTTGCCCTTCAGCAAGCTGATGAAAACAGAGGTGAAGGACAAATGACCGTAGCCAAAGGTCACGGAAGGACATGACCAGCAACTCCCTGTAATCGAACCTGGACTTCACTATAACAATAACTAAATAAGTCAACATCAATAAACCTGTCTTGGTATACACTTTATAAACTGAGAACATTGCTACAGAATGGCTTGTAATGAACTTTTAATGTAATTTATTCTATTTTCATAGTAACCATCAACTTAGAATTAAATTACATTTATCACCATGGTAACCATACACTGACAACAATATTTAGATTTATTTCATCAGAAACAAGAGTCCTCAAAATGACATCATACGCTTCATCAGCAGATTTACTAGACACTAAAATATAACAAGAAAGACTTTCTCAAAGAAATCTTTAATATCAAAATGTATCACGAAGATGACAGATTAATCTTGTACAGACGACCACAGACATTATAACCAGGAATTAGTTTGTAGTATAGAAACACTTTTAAGTCACAGGAAATGTAAATGAAATGAAGATTAATGCCATGAAAAACTTACACGTTACTTTAAAAATAAAACATAAACACTTCAGCTAGTAACCTTGACTCAAGATAAGTAGTTGAAAACATAATCAATATTTCTATACACAAATACACAGCAAAAATCTCAAAGGTTTGACTAACATTATGACAACATTTCAGTGTTTGATCACCGAAGATAAAATTCTTCTCATTCATAATTGATTATGTTTGAAATAAAACAACAATTCCAATACATTTATTCATCTACACAATACAACATCAGTGAGCCATGTTAGAATACCAACATAAGTATTTCAGTTAACAATATGACTATTTCACAAAGGAAACTATTTATAGCAAAATCTTCCACAGCTAAGCAGTCCAACGACTTTGCTTTGTGTTGTCATATACTTACAACCAATAAAACTAGGTCAGTCAACTTTTATCAATAGCAAAATGTGTTTTGAGATCACCCCTCACTGAGCTGGACTACTTTCGGCAGTGTAAACATGCTAATACACACACAATACACAGCTGATAAAATATTCAGGTATACAGAGAACATGCTATGAAAGGAAATCTGTGCAAGCAAATAGACATCACTGCATAATTTGGAAAATAACAAATTGATCTTAAATGGCAATGAAAACTAAAGGATAATATTATCTAAAACAAGATTTGAAATAGGACATAAGCGCTAGTTTGCCATATTTGTGTAGGTAATCACTGAACAATCACAATATCGCACAGACTGAGACCCAAGATATTTGTAACAAAAAACAATTAACTAATTATTAGTATTAATCCAATTCCGGTAGAAAATTCAAGTAGAAAATTCAAATCCGTGAGAAGATTATGTACTTAGAATTCATAAAAATAAATATCGCATTGAGTGGAATCATGTCATAAGAATAATGGCCAAAATAAATGGATTCAACAAATCAGCAGCCTAAATTTATCAAAATTGATTATAAAATATATAATAAAAGCGAAGAAATACTAAATTCCTGTCAAACTATTTCAATTCATTCACAAATTGTTTGTAGACCGCATGCACTATTTCACATCACATGCACAATTTCACATCTCGCATAAAAATTAACAAAAATAATAACATAAGGTCAAAACAGCACGGGAAGATCTACAGGGACACAAATCATTCTGGTAGATCTAATTATGTGAGAACCACAAAACAGGGAATTGTTTTACATAATTCTACATCCATGGGGAGATATAATAAGCCAGTATACAAAAGTCTTGGTGGTTTGTTTCTCAAAGTAGGTCAATAAGGCGATAATTAACATATGAGCGATAATTAACATATGAGCGATAATTAACATATTAGCGCTTCTATGGGATTTCCAACCTCTTCTGTAAGTGACCTCATTTCAAGAAAACGCAACATATGATGTCACTATTTTGCAAGCAGGAATACTTTTTACTCAATATAGTCACTTTGTTTTCATAATCGTACAGCGGCGCTCATATGTTTGACATAACCCTACCTACCCATGTAAATGGCCCTATAATTCCATATGTTTGACATAACCCTACCTACCCATGTAAATGGCCCTATAATTCCATATATTTGACATAACCCTACCTACCCATGTAAATGGCCCTATAATTCCATATGTTTGACATAACCCTACCTACCCATGTAAATGGCCCTATAATTCCATCCATATGTTTGACATAACCCTACCTACCCATGTAAATGGCCCTATAATTCCATCCATATGTTTGACATAACCCTACCTACCCATGTAAATGGCCCTATAATTCCATATGTTTGACATAACCCTACCTACCCATGTAAATGGCCCTATAATTCCATATGTTTGACATAACCCTACCTACCCATGTAAATGGCCCTATAATTCCATATATTTGACATAACCCTACCTACCCATGTAAATGGCCCTATAATTCCATATGTTTGACATAACCCTACCTACCCATGTAAATGGCCCTATAATTCCATATGTTTGACATAACCCTACCTACCCATGTAAATGGCCCTATAATTCCATATGTTTGACATAACCCTACCTACCCATGTAAATGGCCCTATAATTCCATATGTTTGACATAACCCTACCTACCCATGTAAATGGCCCTATAATTCCATATATTTGAAACATTTTTGGAAGGTTTAAGTGGGAAATTTAGCAGTATCAACACTAGTAAGGTATGACCACATAAATAATGAAAGAAATTTACCTACCCACCTACATTTTGCTGGTTCGGTAAATGCAAGACTTACAGTTTTCAAGGATGGTCTAATGATGCTTTCATTATCATTCGTTGAATAAAGGACTTTGGTCTATTTTCATCATTTTAACAGTACTTTTGAAAGCTATTACTCAAACTTTTTTCACCAAATGTGCACTTCAACAAGTAAATCTACCATTTCTGTCATTCATTTTGCTTTGATTTATTTGATATTATTTAGATTTATCGTAGAAAACAGATGAATACCTTTATAATATTCATGTACTTGACTGTATGAATAAGGTCAGCAAAGGGATTTTCTACAGCCGTGTGACACAGTTTTCATGTATATTTGAAAACAAATTTATGCGCACGCCCATATGCATGAAAAAGGTTTCATATAAAGTTGGGAAGCCATTTCATCTCACTTAAATATGATACATTATACGTTCACAGGTGAGTACACACGGAATGAGCCAACATAAATTACAACAAACCAACATCAACAACCATAAATCCTTCTTTTATTAACATATTTAAGTCATCAGGAACAGTTGTTGTTTTATACGATATACTGGTATATGATTAAATGATCACACAGTGAATTTGATATCAAGTTAGCAGGCCTTTTCTATAGTTCTTTCTATAGTTCCACACAGTCTGACCCATTCCCAAAGCCATACATGGCTTTTCCCAATCAGAAAAAAATTCCAATCAGAAGCACCTACGAAAAATTGCCTACTGAAGCGACCTGGTATATCTTGAAGCTCTTTGAATTGAACAACTCTGGCCTTAATTGTCCCTTGTGTCATAAATGTTTGTGGACATTTTGTATGTCTTTTTCACAGTTGATATCAAAATGAAATGTTGATATGAAAAGCCTGTTCTTTTAACTATGAAAATTCCCAAAATTGGAGTAGAGGCGATTAAAGTTTTCCCAAATTGACCAATTAACGACGCAAATTTCCCAATTTATCTAGGGTCTTTTTCCCAAAATGGACAGAAAAAGGCGTGGTTAGTGTTATACTGAATTTAACAAATTAGCAGTTGCAATAGTTTTGCACTAAATTAAGTCTCAATCAATGAGGATATCAAAATGTGACAACCAAGGGGGATAGATATGTGTTCCTTTAATTCTCTTACTCCACTGTCACATCACAAACTGTAACAAAACACGACCAAGTTGTTGGCCGAGTGAATGAAATGAATGAATTTTTTTAACTTCTTATTTAACTCTTATTTAACAATTTTTAGGACATCTTTGTTGCAAAGTATAGGTAGAATTATGCATCTTAACATATATATTCAACACTTCAATACATCTCCAGCTTAAAGCCATAAAACATAGAGTAATCAAACAATATGTCATAAAGACGACGACACAAAAACATTTTTTTTTTAGATGCCCTATTCGTTAGCCAAGTTTTTTCACCAGTATTGTTCCTGTGAAATATACAAATAATTAATAAGTCATGCTTGGCAGAGTTATTGTAGTATCTGGGAAACAACTAAATGTCATGGTCAGAATTGCAGCCAATACAAGGTAATAAGAGAGTATTACAAATTCAGATACGATCAAACAAACGCTCAAGAGTCTGGAAAAATAACATAACTTTAAATACAATAAAACATTCCTAATCCATTAATGCAATAAAAACACATAATTCAAATGTATTAATCAGCAGGAGAGAACAAAAATCATTGAGGAAAGTTGATTACAGTTGATCCATGTACCGTACTTTCTCCAACTTCCAACTTAAACAACATGAATTGAAAACTGAATTAAATTACAAGTCAGTGAGTTTTCATGGAGCAACATTAAACCCGCTGTCTTTTATCCTGAACATAAAAATTGATCAGCCATATTCTAATAGCAAGTACTGACAGTAGGGTTGGAAGGAAAATCAATGCCAGGTCCACAGAAAACATCCAAAGATACTGCTGGGCCACACAATCAATACCAGGGCATCATTCTTCAATGAATGCCTCAAAGGAAATGCATATTATGAACACTGAGAGAAATTGAAGAGGGAAAATGGAGACAATAAGCATGAATTCTGGAGCAGAGAGAAGTATGTTTTCTAGATAAAGCAATCTAGCCAGCATATAATCTGGTTTCTTTTTTTATTAGCAATTCAGCCGAGATAAAAATCAACAAATGCATACTCACACATACTTAAACAAGAAATTGAACATATAATTGCATTTTCCAGAATACTTTGAACGAGTAAATTACATCGTAAGATAAGCATATACACATGAACATACAAACTTCAAACAAACGAGACTATGGTAAATTGTTTTATTTGGGAAAAAAACTGCCATAATTTGTTGCGTTTTCTCCATAACAGAACTACATCCATAATTTATGAAATGGAGAGCAAAAACCTCATGGAAAAAAATCAATAGGTCAACAGAAACCATTGACCTTTGACCTTAAAGCATGAATAATCTTCTTGACTATTAAAATGGACAAATAACAAACTCAGGATAAATATGGACATAGAAATGAGCATGTGAAAGACATTTACTTGGATATTTGTAATGCATAAATCTCTTACATTTGTCAATGAATCATCAATATAATATCAATTTATAAAACAACATCAGTTATAATTGCACATTGTATCATACCATCATTACATTGCAATGAGTAAGCATTTCCACTCAGGAGAACATTTCCACTCAGGAAAACAGAATCTTGTGGGAATGTTGCTGGAGGAAATAATAGCCAACAAAGGAAACTACAAATGCACCATTCATCTGATAAAGACCTCACAATATGACACGGATACTGGACATGATAAATCACAACCTTCCAGTCCTTGTTCAGGGGTTTCACTAGGAGCCGAATATAGCGTCATTTTGATAAGTTTCAACCGGACTTTACTATTTTATAGCCAAATTACCTATAATTTAGAGAAAAATTGACCCCTCAGCCAGAATCCTGAGGGTCAAAATATGGCTTTTTTGAAGTTCCAGGGGTCAAAGGGTCAACTCAAGGGTCAAATGGAACTCCTAAACTTGTAGAAATTCATATTTATCATGGATGTAAAATTTCTACATACTTCATTATACACCAAACTTTTCAAGAAAAGCACAGATATCTGGCACAGATCACGATTTATTACACAACAGTTTGGGCCAGGATAGAAACAAAATGCTTGATTATCATCCGTAACTGCCTAATATGTTTTCCTTATCATGTGTTACAACATTCTTTATGTCAAAACAACATAGTAAAAATCCCAAATTTTCCATTATTGGACACATAAATACAAATTATCTATTTTAAGAGAAAACTGTAATGGTCATAAATATGTAAATGGGAAAATAAAAGGGGGATACACCAACGACAGTACTTGGACGACAGTACTTGGGCATATCACTCAAGTGCGATCCAGATTTTCATTTGCAAAAAACGTCAAAATCTAAATACATATACAGATGATTGTTGTAACCAACCAATTTCAAGAGGTCTACCATAAACTACCAAACAGTATTAATCTACCATTTGAATACATTGTATCAGCACTACAGTAGAAATTTTATTTTCTTAACGAAAGATGCATCTGGATTATCCGAGCATAAAATATTTGAACAGCCTTCATCCAGTGTTGTTGCTACATTGGCTAAAATATCTTTAATACAAACAATTGCAATGCTATATCGATTAACAAAACAATTATTTATCATGTTAAACTTCTATGAACCACACTTGTTAAAATATTTTTTTAAATTTAATGGATAAATTACAAACTTCATTTTTTAACAAATACAGAGAAATTATTATTAGTGTATTCTTATTATTAGTGTATTCTTTGAAAATGCACACTTATTGATGTATAGGAAAATATGAACAAAGAGATGACCATAATTTTACTTTAATCAATTTCTATTTTTATCTATTACTAAACTACATTCTATTCACTAAAACAATGGTGGTTTTTGGTGTGTCATATTTGCACATTACCATTTTTCATATTTCATTAACAATTTTCTGATGCAATTCTGAACATTCTGTATTTGTTTTGATGTATTGTATAGCAAGTTGAACGATGATCAAAAAAAATAATTTTTAAGAATCATAAATACAACATTCATAGCTAAAATGAATTTCACAAATTGCATTGCTAAATTGAATATTACCAATTGAGAATACATAAAAGCCCTTTCATTTCAAAATAAACCTAAAAATCCATGAAATTATTCACATCATTAAGAAAATAAATATTGAAAATGCTTTGAGACAGTCCCCAGATGTTATCTTTAGAAAGTAGTTCAACAAGATGGCCGCCAAGTTAAATTAGAACATAAGAACACACACACACTGAATACATAAAGAACTGTATGTAAATTTTCATAATGGGCGTTTAAATGATATCAACAAGAAAGTAGAAATTATGTTTAAACAGATTTTGAAAAAAACGCTTAAACAACAAAAAACTGAAATGATAAGCCAAAATTAGAATTTTCAAGTTTTTGACCAAAATAATATACCAGTATTCATTAGGCCTAGCAATATTAATAAAACATTTTCATATTCAAAACATTCATTTCCATTAATCAGAATTTCATAGCATTTTAAAGACAGTTGATGTCAGCATGCCAAAACCATGGAAATTAGTGACTCATCTCGCCTATGAAATATGTCAACAAAATGCAGTAACTAATTCTAGAACATATAATACAGGGATTTCCCTGACGCAGAAATGTTGAGTCCCTGACTCCCTTGTATTTCTAAGGACTCCCATTTCCCACTTTAATACTGTGCATCCCTTGGACCCCTAAAATGTGTATGTAAATAAAATATGTTTAGTATAAACTCCATAATTATCTTGGACACTACAAATTTACTTAGGACCCCCAATTTGTCAACATGAGGGTCCAATGACCCCTAGCTGAAAAATCCTAGGGAAAACCCTGTAATACTGAACTGATTGTCTACAATAATACTGACCGCTTATCTTATAAATATCTACAAGGAATGGAACAAAAAAATACAAGAAATATTGAGATGAAAGTGAAACTTCCAACATGTGTTTCTATTGAGAACACTCTGCTGTGTACTGTTATTCCATGCCATTAAAGGTGCAATTAATCTTGCACTGACTACAATTTATACCCCAATAACTGCAAATTACAGACGAGTTATCCACCAGGTTTCCTGCACTCAACATGTTCTTTGCGCCACATTGCCACAATATGGTCTTGAACACATACAAAACTGAGATCTAGACTTTTGGAAAACAAGGTAATACAGAATATTTCCAAGCTATGCAAGAAATGGCAATATATGCTATACCTAGCAATGCTTTCTAATAGGACTTCAAGAAACTTGCAAGAGATCATAAATTGTTCATGATAAATTCACAATTCAGTAAATAACTACTAGAAGATTGCTATGGAAAGTTTCCAAATGAACATAGATTTAGGACATTCAAACCAGATAGTAACCACGTAAATAATACATGCATGAACACTTGTACAGATTGTGACTATTAAATCAATTATATAACATTACAGGCTCATCACATAATGCTATATATATAAGAATGTTAATATATAAAACAAAATTAAGCAATACCAGTATATCCTGGTATTTGAAATCTTTTAAATAACGACCTACAGATTTGTCAGCACTTCAGAGAAATAATCGAGCAATGCACTGAACACATCTGACACACACAAAATACGGATGCTGCATAGTATTACAATGTAATACAGTGTGTGGCCTCTGAGACACATCAATCCCACAACGCTGGTACATCGGAAATGTCTTATTTTTACCTGGGGGAAGTATGGTTGTGACAAGGGCCTTGGACTAATCAATTTTTGGTGGAACTCGAAATTTTGAAAAATGTCAAACAACGACACACAAATCAAAAATTACTCACTGTCAATTTACGGACCAAATGGTGTTATGGAATTTCAGATGCATAGATTTACAAATATTTTCTTAAACCAAACAGTGCTTAATTCCTGACATGAGTCCCGACCAATAAAGTTACTGTTCTTCTACTGAATTATATTCCTAACTGGTAAGTGGTTAGCTTACAAAACTTCACTCCAACATGACAAACAAAAGAGGCAACAATATTGATCCAGACTAATGTTGTAAGCAAGTTGTATTACTCCAAAATCTTTATTCCATTAATCTTTACGGTATTATTATTGGGTCCAATTTAATCTGATAGAGAATGACAAAGAAAAAGCTACCCTATTCAAAGCAGACTATACTGAATGGTATTAATTTAGGTTTGACAATATGCTCCATTCTATCATTTCTATGAATCAATGTTCCTTTCAGAAAATTATAAATATGCCCAAGTTTTCTTCCTTGTATTTAAACCATTTAAACATCTACAACTGTGTGTGATATGAAGTTTTTACCATAAAACAAATCAATACTGTTTATAAAATACTCAGTATGTAATTCAACAGAAGTTCTGCATGGAAAGAAAGTTTAGAAGTTTTAGAAGTTCTGCATTGAACGACCATTCAATTCCTATAAGTTGACAGCATTAGATGTCACTATCAACATTCAGACAAAGTTGGTGAAATGCTAACAGCCATCATCCAGTACCATCCATACATGTATTAGTATACAGATAGTAAGGTTAGTCAAGATGAAAATGGCATTTCAAAGCTTTGAATTAATCCAAAAATTAAAAGAATTTAGTATCCCTGTCGCCACAAAGCTTAAACCAAAGCCACAACGTTAAGTAAATATCTCTCTCTCAATAAATGTCAACTACAATCAAATGTCATAGGAAAAAGTATACACATTTCTTCTGGATTAGATCATTATTTTGGAATTCAGAGTAGTTGAAATCTAAACAAGATCTGTTCAAACGTGCGGGGAGCAAGTTTTCTTTCTTTCTAAACCTAACTCACTGGTGTCTCTCTGGCTATCCATATTGGTGACCAATTCAGTCTTCACGGTAACCCACTAGCCCGAAGCCTGGGGCTAGAAAATTTAATTTTGGGCTAGCCCAAATGGGCAACGCTAAATTTGAGTAAATAATACGTTTCTCAGAAATAGTGAATAAACAAAATCCATTCATGAGTTTACAAATTGTATAGACACATACTTACAACTTTATGCTTTTATAAATTAGTGTAATATAAGTTTGAGCAAGTAAGAATGATTTCGAGCAAGTGGTTTGGCTTAGCAACTTGTCCAAATGGGCTATAAGTGCTCTGAAAAATTAAGGCAAAGCCTGGAACATACTTCAGTTTAGATGATCTACTTAAACAATTCTCAAAAGCATCTACAATATATATAGCAAACACAAGCCATGATTCCATAAAACTGACAAATATATAACAGTTGCCAACTGAAAAAACCATTCCATCAACATACATACAATGTAGCTTGTAACATAAGATAGTCAAGAGAAAAAAAACTTTTATTGCTGAAAAAATCTTAGCCAAGATAGGTACTTCATCACTTTTATACATAATTTAGGTCAGAATAAAACATGACTGCTTGGGAAACCTTCTCATAATTCCAGATGCTTTCATTTTATCTCCCACAAAAATCTAATCAGTTCTATAAGTAGCTTCATTTTCTTGCAAGAAATTCACTGCGTGGATTTTTTTCACTTTCCACACAATAGACCGAGACCAGAAAATTGAATCATGTGCTCAGAGTTTTACCACCATAGTGAATAGAGACATGTAATCATGTGCTCAGAGTTTTACCACCATTGTGAATAGAGACATGTAAGAATACGGAATTTTTGCAGACTAAATGCATTTGCAATTCCCTGTGGCTACAGATAGCTCAGTTAATTTAATTGGTAACTTCTTAAAACCATGAAAAAATATGTATTCACCTTTTCGAACTCCCTTCAGAATGTTAAAATGCCCTTTTTTATGAATTTCCACACAGTAAAGAGCCTATTACATTTAACTGATCCAAACGAGCCACCATGATGATACTTTCATAAACTATGTAGAGAAATCCTCACTAGCCCTGGAGGTTATGTTTATCACAGATCAAAATGATTTTTCCAAACTTTGTGCAGGTTCACCCAAATATTCATATCAGCGGCATCATTTACAAGTCTAACCATTCCCTTAGCGATGACTTCAGGAAAAGCAACCAGAGTTCTACAAGGACCTGCTTCATTTAAGGTAAGTAGGTTGAGGACCACCCAGTGGTTATTTATGTCAGTGGTTACTAGTTTGGGAGGACAAGCTGTTTGAATCAATTGTTGACAGATGACCCAGTTTTTGATGTACAATAAACGACCAACAAACACAGATAGAAATAGTTCACTCAAAGAGCTTCATGCTTAGATTAGTTAATAAGGAACCAGATTTTGAGGCTAACATGAACCATCACATATTTATATTAAAAGTTGGTGTTTTCAAGAATATAATTTATGCAAAATACATGAATATTAAGATTTTGAACATGTGGATATATCATAGGGTCTAAACTGTGTGCCCCTGCACTAGCGTACTCATGTTGCTCACTCTATGCTTTGATAACTCACCATAACATGATAACATGATCTAGATGTTTATAATAAATATAAGGGACAATCAACCGTACATTGTTATCTGTTAGAAGTTGATTGCATACAATATATATACATGAAGTTTGTACTGTAGTAGTCAGGTTTCTAAAGTGTCCTCCAGTAGATAGTATAATAAACAAAGTTCAAACAGTCAAACTGGACCTTGATATAAATAAAACACCTGTTTAGTACTAGTACATGAATAGACCGGTCAAGGGTTTGGTTATCTATAAGTTTTACGGCGTCTTTTACCAAAACCAAGTTTCAATAGTTTCCAATAGCTGTATTTTGACCCTCGATAATGAAATTACCAAAATTTGCCCTTAGAGGGGTAAGGTCATTTAAAACTAATTTTAAGAAATGTTATGAAAGTTTTAATACTAGAAAAGACATAATACCATAGACAGTGTAGGATGGCAATAAACTAGAGTGTTGAAGTGTAATGGAGGCATAGATCTAAATATAAAACTGTGCCTGTCGGGACTACACCGTCTGAAGAAAATTTGCAGAGCAATTTTCTTCTGAGAGACATGCAAAGCATTAGGAATACTGAATTATGTGCACAACTTTACAGTGTCACAGGATAATTAATGTGTTAATCAATCCATTTTGACAGTAACACTTTCACGGGCCTTTTCGTCTCTGCAAAAACTGGCGTTCCAGATATTCTAACAAGAGAAACAATCGGGGAATATCTGGTGCAGAAGATGAACAAAAATCAATACCAAACCTTCCATTAAAATCTGCACCAAAAAATACGCAAAGCAAATAACTCTTGAAGAAATACGATCAAATGCAAATAGGCTGAGCCATTTGGTTTGCAATTATCATAATACATAACAAAGTAGTTGTGGAACACCACAGACATCAATAATTGGCAACTTTGAGAAAATTTTATTGAAATCCTGACTGCATAATGTTTCTTAACAGAAAACATGCAAAGAACCCTTCTTTGGTCCCTTGTATTTAATATTGAAAAACATTGCAAACTTTAGCCAAAGCTTATTTACATAACACACACAAGACATTACAACTTCTAACCCCTTCTATACATTACAACTTCTAACCCCTTCTATACATTACAACTTCTAACCCCTTCTATACATTACAACTTCTAACCCCTTCTATACATTACAACTTCTAACCCCTTCTATACATTACAACTTCTAACCCCTTCTATACATTACAACTTCTAACCCCTTCTATACATTACAACTTCTAACCCCTTCTATACACTAATGAGTCAAAAGCAAGATTAACCATAAACAAAATTGCGTTAAGAAAATACTGAACCATAACGTTAAACTGTGATTATACTTGTCGCAAACATAGATACACACACTTTTAAGTTTAAGCCTTGACCTACTTATTTCAAATCTAATCTAAACCTTCAATGTCTCGATCTATGACAACATTTAGGGAGCGATATAAAAAGCTTAACTTTATTCATGATTATATCAAAATATAAGACATTTCACACAGTAAAAGTTTCATAAACAACACAGCGGATAGAAAACAGAAATCACAACATTGACTCATAGTAAAAACATCCATACCAAGAAATTTCTCATCATCTCCAACACATGTTTATGGCTTTTAATTCATAATTCAAGTATTCAATAAAACTTATTTTACATGTACTTAAGCAAATGGAATCTAAATTATGATGTAGGAAAACAACAATGAAATCCAAGAAACTCATTTGATGATCATACTATAGCATTATGTGCAATATGACCTGGTTTGAACTAGTGATTTTAACTAGTGTTACTAGGTTACCAACAGGTACTACCTGTTCTTCCCAACCAACTGACAACTTTCCTATACATGAATCCCGAGATGGAGAACAAATGACTTAGGATACATTATCATCAATCAGACAAACTGCCACAGAGTCACAGTAAACAGAATAGGAAAAAACTGAGAGAAATAGTCCATACAGAAAAATGGGACTTTCTCGGCTTCAAAATTATTCTCATGGCAGAGATTTCACATAAACTGCCATTCTTTAAGTACTTTCGTAGGGAGTAAATGATCCTTCTTTCAATGCTAACCCTACTCAAATTTTTTCCCACAACTTTCCATTAATTTTTCGATGGATCAAAACAAAATCCAAAACCACAAGCAGTAACATAGCAGAGCAATAAGACTACTTGGTTTTGTGTTGTCAGCAAATAATTATATGCCAACTTACCAGTCCAGGCCAGGAGAGCGATTGTCTTGGTTTATCTGGGTCGGGCCTCTCTGCCCAAACCAGTGTGTGTTCCACAAGGAACAACTGGAAGATATCGTGTACACGAACCCACTCACGGCGAGTCCAATCGATATCATCGAATTCTATCAGCACCTGAAAGTAAAGATATAAATATTTTAAGGCACTATCAAAATTACTACGGATTTAACTTTCTATATATATATGAGCGCCGCTGTACGATTTCCAACCTCTTCTGGAGGTGACGTCATTTCCAGAAAACCATGTACTGACAGTAAGCAATATTTGCCCCATATGACAATATGAAAACGAAGTGACCAAATGGAGTAAATATTGTCTCCTGCTTGCAAATAGTGACATCACATGTTGCGTTTTCTTGAAATGACGTCACTTACAGAAGAGGTTGTAAATCCTATAGCAGCGCCTATTTATACATAAAGCAAGTAGTGGTTAGATTATTATTAACTTCCACTTGCACTAAAACATATATCTGTTTCCTGAAATACATGAATGCCGAAAAAAGGTCAGTGATTCTTACAATATTTTAATACTTGATTATGGCCAGAACTCTCTGTATCTGACTTCTTAAATTTTTTAGCTAAAAAATGCAGTACAGGGCAACATATTTGGGCTGCAATGGTCAGGGAACAAACAAATTGTTCAGGCCTCACAATCTTTTACATTAATTTTCATATAGTCTTTTTACAGTTACACAATATCCGTCATTTTGAATAACACCGACCAGTCCTTCAGTTCTGGTAGGTAGACATTTACTGGATTCAGTAATTTTGGCTCCACTGTCACATTCATTTAAGTTTATTACAATAATCTACTGTAACAATATTGACTAATACAATAAAAAATAAGAACAGTTTAAATGGACTGGTTAATGTTATCTTCCGGCGTTGACCTCAGTCAGTAAATGTAATATCTGCCAACATGATGTTTACTCTGTTTTACACCTAAATAAACAAGGATCGTTTTAGAATCATGATGTAAACATAAAGACACCAACTAGCACTCTGACAGATAACTTGTTTTCCCAGCACTCTATATAGTTTTAAATATCGCAAATCTGGCATACATATTTGTTCAAGTTTACAAGCATGTAGCCAACCAACATTGTCCCGGGCCAAAGTCATTCCACAGACGAAGACTTGTTTATGTGTACAAAAAATGAACTCATTAAAAATTCATACGGAGATAAGAGACTTGACAACACACTTTATATCACATAAAAATACATTCAAACCAGAACAACTACCATGGAATGTTAAACGGCAAGTGTATGACATAATAAGAACACGCGCAAAGAAAATTACATATTACATAAAACGCTAAAATACATCTTTTGAAAAGAGATAACCTGACTTGCAGTTGAACAATGTAATTGCAACTAGCTCTTAAGGTGTTCTTTATCATGTAACTGGTTAGACATAGTTGTTTAGAATAGAAGTTCCCAACTGAACTCCAGAGTTACTGGTAATACCCTGGTAAAATCTTAAAAACAAGGGACCTGGTTAACATAAAGCGCACAGGTAAATTACGACAATAGCTTCTGAACTTGTAAATTTTGAAGAACTAAATGAAGGTCTTTAACAGTTTCGGGAAATGAATATCCAAGTTTTAACATGACAAACCCATAACAAAAATGAAACTTCTAAACAAAGGGATTATTAACATAGAAAATAGATTTATACATGTACTTGTTTATCTGAATAGAAACATTTAGGAAAATGTATGTTTTCAGGCTGAAATCCATATTATGAATAAAGGGGCACTGCCCTTTGTCCCCAGTGAGAACCAGGTAAATAAATTGATCCCTCTACAAGAGGATAGTCAAAGCCAAATTGAAGAATTAAGTTATTCATGAGGTGAAGCAGTTTGAAGGAAATTCCATACTATACTAACATTGCCCAGCCCCTGGTCCGACTGGCAGGGGTTCCAGTAGGTGCTGAATCTCAAGGGTCATTTTGATCAGATTTTACCCTTTTATAGTCAGTCAAAATAGCTATGATTTAAAGAAAAATTGACCCTTCAGCCAGAATCCTGAGGATCAAAATGTGTCTTTTTGGAAATTCCAGGGGTTAAAGGGTCTACTCAAGGGTCAAAGGGAACCCCTGCCATGGGTGTGAGAACAATCACTGATGTAATCTTGGAATCCTTACAACAACTGGATGGTTCCAGCCAAGTGTGATTAAATTCGACATGGTCGTCCTGAAGAAGTTTTTCACAGAAAATGAATACTTTCAAGAGTAGGGGTTTCAACCCATGGGCATCAACATTACCATCTATTTAATATTGAATCTCCAACATGAGAGGATGCTTCTATCCCACCTTCAAACCTTACTGAAGATGTGGTTGTTTCAAGGAAAATCTGACTCCCAGAGGACCCTAAACCAAGGTCCCATGGAGTATCCCAACCACAAAAAAATACTTCCAAACAAACTGGGTTTGATTTCAATCACATAGTTTTAAAGAAGTTGTTTGGAGATGATGTTGACTAACAGACACAAGTGGATGCAACATAATACCAGGGGGGGGGGGTTACCAGGGGGGGGGGGGGGGGGTAAACAAACTAGTTTCTAAATAAAACACCCATCAATAACTTAAAATGCCTCCATCACCAGAAGCTTTATGGTAATACATCAAATCAAGAATTCAATATAGACATTGACATGTCTTGTAAGTAGAATGGGACCAGTTTGCACAATAATGGCTTTACTATTTGACTTAAACAAAATCTTTACCAAACCACCAAATTATTTCCAGTCATTATTCTTCCTTATATATTTACTATACAATTAATCAGTCAGATGCATACATATCACTAGATATTCAAATTAAAATTCTAGCACTGCTAAACAAAAATATGTGAAGTCCATATTGAATTGGAATGTAGCATTTTAATTAATTAGTGTAGTGCCAAGTAGCAATTTATGTTTTATGCATGGTAATTGGTATACTTGGTTCTCTACAAACAAGAAGTCATTAGTTATAAAAACGTACAGGTAATTGCTCCAAAACGGTATCAACCAACTCAATTGATTTTTTTGGAAAATAATTTAACTACCTGTGCCTTTCCTATTGGGAAAATAGGCGCGATAAATCCCAATTTGGGGAAATTAGGTAATGGTTGTTTTACTTATAAAAATAACTTTTCAGCTGTGGCTGGTGTTTGTTATATATAGGTGATGTAAGAGCAGAGATTCTTTTATTAAAAGTTAAATACACAAAATTGACTGATAAAAAGAAATTCAGTAAGAGGGGGAAACATGAACAGTGAATTGGACTTTCTTTATTAGGGGAAACAGCAATTATTCGATAAATTATGACTTATGTACCTTTATGCACAGCTTTCATTTGACTCTTGAAAATTACAAAGTTGAGTTATTGACTCTTGAAAATTTTACTTATAGGGCAACTATACATGTATTAAAGTTTATAGAAAGTATAATCAGTTCTTTGAAATTTTATCGCCAAGGGTCATTTGATAGTGAGAGTCGTGTGCGTATATAAAACATGCGACACAATAAAGATCTATAGACTTCCGCATATAAACAAGTGAAAGTGAAATGCTGCACGTTGTTGGTTAGGGTTACCATGTATGTTTTAAAGGTAGATTTTAACCACACAACTGTAGTATATATACCACAGTATATAGGAAACCCAATCAAGGGTTTGTAGGGGATGGTGTCTCATCCATCAACATAGAACCAGCTGCTTTGTATGGATCAACAAGCAACCAATGAACAAACTAGAAATGTATACAAACTATAGAGAGGTATTTGTGACCTATCAATAATGCCAGGCCACAGTAAACACAAGCATACTTTAGGTGATGAAGACTTTATAAATAAATAACAAAATCCAACAGAACAAAAGTATACATGGTTTCATAATTGTTATTTAAATTTTGGTATTTACATACGGACATAGCCCTACTTTCATGCCGAGTGTGGATGTTCATAACTTCAATTAATGTGAAGGCTTTTCTGGATATAATGAAGACGTATAAAAGAAAGAATTTATTCCTCTCAAATTTCAACATGCAAACCTGACAAGGATTTTTCAGAACACATTAAAAAAACAATATTTGAAAGATTCAGTAGAAAATGGTCAAAATGAGGGAAAACTAGCTGAATCCTGTCCTGATACAACAAGCATAATAACAAACAGTACAGACAGATAATTTCCCTATTGATATTTCATACATACATTTTGGTATTAATTCATTAAAAGTTTGGGTTTTTTATATCTACAAATGAGAACCAGGTCTATTCAGGCTAATCCAGGACAGACTTTTCAGAATGACCTTCAGGAAATTCTAGTAGAATTTCTACATTCAATTAGCAAAAAGTGATTATTTTACCGTTTGGAATATAACCAAATAATGGCAATAAAAAAGGGGCAATAAGCCTGAATGGCCTTTTTACAGAATTTTACACATACCTTCTAATGCAAAATATGGTACACAGATATGGGAAAATACCATAATCTTACAGCACAAGTATTGGACACTTGTCAAATCATCAAGACAATCAGAGCAAATTGAAAGCCAGTTGGCAGACTTCCAACTCGAGTAATAACTCCCATAATTCTATATACTATTAATATAGGCTTTCATTCCAGACATCCAGTATACTAATACATCATTTAGCTTTTCTGTTTTTCCATTTTCTAGCTCTACAAACTGATAAAAGGTTTTACCACCAAAATCATTTTCTTTAGAAGAGTGACAGAAATTTAAATGTATAAAGACATACAACACAGTATATAGATCTATCAGTCAAGTTACTGAGACATACCGGTATTGTGCTTATAAAGCAAGCAACATTTATAATACTAGGCTTTATAATGTCACTGATGATAATGTACCAACTGTTGTGCACATAACACAGACACATAATCAATTATTATAATGAATTAAGTGCACAGCAGTGAAATTGTTTCTTCAAATGGCTAGGTTAACCTACTTATGAATGGATGCAATATTTACAAAGGAATCATGTCTGTGTACATTGTAAACCAATACACAGATTGAACGTCATGGTCAAAGGTTTATTAGCACAGTTTTAGTTTCACTTGTAGTATGGTATATTGAATATCAATGACATTCAAACAATTGGGCCTATTTTTCGGCGCAGCCCTACTTACATTGCTTCTTGCGTATCAGTGTTGTGTAAACCAATCAAATCTTACGTTAACCACCAAGGCAATTTCTCTACAACCGAACAACGTTTGTAACCTTGACGCGGATTGGTTAACTTTACAATAAAGGGTACGTTAACTTTACCAAAATCCATTTTGGATCTGGAGTGACCTGAGCAATTATAACATCTCAACATTTTTTATGTTGCACAACAAATGTCGCCAAAACAACGAACTTTCAGTTTGTAGAAACAAACATTCGAGGCCACAATGTTTAGGCAGTGTATATAAGGCACAACATAAAGAATTCGAGGCCACAATGTTTAGGCAGTGTATATAAGGCACAACATAAAGAATTCGAGGCCACAATGTTTAGGCAGTGTATATAAGGCACAACATAAAGAATTCGAGGCCACAATGTTTAGGCAGTGTATATAAGGCACAACATAAAGAATTCGAGGCCACAATGTTTAGGCAGTGTATATAAGGCACAACATAAAGAATTCGAGGCCACAATGTTTAGGCAGTGTATATAAGGCACAACATAAAGAATTCGAGGCCACAATGTTTAGGCAGTGTATATAAGGCACAACATAAAGAATTCGAGGCCACAATGTTTAGGCAGTGTATATAAGGCACAACATAAAGAATTCGAGGCCACAATGTTTAGGCAGTGTATATAAGGCACAACATAAAGAATTCGAGGCCACAATGTTTAGGCAGTGTATATAAGGCACAACATAAAGAGTTTCAGACGAATGGTCCTTCGGTAGATAAACATTGACCTTATCTATAGATCTGTATATACAGGCTTCTCACTAGGGTTTGAAAACAGGAGTCCAAAACCATGTTTTTGGGAAAAGTTGCAGTCCTTCAATACGATTTCAAAGAAAACAGAGGAGTCACAGGGAAAAAATAGACAGTCAAAAACCAAACTTAGGAGTCTAGTGAGAACCCTGAATATTAAATAGCGTATGGTGCAAAGTTTACATAACTCAATGTAGAGAAATAGGCAGCTAGGATAGTCCAGCTCCCATATGCCCTTCTGGATATCAGAGCCTCGAAAATGTGTAACTGATTCCAGATGAACCTCAAATGCATCATTCTGTTCTACGACTTGCAAGGTATAGTGAAAATTTGTTGGTATTTGGCAACAATTTCCAAGCCGTAATTCATAAACAATGAAAGAAATTTGATACAAAAAATTCAATACATGGGAGATTGATGTATTTATAAATGTGAAGGACAAGGGCTATATTTTGACGATTGTTGTTCAAACAGCCTCAGGCCATTCAACTCTTGGTACATGTATGATACAAGTGTTATGATAAAAGTACAAACGTAGTGATCAAATAAAACCATGAGCCTCGAGGTCATTGAGCTTTCTTCAAACATAACTGACAGAGTAGAATAATCAGAAAAACCTATAAACAGCCACAACTGAGCTCTATTATTAAATTGTCTGTACTTGAAATATCATTAACAAGTTGTTTTTCATACATATGTATTGCTATTAAATCAAGGAGAAACATGTTAACAGGTGGATAAAATGGTGATTATTAATACATGACCATCAGAAACCAAAGCCGCCAACAAGTTCACTGATTTCACAATTTCTTGAGCAAAGCCTTGTTTTTATCGTTTTTTTGAAGACAGAGACTTGTTTATAAATTCAATAAAAATTGACTGTTCATGGAAGATCCTCTATTTATAAGATAATTAAATTAATATAAACCATTGTTAAAGTGTTAAAAGCATGAAACACAGACACATAAACAATTTATCACAGTTAACACACATTCAGTAAGCAGTATATTTATAGCGCTCTTCACACATGTGTATACACTACACTGACTGTAGTATTTGTACACACACAGACACACTGCAATATTTCAAGGATTTACACATGTACGTACACCAGTAAGTTACATAGTGGAAGTAATCACTGGCTACAAAGTAACACAGGTCTTTTGACGATATTTCAGCCGAAAATAGGCCCCATTCCCAAGGCAGAAGAATATATATTTCTCCGCAAATCTGGGTCAAAATTCCCCTCCAGAATCGAAAACACTCTTAAACATGAGAAATAGAGCTCTTGACTTTTAGACACATTTTGGAATCTGAAACTGCTATTGTGGAAATATGAATTTTACTGATTATGTTTGAGTAAAAAACTATGCAAAATTCCCCTTTCTCACGGCCCCGGCCCCATTCCCCAAAAGTAGAAAGACAGCCCTGTAACAAGTGAATCATTTTCAGTAGGTAACATAATTATATTTTCACTTAATCAGGAAGTGTTGAAACATCAATATGTACAAATCAACTCTACCAACCATTTACACAAGTTTGAGTTTCCCAAGCTTTTCAATGAAAATCTTACATAAATCACTTTGCTTTCATATCTACGGATTCTTTTAGTAAACAAAAAGCAAATACTGAATTTTTAAACCATCTTCCTATGAGCGGAGAATTCCTCTCTTTTTTCAACAATCCCTAAACTAGTAGGCGTTTTTTCTACTAAATTTCGGTACATGCGATACAGTAAACTGTTCAATAATTAAAATTTTCTGGAGCACAGGAAGCTATAAATATTTATAAATTGAACCAGAAAGAAATGAGCAGGCTATTGGTACTGACACGACCACTAATGGTATAATGTATAATGTGTCTTCATTGACATTCTGAGAAAAAATGAATCTGAGAATAGGAAATCACAGGAATGTTTAAAATGCTATCGATTCTACAAGAAACAAAGTTAGAATACTCAAGTTCAAGCGAAACTTGCCACAAAATTAGATTACACCTTACATGAAAAATTCACACGACATCGACCTACCAAAACCAGAATCTCTACAACATTAGAATCCTTTCATAATTTTCTGGTTCTTGAATTTGGAAAAAAGATATTGATTAAATCATGTTTGCATACCAGACCGGGATTTCCCTCCCTAACACTTACACCCATGTGCAGGATGAGTCTCGCACTGATGATGTCACGATGACACAATCAACAGCCAGTAATAACTTCAATGTACAAATCAGTATGTTTAATAATAATATTGTAACAAAAAAGTCCTTAAATGCTAACCTTTCATTTAATCTCATGCTTCTAATTTCTTTGAATTTATCACTGATTAACAATTAAGAAATATTTTTAAAAAAAGATGGTCAGCAAAATTTGAAGTTTAAGATTTGTTGCGCAACATAGAAAATGCTGAATCGCTACGATTGCTGGTCATTCCAGATCCAAAAAGGATTTCCATAACTTCACTGAAATTCAATGGATTTCGGTACAGTAACGTACCCTTTATCGAAAGGTAAACCAATCTGCGTCAACGTTACAAACATTGTTTGGTTGAAGAGAAATTCCCTTGGTGGTTAACGTAAGATTTGATTGGTTTACACAACACTGATAAGTGATATATATGCAAATAACAAAACCATGTTTGTACGGCTGCGCCTAAAATTTGTTTCATCACTTATATTTCTCTAGAGGCGGACATTTCAACCATATTGGAAGACAGTATAAGGTTCTCATAATCCTTAATTAAATCACAGAACAACTTCTATGACCCAGTTCTGAGGTATTTAAGACAAATGACAACACATTCCATGCAAATTATTTATCTAATCTGAATAATATATTCATATCAAAAGTTCAACTATTTTGAACATTACACAAGAATTTCAAAACTCAGATTATCAGTATGAAATAACAACGTGAATATTTCAAGGATTTAATCATCGATGCGAAATACCATTTTCTTTAAATTTAATTGTATGCAAAGTGTTTTACAGTACAGAGCCAATGTCTATTTTTATAAGAAAAACTTCAGCCACCTATTCCTTCTAAAATTAACACAAAATGTGTTGTAACTGAATACACATACAGGAAGACAACAATATACACACAACAGGGCCTTCCCAGCGTTTAGTTTTCAAGTGCTGAAGAAAGAGCTTGCGGGGTGGGTAGGTAAGTTGCAGGGGCATTGCCCTCCTTTTGGAAATTTTTAATGTTGATCATTTAAAGGGAAGCCTCTAGATGTGTTTTAGATCTGTACAAAGAAGGAAAGCAATCCGTGATTTCAGATTTAGAAACATTAGAAAACGTTACAATGAGTAAATACACAGGTCTATCATTATTAAAGGCTATTAAATTATACATTTCAACCAACAATATCTATAGGGTAATTTGCAGATGAAGGTAAACATTTACATACAAAATATTCAAATGCTGTGGCATCTTTCATAATGAACTGGGGGGGGGGGAGGCACAGGGGACAAGCACTGTATATTCAGATCTAGGAAAAACTAGACATAATCCGAGTGTAGTTTGAGTATAAATACGAACAGGGAAGTTCACAGTGATGTTGGACAGGGTCCTCCAGTTAAGAGCAAGGGGGAAATAATAGTGAATAGCAAGGTTCAGTAGGGAGAAAATAATTTTGATGGCAAAATATATATACAGCTTGGTTTCCATTCCCTATGTTCAAAAATTTGGAGGGGTACAAACATTTACGAAAAACCGAGTATAAGAGTATCAAAGCTTTTATGATATAACTGGTCGGTGTGTCCAGTATTCTGACCAATAAAATTAATATTCTTTATCAGGGTACACTGAAAACAGGGAAAATAGCCACTTTTAGGGGAAAAGGTTTTAATTTCATCCCGAAACGACCCAGAAAATCAACACAGGAGAAGCTGTGTGAAACCCTCAGAAAATTTATTAATATCACACTTCAAAGATGAGCCAACAAAAACACACACAATTTTAACATGTTATTCACAACTTATTGTATATTGAATTTGGAGGAAAACATAATCTTGTACTGAGGTGAAATCAAGTATTTCATCCCTAAATATCTTAATAACAGGAGCATTCTTAAATCTTGAATATTCACATTTTCACTTTGTTAATTTTGACCATATATACTTACAACAGATACTTACAAGATCTTAGATGTATTTCATAGTAATTGTAACACCAATATTACGTCAATTAATAGAAATTTCGACTGAACTTTTTTATGACACATTTCTATGCAGAAGTAGATTAGAAATTTTAAAGATAAAATATTAAAAAATAAGTCAAGATCACAATTTGAAGAAAAGAGACAATTCAACCACCATCAACATTCAATGTTGACGGCAAATAGCAGCTAGAGTATGACCTTGCATTTTTAATTATGTATTTATATGTTTTTATAAACAAGACTCGGCACACAGGTGCCTCGGGTTAAATTATGTCATGTTGCATTAAATTACTGACACAGTACATGGGAAAGGTCTGCACAGTATAGGCCGATCTAGTCCTACACATATAACTCCAAGCATTTTGTATCACATTTTACCTTCATTTTTTATGATATTTTACATCTAACGTTTTCTGCCAAAAGAGGAGTCATATGGGATATTGTCATTTTCCCGTAGCACTTTTTATATAGGGGACGATTGAAATTTGGTCGGGACGATTTTATGCATATAAATTGAAATATTTCACCAATAAAACTTATGACACATTAATAAATAATCAATTATGGTACAGTTGCAACAAAAACCATCAATATAACACTCGTCTTGATAATGCAAATTGACTTTAAATCCAATGGGTAGTCGAGTAAACATCTCTATGTAATGGTGGGCGGTGACATACAACGAGTTGTTTACATCATGATAATTGCCATTTTTTTGCGTTTTTCATTGGTGTTATGCATGTAACTAAATGAGATTTCGGCACCATATGACCTAATTATCCGAAAAACATGTGATAAAACAATATAATCCAAGTGTTTAAGTTTGTGCTGAGACTGACTTTGCTACTTGTTTTTGATGAGATGCTTTTAGACTCTGTGCTTGACAATGAAGGTAAAATATGAAAGATAAAAAAACAAATATTGAAAAATGAAGGTAAACGTGAAGGATCTAGCATGGTTGTCTAATTGTTTGGACTAAGGCCGATCTTACTTTACTTCGAAAATTTTCACAAGACCAGAAGATGGTGAACTGCTGCCAATTTAATGACAATATTGCATGACAGGCTTCAGTCACAGCGTGGGGTAACCTTTTCTTAATATGATGGATCTCGGAAGATGTTCAGCAACTTAACAGATGCCAATAATTGTGTCTTAGAGTACTTGGCTGACAATCACCAATTATATTTACATTTAGACTGAACATCCATTTATGAACACATACACAGGATATGACCGTACCCCTAATATTTATCAAATTCATCATATTTTGTGGTGTTATGAGTTGAAATCATCGTCTGATTCAGCCTTGAAAATGTCATAAGTACAACAAGAGAGAAGAGATAAACTCACACTTTTTGTATTATTTTAATAAGTTTCATCTGGCAAACTGAACATTATTTATTGGATAAAAACATACGTTAAAATATTATGTAGACAAAAGTACTACAAGTGATATCAACAGCTTTGTAAGACGACGATTAAATAAAGATACATTTATCGAACTCCCCAGCAAATATATTTCTTTTTTCAAATGCTGGACATTAATTCAAAAACGTAGAAAAAAATATTTTTGTCAAAATTTAGCCGTAGACCAAAGTTTTCATAAGTTTATTATGTTCAACAAATTAAATGTCAAATAAACAACAAATGCCCAAATTCTAAGAACAGAAGGGTTATGAAGCGACCACACAATGATAAGTGGGATAGATATCAGTACATCGGGAAACAGGTCTCGGGAAAACCGTGCAGTTAGTGTCACGTCCTAAATATTATCCCGTCAGTAAGTGGCCTAAAACGCTACACGTTCAATTGTGCATGAGTTTCATAATCTGAGTGAAATCTGGAAAACGGACAAGTACCGAGAATCAGTTTGCATACTAGCTTTCGAATAAATAAAAAGAGAAATAATATACTTACCGATAGATCGAGACTACTGAAATCTTTACTGGATACGGCCCGTACAACACCAGACCGCCATTCCCACTCGGAAATTTTTTGGATTTTAAGCTTTTGTGGACTCCTAACGGAGATAAAGCGTTTTCCAACTAATTCTTCCCTATATCGACAAGCCATAATACACACTACGTATCCATACTGAGCAAAATTATTCCAAAATCCAGAGAATTTTGACCAAATTATCCGTTGGAATGTCTACTCACAAGATTACGCTGCGCAATGATACACTGTACAACTTTGACATCTGGAAGGTCATTAGGTTAGCTACCACCGCGTAAATAAGTAGTCCCAAAATTAAAAATATGCAATTATGACCAAAATTCGCACGAGTTTCTGATGTTTGTCTATTATGATTTTATTTTTGTTATCATTTTCATTATTAAACTGCGTTTAAAACTGAATATGGTGTTTTCCGGTGAATACTCGCGATGCGCTGATCGGGCACAACATTGCATTCGGACGTTGTATGAGACAGTATTGAATTGTGTATTTTGCGTGACTTTCATCGAAATATAATGTTTATTATGTAAAAGGATGCCTATTTCGACGAGTTTTGTTTGAAGTTAATATCGTGCAATCATGAACATCTCAAGATTTCATTACAGTTTTGGCCTCGTTCCAAAATTTTAGATTTGGCCCATTACTGTGACACCTGTCATTATATAGAGGGAGCGTTTCAAACGAATATTTAGTGTATTCGGCCAGTTAATATAATATAATAATACGTTTGCAAACAAAAGGCTTTTATGTATTTCGGCAATACATTTATAATATAATACGGTTAATAACTCTAGAAAATACTCAAAGAATCACTAATTGCTTTTATTTTTATTATAACCGCAGATTTAATTGGCATCAAATTAATAAACAGTGACCTTGACATTGCCACCCCACTTTGTCTCTCAAGAACGTTTGTTTGCAACATCAAAAGCCTTCGATTAATGGTGTAACTTGCATCGCCGGTCATAAAAAATACAAAAAACATTTAACATGTGGTATTCTTAGCGTATCCATGGATATATATAACATAGGTCCGTGTCGTATCTACGTAACCCGGTTTGATTGTCCAGCATTGTTCCTATTTAAATTTCACAATTTCTGGTAAATAATACATTGCTAAATGCATCGGAACACGCACTTGTCATGAAACGATGATATTGAATGCCGGGAAACAATAACCCGTTATTTTGTAAATACATAAATAAATTTAATAAGGATTTGGCTACCGTTCATATGTTCCCAGCGTGAACTGTATTCTATCTAGAATCATATTGTTTTTTCGCAAACAATTCCTGTGTTTACTAAAGGTGCTTGTTAAATATCTATTTCGCGGTTTCATTTTTTGCGCATAAGGCTTGTTATTTGCAAGTCATCGCAATTATTGACGTGACCTTTTATAAGGGGTACTTGCTTGGGAAATAGTGTGTTGAAAAAAATCAAGTTATTGCTGGTACAAATCGTAAGACAAATTGTGAGAGATTTCTTGGTTTCATCAACTTGTATTATGTTCATGCGTTTACTTGTACCTCAAATACTTTTTGGAACTATATAAATAAAACTATTGACCAATGTAGTCGAACTACCGAGCAATGTGGGATGGTCCTGCGTTATTAACAATATGAAATGTATCATTTAGGACATCACATGTCGACAACTCGTACCCATGTGATAAATCCGGTGGCGACAATTTCTATTGACAATCAGTTTAAATTCATTAGAAATCAACACGACAAAACGCGTTCATCGGCACGAACATCGTGAAATCGCGATATTTATTTCCAAACAAAGGCCAGTAACCTCGACACACGGGACACGACTGCTTGACATCGGGTTTAATTATATATATATACTTGACCTTAAATACTTTTAAATTACAAGGTTCAATTATGTCTAGAGTGCAAAATGAAAACAGTAAGACGAATAAACGAATCAAGCTCATTGGTGTCTGAAGAATATACACTATGATATATGATATGAATATAATTGCGTCCATAGAAACTCGCATAACTCGCCATTATTCCAAGAACGGTAACTCAAAATTATTTTCATTTTAGAACGCTTGACCGCAGGTGAACTATTTAAGAAATCGTTAAAGTTTATTTTGATATCAAGAAGTAAACAAATCGTCCCCTGATGTTATATCTACGTGCCGATTTGCATTCCTGCCGTATTTGGCCGTGTATATAATGAATTAACATATCTTTCACGAACAAAAAAACATTGGGACAATATCTCGAGCAATTCTGATTGATTATTTTCTTCAAGCTTGACGTATAGCTGTGAAATCAATGACGCGTTATTTTCTTTTCGTTTCATTGCCTTTCTGTCGTATCTATATAACTCAGCACATGTCGCCATTTCAATCCATACGTATTCTCTGATAGTTATTGTTATTTATGTTAGATGAAAGATTGGAAGCGTGTTGCCATTTTTTCCAGACCCAATGTTTCGCTCATGTCCTCTTGTAAGTTGATAGGTATAGTGTCGTGATTTGATTGCGTACGTCTGTTACCACATCTTCCACCACGTTGTGAATTTAGTCAATTTGTCACATACACAGGTACAAGTTGTTCGAGATAAACCAGCAACAGCCGTTTAGAATCTGACCGTATGTGGGCACACGTATACACTTAGTCTAGCAATGGACTTTCTTGCTTAATCGCTACAATCTCATTTTCGTATGCATGCCATCGAACGCCAGTTCCCGAGCAATTTGCCTGGACTGCATGCGGACAATAGCATTTATTGAACCATGCACACGTGCTAGACATTGTCGTATCAACCATTAGGATTAGCAGTGAAATGTGTAAACGATATAATGACATATTTTAAAACAATTCTGTCAAACTATAAATGACTCGGTACAAGATATAATCAAACCCTGTAACTGTTATGTATCATATTTTTATGCTCGAAATGTTTGGTATTATTTGATATATTTATTATTATTATTATTATTATTATTATACCAGATTTATAAAGCACTCTTTTCATATTACAAATATGTTCAAAAGTGCTGTACAGTAAATTCATATAAATAAATCATACATATCAAATACATTACAATTCATAAATTATCACACATTAGTTAAAAACAAGTTAAAAGTTAAGAACACAACAATGCTAAGATAATAGAATTGGCAAATCATATGTCCAATAATAAACATATCTAAATATTTACCTGTATCTACATTTGTATCATAATGGGAATGTATGCTAACTAGTCTTTATCACTAGAATGTTACACGAATTATTAATGATACAATTTTATTTTTGCTTTGACATAATTTGAATGCAAGCAACTCAATACATGTTCAGGCCCGTGGCTACGCTGAGGCACGCCGAGGCAGCTGGCTCGGTAATTTCCAAAGCAACCAAATTAGTATGAATTATTAGACAAATAAAAATAATTGCCCTTGCTTTCGATTCAAAACAAAATTGCACTTGATAAATCACTTCACATATCATCATTATATAACCAGAAAACGCAAGAAACGCTTCAATACGCATTTTCTCCCGGGACCCAAGACCCCCTGCCTCGGTTTAATTTTGCCTCTGGCTACGGGCCTGATATTATGACCTTCTCCAAATGTATATTTGAAGTTGGTAATCAGCATGTTGCATGTTACATACAGTAAACCATATCCAATATCCATGTGATATCGCTGTTAGTGTTAGATAAATTATTGTTGTATGGGAACATGTATGTGGTCATGTGGTACACTGTTTGTCTGTCTTGTATGTGTGCTATAATTGTATGTCCGCGTGGGCTTTATGGCCTAATTGGAATATAGATAAAAATGTCAAATGTAAAAAAAGGGTCACTTTTCTGTGATTCGTAAACATGAAAGTAAAAGAGCAGATATTACGATCATAGTGAGCCTCTGAGCTTATGAATAATAAAATCAAAGTGTCATATGAATTTGTCATCAAACTAGGCTGACAACAATAAACATTCAATGTATTGTGAATATTATAGACTGTGGCTAGTGAACGAAATGTTGTGAGTTCGAACTCCGCTTCATTATTTTCAAAAATATACAAACTCGCTTGAAATAACCTGGAAAATTAATAAAATATAGAACTTAAAATGATTATACTAGATCTATGATTATGTCATAACACTCATTGAACTCAACTCATTGAACTATAGGGGATAACGCCGTGACGTCACGCGCACCTGTTATACGAATGTAAACATTGCTGGTGGGCAGAAAGACGATATCCGGTTACAGCGCTATATTGTTTATATCGCTAATTCGCTTTATCTAATTTGTTAATTCTTTAAGTTATGATTCAGTCTTTCATAGTTGTTGGTTGTACACACAAGTGGGGAAAGGGTTAAGATTACATGGCACAGAATTCCTAATGAGAAGAATTTAGAGCGAAGGAAACGGTAGCTATCTGCCATTGACAGGACAAACTGGACCCGTCGACTCATCAACTTATGTAATGTCCGTCCCCTTATGTATAATATTATTAAGTGTGAATAAAAGTCATTTTAGGAAATATTTATGTACATAGACAACTTTTATTTTGTCCAGAAAGAAAGAAAAATCAACTTCATAGTTGATCATCTAACATAATTATTTTATACTACTGCAAATAAAAATGCAAAGATTTGTCATCTTTTTGATAATATAAGGATATTGTGTCTATTACATGTATAATCATCCAAAAGATTTTATAATATATGTCAAAAGTTCATGTTGTAAAAATTATTTCTTAAAATTGCAATTACAGTCTTTAAAGCAAATAATTTAGTGTGGGGACATTACAAAATAGGGACAGACAATAATTTACACTATTAGGATTATTTCCGAAATCTTCAATAAATCCTGCAACACATACTTCTACAAATTCCAGAAATTATACGTATAAGCATGGTATTTAGGTCTTTGGTATAAGATAACATGATAAAAATCAGAAACAGGGGCAGAAACAAGGCCAGTATTGGGTTGGACAACTTATATAATGTTATGCAATAAACAATAGTGTCCCCGGCGTGCACTATCTAGATATCAATCTTATTCAGCCACCTTATCAGCATTTCACAGTGTCTGGCCCAGTGGGAGTCCAATATGCATCCAATCAGTTGTTGCTGTCACCATCAGACACATATATACAAATAAAGTTGAGAAGTGTCAATTATTATTATTGTCACAAAACTGTCCTTTTAAGGACACGACTTCGTTGTCGACCAACTGTCCTTTTCAGGACAAGATATCTATAGACTGGCTAAATCACAAAATTAATAGAAACTACAACCATTTTTGATCTCATTGATCTCGGTGTGTAGCTATCTTTGGATTCAAAATTGACATATATTTGGTATAAGCTTGTAGATAAATTATCAACAAGACAAATTTACATTAAAAATGTTGTAAGATGTGTGAAAACAAATCAAGCGATCACGTGAGTTGTACAGGAATTTAGTCTAATTTAAAACGGAGTCTTGGCTTTGTAGACTTTGTCATTGGTAGAGAAGTTGACTGTGCACTGCCGAACAATGATAATATGCTTTATGTATAACGTAAACATCTAGGATAGCGCTAGTCAAGAATCCATTAGGCTCCATTCAAACCAATACATTTCGCAAAGATTTATACCAATACAATTTAATTGTTTATCAAATCTGACTACCAACTCTTTCAACCTAGCGCCAGCCAAGACAAAGTTGATTGACAAACTGTTTAACATGTGATATATGTGTATTTATTTATCTACCGCTATGTCTTAATATGTGTATATGAATGACACTCAAATAATTGCTGAATATGTTTTAATGCTAAATGTAAAATTAAGATAAGGTAAATAAACGCACAATTAAACATATCACGTTGTTGTCTTTGTTAGATATGTGTACATGTTAACAATTACTATTGATGCATTTCACACATAGCACATTATTTATGCACATACACATTATTATGTCATACAGAAAAGTCAAAGTCATACTAAAGAATTCTTTTCGGAAAACCCGCACACTTCAATATTTTACATTGTTAGAAAGCTGGGTGCATTATCTTTCATTTGGTACCAACTTTATGCACATAAATTGATTAATACGAATTATAATACCCACCGCCGTGTTTTTCGAACCTAAACGAATTGAACATAATTTGTCGTAAAATGTGCCAATTTTCAAAGTCACATTCTGATGCAGAAAATTCACCGATTTTCATTATTTTATTTTTGGAAGCCTTTGATCTGGTATCGATTTGATGCACATATTTAAAAATGAGAATTGAAATACATACAGCCGTGTTTTTCGAACCAAAACAGTTTGAAATTTATTTCACGGAAAAATGCCCATTTTCAGAGTCTTATTTGAAAACCAAAACAACCTCTGATTTTCATTATTTTTATGTCCTGGGAAAGCTGGGAGCATTACCTTTCAATTGATGCCAAATTTATTATTGTATGTCAAACATTAAAGAAAGTAATGGCTACCGCCGTGTCATTCATTGCATATAAGTTGTATAGTACGGCGCCGCCGCCTTTTACCCTTTTGCCCACCAGTTAACTGCGCATGCGCGGAATCGGGTCGTTTTGTTTACAAACACGTTACATCTAAGTTTTTCTCCCGAGCATTCATAAATGAATATTATTGGAAGTTGCGCTTGTCTGGAAAGCAGTGTTAGTAATTAAATAATTAGGTGCATCTTAAAAGATATAGTACAAGTACAAGAGTAAAATCAGAGAAAGTATACAGTGTGCAATGGTTAATTTTTAAAAATTGATAAAAGCGTCATCGTCAGTCTAGAAGTTGACCGAGCCCAGTCCCTCCTTGAATGCATCGAGGCTTGGGCTAGATTTGACCAGGTGGGGAAGGCTGTTCCAGTACCTTACTGTCCGTGGGAAAAATGAGTTCATGTGGTACTGGGTTCGGGACTGAGGGATTAAGAAGTTCAGATTTCTGGTGGGTATAAGATGATTGTGGTCTACATATATTAGTTGATGGTGGATTTTGTAAAGTACAATGAGGGAAGTATGAATTCTGCGGTAGGATAGAGTGTTCCATTGGAGAGAGTTGAGCATAGATGTGACACTGCTGTAGGGCGAGTAATCATTAAGGACATAGCGGGCTGCTGATCTTTGAACGCTTTCTAGCTTATTTGTAAGGTGTTTTTGCCAAGGGTCCCCTATACCCATTGAATACAGACGATAGGATGTAACTCATTGATAAGTAAACAGGTGTCGGATGTGGTTATTTGTGCATTGCACACAAGTATGCGACATTAATTGAAGTTAATTTAGTTTCGTTCAAATGGAATAAAGTTCTTAACTCAGTGTTAGTGATTTACATGTGTATAAGAATGTGTCGAATAATTTACTAAACATCAGCGTTCCTTCACCGAGATCGCCGACCGTACTTATACTGGAATTTAGCCACACCGAAAACAAGATGGCAGCGCCCATAGGTAAGCAATTCGGCGGCATATAACATTGCTTGTTTTGCCTTATGTTTTTCATGCTTATTGTGACATTTTACCGAGATAGTAAATCTAAATGTAAATGAACACATTGGTTCAGGATTTGTTATTCAGCGTGTCTCATACGACGCTCAAAATTACGATTTTGTTTAATTACCAAGGGGAGACAACTTTATTGTAGGTTATACACCTCTTTGTTATTTGTAATATACACCGATTCAAAAGATCCTTCATCTCCCCATTTTTGTTGATTTTTAACGAGTAACTATTACTGCTTATCTCCTCATATAACTTGACTGACTGCTTATCTCCTCATATAACTTGAATAGAAACTTCCTGATATGCAGTTTTAACGATGGATTCAATCAATGTTTGTGGATATAATCATAACATTGCCCTGCGTTCAGTAAAGGTATTTGCCAATGTGATACGGTGGGCAAGGGATACAATACAAAGCGTTCACGACTGAGTGATAGCCGTAACTGAACGCAGGGCTGATTACTAGTCCAAACAATTAGACAACCATGCTAGATCCTTCATGTTTACCTTAATTTTTCAATATTTGTTTTTTTTATTTTTTATATTTTACCTTCATTGTCAAGCATGGAGTCTAAAAGCATCTCATCCAAAACGCGTAGCAAAGTCAGTCTCAGCACAAATTTAAACAATTGGATTATATTGTTTTACCACACGTTTTTCGGATAGATATGTCAAATGCTGCCAAAATCTGATATAGTTGCATGCATCGCACCAATGAAAAACACAAAAAATTATCACGATGTAAACAACTTGCTGTATGTCACCGTCCACCATTACATAGAGCTGTTGACTCGACTACCCATCGGATTTAAACTCAATTTGCATTATCAAGGCGAGTGTTTCATTAATAGTTTTTGTTGCAACTGTACCATAATATTGATTATTTATTATTGTGTCGTAAGTTTTATTGGTGAAATATTAGATTTTATATGCATAAAATCGTCCCGACCAAATTTCAATCGGCCCCTATATAAAAAGTGCTACGGGAAAATGACGATATCCCATATGACTCCGCATTTGACAGAAAACGTAAAATATCATCAAAAATGAAGGTAAAACGTGAAGAATACAAATGCTTGGAGTTATATGTGTAGGACTAGGCTGAATACCAGTGCATACTGATCAGCGGTGGAAAGCGAAAATGTCCGATTACCTGGCTATTTTTTATGGCACGTTTGTTTAAGCATTATTAGTTCTTCCAGAAGAAAATGTCGTTTTTGCAGGCAAATTTAAAAAAAACATCAGTCACTGTGTTTGAGGCATTGATGTCACATTGAAATTTGTTATTTAGTCTGTGATATATATATGTTAGTTTTTAAACACCTTCGTTTATATTGCAAATTTTAAGCACACAGTTTCAAACTTCCACAAAATTACTTGTTCAACCCAGAATGAAGTAGAAATTACAAAATATGACATTTTACCTTTATACCAGTTTTTCGAACAAATGTAAATAACAATGGCGGCTAGTGGCTGACTTTCAAATATACTTATATGGTAATTTGTATAGTTTTGGAAAATTTGGTGTCGGGGATGACATTCTGAACTGTTGGCCGAGTTCATATGTCATCCCCTCCACCTAGGGACAACAGTTTTGACTGGTACCCAAATAACCACGAAATAACTGTATACTGTTAAAACAGATTAACTTTTATAACAGAATAGCAGTCTGTACAAACGGGCAATTAGTTTCGTGAAGGCTGAAATTGTGAAAAAATTACATTCTTTTTGAAGAGGGGAATGGGGCACCATTCAATGTTCTAATATTAGTATCTAATATGCCCCATAAAGTACTGACAGAGTTAATTGTTAAATTTTGTGAATAAGTACCTGAAGGACAAGCTTATTGGTCACGGTGAATGACTTTCAATACTTGTCAAACGTTCCTGATTGGACATACAGACTAACACACAGACTTTCTACGACAAACCTGGCCGTTTTTACCTACCAGGTCCAACTTTCTAACGGGTATTCGCCATGACTGGTCCTAGCAGACAGTATACAGCTTTTAAGTTAAATATGGAATTCTGAATCGCCAAGCATAAGAATGATTACCTGACAGAGAAATTATAACATCCCCTGCTGGTCTTGATAAATTTCTATGTGGGGGAAGGGCATGTCAGTTGTTTCCTGAATTCCTCCACCAGGTATGCTAATCAATACTATGGTCATATATAATCATAGTCTATCTCTAGTATTATTGAAATAAATTGGCATTATATAATTGACACCTGTATTTCTAAAGGACTTACATAATCTGAATGTTGGGTCTTGTGTCTCTGCAAGGGTAGACTTTGATGGGTGATGCCACTTTTGCATTCCCCATCCAGTGATTTTTTTGTTAATTTTACTGCTGAATTCAGGCTGTTTCCCCCTTACCAAAAAGCGTCCATTCCCCCCCCCCCCCCCAAAATAATAATTTTTCTCCAATTCTTTGTTCATTTTCCCCCCTCTGACTGAATTTCTTTTTATTAAGTCAGGTTTTTGTGTATTCTACCTTTTATAAAAGACCATCACCTTGAATTTTTGCTCTTACATCACCTTGTATATATAACAAACACCAGCCACAGCTGAAATGTTATTTTTATAAGCAAAACAACCATTTCTTATTTTCCCAAATTAGGGATTTATTGTGCCTATTTTCCCAATTGAAAAGGCACAGGTAGTAAAATTATTTTCCAAAAAATCACTGCCATCTATAATCCATTCTTCACTTTTGACCAAACTATTATATTATAATGGATAACTTTGTTTTATTCAGCTTTTTTACAGCCCCTATTGGTCAAATTTCCAATAGAAAAAGGATATTTTTTCCCAAATGCCAAAAAATCTGAATAAAATCTGTCCAGATTCTTTACGTTCACAGACAACAGTCACCACTAGAACAGATAGCAAAATGTGTGTTTGACCTTGTTTGCTCATAGTACAAGCGTAGCGTATGATTTCATCAAGTTAATACATACATATATACTGCTTTTACCATATTTTGTCCTCATCAGTGCTCATGCACTGCAAGATGCTTCCCTAGTTTTCCTAGTTACCCATTCAGAAACATATAAATCGTGACTGTTAATCAATCCTTCAGCATTAGTCACCTCAAAAAATGATAAAAAACTGTAACAGTTGACTTGCATGTCTAAAGTTACTTTTCCTTGTTAACTGTTTTTCATTATACTATACTCTGTACATTTAAAAATGCAAAATGTCAGATTTCTCAAATTTCATGAACTTTCTAGGGATGCGAGATAAAAGCTTAAAATAACATGATTTCATTTTGCGCAATGATGAATGCTAAATTTTCTTTCAATCAAAGGTTATTTTATCAAAATGAGTTTTAAAGCACACTAAAATAACATTTAAAAGACATATCACAAAAATGAGAGTTTTAAAAGTACTGAGCATATTTTATCAGTCATAATATATTACTCATTTTGTATGTTAATCCATCATATCAAACTGTTCACTGGGTCAATCACACATGAACATGCAAGGAACTAATTGGTTTCATTAATCATTTCACACAATTTTAACAAATATCAAATGCTCATCTTTTTTAAAATGAATATCCACTTTGGTTGATGTTTAATGTGACCCTTTGAAGTCTGTGTGAAGTAATTTGTAGACTTGAAGATGTTGTGCTGACTCGCTTTTATCTTGACTTAAAAGGTCAACATACTGATACACTTCCTCAGATTCTTCAATAGAGAGAAATAAATGGTTGATATGCTTACCAAGTTAATTGACAAGTGGATGAGAACAATACATACTGTATTTATTGTAATTAAAGTGGTTAGGTATCACAAAACTGTTGGATAAGTCATAATTGATTATTTCTTCATTCAGACATAAGAAGTTTTGTATCCATAGAGACCATAGTTTGGCAATAGAAGTAAATTCAAAATTTGCGTTTTTGGACTCTGATATATACCGGTATGCAGCTGATTAAATTCGGCATCCCAAGATTGTTAAATTTCATAAGACAATTCCTGATTTCATCGTTGGGGGTCATGTTTGTGAAATAGCGAGATAAACCCTAGCATTCATTGCATTAGAGCCGCTGTTTAACATATTTTCTAATTTCTTTATAAAGAAGTTTTGCTTCATTGATATCAAGCACAAGTCAAACTTATTCTTGCTTTTAACAACTGAAAATCTGTACATGCATTTATATATGTCCTGATCAGATTTTGATCGCAGTTAAATCACCCACTGTAGAATACTAGAATGTAGGAATGAATTACTGTACACATAAAGATGCTTTTTACTGCTGTGTACTGAATGTATGACCCAATTATTGGACTAAATGTCTTGCTGTTACCACATCATATAAATAGTACCTAAAACCTATAGTGATATATATGGTAGTGCAGTGGATAAGAAGTTCTCCCCTCTCCCTCTAGGTCTTTGTTTCGAATCCAGCAAAGACAGGTTTTATTTGACACTGGAGTTGACCTTTTGGCTACTGGAATTTCCGAACATCCATATTTTAACCCTAAGGATAATGGCTGAAATTCTGTAAATTGTAGGCATTTTGGCTATAAAATGGTAAAATCTGGTCAAAAATTATTTGTATCAAACTGACCCTTGAGATTGAGCAGCTAGTGGAAACCCTGAAAGGTATCTACTACTCCAATACTTGAGATTGAGCAGCTAGTGGAAACCCTGAAAGGTATCTACTACTCCAATACTGCTTTTTCTAGGAGACTGTTGTGTAACGGATTCTAATTGGCATCATTGATTCAGCTCATTGGAGCTTTAATATAAAATTGGTTTATATTATATTTGCAGGATACAGATTACCAAAAAGACCCTTGGATGACTGGTCTGGTAGAGAACGTCTTGCTTTAGCTTCCTCAGTCAAGAAGAGCGGTGATCAGAATTGGTACATATATAAAAATCTTATATTTTCTTGCAGTATAGATTTTATCATTGTTAAGTTTGGATGCTTTCAATTAAGCAGGATCAGTTGTTGTCTTGTTGACAAGTATTATAGCCTCGGACTCAGAATAGAGGAAGACCTTTAGACTTGAACTGACACATTGAGCTTAGGGGCCTGCCCTGGTTAGCTCAGTCGGTAGAGCCCTTGACTACTAATCTAGAATTTGTTGGTCTGAAACCAGGGTGAATTGTATGTTCTTCTGTGACACTTTGACTGCAGATAATGCATCCAATGTCTTCTGTGACACTTTATATGCAGATAATGCATCCAATGTCTTCTGTGACACTTTGACTGCAGATAATGCATCCAATGTCTTATGTGACACTTTGACTGCAGATAATGCATCCAATGTCTTCTGTGACACTTTGACTGCAGATAATGCATCCAATGTCTTCTGTGACACTTTGACTGCAGATAATGCATCCAATGTCTTCTGTGACACTTTGACTGCAGATAATGCATCCAATGTCATTTGTCTTCCGCTTCTGAACTCTGATTTATGTGGAGAAGTTGACCGTTGCCTGCAGAGGAGTAGGTTGGTAACCCAGGAGCACTGGTTAGTTCAACTGACCGTCATATATAACTGAAATACTGTTGAGAAATGTAAAACCCAAAACAAAACAAAAAAGCTATTTTGAGTTTTGAGTAACCAGTACATTAACTACTTTCAAAAACAGCAAATATATCTTGTACAACAGTAATAGGACATAAATGCTAACACATAAAAATAACAAATATAACACATGTATACACCCATAACTTAATACACATAATTACAAAAATATCCTAAAGAAACAAACATTGAGCTACCGGTAGTTGCCTTAAATTAAACATTTTTTACTAATAAATGAAATTTGTCTCATTGAATACATGATTCAGCCACTGTCTTGTTACAGGATAGATGGTAATTCAGTTGAATTCATATTTGATATGTTTTATTATTTTTATAACAGGGTGTCTGTAAGTCGAGCTATAAAACCATTCGTCCAGGATAATAGACCTCCAGATTGGATTTCACAAAAGGTACGAGGAGATACATTTGTTGGACTACAAGTATACTCAGTACATTTAAAACCACACATTTTTGTACCTGTGATAAGTCTTTTAAAAGTCATTTTATTGTGTTTAAAAGTCATTTTGATATGAAAATTAAGTCATTGATTGAAAGAAAATGTAGTGTTTATCATTGCATAAAATGAAATAATATTATGAGAATTTCTTATCTTGCATCCATGGTTTATGAATTTGAGAAATCTTACATTTTGTGTTTTTAAATGTACTGTGTATATATGCTGCTCTGAGTGCTGACCTTTAAGGAGAAGATTCTGTGAAAAACTTCTGGTTTTTAACTTGACTATTTGAAGAAAAGTGAGAGCTATTCTACTCATGTTGGTGTCAATGTCACACCTTGGTTAAAATTTTGCATGCACAACCATCAAGGCCATAGATCCGTAACCACTGCATGTATTGGGTTTAAACATCATATAAGACTTCCCTGTCATTAAACATACTACAATAACTTAGATAGATAAGTCAGACTCTGTCGAATAGCAGTGACAACGAACAGTTATTTTTATAAGCAAAACAACCATAACCTTATTTTCCCAAATTTGGGATTTATCATGCCTATTTTTCCAATTGAAAACCCTTTTAAGGCACAGGCAGTAAGATTATTTAAAACAAAATCACTGGCAGTCTATAGGACAGGACAGCTCTTGATATATTTGTCATAATCATAAGAGTTTTCTCCATTCATGTATGATACATAAATCATTAGTTTGGTGCGAAACTGCTTCTTTGTCAAACCTTATATACGATAGCCTTGCATCAAATCCGCGATGCATTCTTCACAACGACAGAAAGGAAAACGTTATGACATTACAAATGGTAAATGGTAGGAGGCAAATACAATCATTTACTGACTGCCAGTGAAGCGTATATCACTTGCATATATATGCTTAGAGCAACTCCTAGTCCTATCTCTTAACAGTACATGTGACAGCTGCATCCAAATCTCATTGCATAATAACAATTTATCAAGTACTATTTACGTATCAGCCAGGCAGCTATGTTATGTTGTGTATATTGTCTACATACACTCAAGTGGTATGCTATTAAGGTCTAGAGCCGAAATTGAACTATCTCTTGTGTGACCCCCCCCCCCCCCCCCCCCCTCCCCGACACATGTATAGAATGTATTACATTTATGATTTATATTATCAATTTAATTGTTACGTTTGTTTCAGAACTGTGCATTGCAGTATGCTGATTTGCTGGAAAAAGCGGAGACTCCGAAGTATGCTATAATCTAATACGTAGTGATGAATATTTGAGTGCCGCTGTACGATTTCCAACCTCTTCTTTAAGTGACATCATTTCCAGGTCACCATGTACTGACAGTATGCAATATTTGGCCCATATGGCAATATGAAAACGAAGTGACCGTATGGTGTAAATATTGTTTTCTGCTTGCAAATAGTGACATCACATGTGTTACCTTGAAATGACGTCATTTGCAGAATAAGTTGTAAATCCAACAGCATCTCTCATATAAGCAACTTTTACTGTCTGCAGTTTGTGAAAATAAGCCTACAACTCGTATTTTTGCAAAAAGGATCCCAATTTTAGTACTATATTGTACTCTTTATTCTTCTTTGTCTTGGTTCATAATTGAAAGAAAGTTTAATCCCTATCCGGCGAGTTTTCATCAGACAAATAAAATTATTTAATAGAGAATTTCACAATGTTTGCGTGAATCTGTTTTATCATTCTCTTAGTGAATATCAGCTGTTGTCTGGTTTCAGACGTAAACGTGGCGAGAAAGGTGAGCGTGAGGTCGCAGAGACACCAGCCAATCAGATTGTACGTAAATTGACCATAGAACGAATTGAAGAACTCAAAGAATTTATCAAGGAAGAACAGCAAAGATACAAGTAAGCTAATGTAGAATTGTCCTGAATATTGTAGGGTTTACACAGTCTTGAAAAGTTCCTTGAACTTGATGCCTATGCCTTGAAAAGTACTTAAATTTGTAACGGCCAAAAACTCCTTTATGAGTACTTGAATTTTGAAAAAAATGAATAAATTTTCATAAATGCCCTTGAATTCTTCAGCTTCGATTATAAAAAGGAACAAAAAATAACAAATGGACTACCAATGAAGAAAACAATGACAGAGCTATCTTTGACAGGGCCTACTGCCGAGAAGGCAATATATCGTGTATGCAGTCTTCACGATTAATTTTTTGAAAAACTTGACCATTCTGGCAGACAGCTTGCAATTTCCACTTGCCCGAATTCACATGATAATTTTTAGCACTTACACTATTCAAAGAAGAGAGGGCATATTGGTTTGCACATGTTGGTCGGTATGTCTGTCCGTAACCTTTTTGTTTCCGATCAATAACTCAAGAACCCCTTGACCTATCATCCTCAAACTTGGTCCACACATTCATCTTGGAAAGTAGAGGATCCCTATTGATTTTGGGGTCACGGGGTCAAAGGTCAAGGTCACAGGGGGTATAATGTTTTACAAACATCTCTTGTTATCCTGGAATAACATAAGGAACGATGATTGCTTCCCAAACAAAAAACACTTATTTTAAAGCTAATTGGTTGCAAACAATCATCGTTCATATAAGAATTGAACTTAAGACACAATATACTCAATAGATATTTATTTATATTTTATAATATGTTTGGCAGTATATGGGCGCGACCGAATGTTCAAAGTATAACAAATTGGGCTAATGCAAATACGTATGAGCTGCCGGTCAATAAGAATAATGAGATAGCTCCAAAAAATTTAAATCATTCAAATAGTAATAGCCAACAATATACGATTTCTAATTTCAGATTTAACAATTTTCCGAGAGGGCTAAATAATTCAAATAAGCCGCCAAGTGGGCCGGCTGAGCCGCCAAATGGGCAGGCCCGGAGCCCATAAATTCTCGGTACCTAATAGATAATTTTTTAATTTTCCGAGAGGGCTAAATAATTCAAATAAGCCGCCAAGTGGGCCGGCTGAGCCGCCAACTGGGCAGGCCCGGAGCCCATAAATTCTCGGTACATATTTTTTCCAAGTTTCGAGTGGGCTTAAATATAAGAGTGAGCCGCCAACCAAAATAGGTTTGAAATGGGCAGGCCCCAGAGCCCTAAATACTCGTATAAATCTGAGTTAAACTTTCCGAGAGGGCTAAAATATATAAGAGTGAGCTGCCAACCAAAATAGGTTTGAAATGGGCAAGCCCCGGAGCCCATAAATTCTCGGTACATATCTTTTTTCAAAAATTCGAGTGGGCTTAAATATAAGAGTGAGCCGCCAACCAAAATAGGTTTTAAATGGGCAGGCCCCAGAGCCCTAAATACTCGTATATATCGTATTTCAATTTGAAGTAAGCTATTACAAGATTGAGCTACAGACCAAATTGGTATAAATTGGCTAGCTCCCGAAGTAAATATTCAATAAAAGCATTAGCCCCAAGTGTTCATATGAATAAATAAGTAAAGGACCCTGGGTGAAAACAGAGGTCCTTAAATGCAACTAACTATTAACATAATGAACAATAATTTTATAATATGAGCAGATCTCCAAGTATAACGTTTTTGAGAATCGCTGTATGCCACATTGGCAGTTGACACGCAATGAAAACGGCCAACCGCCAAAAATAGGGAAACAACCAATTGCACCTTTGCGGCGGAGAGTCTCATAAACGTTTCTATCGACATTTATAAAGCTGTATAATTTGATAAAATCATTAAAGTAAAACATCGATCTAACCCATCTACTTGCCCACGTATTTTTCTCCTTTAATACACATTCGAATGCCTTCTTTTATTTGATTTATAAATATAACATTGCCTTCATCAGTTAAATGTACACCATCCGATGAGATATAATGAGGACCATCGTTGCACAGAGCCGGGTGTTTTAAGTATAAACCTCCCTTTTCAATGACTGCTTTACCAGCAAAACTGTTTATACGCTTTCTGCTATTTTCCATGGCATTTAAATTAATCGAATAACGCCATACCCTTCTTGGCAATATTTCCGACCAAATAATTTTCACATTGGAAAACAACTCCAAAATTAAATCAAAAGCATACAAATAATTCGTCTTAAGGACTTCATTGGCACATTGCCTAAATCATTACCACCACAATGTAATATTAATATTGCCGGAGTGGGTCCTACGGCAAACAAGGTTCTTATTTTCTGTCTAGCCTTTTCCAGGGTTAAACCACCATATCCCTGCCACCATATGTCTACATGTTGAATGCCAAGGTTAGGACAAGACTTTCTGGCTTCACAAAACGCCCTTTTTACTATTGATGAGCCTAGACACCACACTAAATGTTACAAAAAATATTACTATCTAAATATTTTAAAAAATTACCTGTTTAAAAAACGGGTATAATACTGATATAAAGCTTATTAGTATTACCAACAATGCACGGTAACACTACCTATCAATTCCAAATTAAATTGTTACCCATATAATAAACAAACTCTTGGAATATATATACAACCTGATTAACTTGCTAATTTAGGCATGACATTACTTCCGGTACCTGAGTGTATATATATTTTATATGCATCAGACACCCATCTACCAGCTAATTTAATGGTTTCCTCATCATACCCCATCTTAGCCGCCGTAGTAGCAGCACCTATTCTGAATGAGTGAGATTTATAATTTCCAAACTGTATATTTGTCTTAACTACTGCTTTCTTTAATATTGCTGAAAATTGATATCTGGTCAACGGTTTACCATTGAAGTGACACAACAATGGTCCTCCAACTTTAGGTCTAATATTTAAATACTTGCTCATGTTATTCACTGGACAAACATTAGTGCCTGATCTATTTAATTGTATTTTTTCTCCTTTGCCTAATTGGTCAGTTTTAGAGAACCGTAGCAAAACTGTTAACTGAGACTCTTCGGAGTTTAACTGCACGTCATCAAAAGATATTACTTTATGCAAGTATTGTGGTTTGGTGACCGTTATTTCACCTACTCTAAAAAAACCAAAAAATGCAAGGCTATATGCAGCTGCAAATAACTGACTTTCATAAGTACTTGAACAAATGATGGGTAATTTAGTAAAAATGTCATTTAGCAACGGTAGAGTTATTGGTAATCTAGGTGTTTTCTTTTTGCTCGATCTTTGCATACCATCCAGAATTTTTGATACGACATAATGCTTAGTTGTATCTTCAACTAATTTCATTTTGCATTGAAACCCTATGGAAGTAACGTATAGTCTGGCTGTATTATAAGCCAGACCCTGCAAGGATATATATGCTAGAAATAATGCAATATGCTCAATTGATGGTGGTCAAATTTCATCTATCCCATACTGTGTCCTAAACGCATGGAACCTTCGAATGCCTACTGAGTATGAATCGAATGTGTTGGCAGCTAATGAGTTACCAATCAACCTCTGAGCTTCATTTTGGAGATCAGACAATGGAAGGATATTGGTAGGAGTTCTGGGTACTCTGCTGCATCTGGCGCCACCTGACGGAGACGTGCCCACTGCATACGAGAGATAGAATCCGCAATTACATTATTAGCTGAAGATATGTGCAATGCCTTAAAACATATCTCTAATTTCATACTTAATAACACAAATTCTCGTACTAAAAACATCAATCGTTTTGATTTTGAAGTTTGCTTATTGATGACATGCACTAAGGCTTCATTATCTATGTAAAGTACTATATTTTGTTGCCTTAATTCATTACCCCAAATATATAAAGCTAAAATCACTGGAATCATTTCTAAAAATGATATATCCCTAATCCAATCTGTATCCGCCCACTCTTGGGGCCATGGATAAAAGGCCCATTTTCCCCTCAGGTAACACCCACACCCCAAATCTGCAGAACCTGCACTGTCAGTAAATAGTTGCAAACTGTTACTGTTTAACCATATTTCGTCCGGAATATATGTAACACCATTAAAATTGTTAAGAAAGTTTATCCACATCAACAAATCTTGCCTAAGTTCATAATTTATTCTCAACCTATGGTGTGGCTGCTTTAATCCTATCATTGCATCGTAAAATCGTCTTAAAAATGCCCTACTTGATCGTATCGCTTTAGAGACGAAATTAAGTTTGCCTACCAAAGACTGCAATTCTTTTAATGTCAATTTATTTTTCCCAATCATTTCTAATAGAATACTTTTTAAGTGTTCAATTTTTTCTACGGGTATTCTTATGCACATGTTTATTGAGTCAATTTCCAAGCCTAGAAAAATTAACACTCTTGTTGGACCTACAGATTTATCTTCAGCTATCGGTACTCCTATCTCCTTACATATATCATTAAATTGTTGGACCAATATTAGACAATTGTTTGATTCACTTTCACCAGCAAAAATAAAATCATCAAGATAGTGGTCCAATGAATCAATGGTACTTTTATACTGAACCAACCAGTGCAGAAATGACGAAAATGTTTCAAACAATGCACAACTTAAGCTTAAACCCATTGGTAACATCCTATCTATATAATATTGACCTTTAACCTTAACACCCAGTAAGTGAAAATCCTTTGGATTAATAGGCAGTAAACGAAATGCCGATTTAATGTCCATTTTTGCCATTAAAGCCCCTTTCCCTAATTTAAAAATCATACGTGTAACGTCATCAAATGATGTGTATGTTACTGAACACATGCTATCGTTTATTCCATCATTAACACTTGTACCAGATGGGTATGATAAATGAGTTATTAACCTCCAATTACCGTCAGATTTCGGTACCAACCCAACTGGGGATATTTTCATTTTATCAAAAGGCGGTTCTTTAAAAGGACCAATCATACGGCCTAAGTTAACCTCTTTCCTGATTTTATCTTTTAATTCTTTAGGATGCAAATAAGCAGATTTTAAATTTTTAACATCTTTGTTGAAGCCTTCCCCAGTATAATGCAATTTAAATCCATATTTAAATCCTTGTTCTAAACAGTCTGCATCTTGTTTATTAGGGTATAGCTTTAAATATTGAGTTATTTTATTTAATATTACTGGTGAATAACCTAGTTGCAATAAACTACTTTTGGAACCTTGGGCCTCGGCCTCTTGGTCTATAATACGGTCTTGATTGACCCTGGGAAGCAGAGGCCCTCCAAGTTGTTGAACCCCTTCCCCTATATTCAGATCTGAAGCAATTCCTGGAAGGGTGATTGAAATTACAAATTAAACAAGTATGCTTGAATTGGCAATTAGGTTGCGTACATTGCCTGTAATTAAAGTCGAAACATTTCCTAGCCTTAAACTGATAAGCCTCCTGATTAGGTTGTTGTGTACCGTTAGACGCCATATATATCAACCATAGCTCATAATCGACCCTGGCATAAGAATAATGAGTTGGGTCAGATGCAATACGGAGTCTACATTGTTCGTCATAGTTTTTCCACCCCATTCCACCATGGCGCTTTGCCCCTGTTCTTATAACATTCATATAATACAGTAAATCTTGGGCTTTATCCCGATGCGCAGTCAAATAAATACTGCTAAAAATTATGAACGCATCGGTCCATGTTTCAATATTTGTAATTTTGATTTTGGGGTTGGATGGTTTAAGAATAAGTTCCCCACTAGCATTAATGGACAGCTTATTATCAACTGTCTCGATATTTGTCGATAACAACAAATTGAGGTCAATAAATTGCCCGTCAGTAATTTTCTCCCTATTTGACAATGACACATTGGCCCCTAAGTTATTATGCACGCTTTCAATGGGTTTAGGGGAACCCAAGGAATCCTAGTTTAATCCATAAATAGTAGTATTACCAGACTGCTCCGCGCACAACCTCTTCCCCGGCTCGCCTACATCTCCATGTTCACTTCCTCCGGCCGCACAGTCATCATTTGTTCGTTTTGACATCACTTGTTTCTATGCGTTCTGACCAAAGTGCTGAAAAATTGAAATTAAAAACAACAAACAAACGCACATCTTTAAAGTTAAGTTCATTTCTTTATAATACAAATAAATTCACATTCAATAGTAAATTGCATAGAAGGGTTGTGTCAATAAATAACAATGTCTCATTTAACAAAGCATATTAATTAATTTATTGTTTAAATTTTCGGGTCAATTGTCTCCCGTTTTCTTGACAATCGCCTCATAGTTTCGCGGCGTGGCTACGGACCTGTATACTTAAAATTTGAAATAAAAACACTTCAATCTACACCACGTGGTTTACAGACAGTCCATGCACACAAATCCCCGTGTTGGATATATTGACTATCTTGAACATTACAATATTGCACTAATTGTTTACCCATGTATACTACGTGTTGTTTTAACAGTGTAGTTCTACCATACCGTACGTATACGGGTAACTGGTTACACTCATGAGTTAATAAATAAATAAGCACGTGCCATTTTTTCAAACGTACTGCAAGTCCGTGTTTTCGATAGATGTTGATAAATTCAATATACGCACCTTCTTCAGATATATCTACATTCTTTTTTTTTTTTTTTTTTTTTTTTTTTTTTTTTTTTTTTTTTTTTTTTTTTTTTTTTTTTTTTTTTAGAGCAATGTAACCCCTAGTGCATGGATAAAACTATGATAAAATGACCATGTCAAGAAAAAATTAATTAAACTACAATTATGCAATGTCTTCTCGAATTAATCATACTAATTCATTCTTATTATTCCCAGTTGCACAACCGGTACTATATCGTCTTTACAGTTAATAACATTATGTATACATTTCAATTATAAATAATTGATAAAACAAAATCAATTCACAAGTTAAATTTCAACCAACCTTCAATGTCCAGTGTTATGACAAAAGTGAATACACGAGGTAAACTATTTTTCTACCCGTGCGAATTAATTACTACGCGCTTAGGTAAGAGCAAACTAAAATTGTCAAATAAATTGCGGCATAGAGCCGCTAAATCTATGTTACCCATGATAACGTCGACTATAGGATAAACCATAGTCGTTATTAGGAGAGTGACACCTATAAACGGCCCATAAAATGGCCAAACAAATGCCTTATATAGGTGTGAAAACTTGACATTCTGCTTTAGAGGTTGACATTTTATTGAATATTTCAGACAACTTAAAGCAGAAGTTGAAGAAATAAGAGCTGGAAAACATGACGGGGAAATTCGTGAAATGTTGGACAAAATTGTGGCGTAAGTAGTTGGCACATCAATTTACAAGTTTCATTGTTCTAAATTGTTCAGGTCAACTGTAATATAATTATGTAACATATAAATATTGTTGAAAAATTGTTCTAAACTCTTTAACAATATTTGCAGTTAGTAAACAACAGATTGTTTTCTGTGTAAAATCTTGATGTAAAATTTTTGCATTAAAATGTTTATGTCGACATATTGATGTATATAGTGACAAGAAAGCTGCTGAGGAAAAGAAGTTGGAAGAAGGGAGAAAACTTGCAGAAGAAGCTGCAGAAAGAGCTAAAGCACAAGGTGGGTTGTCTCCCTTGGTGTTTGAGGCGATTGTCTCCCTTACTTTTTGTTGTGATACTTAATGAATTGAAAAGTTGAATGAAAAGAAAATTGGCATTTTCCCCAGTATATGGTGTTAAAACTTAAATGTCTGTATACTTGATGGTTGACCATTGTCAGATGATGAAAATATACTGAATAATCTGTAAAATATTATTTTTATTTTGTAAGAATTTCTGTCTTCATAAACACCCACTATCCGTGTTTAAATATAACGTACATGAATGTAAACCAAGAGCTATATTTGTGTTTTACGAAATGGTTTGACTTTCGACAATTTGATTGACACATTTTCTGGGTATGGCTTAATGTGAAGTTATGATTTTATGCACCTTTTATCAAATTTCTTGTGGAGTTTCTATTTTCCCCTAAACTTTGCAGCATTAAGAAAACAATCGGGTATGCAGCGAACATCAAGCACTGTGAGCTCAGTGTCTGAGATAGATGACAGTACTCAAGATTCCATCCCAGAAACACTTAATGTTGAGGTTAGTGTTACTTCAAATATTTTCAAGCTATCAACGGTCAAGTTGAAATCATACTGCATTGTGATCAATTTGTAAACTTTACTCTTAGAACTTAGAACAATATGTATTGTAAATCACCATTGACATGTTGTATTTCGAGGGTTCAGTGCAAGAGTATCACAACTTCTATATAAATACATAGCAGTTACGATTGTCTTGCGCTGAACCCTCGATTTATTGATATGGAATGATGGGCTCATTGCCTTTTTCTAAATAAACTTACCTATCTTTGTAATTTAGATAGAAACAAACACCCATTGAATTGGATTTTCTCTGACTGTTTTCTGTAAGGATGTTATCCCTAGAAATGATATAGATACATTATCGATATATAGGAGTCAATTTGATATAGATACATTTCTGTAAGGATGTTATCCCTAGAAATGATATAGATACGTTATTGATATATAGGAGTCAATTTGATATAGATACATTTCTGTAAGGATGTTATCCCTAGAAATGATATAGATACGTTATTGACATATAGGAGTCAATTTGATATAGATACATTTCTGTAAGGATGTTATCCCTAGAAATGATATAGATACAATATCGATATATAGGAGTCAATTTGATATCAATACAGATTTTGAAATATTGCTACAATAGATAGTTCCCACATTTCAATGTTTACCTCCCTTGTTTTGAATTGCCGGCCATATTTTTCATTAAGCTTTATAGGGAATTTAATGTAAACGATGATAAAACCTATCATTATATTAAAAATATAAATTATCATGCTCATGTGGGCAGTTGGCTCATCCCTAGTATTCTGATTTGTATATTACAGACTACGGACGATGAGTTGCCGACAACACCAACAACTATACAGCCAATCACAATTGATATTCCTCCAAACGTTCCTCAGGATTCAAAGCCAGTGCCTCCGACATCCCCACTCTTATCATCATTACTTCAGAGTAAACAGTTGTCAGTTGACGGTCTTCAGCAAGTCAAAGAGGTATTAGTCATACTTCTTTGATACCAAATTGTCCAGTTGTGAGCATATCACTGTCTCTCTTTGGTTATGGCTTAATATTTCAGTATCAATATCATTTATCAAAACATAGCCCTACTTTATTTCTACTTTTGAAAAGAGGTAAGTTGACAGCCTGCAGTTTTATAGGTTTCTCTTACAATATTTTTGAGGTGTACATGCAAAGTCCTCTGATTTATTATAGATTTGATGAGTATAATGACTTATTTGACAGGGATAAATTTTATTAATACGATGATATGGAAAACATTCAGTCTTGCCCTTGCAGCGCCCACAGAACCTTCAGTCGTTTGATTATATTCATGGTTTGAATAAATTGTCACTGAAGGTTAGAAACTCTGGCAATTCTTCTGTACTCTGAGTTAGTTTAAGTTGGAGACTATTGGAGCATTTATTTTTCCTATTCTTACTTTATAATAATAAGTTTATAATGTTTCATTAACTTACAGGAAGCTGAAGCAAGTCATGCATTGAAAGCAGCCAATCAGGAGGCTTTAATACAACTGTCCAATCAGCATTCAGAACCAAATGCAGCTGTGTCTGTTCTATCAACATCAGGTGAGTGGTAATGAAGAGGAAATTGCGTAGTAGTAAAATTATTTGTTAACATTGTTTTATCCATTTGAAGTGAAAACTACCAATATATTGATGTATACAAAATGTATTTAATGATTATTTTACTTCTGTTGTTCTGAACATTTGCAGTTGGATAAAACATGTTGAAATTTCCAATGTTAAACAAGTATTTGACCCGCCAGATCATAAAATAATTGAACAAGCTTCATCAAGTGGTGTTGCTACTTCAGCTGAAACATATTTAATGGGAACAAGTGTAATGTAGTACGGATTCAAAATATTTTGTTTTATTATGTTACACTGGACACAACTTGTAAAAAATCCTTCTTGTTATACAAACTGTTTTTGACATATGCATAGGAATATATTTTTAGTGTGTTCTATGATAATGCATTTTTTCGGATGTTTTAATTACATGAAGTTTATTTTTCATATTTTTTAGGTAAAAAATGGAAAAAAATGAGCATAATATCACTTTAAGTGCATATAAAATATTATATACAAAGTGTTTAAAGTTCACATGTATGGTGTTGTATGTATACATACATGTATATTGCTGAATGTATACTTGCTGATTTTATGATTCTTATTCAAAATAAGTCTGAACAATTTAAAATTATACCATAAGCATTTAGTATGAGGGCATTACCTCTGATGATCGACTGATTGATTGGCTTGTTCTAATTTTGTGTATATGATATTATCCTAGTTGTGAGTAGCACAGAGATGCCTGTTGTTACAAACATCAAAATTGAACCGGAAGAAATAGTGCTGACTGAGGTGAAAACTGAAGTGGATGTTGTTACTACTGAACCAGGTAAGTCATCGGGGTTAGGGGTTCTACTGGGGCTGAAACTTAGGGTCATTTTGATAATTGTTTACTAGAGTTTACCATTCTATTGCCAAAATACCTTTAATTTAGTGAAAAATTTACCCTTCAGCCAGAATACTTAGGGTCAAAATGTGGCGTTTTGGAAATTCCACGGGTCAAAGGGTCAACTTCAGGGTAAGATGGAACCCCTTGGGATGTCATTGATAGTCAAGTCCGATTGATACATCAAGTCAAACATATTGATGTGTACGGGCCGTTGGGAGTGCGCTCGGCGTCAATAACTACAGAAGCATTTGTCCAGTCATCACCAAACTTGGTCAGAATGTGTATGGGCATAATATTTCGGATACCCAGCCGTATCGTTTTGGTCACTTGGGAGTTATTGCCCTTTAATTGTAGAAATTACCTAAAATTTGGCTTGTATAATCCTTTTTACACGGATTTTGTTCACACTCCCGTGACATAACCGAAGAACGGACGTATTTTGCGATATTCAGCGCTCTTGATTTAATTTGATCAACAATTTGATGAAACAATATATCACAATGTTTGTAAAAGCCGACGACTTAGTGCTTTGCTCATGTAGAACACTGTATATGAGCTTGGTTCACTACGGCAGACTGACTTAAAATGCCAGTGATTTGCCAGTAGCGCCATTCTTGCACTTTCGTTGTTTTGAAAATGATAAAAACAAGAGAATTAATTTGTTGCAGTGATTGAAGTGGAGAGTGTAGACATTAAGGAGGAAATTGTTGTTGTTCATGAAATGGAAGTTGATGAAACAGTTGAAGTTACAACACATGAAAGTCCGGTCAAACCTCAACAACTGAAGGAGGAAATACATGTAGTAAGAGTTATATAAAGTCTTGAAACTTTCCCTATACCAATACCAGTACAGCATGTGTTTTGTACTTATCTAAAATAGAGTGTCTGTTCTGAAAACCTAGAGGGGGGGGGGTATGTGGTGGCAGTTGTGAGCACTTTCAGACAATTTTTCGTGTTAATTATGTAGTTAACTGGTGGCAGAAGTATGCCACCATAGTTTTGACCTTGCATAATTAATAGCAGATAATATGATCCAAGGGTGGCAGGCCATGTAACCAGATTGTTAGAAAATGTATAAAAGTTTGGCTGATAACAGTTGTGAAAAAGCCTTTGTTTTCTGCCATCAAAGTCCACAGTACTTGATAATTCTAAAGTGATGGTGTAGTTTTTGGTTCTATCTCAGCCATGTGACCTCCATCTTTGGTATAGAACGGAAATAAATATTTGTGTTTGTAGTGTGTTGTGTTTGTCTAGCAATGTTTTTTTTTCATGGGGAAAATAGTCTTCTGCCTCGCTGTTTCAAGTCAAGCTTCACTCAGTCTTTATATGTGATGTATTTTAAGTTCCCCTGACCTATTCATGTATGCATTACATGCAAATTGTTCAACAAATTCCTTTAATGAAACACAAAATTTATTCAATAGCTTCGTGTTGTGACTTTAATCATTAATATAACACCAGCAGCATGTGACTCATTGTGATGTGTATTGATTAAACTGTAAGGGCTATTATATAGACAAGAATGTTTTCAAGGTGTATGATCCTAACCATTAAAATTACTTTTAACCACACTCCACAAATATAAAATTGTTCTGAGCAAAGTTGGATTCTTCAGACAAAAAAACCCACACCACATGGATTATACTTCATTTTCTAACCATCCCACTTGTGTGGTTCACCCTGTCTGTTTCCTATGAAGACGTATCTGGCTCATCTGAACCTAATTTATTTAATGAGCTTCGTCCTGTATTGTTGTTACATAGTCTAAAACATCATTGATAAGAACCATTGTCATGAATAACCACTTAAACAATCTGCTTGTTAAAAAGTCTTTTTAAAAAGTTTTTTTAAGTTTATGCTAATAAAAACGTCTTTTCGACAAATACAAAGAAATACACTATAAATGTATTTTGTGATAATTCATAAAGAATAATTTTCATTTTTGTTAAGGTAAACAAATGAACTAAAAAATGAGCATGATATATCTTTAAGGGGATAAGCCATGACATAATACATGTATATGATAAATACTGCTTTAATGATTATGAAATATAATGAGCACTTGGGTTTTTTATTTTCTTAAACAGCCGATTGTTGATGATACAATTGTGGTGAGTGAAGTACCACCACCAGCAGCTAGTGATGTTGATGATGATATACTGATACGAGAGGAACCAGCATCACCTGCTAGTAGTATATCATCCCGAGTGAGTGAAGCCGGGAGCAAGTCAAGCTCTAGAAGATCTAGAGGTATGAGAACATTGTAATCTGTGATGTGTACAGATAACAGCTTAGATTAGATTGACCATTCATTATCCTTAAACTTTATAGTGTTTACAAGACATTAAGAGGGAGATGATCATCTGACTTGTCACGATGCAGCGTTTCAAACCGACCGATGGTCATCCTATCAGCTGAGCAGTTTTGAAATTGATCTCCATGTTTTAGGGAGCTGAGTTTTCTATCAGCTGCATTTCAAGATTTGTAATTAGTAGATGAGAAGAATAGAATGTTTGGGAGAATTGTGACCAGTTTTCTTCATCTGATTGATGTCTACCCTGTTTCCTGAATGACTAGATAATGTAGGCTGTTGTTCATGATAGATATCTAGGGATAGTCCCCACATTTACAATATTTACCTCCCTTGTTCCTGTCGGCCATTTTGATAGGCAAAACTGAGTATCCCTCATAGGAGTAACTTCCTAATATGTGGTACTTGAGAAAATACCAAGCAAATTTGCATGTGACAACCACTTTTTCGTCAACTTACTAAGCCAAATGCCCACATAAGCATAATGAATAAGTTATTTTCATATATCGGATTAGTTTATCATCGTTTACCTTATATTCCCTATATAGTTTAAGGAAATTTGCCTATCAAAATGGCCGACAATTCAGAACAAGGGAGTTAATATTGTAGATAAGGTTACAATCTATAGATATCTAGGGATAATTTAATTAGATTTTTCTTTCTTTTCACTGTTATATGTTAATATTTATTGTGGAGACATAAATTTACTTCATAAAGTTTGAGTCTTGTCTGTGTTCATGTTTCAATTAATTCTTACAATTGATTCTATTCTTACAGGTGGGCGAGGCTCCGCAAGTACTAGGCGTGGCAGTTTTAGATCTACCAGGCGTTCCAATGCTGTGAGTATTCATTGTATTGTATAATCTAGAATTCTAAATTAGACAAGTCCAAATACCCTGTAGTCAGAGTATTATTTTATTCATGAACTTGTAGGTTTTCATTTTATACTGTGCAAATGTTTAGATTCATTTCCAGCATGGAGGTTGGAAACATGTATTGGAATAAAATCATGTTATGAGGAACACAAAATATTGGTTGTTGACGCTAGTTCAAAGTCTCTATAATTTTGAATTGTCTGCTTTTGTTGTGATCATAACTTGCCAATTATGTTTGGTACAAAACACTCCTGTTTACATAACCTTAACCTAGTTACTTCAGTTATCATCTGTTTGAAGCTGAAGCAAGTCACACATGTCTGCTAAACTTTTAACTGCTATTCCATTATCTGCTATATTTTTCAATTTGATCTGGGGTTCCACTAAAGGGTCATTCTGATAATTATTGCCTGGATTTCACCATTTTATATTCAAATACTTATAATATAGAGAAAAAATGACCCTTCAGTCAGAATCCTTGGGGTCATATTGCATCTTTTTCCAGGGGTCAAAGGTCAAGTGGAACCCCTGTTGATTATTCATATATTAACATATACCATGTTTTTTTCTAGGATGACATGAGCTCACGCCCCAGTGATGCTGACACCACGGACGATGATGGTGATTCGAGTGTTGTTCTTGCTACAGCAGGCAATATCGCACTGTCAGAATCTATACCCAACAGTCCACACAGCTCACACTGGTATATTTCAAGTTTAATTTTTGAATTTCTACAACTTTACCTCTACATTCCATAATTAGCTTCTTTCGAAGGCTTTATCGCACCCTTTAAGACATTTGGCTATAAGTGTAGTGTAGCTAGATGTAGTTTAAAAGTTCTTTTATACTATGTTCTTTTCGCTGTATGGTTATTATTTCTTTTTGTGTTTTGAATGTATGTAACTTGTTATATATATTTCCCTTTCCCCTGTGCAATTCTGTCACTATATATAGTGTTCAGGTTATTTTCTGCCCAGTTTTGGCCAATTGTTACCAGCTGTCTTGACTTTTTCTGCGATCTTTTCCATCCATTAATTTCCCCCCTTCATAGTTTGTCATCTTTGATTCTCGTATTTATTCCTTATGGTCTGCCAGGCCATTCCTTGCACCTCTGTTACCTAATGTATGTAACCTTTAACCTCATCAAGTGCCTTATGTTTTATGGATTGTTGTTTTCCCGGAGGTCTGTGTGGGGAGGCACTGTCTTTGTAGCAATTTCTTCTCTCACTTTTATACTGTCTTGTTATCAAGCTTGTTTCTATAGCAACTTGGTAGAATGATCACCTTGGGTGGAAGGATGACTCAGATTATTTCCACTGACATAGGTCATTGACTTTATTGATCTATGCCAGTAATATTTAAGTTCCTTTCCCTGTTTTCTGATTCAATAATTTGCAGTCCCTGCAGATTCCTGCCAGAACTAAAATCGTCCTATTATTTGTACTAAGTAACGATATAAACCAAGACATTACTGCTAATAAACATATATTGTCTTAAAATTATTTGTTATCCAATTTACAATAATTATGTTATAGTTCGGACACTGAAGATGACAAAGCTTATAAAGCTTGGAAGAAATCTATCATGTTAGTGTGGAGGATTGCAGCCAATCATAAGTAAGTACTTCCTGAACGAGGGGGGCGGGCTCCGTGGTCGAGTACTTTCTTAACAGGGGGGGGGGGGGGGGCTCAGTGGTCGAGTACTTCCTGAATAAGGGGTTTGGGCTCTGTGGTCGAGTACTTCCTGAACATGGGGGCGCTCAGTGGTCGAGAACTTCCTGAACAAGGTGGGGGACTCCGTGGTTGAGTACTTTCTTTAAAGGGGGGGGGGGGCTCCGTGGTCGAGTACTTCCTGAATAAGGGGGTTGGGCTCCGTGGTCAAGTACTTCCTGAACATGGGGGCGCTCAGTGGTCGAGAACTTCCTGAACAGGGGGGGCTCCATGGTTGAGTACTTACTGAATAAGGGGGGGCGGGCTCCGTTGTCGAGTTCTTCCTGAAAAAGGGGGCGGGCTCTGTGGTCGAGTACTTCCTGAATAAGGGGTCAGGCTCTGTGGTCGAGTACTTCCTGAATAAGGGGGGGGAGGGAGGCTCCATATATTTCTGAGTCTGATTGATCAAAATTGAAGGTATATGAAACATTAGGTTTTAGGGCCTAAGCAGCATAAAATTTCATTGTTGAAAATTTGGGTAGCACTAACTAAGACAAATTCTAGAACTGATGTTAAGAGGGGAGACGTAGTTGTCAATGGGTAGACTACAGACTCCTGATCTGAAGGTTTTGAGTTTGAGCCTAGCATTGAGTGGGGTTTGATCACCAACTTCACAGTCTCTGAATTTGGCACAAACAGTGGCTGGTAACCCAGGAACGGTCGTTGAGAGCGATCAGCATAAGTTGTACATCCTTGTTTCAATGCCGATGTAATATAAATAAATGTAATCTAAACTGATGTAAAATAATGTTTTAATTCATTATTACAGGTATGCCAATGTGTTCTTACATCCAGTGACTGACGATATTGCTCCTGGATATTCAAGTGTTGTCAGACGGTAAGTTTGATCTCTTTTACTTTCCACAATTTCAAGAAGACCTTTTAGATTTAAATACTGTACTAAAAAGTATCATTTCTTGTTATGATACAGTGTTTCGGAATTGATTGAATATTAGAAAAAACAGCCTCAAGTTGTTTATCTTTGACCTTCGTCTTTGATTCTTGTGGGAAGTTATCGATTGCTCCTGTAAAATATATATTTGTACTGGTTGAATACCTAGGAATGTCGATTTGGCCTACTGCTATATTATGGATACAATTTTGTTTAACTACTGTTGAACCTCGTCATTCGAATCCATCGGGTCTGAAATGCTTAAGAAGATATGTCAGGACCTAAGTACTCTGATTGAATGTTGTTGAGTAAACCTGGTCTGACTGTAAATATCCGTTGTGTTGGTTTGTCTGGGGAAAGTTCTATTTTTAATGTGGCCTTCCTTTTTCTGCATCTTATTACCAGTCATATGAAGATAGCATACTATTCATATTATCAGTTACCAGTGCTTGAAACTAGGATTCAGAAAAAGTATGCTAGAGTTTCATATCCTTCAAAATGCCATACAAATGTTCATAAAAAGTGACTTCTTAAAACTCCTCTTTTAAACGACCATTTATTGTTTGTTGATGAAATCCTTAGCACTATTTGTAAAACCATCAATATCATGCCTGTCATTATATGAAGATCCAGGTATCATTATAAAACCTAAACACTGAATTGTCAAAGTCTACATGACTAATTAGCAATACATTGTCGTCATCATTTGCAAAAGCTTAGGTTACTACCTGTGTATTTCAGACCAAAGGATCTAACAATGATTAAACGACAAATTGAGAACGGCACCATTCGTACGACAACAGAGTTTCAGAGAGATATGATGCTGATGTTCACAAACGCTATCATGTACAATAATGCTAACCACGATGTCTACAGAATGGCCATTGAGATGTACAATGATGTCCTGGAACATATTGAGGTAGATTTCTTGTACAGTAAAACCTCACTTCAAAACTAACTTAATAATAAGACCACAATTTTCAAGTCCATTTTCACTGTTCTACTCTTTTCAACCTCAATATTAAGACCACCTTGATAAGAAGGTCACTTTTCTAGTGTCCATTGGTGGTCTCATTATTGTGGTTTTACTGTATTTTCAACGATGTTATCTATCTCGTGTGGCATTTCTTCTGTGGTTACATGACATGGGAATGTGTAAGTATACTTGACGCCATTAAAAATGCAACTATTTCAACTAGACGTCATTTTGTAGCCCAACCTGTCAGCATGTTACAGTTACATACAATGTATGCGTTCATTCTTGTTCAAAACTATATTAAACTCCAGACCAATTGTTTTAATTTCATTATCAATTCATTTTATGAAATTATAAGACTATTTTTGCCTTTGTTATGTCACTTAATCTATATGCACAATTTTTGGTTGCGTTTTTAACGGTGTTAAGTATATTTATGACGTGTGAACATGTATTGACAGAAGATGAGAGTTCTTAAGGCGTAATAATCCTTGACATTCACTTCTTAAACACTTGAAAACAATAAAGCATTCTCAGTTGCATACAGAACACTGTTTGTGGGTTCACCAATGAGCATGCGAACATTGCGTATCAAAATCCGTGTGTGTTCAATTGCCGTGTACAGACACCACAATGCTCAGTAGTGAACACCATGTCCATTACATCCCCGTGATTCTCCGTGTTCAGTCACGGCAAATCACTATGTTGTCATACATGTTTAGATGTTTTGCTGTCACTTCTATCTGGGACCTTCTGTTACCTGCTCATGTCGTACCTGGTGCGTTTATTCTTTCATTTTCAGGAATTTTAAGTTATGAATATTTATTACAGATATGCAGTTATACAGGGATGAAATTATCTCTTCTGTAGACTGTTGTTGTATTTTTGATCACTTCAAGTTCCACCATTTACATACCATGATATTTCATTTTCCAGCAATATGTGAGCACACAACTTATGGTACAGAACACAGAAGCCAAACTACTACGACCAACAAGAAGAAATGAAAGTAGCGATAAGGTAACATTGTTTATTGTGTTTCTTGGCTAATTCTCATGAAATGTTTTATACTCTGATGCAAACCTGAAGGTTATTGAACAACAACTGTCTTCCTTGTTCTTGCTGTCTTGTTCTGATGTTTCAAAATATGTTGGAACAGTTACACAATAACTTGATGTCACAATATTACTGTCCTAAAATTTCTCAGACATAAAGAGCTTATGATAATCATAAGGAACTTGTATATTGGTTAAGATTGCTTGACCTTTTATTTCTTATTCATAATTATTGAAATCTAAATCTTATTGTAATTTAAGAATGATTTATTTGATACCTAAATTTTAGGAAGAGGAGTCGAGACGTCGGAGAACTTCGTCTGAGGCTGAAGGTGGCAAGGCCAAGAAACGAAAATCTCGCGCTGATGAAACTTGAGATGAACTTGCTACGCTGTCTGAAACTGTGCTTCACAATGTGTTCAATATGATTTAAGGATGGTTTACAATCATGCTTAAGCATTGTACTGTATATAATACCATGAAATATACGTAAGAGAAATGTCACACACTCTGTTTGGTTGGTATGCTAATGTCTTGTTATGCTGTTGATGAGAAATACAGAAAGTATGTTACACACAGAATCACCTATGGAAGGGCTTAACGTCGGATTCAAAGTGGATTAGGATTTGAAAATAGACAAGGACACTGTTTGTGTTTGATTCTGTCTTACATATATATTTACAATGACTAACTGTAGTGGCAAATGTAGGTAATATATGTTTGACATACAGCGACAAGATGAAAGGATTGTGTGTGGTAGTTAAAAACCGATAATATGAGGAAAAAAAACTAAGAAGAACAGAAGTCAATTACATTGCTAGAAGGATTCCTTTATTATGCATTACAGCCATGAATAATTGATTTCTTGGAAAAAAAACCTCTTCTTCCGAAGTCTGTTTGTATATTGTGCAGAAATAAAAATTAGAAAAAATGTTTTTATCTAGAAATTATTTTCTTATTGCGTACATATAAAACTTCCACCTTTTCAAAAGTAAGCATGTACACTGCCATCCAAAAGTTTCTTCAGACTTGAATATTTTGCATTTCGTTACTTTTGCTTACAAAATTTAAAATAAAACATGTATGACCATGAAGTAAAATTATTCGTCCCACTTCTGTGATGGATAGTTAAGAATAAACAATTTGCACATCTCGGCAGCAGCATCAATCGGCCTGCATTCAAAACCAATGTATGTGTATAACAGATTGATCTGATCAGAAAATGAGATAATTTGTTTCAGTACAAATATAAATACTTCTACAGAAAATAATTGCTGTGTTAAGGGCATTTTAGATTTATTGCATGTGAAACAAATATGAAAAGACATTAATTTCAATGGGAAATTGTCAAAGTGTGAAGAAACTGTTGCAGTGTATTTGCAGTTGTATCAACCACAAGATGTAGAAGCACATCCAAGTGACTGATCAGATAGATTGTAACTCTAACAAGGTACACAAACACACCTAATATTCATTCTGCATTATGGGCAGTGACATTTTTCTCTTCCAAGAAGTAGTCAATATAAACTTGTACACATCCTCAAGTGTTTACATATACATGTATTCACTATTATCTGTCCTATCGGAAAGTTTTGCTTCATCGGTCAAATGCATAGAATTTGCAGAATAAAACTGGTATTATTCAATGCATAAAAAACGGTAAGTACATGCATTCATAATGAATCAGTTTGAATGTGAGCATTTTACGCACAGAAATTACATCAAATTTAATCATGGACATACAAAATCAGAAGGTTTAAGATCATCCCAAGCTTTTCCAGCTACTTTACTCGGCCCAGCACACTTAATAAGATGTGGATCTTGAATCACGTATGTAGCATTATCAAGTTTTTCTCGTAGCCACCTTAAGTGACAATCACAGTACCAGGGATTGTCGTCTATATATAGCTCAGACAAACGAGGAATATACTTTACGTCGAGAACCATAGGGTCCAAGGACGTCAGCAGATTTCCTTGCATCCATAGCGACTGTAGTGAGCTAAAGGAATGAAATGCTCCGACTTCAATGTTACTGATGTTGTTGACATCAATATACAAGTTCTTCAAACCAGTCAAACCATTGAAAGTATCTTTGGTGATTGCTGAAGATATTTTGTTTGCCAAAAAATCTAACGTTATCATTTTGCTCAAACCATAAAATGCATTGTCTTCCATGGTTGTTACCTGCAAAATATTGACTAAAATTTATATAACTGAAAGATACAGAGCTATTTTTAGCATGTACAGAGACAGGGATATCCAGGTAACTACATTGTGACTTGGTCAAGGAATATAATGCATCAACTACACATCCGATAAGGCGTACTTAAATAACAAATTGAGATTCCTTTAATATTGAACTATTATTAAGCGTCAAATATTTGGTCAACCCACAAAATAGCCAAACAGCCAATCCCTCGTGCTCTGATATCCTTTAAAAACATGCAGAGACCTCTACCCTCCTATACCGTCACAAATATTTTACAGTATTTTGTTATTTCATGTATTCAGTGTTTTTTATGCCCCCACTCTGAAAGGATTTGCCTTGTCCGTCTGTCCTTCCGTCCGTGACAAAATCTTGTGTCACTCATATCTCCAAAAGTATAAGAGCCAGAGTCATAAAACTTTACAGGAATGTTAACCGGCATGTTTTGCACCTGGGGTTTCATGTTTGGTTGTGCCTAGTAAGTGCAAAGTTATGGCCCTTGACTTAGTTAAAATATAGCCTACCAAGTATGCAATCTTGTGTCACTTATATCTCCAAAAATATATGAGCCAGAGTCATAAAACTTTACATGCATATGTTCACCAGCATGTGTAGTTGTGCACCTGGGGTTTCATGTTTGGCTGTGCCCAGTAAATGCAAAGTTCTAAAACCCTGAGAACAAACAGGAAACGATATAGCTCTATGTACAGCTTCATTTTGATAGGCCAACCGAAATGTGTATAGATCTAGCGCAGATTTACCATACGGATGTCAGCAACCTCCACATAATGAAAAATTTGATAATATGGTGCAACAGTCGGTGAGTAGATCTACATCTTCCATTTTACTTGGTAACATTTTACTGAATGTCTTCACATATTCATGATATTGTTATTTCAATTTGCGCCTGCACATTCATTTTGGGCTGGCTATGCCCCTGAATGGTAATGTGTCGTCAAACGTAGGTTTTAGATTTAGTAAATTGAGACCTAGATCTATACATGCTGTAGTTTACCTGTCCATTTAGAAATTCCAGAGCTTGCAGATTTGGTGTCGAATTGAATGCGTATGAACGGATGGTTTTAATTTGGTTAGCACCATAGTCCAAGACTTGTAAGGAGGCAGGCAAGTTTGCCAGTAACTCGCTCAACTTGTTGTATCTGGAAAGCATTGAATTTGTACATAGCACAATTGCAGTGAACGTGACATATTCAATGAAGTCTTGCAGTCATAAATGAATCTGACAATTTCAGTTTGATACAGCTCTAGAATGTATATATATATCTGACTTGTTTTGTTAGACCACTTCTCCAAGGTAAGGATACATAGTCAAACTGCTTGTACTAAAGAAATGTATCATAATTAAACAACGGTTTTGTCTATACAAAAACTTCAATATAGAGTTGACTTTCTTGTTAATAGCCGACTCGCCCTGGGACCAATCTCTGACTTTATGATATGCTTTTCAATCACGTTGTAGATCTACATTGAAATTATCAACCTTCACTTGCGTCTCATCTTAAAATACATTCAGTATGTTAAGAGGTCACCACCATTAAACAAGTTATTACAAGTTACATATTATGTGAAAAATAAAAAAATAAACTTAACACACTTGAAAGAAGCAAATACATACCCAAATGATATCTGTGTCAAGTTCAAATTCTTTGAGAACACATTTAAGGGTATACCGACGTTTGTTAGATTGTTGAAAGGCAGTCTAACTTCTTTTAGTTGGTACAATGCTGAGAAGGCCCCTTCTTCAATAAGTTGTATTCTATTATTGGTAAGATCTAATAATTCTAAAGCAGAATAACTGCGGAAGCTGTGAGTGCTTAGCATGGTGATATTGTTGTAAGAAAGTATTAATGTGGTTGTTTTCTTTGGTAATATATTTGGAATAGAAGTATACGAGTTGTCACCTAGATCAATGTTTGTAAGTTTTGGCAAGTCGAGAGCGCCGGGTTCAATACTTCCTTCATTGTACTTGTTTGAATTTATAACAATGTATTGAAGATTTGGTAATTGTTCAATATCACCAACTCTAATAAATGGTATAGGGTTGTACGAGAGATCTAGCAGTTGGGTGTCATTGGGGATACCGCGTGGAACATACTTTATTCCAGTCCCATTGCAGTATGCTGACTGGACACCGAAGAAGTCCAAGCACCGGCATGGTGCAGGGCATGTTTCTCCTTTGTACGCTGCCCATGTAACCGGCACGAGGCTTAACAAAATGAACACTTTAGAATTCATCTTAGAACATTCCTTTTTTGTTTATGTTTTGATTTTTAATGACCTTTAGGGTTCACAGACCTGTAAGCAAAAACGTAGCTGTTGTAAACGAGAGAAATAAAATCATGTTCATTTTATCAGGGTTGACTTATGCATTGGAATTGTAAGTAGCACGACTGGTATGAATTAACGATTGTCTGCTTTGCATGTTTCGGACTGTGAAGATGAATAATCATTCATAATATGACAGTATACGAGAATTCTTAGCAATCGGAACAAATGTTTCTTATAGGTGAAACAGAAGCATAGCTGTAAATTATGTGCCATTTTATTAGTTAAATTTACATAATAACTTCAGTAAACTTACCCCCGATTACGTCCAAACTGTACAATAATGTTGTCATAAACATGATTAGATGTCTGTAGATAATGCATTGAGAAGATGATAGCAAAGATTGACCTTGTGTTATTAAAGTACTGATTGTAATGATATCCCATCAATTTCACTGCATTTCATATGACTTGTGAGCATAATTGTAGGAATCATTTGTAAGATATACATGACCTCATAGTACATATTCTGGAATCGGTGTTTTATTGTATTGTTATTGCTTTATCTGGCCTCAAGTCATTTCTTAACTTTTAGAATACTGTACCAATATGCCTGTGTGGTGACTATGTTAGTGTCTGTGTTAAGACTATGATAGTGTCTGTGTGGTGACTATGATAGTGTCTGTATGATGACTATGATAGTGTCTGTATGATGAATATGATAGTGTCTGTGTGGTGAATATGATAGTGTCTGTGTGATGACTATGATTCTTTCTGTGTGATGACTATGATAGTGTCTGTGTTAAGACTATGATTCTGTCTGTGTGATCACTATGATAGTGTCTGTGTGGTGACTATGATAGGGTCTGTGTGGTGACTATGATAGTGTCTGTGTGATGCCAATGATAGTGTCTGTGTGATGAATATGATAGTGTCTGTGTGATGACTATGATAGTGTATGTGTGGTGACTATGATAGTGTCTGTGTGGTGACTATGATAGTGTCTGTGTGATGCCAATGATAGTGTGTGTGTGATGACTATGATAGTGTCTGTGTGGTGATTATGGTAGTGTCTGTGTGATGACTATGATAGTGTCTGTATGATGACAATGATAGTGTCTGTGTGATGACTATGAAAGTGTCTGTATGATGACAATGATAGTGTCTGTGTGATGAATATGATACTGTCTGTGTGATGACTATGATAGTGTCTGTGTGGTGACTATGATGCTGTCTGTGTGATGACTATGATGCTGTCTGTGTGATGACTATGGTAGTGTCTGTGTGATGACTATGATGCTGTCTGTGTGATGACTATGATGCTGTCTGTGTGATGACTATGGTAGTGTCTGTGTGATGACTATGATGCTGTCTTTGTGATGACTATGATGCTGTCTGTGTGATGACTATGATTGTGTCTGTGTGGTGACTATGATAGTGTCTGTGTGGTGACTATGATACTGTCAGTGTGATGACTATGATAGTGTCTGTGTGATGACTATGATAGTGTCTGTGTGATGACTATGATAGTGTCTGTGTGATGAATATGATAGTGTCTGTGTGATGACTATGATAGTGTCTGTGTGGTGACTATGATAGTGTCTGTGTGATGACTATGATAGTGTCTGTGTGATGACTATGATAGTGTCTGTGTGGTGACTATGATAGTGTCTGTGTGATGAATATGATAGTGTCTGTGTGATGACTATGATAGTGCCTGTGTGATGACTATGATGCTGTCTGTGTGATGCCAATGATGCTGTCTGTGTGATGACTATGATAGTGTCTGTGTGATGACTATGATAGTGTCTGTGTGATGACTATGATGCTGTCTGTTTGATGACTATGATAGTGTCTGTGTGATGACTATGATGCTGTCTGTTTGATGACTATGATAGTGTCTGTGTGGTGACTATGATGCTGTCTGTGTGATGACTATGATAGTGTCTGTGTGATGACTATGATGCTGTCTGTTTGATGACTATGATAGTGTCTGCGTGGTGACTATGATAGTGTCTGTGTGGTGACTATGATAGTGTCTGTGTGATGAATATGATAGTGTCTGTGTGATGACTATGATGCTGTCTGTGTGATGACTATGATGCTGTTTGTGTGATGACTATGATAGCGTCTGTGTGATGACTATGATAGTGTCTGTGTGATGACTATGATGCTGTCTGTGTGATGACTATGATGCTGTCTGTGTGATGACTATGATGCTGTCTGTGTGATGACTATGATGCTGTCTGTGTAATGACTATGATAGTGTCTGTGTGATGACTATGATAGTGTCTGTGTGATGACTATGATAGTGTCTGTGTGATGACTATGATGCTGTCTGTGTGATGACTATGATGCTGTCTGTGTGATGACTATGATAGTGTGTGTCGGTTAGGTGACTCTGCTTGTGTCTGTATGGTAATTATGATAGTGTCTGTGTACTGTATACACTAATTATTTCCATTTAACTACAATAAAGATTATCTAACATTGCAGATAGTATTAGTACTGTATTCAAAACAATGTTTTTATTATGTATATGTCTAAGGCATTAGGATTATTCCATGGACAGGAAAAAACAATGCAGTTGTAAACACTAAACAAAGCTCCACAGATTAAAATGTCAATAAAGTCATGTCTAGATATATTTTTATTATGTTTATACTCATGAAGAAATTACATGATATGATGGGAAGTATATATATGTGCGAGTATCATGTTACTACACATGTTACAGAAATCACAATACATATCATGACCTATTTTCCGCTAATTCTTATTTCATCTTTGAAGACCATCTGCTGTTTTGACCTTAAATCATGCCTGTGTTTCATTAACGTCCAGTTACGGACACACAAAATCAGAAGGTTTAAGAACATCCCAAGCCTTTCCAGCTACTTTACTCGGCCCAGCACACTTGATAAGATGTGGATCTTGAATCACGTATGTAGCATTGTTAACCTTTTCTCGTAGCCACCTTAAGTGACAATCACAGTACCAGGGATTGCTGTCTATATATAGCTCAGACAAATGAGGAATGTACTTTATGTCGAGAACCTCAGGTTCCAATGACGTCAGTTGATTTCCTTGTAGCCATAGCGACCCTAAAGAACTAAATGAACGAAATGCACCGACTTCTACTCTACTTATGTTGTTTATATCAAGGTATAACGTCTGCAAGCCGGTCAAACCATTGAATGTATCCTTAGTAATTGTGGAAGAAATTTGGTCTTGCATAAAATCCAGTATGGTCGTTTTCGATAATCCATAAAAGGCATTGTCTTCGATTGTAGTTATCTGAAAAGAAATAAAGGAAAGGGAGTGAATTATTCCAATGATGAGCTTGTTGTTATAAGGAAAAGACAGTTAGGGGTGCTTAAATGCCTGGTGTAAGAATAAGACATGCAGACGCACAGCACTGTACTTGACCGCGAAAGGCATTCATATTCTGAACACTTTGTGTTGGTCTCAAATGTTAACAAAGGTTTCTTATGCTAGAAAAGATTCGTGAAAATCGTATCGTTTGCTTACGTACTTGACCTTCCCAAAATTCCATGGATTGAATGTTTGGTGTTGAATTGAACGCATATGAGGGTATCGTCTTTATGTGATTACCCACATAATCTAAGTACTGTATAGAAGGTGGGAGCTTCGTCAGCAACTGTTCCAAGTTGTTGAATCTGCGAAAATATACAATCACATTTGAAAAGGGTGAATCTTAATTTTGACTCCGTCTTTAACCATTGTCAAGTGGAGAAATGCATTACGACTTTGAAATTAAAACAGGTTGTGTTCAGACAAACACATATATATTCATCAATCAATCAATGCTTTTTAACAGCAATACAAGGGCACTGGTTCTTCTAGTTCAATCAACCACTACACAATAAGTTTGATACAGTTAGATGTCAATCATCTTTGCGACAATTAGACTTTGAACTTGACTAACACGTGTTTATACAACCATATACATGCATGGCATCTACCTAGATGAAGTACTTTTGTTTCGAATTTTGCTCAGTGTGAGCTATGGTGCTCACTCACCGTCTGTCCGTCCGTCCACCTCATCTTAAATTTCTCCTAAACCACTGTGCCAATTTTGACCAATGTTCACAGAAATAATCCTTTTGAGGTCCCCTTTCAAGATTCCATTCCAAACAGAACTCGATCCATAGCAACGGAGCGAAAAATCTTTAAAAAATGTAATTGTCAAATCTACTGCCCTATATTAGATATACTTTCACACTAATGTACGTGGGGTGACCGACTACCAAGGCTGTTCAAATTATTTGAATTCGTAAAAATGTGGCTGCCAAGGGGCGGATCGACTTTTCTTGTATGTATATAATGGAAACTTCAAAAGTCTTATTGTCACAAACAAACAACTGGCCTAATTTAGATGTACTTTCATACAAATGTACCTATCTTGTACAAAGTTTATTCAAATTAATTGGATTTGTCAAAAAACATGGCCGCCGAGGCGAAGCCATTTTTCCTATATATATATAGTGGAAACTTCAAAATCTTCTCGTCAAAGACTACATGCCCAATTTTTATATAATTTCACTAATATGTTCCTTTGGTGAAGCTTGTCCAACTTATTTAGATTCGTAAAAAAACATGGTCACCAAAGAGCGGAGCCATTTTTGAGGTATTACGGTCCTGTCCAAAATTCCGTTGAAGTAAAGATTCTCATAAAGTTTACACATAATTGTATTCAATCATGTTATGAGACAATGGCTTATAACTCTCCACACATATATCCAGAAAATCAACAGTCCATAAAACATAAGGCATTTGAGGAAGCGCAAGGTTAAATATGTAAAGGAGCAGGGTCGCAAGGAATGGCTTGGTCGACCATAAGGGATAACTAATGAGAATCAAAGAGGACAAACAGGGGGTGCTTAAATGGATGGACTCCATCACAGGACAAATCAAGACAGCTGGCAACAATAAGCCGAAAGTAGGGAGAAAATAACATGAGCACTATATAAAGTGACAGAACCACACAGGGGAAGAGAAACCCATAATAAAAATTTAAACACAAATAGACATAATAACCATACAGCGATTTTCATCCTTGAAAAGACAAAAAAAGTACATACATACCTCATAGATATCTGTGTCAAATTAAGATTCTTTGAAAACATATTCGAATGAATTCCATCATTCGTCAACTTGTTGAACGTTATTCTTACATACTGAAGATCCTTAAGTGTATTAAATGTCCCTTCTTCTATCTGGCACAATCCGTTCTGATAGAACGCAATATCTTGTAGATAAGGATATGCAAGAAAACTATGAGCTTTGAGCACGGTTATTGGGTTAGAAGGCATTGCCAGTGATGTCATTTTCTTTGGCAACGAAATTGGTATTGAAGTGTACGAATTGTCACCCAAATCAATATTTGTAAGTTGTGGTAAGTCTAAGGCACCTGGTTCAATGCTTCCTTCGTGGTAACCATTCGAATTGAGAACAATGTATTGAAGATTCGGCAGCTGTTCTATATCGCCGACTTTAATGAATGGTATTGGGTTGTTCGAGAGATCTAGAAGTTGTGTGTTGTTAGGAATACCGCGTGGAACGGATTGTATACCGGTCCCATTGCAATACGCTGACTGAGTGCCTAAAAATTCCAAGCACCGACATGGTGTTGGACAGTCTCCTCCTTTGTATGCTGCCAACGTGACCGGAAGCAGAACACTAAGTAAAATTATTGCTTTCATTGTTAGCTGGGCTATTACAATTAAATCCATTAACTATATGCCTTTTCTTTATTTCATCCACTAAGCCTGGATTGAATGTAAAATATGAAACTAATATGAAAATGATAATCACACACAGAAATTAAACAATGAACAATGACATGAATGTCAATTTAATGATTTTGTATCAAAGCAGGAGTTATAAAACATCTACTTATTTTAATATTGTGGATAATTAAGATTTTTGAAATGTATTCATAAATAGCAAAACATGTTTTTGCAAGTTGTTAATTGAGACATGCAGGGAGAATATACTACCATACGCAAACATTCAAATGTCGTGGGTCAATCAATTGTAACAGAATATGTTATGACTTACCAGTTGGTTTATATCCTAATTATACATATCAATATTATGTTTAATCTCCTATCTCACATTGGACATTAGAAGCTAAGTAAGGTAGATAATGATAACAACTGACCTTGTTACTGATAACTAATAACGTTAAACTGTATGGATAGCGTTAAAATAAATACTAAACACAATATGTTTGTACTGGTTATATTTAAAGCATAAAACCAACCACAGCATCAACACACTCATACCATAAAGTAGTACAATTGACACAAACAAAACACAGCACCAGTACTGCTCCCCAGTAATAACTTTATTTCCGCGAAAAGAAGCCTTAACTTGATGAAACCGTTATAGCAGTTCATTGCAAGAGTTTCATCTGACCAGGAAACATGGTGAGATGCTTTTGCTATTTAAATGAACAATACATCTTTCGGCGCAGCAATACTAGAATGGCTTTGCTATTTGCATATCAGTGTTGTGTTAACCAATCACATCTTACGTTACCCTCTAAACCAACTTCTCTTCAACCGTACAACGCTTGTAACCTTGACGCGGATTGGTTAACCTTTCGATTAGGGGTACGTTACCTTACCGAAATCCACTGAATTTTGGTGAATTTATCGAAATACATTTTGGATCTGGAGTGACCAGCAAAATTAATGTAACATCTCGGGCATTTTTTATGTTGCAAAACAAATATTAACCTTCAAATTGCGCTGACCATCTTTTTTCAAGATATTTCTTGTTTGTATATATTTTGTGGAGCAGTTTATTTTAAAGAAACACATTGTATCCTAAGTTACAGTTGACTCATCAAACATTTATCTGTGGTCGTGGTTGTATATAACAAGTTACATCTGAGGAACAGTACTTGTGCTAAGTCAACTTTAATGACAACAAAACAGGGAGTAAGATGTACATCGCACACAATCATTGCTGGAGAGTCAACTGACTTACATACAACACAAATAACATACTTAGTGGTAGTGATCGCAATCGGTCTGATATTCGGTTTTGTCCTTTAAAGATTTAGAAATGTGCTTTTCAGCTGGCAACATACTTGTTGTAACTTGCTTTTTACGTCATACAGATGAAATTGGCTGATTAATTGATAATAAAGGAAAAAAACATTGGACTAAATTGAAATCATGCAAATCTTTCAAGATATTCATATCAACAGTGAAGGTCAAGTTCTTATTCGTATTTTCTCGATACAGCCGCAAGTAATTATAATCTATTTGCCAAACGTAGTCGCCGATCGCAACCGCAAAACTCCGACGATTAGATGTTTATTTAGAGCTATGAATCCGAGTGGACTTCCGGTTAATACGTTTTATTTTCTGTATTTTATCATAGAAAGTTTCATGTGATTATAGCCCAAGGTCATTGTATCTATGCTACCTTTCAGATGCTGGTCATTTGACCTTATTTCCCCAAGTTAACTTCTCAGGGAGTTAGTAGTTCCGCACATGCCACACCGCATTATAAAAAAGCTGAAAATGGTTAAAATATACATGACAAGCATACTGAGTCAGTACATAAGTAATTAAGAATTTCTAATTGGTTTATACATGTGTATAATTTTCATTCCGATACAATGAAATTCATGCGCTGATGTTAGTACGATTTCATTCATGAAAATAGCTCGCCGTATACATGCGCAGTTCACGCTACGATGGTATTCATTCATAACAATAGCCGCACGCATGCAAGAGAATCTCTCTGAAAAGGGCTCCAAATTGGTCTTAAAATAACAAGTCTTAAAATGTCACGGCCCACGTGATGATAAAATTCGACCGATTTATACATTAATTACATTGAACGCCCCTCCAGCAGCCTCGTAAATTTCGATATACGTATAATACATGTGTACAACTGGCACTATTGGTAGGCGGAGTCTATCGCCTGTCAATCACGTCAACAGATGAACTCCGGAATTCGCTAAGAATGAGTTTTTACCAGTACTACTGGGCCCTTATTCACAAATAATAATATTAGAGTTAGACTTGGACTTTGTCTTAGACTTAACAAAATTGCCGACAAACTTGGCTATGTTTGTTTTCGTCAACGACATAGGCAACTTTAACCCTTGATTTTAAGATTCTGCGTTTTTCTAGGTAATAATCAGATGGGTTCCACCTTCTAAGTATATCTAAGATACAAGTAGAACAAATAAAGTAGATCTACTTTTGTTTACAATATGTAAGAACGCGCACAGATCTACTTTTGTTTACAACATGTAAGAACGCGCACGCGGATTGTGATGTCATCACCGTACTTTCATTTTGACATGTGGATGAATCCGAGGTAAAATGAGCGTTCACGGTTAAGCTTGATAAATAAAGGTAATCATTATGATATTATGCATCATCATGCATGCAAAAATCCTGCTTTTTACACTGTAGATACCATTTAAACTGACTACTAAAACTACGATCGGAACCATACCCCATCCACTGGATTTAAACAGTAGTGGCATTGTTTACATTTAACTATTGATTACAATGCTAATTGGTAGCATACATGAACAATTACATTGATATTCTTGTTATGAAATATTGTCGCCTGTACTATATGACGGCAACCGAATTTATTTATAACCATATAAGTCTACAAAAAGTTTGAAATATAGACTTGGAAGTTTTGTGAATTAAACTAATTATTGATAAGTCTAAGCCTAATTCTAGATTTAGACGGGCCTAGAAACGTTTGTAAGTAAGGCCCCTGAAGTTCGGTCAGACTTTAAATCTGGTTTTTGTTTTCATTGCGATTCGAGCACGATGTTAACGGTATTTTTTTGTTTGTACTGCAGGCCATATTTATACTATCCGGAGTGTGTCTATGTAGTGTTAGAAATAAAAATTCCGATTAGTATGCATGCAATTCTCACTATTAAACCTTGATAAATGGATTAACGTTGAAACTATTAGCCATACCGGATACATGCGTGACTGCTTGTCATAATTTTTGTTTCTTCAAATTGAAAACTTTCTGATCAATATTGATTGCTAAATGCAGTAACAGACAGATTGTGAATGTTATTATAATGTTATCATACTCACGGACATATAAACCAGGGTTAGGGTTATCACTTATACATAAGATATACCGACTTGCATAGTCTGCACAAAATAACTAATGGACAAAAATACTGGTAACATAATACAGTAGTTAATATGATAATTTGTTTACAAACAAGTAACTAGATCTACACAGGGCATACACATCCACAATTCAGCTATCTGCAGCTCCTGTCCTCCTGCGCTAACAACGCGTTGATTTATTAACCGAGACAATTAAGTGTTACAGTCACGATTTCATCGCTGCCCTCTTCCTCCCCGTCAACTACCAACTCCGTTCCGCTAAAAGAAAAGTGCACCAGTACACTAACTGAGTCGGGATCTTCCGCTGGCTCTCGAAATCTAACAGTGAGTTCTCCAAGACGCTTACACCCTATGTCAAACACATGGCGAGGATCTGTTTTGTCTGAAGCGTAAACTGGGAAGTTTGTTTCCTGTTGGAATGGATAAAATGGCATGTATGTCTTGGTCAATTTCTCTCCGAATTTTATTTCTTGACCTTTTTCAACATACTTGTTGAAAACGTCTTTGCAGTAAATGTCCCCATCTCTTGTTTCTCGATCGCAATCTTGATGATTCTCATCGTCACTGTCAATGCAACCCATCATGCCGGTGCCATATGTGTACTTTAGAACACGTTGGGAGATGACACCAGGCATATGGCCCCAAATTAGGGCACCTTTCACAATAGCAGTAGAGGCTCCGTTCGGGATGATGATATTAAAACCGTAGAAATCGTGTTTTATTGCATTTTGAAGAAGCTTTGATTCCGAAAATCCACCTACCATTAAAATGGTTTCAAAATAATTTTCTCTCTTTAACTTAGTAAGAAGGTCTAATGTCTTTGTGATGGATTCATTATACAAATCTCGAATTAAGTTTGGATTAAAATGCAACTTGTCTTTCCCAGCACGAATATTTGAGTTGAATGGCCCATTAGCTATTCCTGTTGACAGTGTGCTTTCCTTTTTATCTACATATGTGTCCGAAAGAGAAATTGGTATTTTTATGATCATATCCTTCTCAGTATCAAGTTGGCCGATCTCTCTCTTTTTTACCTCAAATGAACGCCAAAAGTCGATCCAATCCTCCAAGTGGTTTTCTTGGAATGTTCTAACAACATCGTCACCAAGCACGTTGATCAAAAGTGTCTCAAAGGCCCCGTCGACAGTTATTCCTCCCCATGGGCCACCGCAGGGTGCAAGTACTTCTTTTAAGCGACCATCTTTTTCTACCTCATGTATTGTTACATCAATTGTGCCCCCTAGTGCAAAGAAAAAACGTATATAGCTTAGCAGTTGACATTAGCCTATTATCTTAATGCATGTATATTCAAATATCGAAGGTCAATTTCGTATTTTACTTTGCGGATTGTATGTACTCCTTTCCGTTATTGTTCTACTTTATGTTGCATTGTTAAATGAGTTGCAGTGTTTCTTTTTATCAAAATTGTACTTGACACAAAACGTACCTTATAGATAATTTGCATTATTAAGCATTTTTAATTGCATTTACTTTAATAAGATGTCACTGGGCAACATATTCCATATTCGTTATGAAATTATACTAGATACGACCGAATATTTCCAAATGTATTACGATATACACTGAGTTATTGGGTCAGATCATCAAGTGTCATTGTTCTTGCTTGTTGTTTTAAGGGATGATTGTTACATGTTCGTACCACCAGCGTCCAACACCAAGTATTTGGCACCAACTGGTAACCCAGCAGTCCCATTGCCATCCACTGGAATGTGTCTACACAAAATAGAAGCTGCTTCCGGTTCCAGGGCCAACGATAACCTGTCAGAAGCTATTCCAGCCTGTATCAATAGAGGTCACACTCGGTAATAACACACTATTCTGGTTTTTGGATCAGTAAGCGGCATTAACTAAATTTATGTAAACTAAGTTGTACCATACTCATTCGATGGTAATGGGAGAATAGCACAATATTGTCACTGTTATTGAAATTGATTATTGTATTTCCTTACTGGCTTGAACAATATACGAGTATGTGTTAATCGTTCGCCTTCACAAAATTTCTGTCATTTTTTGGTAGGGGAAGTACGTATGTAGATGGAATCCGGGTTGTTTCACTCAATATGAACATTTATGAATATTAGAATTTCAAACAATTCAGATGAGAAAAATAATGAGTTGGGTTAATGGTTAGGTTGCATAAGGCAAATTACAATTATTAGTGTTACGCTTACAGCAAATGAGAAACCGTTCACTAAATGTCGTTGTCGAATAAGGAAGCACGCGTATATATCAACATTAGTGATATATCTTAAGAATTCCCTAAACGTTATAAGCATATACTTGTACTTGTCTGCGTTTTTTGCATTATTTCAGAGAAAAGTTTTCTCACATTTCATTTACATTACCTGAATACCAGCTTCTCTCATAAATTGTTTTGCTCCATCCGTCCATATGGCTGGAACGGTCAGGACCCATTTTGTATCCTTTTCAGGTATGAGTGTCAGTACTTTTTTGTCCATTTCGCGCTTCATGTCGTCTTTAAGATACTTTATAGTCATTGATACGAGATCTAAGGCTCGAAGAGATCGACCATTTATATCTTTAATTTCCATGTCACGATCTAGGGTCTAAAATAAAACAAATTAGAATGGTTTAAAACCAGTGTTGTATGCCATATAGTATTGTAATAACAACAGCAACATGATGCACGTTAATTCGCGATATGGCAAAACGTTCAAGTTTCAGCCGCGGAAAGAGGTCAGGTGTGAAAACGTTAGAATCCTTGTATATACTTGTATAAATATAAAAGAAGGGATATATAAGGTAGACAAGGATGATTATATCATGTGCATGCATTCTTTTTTATAGAACACGAAAGAGTCAACATTATCAATTTTATTAGTACTGTGGTATCTAGTGATTTTTGTGCATTCAGTAGCATTCGTCCCCACGTTTCATTTACAAAATAGCAGTCGACATTCCAGTAAACATGTCGAAATGATATATTGAAGAGATAAAGAAACGCCACAAGTCTACATGTTTGTTGATTTTTTGTATTTTGCTTGAAACGTTATCCAAAATTTAATAAAAAAAGTCTCGTTCGTGTTATTTCTACCCCGGTTTCATTGCATGTACTGTAATCTCGAATTTCCCGTGCCACGATGTGCATGTGTGATAATTATTAGCCGAAACAGAATATTTAAATACATGTACTGTGTTGATTGTCAAACGTAAGGTTGCAATAAACTGTGCAATAACTTCGAACAAATAATAGAGATCTCGCCATGACGTAACTTCTACGTACTACCTCATTCACAATCAGTGGTTACAAGAACCATTTTGGGCACATCACCCTATCGTACATCGTTTTTGATCGCCTGCAAGCAACAGTACGTACTGCCGGAATTGTCTGCATGAGTTTGGAACCAATGCTTACAGACCACATACACTGTATTGAAACTCTGTACACCCCAAAACCGCGGCGTTTTCAAGATGGCGGACGTGAAATGATGAAAAGGTAAGTAGCATTTGTTTTTGGTCAGATCGTTTTAAATAGGACGTCCTCGAGTATAAATTGTAGATTATGTATGGAATGAAAGAGCTTGAAATTGGGAATTAACGGTTGCTAGTCGTTTTTGATCGAACCGAAGCATCTTCATGTACTGTCAAGCTGAACACGATTTTGTTTTTTTTGGTCAAAATTTTGTCGCATAATGTAATGTGGCTTGTAACATTAAAACTTATAGAAACATTCATATCCCCAAAGTTACTCCCCATGGTTAGAAATATTAGTCTACGGACCCATGTTCCGGATAGCTTCACGGTAGGTTGACTTTGGTACACTACGTATTTACTGATGAACAGCAGAACCGTGAGATTGTCGCGATCGATATGTAGTTTTTTCTCTATTTAGAAAGAGATATAAGTCGCATGGTGCTGAAGCATTGTCATGCAACATGCTTGAAACCTGTTACTAGGCGACGTTCCTCGTAGTACTTTTAATGTATTTTCAATACCGTATCCCTGTATTACCTTCCAGTTACACTTCGGTCCCTTTTTACTGGTATATGTGCTCTTATGCCTTCGATAGAGAAGAATATGGCATCCAAATCCTTCTTTGCACTAATATTGCGTTTGCACGTTTTGGCGTTTTGCCATGTTTGGTGGTCATAGTTTGTTCACAACATTTCTCACTTGTTCAAAATAGTGTACCCAGGTTTCATCACCTTTGACAACATTTGTAAAAGCATTTGGGAACGTTTTAAGTAACCATTTGGCAGTTTCAACACGTACCTGGTCGTCAGTCTAAAGATGGGTCACTCACCCAGCAGAAATCTTCCTAACGTTCAAGAATTTCTTTAAAATGGAATGAACCGTTGATAGTGAACTACGAACAATGCGTGCAACATCACGCAGTGTTTATCTAGCATCATTTTCCGAATTTCAGTTATCTTCATTTTTGCCACGAGTTAGTCATTGGATACTCCTTTATGTAGATACTGGACAGAGATATTCGACTGTATAAACATCGACGTAAAACATATATTGGAAATTGTTTGTAGTCACGATACACAATACATAACGAACATCCCTCATATTTATGCGTTTGTGTATACAGTAAAACTCGATACCTCGAACAGTTTTAGCTCGAACACAGTGGATACTCCCGACGAAATCCCTTCTTATTTCTGCTATTATCTGTAGATCACACGAACAAATTATCTACATGTAGTTAATTAAGTAGTTATCTTGTTTCCTTAACGTGATAACCACATAATTATCTAGTTAATTAAATAGTTAACTGGTGGCAGACATATGCCACCATAGCATTGGCGCATCCAACATATAATTGTAATCATGTTTGTAAATACAACGTAACGTAACGTTATTTAAGTTTTCACTAAATTAATATAAACTCATTGGTGATTTAAAAAATATGTATCAGTACTTACCTCCCCAAGAGTCCTATGAAGAACCATTTTGAACCTTGTGAAGAAAAAGTATTGCCCGTGCGTGTTGTTTGATACCATTTCATAATAAGTATTTTCAGCTTCATATCCGAAAGCCTCTATAGTGTTACCGTCTGGTTTGACAAGCACGGCCGTCGGACATTTTTCAGATAGTAACGCACTAGCTCCCCCAGCACTCCACGGCTTTACATGACATGAGGTTGGATCTCTTTTATAATCGGAAATTAATGAGAAAGCCCATGTTGAATATGTTGTACCGAAGTCAATCGTGCAAACACAAATATACTGAAAAGAAACCCGGAAAACACGTTTAACGAGTATGATACTAAACTAAGACAACATCTACTTCTGTAAAATCCGATATAAACCATGCCCCTAAATTTTAGGTATATTTTCTGGAATTTCTTTTTTGCATACTTACTGTATTTTAAAGAGATTTTGCGATGAATAAACGCTCCATGCAGCGCTTTGATTCCACTATCAGTTGCAAAACGGTTCTCATATAGTCACCATTATTCCCTACCATGAAATGACGGAAGGGCATGAAGTTTTACCCATATCTGTTTTTTCGTCCAGCATCCGTGTCAAATCGTTTCCGACGCAAAACTATGTTGTCTAAGGTCCGAGACGATCACCTTAAGAGGATTATGTGTTACGTGCAACAATGGCGCCCATATCAAATATATCAAGGTCACAGTGCATCGTCCGTGTCAAGTCCGCGTCCGGCTCAGAACTTTGTTTTCTACTTTTGGATTTGAAATAACTTGGCGGAGATGATCATCACAAGAAGATGGTGTGTCGCATGAAACATGGCGCCTATATATAAAAGGTTCGAGGTAACGGCGCATGATCCGCGACAACATCGTTTCTGGACCAGACTTTTCTTTTCTACAATGTCTTGGCAGAGTTGATCATCACAAGGAATTGATGTGTCACGAGCAACAGGAGGCGTCCATATCTAAAAGGTCAATGCCATGGTGCATCGTTTTGTTGTTTCATGTAGAATTTAGAAATTATTTTCCAAAATAAACACCATAATAAGATGAGGTGTCGCAGGCATAATGGTATCCAAATCTAAAAGGTCAATGCCACATTGCAGGATTTCACTTTGCTCATTAACAATGTTATGGTTATTCGTGTCCGGTCCAGAACTTGGTTGTCTGTTGTGTGATTGGCAAAGACGATAACCATAAGATAATGATGCGTTGTGTGCTGCGATTGTGCCCATATCTAATAGGTCGAGGTGCATAGTCAAGGTCACGGTGTAACGTCCTTGTCAAAATCGTATCCAACCGAGAACTATGTTGTAAAAATAATTTGCCAAACAATTGTCACCAAAATGAAACGATGTTTCTCCTTAATGGAGAAAATGAGCCAGATCCGGCCATGCATTACTGGATTATGGCTCTTGAAAATGGAAAAAAAGCTGAGTTTGTGAACACAATACAACGTAGAGCCTTCCTGTATCATCCGATATTTACCAAATTTATTCAGTAGTTAGATATTTCCGTATCTCGGTTCATTTCAAAATTAGCCGGAAATCCAATGCGTGAATGGATTATGGCCCTTTAAAATTAGAAAACAATCCGAAAATTAAGCTTGTGAAACAAATAGCGCCTTTATTTATTTTCCGATGTTTACCAAACTTATGAAGTCGTGCATGGGCGGGTTTGTCTACTTTTCAAAAGGAACTAAGCTCCCATGGATATCTAACTATTATCCAAGTTTAATTAAAAGTGCTTAGAAACACCTTCTAAGAACTTAAAGAAAAAATGTAATCAAATTTGGCCAGCCAGTAGAGCAAGGGCGCTCATGGGCTGGAAATATTGCTGGTAAACATTTGCGTATGAGTATGTGTTCAGACACAGGCATGTATTTAATGTCACTGAGGTGGTATTCAGTAACAATGGTACATTCTCTAAGAGTATAAGTAAAATAGTCACTTACCACGAAGGCAAAGGAAATATTATATTTTGTTTAAACATAACATTTGTATATCAAGCAAATACGTATGTAGATTATACAAAATACGCACTTGCACTATGTTGAAATTCAGCTGTAATTAACTTTTAATATATTGCATATCATATAGTACTTCATTTTATATTTACATGGTATATAATATACTCACCAATGGGCTTACACTTGAATCTGTTGCTTCATTAATGTCCCCGATATACTGAAGAAATTGCTGCAAATACATTACAACTATACAGTTAAACAAAGAAACAAAAGCCACATTTACAATGGCGTGCCACATAGCCCGAGGCGACCAAAAAAGTAATTCAGAACAAGTAGTATTTTGTCTAGCAAGTATTTTGTTCGCGACAGAAATACGTTTACATGGTATATTATATACTCACCGAAGAATTTGCACTTGAATCTGTTGCTTCCTTGTCGTCAATGATACACTGAAGGAATTTATGAAAAAAACAAAACAATTATACAGGTTAAACAAAGAACAATACATATTTACCATAACCCTTTTTATGACCCCAAAACTGTCCAAAAATAATTGTAATCGTGTTAATGAAAGGCTGTATTTGAAAGACTTTTTGACATTTTATTTGTCCTTGTCCTTGTCATTCTGAAGAATAACTGTATTAGATACACTAAAACATACTGTAAATTCGTTCATTTGACAGTTCATAGTTTCAAGTGAAGTTGGTTGTTAGTTTTGAGTTGTTTACAATTGTAAAACGTTTGCACACACACTGTATAAATGGATAATATCAGAGGTCACCGAAACTGGTACCATTATGAATTAGTCCGCACTACGTCCTGGCAATTTCGACGAACGCAGCGAGGACGCGGTCAAATTCTTAAAAAACGTTTTACTCAAGTTCATACTACGTCCTTACTACGTCCCTGCCAGGCATGCACTGCGTCTCACACGTTCCAAATACGTTCTTACTGCGCGTATCTTCACGCGCGCACAACGTCCAATGCGTTCTTAATACGCGCGCACCACGTCCAATACGTTCTTTGTACGTTCTTACTACGACCAGGAAGATTGCACCACGCGCTTACCAAGTGCTTATCACGTCCTCATTACGTTCTTATGACTTGAATTTATTTGCGAATGTGATCGAGATGGAATTACCGTGTTCTATTTATAACTGGTCTATTTTTAGAATCCCGTATTTATACATGATCACTGTTCAGAACCTGACAGGACGTGGTAAGAACCTGATACAAACGTGTCTAAGACGTGTTAAGCACCGAAAGAACGTATTAACAACCGAATGAGGTCTTCTACAACGTGGCACGAATGTACCATAGTAATAGTAAAAGCGTGGAGATGTTGTGGTGAGAACTCCATTGACGTAGCAAGAACGTAGCAAGAACGCAATGACAACATAGAGACAACGCGATGAGAACGCCATTCAATATTCCCCGTCCATACCACGCTTGCACTACGTCAATCAAGTTCTTACTAGGTTTTAGTTACGCCGTCACTACGTCCATGCCGTTCTTATTAAGTTCTTACTACGTCCTGATTCGACCACGTCCTCACTACGGTTTTTTTGAACATGTTCAAAGTCCGCTCACGTCCTTCACGTCCATGAAGACCATACCACGTCCTTATCGGTGTCTACTGCGTTCCTTCTACGTTGACCAAGTTCTGACTGCGTCCTGTCAGATTTTTTAGGACGTAGTGGGAACGTGGCCTAGTGTGATGGGGGCATATTAGCAACAGAGTAGTATTCAAAAAGTAAGTTATACTACGATTGGTGAGAGTTATATGAGACACAACACATGCAAATAATTATTTAACGTATTTGTATATTACCAGTGTCTCAATATCAGGGGGTTCTTCTGTGACAATGTTTTGATGCTGTAACATAGAAACACCAATACAGAAATAAAACAAGAGGGCCATGATGGCACTGATTCGCTCACCTGACCGCCTGAAATATTTGGTACTATGGTCCTGTGTCATAGGGTGCAACATTTCGTTGAAGTTGAGATTCTTTCAAAGATAGCAAACGATTTTATTTCCAGCATGTTTAGAATATCACTATAATTATAATGGATCAGGAGCGTGACCCGCACCCTGGCAATCTTGGTAGAGGGTTACTTAAGGACTATTGTAATGAAATAATTTCAAAAATAGGCCTGCTGTTCTTGACAAGAAGATTTTCTGTAGTTTCCACTATACAAACTTCGCCCCGTGGTAGCCATGTTATTTGACGAATCCAAATAATTTGAACAATTTTTGTAGAATATCACCTACTATGACCATTCAGCCGAAATTATATTAAAATTGGGCCTGTACTTTTGAGAAGATTCAACTATAATACATATATTAAAAGTGGTCCGCCCCTGCCGCCATGTTTTTCGACGAATCCTAATAATTTGAACAATCCTAGTAGATAAAATTGTCATATCAAAGTTTGGACCGGATTTTTGAAAATAAGATTTTTGACATTGCCACTATATTCATATAGGAAATATTACTCCGCCCCCTTGGCGGCCATATTGTTTTACGAGTCCATACAATTTGAACAATCTTAGTAGATAAAATTGATCAGAGTCTCCAAATGAAGCTTCCAGCAAAGTTTCATGAAATTCTGCATTGTGGTTTCAGAGGAGATGTTTTTTAAACAATAGTTGACGGACGTACGGATGGACGGACAAAGACTGATCAGTAAAGTTCACCTTTAGCACGTCGTGCTCGGATAAGCAAAAAGTAATGTATATGGTATAAAACAAAGAATCAAACCCCGAAATAAAGTCCCCTATGGCATGTTATGCCTGTTTCTGTTGAAATCATTAGCAATAACGTTGTATATTTCGGCATGTTCTAAAGTAATATTCATTTTAAGAGATGTTCCTAAATGCTACTTGTGAAGTCATAAATTAACACACATTGAATAATTCCAATGTAAAGTGGCCCAAAACACTGTTTTAATTGACACGCAACTGGCGATAGAAATTTGTGATGCAGGAAGTAACCCGTTGCTACAAAAGCGTCATCGGGTAAAGTAACCAAATATCAGCAACTCGTCATCAACACATTTTAAATATATTTACATCCGAAACAGTGTTTTACCTTTAAAATTGTACAATACTGCAAGGCTTTCAACCAACGAGTACATTCAGATGATTTATTGACTGAAAAAGAGTTCAAAGACGAATCATTTTCACAACTCATAACTCGAGCTCAGATGATTTGTTGTTTCTTTCATATTATGTGATTTATATTAGTAATATATGATGAATTATAATTATATGAGCTACAATATAGCAATATAGTTAACGAATGTTTTCAAAGACAACGACAAGTATATTGGGATTTTTCTGCGGAATAGTTTGGCCAATCAGATATTATGTACACAAAAGCGCGCGCGCAGAACGGATGCTGTCACAAGTACAAATCTTCGTGCAAAAATAGTTTCCTTCGTAAATTATATATAATTTAAGATTGTTTTATTCCTCTAACTAAAAGATAAACACATTATCTACTGAAATGTAAAATGAAAGCGACCAAATTGGGATTTGCATCCAGTAATTACGGTTCATAGACAGTTAGAAGTGGTAAACATCTAATTGCGTATTTTACGAAAATAGGCGGACCAGTGTGAACATTTCTATCGTAGTTTATTATGTTTCTCTTTGGCCAGCCTTAAGTTTAGAAGTTAGAATGTCAGTCAAACAATCTTCATGATTTTTCTTACCTTTGATTGTGGTTGTCTTACCATCTGACTGTATGAATATTTTCAAAGGATCGTCGAGAGCATTAACCACGTTTGCATCCTATCATTAAATAGTAAATAAATTGATAACTCCTAAAAGGCTCAACCTAAAAAACCTGAACAAAATATATATTTAACGTTGTATGCTATTTTGTTTATATTCTGACAGAATCAATTCCTCACCAACAAAAAATGTCTATTTGATAAAAACACCATATTTAAGAATTTTGGATAATTTCAGGTTGCTGTTTGGGAACGTAACTCAATTCCCACCATGAAACACGTTGGGTAGTTCTGATGACGCTTATTGTAACGGACGCTATTTGTAATAAACTATATTTAGCATAGTTTTGTTATTCCCGTGAAAATGAATGTTCTAGTTTAATGTTTTATTTGCTCTGTATAAAAAATAACGTGTCACACATTTCCACAATATGGCACAATCATAGCTAAAGTTCAATGAAGAATTGTACCTTTATTTTAGAAAAAGTAATTTCCTTAGTTTAAATTCCCATAGTAAGAGGTCACTGCATATTTAAGAGAAATAATTAACTCAAACGGAGAAATGGTAAATTCTGTAGGGATAAACAAAATATTTAAAAAACATAAGCATCGTAAAAATACGTCTATATACGAGCATAAATGAGCAGAACAATGTTAAAATTAACACAAGCATTATATAGAAGTGATAAAATATAAGATATGTACATACCAACAAATTAATCGATATTGAATTTTTGTCCTTCTCCTTCGCATTCTGAAATCAGTACATAAATTAATGCATAACTATCAAAATTATATATATTATACAGTATAAAGGGTCACACAATCACGCTCTCATGCTAGTTCTCAGTTGCGTTCGTATTTAAAAGTGAAAATATGTTTATTGCACCAAAAACATTATAATTTGTTAAATATAGCGGAAATGCAAAGTTATTTTATAACTCCAATCAAAATATTTACACTGGCACTGACATGTGCTGTTTAAAAACCTTCTTAGATGGTCAATTTCCATGCTCAAACTTTCAATATCAGACTAATACATGTAAGAGTAAATTTGAGATTTGAGTTCTGAATGTTAGTATCCATTATAATTAGAGGTGTAAAAAAGAGAGAATACGTGGCTACAGGGAGCGCCGCATACATAAGACAGCGCTTCCCCACGCAGACCTCCGGGAAAACAACAATCCACGAAACATAAGACACTTGATGAGGTCCAAGGGTACATACATTAGGGAACAGAGGCACAATGAATGACCTGGCAGACCATAAGGAATAACTAGGAGAATCAAAGTGGACAGTGAAGGAGGGGGGAATTAATGGATGGAAAATATCACAGGAAAAGTCAAGACAGCTGGCAGCAATAAGCAGAAACTGGGCAGGAAATAACCTGAACACTATATAAAGTGACAGAATTGCACAGGGGAAAGGGAAATACAAAACACATTAAAAACACAAACAGAAATAATAACTATACATCGAATTACAGCCTTGGAACTGTCAGTAAAATACTGGGGGTTTAAATCGATCTAACAGCTAGCTAACTCACACTTAATCGCTATATGGTCATCAACCATAAGCCATTAACCGGTTAGCCGTTCGAACATGGAGTTAACGGTTAGCAAAGTCACTTACCAGTTAATCATTTAGTTATTATGAAATTATCAACTTTCGCTTTTGAAAAAAAAACCCATAAAAATGTCGCTAGATATCCAAAGTCACACATTTCAATACTTTGTCACTGAAATTGTGCATTCGATGAGTATGGGGGGGGGGATAGATAATCAGTAAATAACAGTTTTACAAGAATGCGTTTGTAACAAATATTTGATGTAAAGGTCAGTTTATGAACGTCGGAAAACTCGTTTGGGTATTTGAGATTTTAAATGTCTAAAAGAGAGAGAATAAGTTGCTACAGGGAACGCCACATACATAAGACAGTGCCTCCCCACACAGACCTCCGGGAAAACAACAGTCTATAAAACATAAGGCACTTGATGAGGTTAAAGGTTACATACGTTACGAAACAGAGGCGCAAGGAATTACTTTTGCCCAAAAAATATTTTTTCTGTGAGTTGAGATCGATATCCCTTGCGGTGCATTTTTTTAAAAATCGTTTTAAACGGCATTAGTAATCCCTTCATCAAACAATTGTTCGGTACGGACAATACCGGTGTTTATAAAGAGGCATCATATATACACTTATCGACAATGAGAACGTAATAAATGACCCTAGTATACAAGATGTACATTTAAACGATACTGAGTACTGGTCAAAGTTGCTTTTTCTGCTCGTACATGTGTTTATTCTTTCTAGTGTGAGACTTGTTTGCAGTATACTGATGTCTCCACAATATGTTGATTGATAGGACGTTATTTCGTAAATTGCTATATAAATCTAGGGATACTTGTGTAAAGATACGAACTAATGCCATATCTATTAATTCCTGTTAATATTTAAGACAAAACTTATTATCATTCTGGTTGAATAGTGGTTACGAAAACTTCAATAATGTTACTGAAATGTAATTGGATTTGCAGGCTTTCTGTATATTCACCATGGTGAAAAGTCGAGAAAAAATCTAAAAAGGTTCCGTAAGAGAGAAGAAAGAACAATACTATTTAAGAAATGAAAGGGAGATAACGTACAACTATGAACCCTGATCATCAGCAGTATCCTGCGATTTCGATTCTATCATTTAGATTCTAAAGGAATGCCAACGAATATTCGAATATTCTTTCATAACTTCGAATATTCGATTCCTGTTTCAATATCCAAATATTCGAAAAAATTATATACTTAATAAAAACTGAATAAAAAATGTTGTTTGTTCATTTGCCGATCCCGATTTGTTTTGAAATACTCGTATACGCGCATAGGTAGCTTGTGTTGATAGTCCATAGTTTAAATTTGAAGCATATAGGTGACTAATCGTCGGTAATATTGTTGTTGTTAAAAGTAGACATATATAAAATATACACTGGCAGGGACTTGAATAACTCGCTTTTTAATTAATAAAGATCAAAGCTGGGATTGAGAATAGAAACAGGCGGAACTATTAGGATGACCGGTCGCAACATGATTTTTCATATTAATTTTTACGTAGATCGTATCATCTAATCATTATGACTGTTTAAAAACATATTACTCAAAGTGCAACGAATAAATGCATTTGGTTTGGATCGATTTTTAATTAAGAACTCAATATAATAAAAATCTCAGAGTTAATGCTAAATTACATTTATATATTGTCAAAATGCCACCTACTTCGTCTACCGCCTGGACGTATTTCACCCGATCGTTGGATAAGAAGTATGGGTCTTGTAATTTGTGTGGAATGATCATAACCTATCAAGGGACCACAACCAATCCTCTTAATAAACATCCGTCTTCAGTGACTGGTAATGATAGTTGTGATCTAATAAGCAAGCGCCAATAAAATCGTTTGTTGGAACATGTCTGCTTGTGAAAGCGAAGGATTATCTGTACTGTTGCTGGTATGATATTGAACGATTATGTGCTATTGAGTATTGTTGAAGGTGAAGGTTTAGGTAACCTTATGAATATAATGGCTCCGGATTATAAATTTCCTTGTCGGAATACTGTGCGTGAACGTATAGTTAGACGGTATGACTGTGAAAAGGAGGTTCTTGCTTAAGAACTTGAATCCATACAGTCGGTCTTTATCACAACAGACGCTTGGACATCGACCTCGACCGTGAGTTATATAACTGTCACAGAACATCACATCAGTTTGGATTGGGAATGAAATCAAATGTATTGCTTACCAGGGCAATGCATGAGCGCCACACTGGTGATAAATTGCAGGACTGAGCGTTTGTTTTCGGGAAAAGATGAATTCGACGGAGTCCAGCGTTACCAATAAGAACCAGAGCAAAATTTATAGCTTCATATATATTTTAATTTGTAAAATATTCATAATCACTTAATAACTTCAAAGTTTAAATGCCAATTTATGACTTCGTTTGCTCACATACAAGTACTTACTTCGTAAGTAAAATCAAATGCATGTATATGTATTATTGAAGCGTCTCATACACGAATATCGGTGAAAACGAAATTAGAATACATGTAGCACGAAGGAAACTTTGGTACATGAGTTTTTGAATCATTGTGTCAGGTGTGACGATCGAATATTCGAATACTTGATTTGCCATCCGTTGACATCCCTAATTTTGATAGTTTTGAAATCAGACGATTTCTTTATTGGGTCGCAGTATGCGACGTACTTATGAGAGAAAGATAGATGAAACAAAAAATATGCGAGAGAAGTGATGTAGCAGTCATAAAATAAAACGGGGAGATATATTAATTATTAGAACATACGAACAATAAAAAAACTAAGAAAAGTAAACATTGTAATGAAACGTTCTGATAATTGAAATCAATGAGACTACAATTGATACTCCCAGAGGAAAACAACTTTAATCTGGTAAATTATTGGCAAAATATCGATATGTAATTGCGATTACTGGATTGTTCGGGCATATACTTGGGTAAAATGTAAGCATGTCACAAAGCACACACCAGACGACACTCTCATAAGGTAGCAGTAATTCGGATAATATTTAAGAATTTTTATAGAGAAGACATAATAGTAGGCCGCGACCAGAAAAATAGGAAATTAAGAAAAGTGTAAAGAAACTGGCGCATGAATTATACGATTATCTGGACAAAACTGTTGAAATACAAGAGAAAGGACTAGCTACCAGACTAGTGGAAAAAGTGGACAAGGTCCAGTAAAAATGATGCATTTTGAAACGAAGATTGTGTAGCTTACCACAATGGGGATAACATTGAAATATCTCATAAATGTTTCGCTCAATACAATGTATATCTACTTCAATTATATCTCTTCCAATATATAAACAAGTACATCATGCTCCATGTTCTCCATATAAAACTTCATATTTTGCGTCAGTGATCAAGAACTTTATATGATAAAAAGTTTATTTTCTGAGTCATTTATGATGTCTCTTATAGTAACAAAAGTATTTTGTTTCACTTGAAGAGTTCAAAAACTGCAGATAACACACACCATTTCTTTTGGCAATATGTGAAATGGGAGGGAGGGGAGTAAATAATTCCTTATCCCCGGTTAAGTCCGAGAAGACGGGTCATATACAAGAGCTTTTAACAGAAGAAACTGCACTACAATTATTTTCAGCGTTGTAATAAAACCAACATAGATATATTCATTAGCATCGAAACTTACCTTATATATCTTCAGCATGCGCCTATTTGGATATAGAACAAACCATCTTGATTCTTTCTTCTCCCGAAACAATTTTGTATGGCAGAGAAATAACCATCCTTCCAATTCTAATTGACTGCAATCAATGTTGTGTGGTTATAAAAAGTACACAATGAATCGAAAGAAGAACAGTTTTCATGTACAACCAATCAAGTTTACTAAGGTATCCATCATTGCGGAAAATCAGTCATCTAGGCATTGTAAATTGGCATGATGAATGAATAATAAGTATGCACTCCTTTATATTCATGTAATGAAACTAATAGGAGTTTTTTGAAGAATAATGAAGCGGACCTTGATGATCCTCTATCGCTCACCAGATTCTGAAATTGGGCAAATAGTTTCCGACAAATTGTTTAAGTCCTCTGCAGAATGTAGTAGTGCAAACCAAAAGTAAGAGCAACGACCTTATCGTCATTTGTGTATGTAAAATTACATATAATTCGATTTTTTTCACATCTTTCATTTGGTGAGATGCGATTGTCTTCCGATACTCCTGTTGTTTGAATAGTTTTCCACCTTGATCTTATCGGAAGGACTTTGTCTTGACTTTTAGCGGTTAATTCGATACGATTCCATTAATAAAAGTTGGCCGCAAGCGGAAATGACGAAATCGCTATTGATAGACACAGAAGGATATGCCTTCTATCTGGACGTGATCGATAGACCAGTCGGAACAATATTTAAGAATCGAATTCCTACTATTAAGTTAACGCACACATATTGTAGCGTATTCTTTACATTCATGTTAAACATTTGTTGTTACTATTGTTACTGTTAATCTCTATAGTATGTTTTTTAAAAAAGTTATGTTTATCACTTCCGTATAGACAGTTATAAGGTAGAGTTTGCTCTGCGTCATATTCTGTTCGATAGTTCTTTGAAATGAAATGCTCTGATATCGAGGTCCGCGTTACGGTATGTATTGAAATTAATTCGTATTCTGCTTCGATGGTTTGAATCGCAGAGGCATAAAGAGTATTAGCCGAACCTCTTGTGCAGTTGTGGTATTTAAGTCAACAAAATGCAATGAAGTCGTTTATTTGTCAAAACGGACATCAATAAAAATGACATGTAATAAAGGTACCTCTTGGGATAAAAAATTTAAATACATCTTCTCATGTTGTAAAAGGAATAAGTCCTCTTTCAAATGAAGGTTTCTGTTATTTTTGCATTGATAAATTGGGCAAATTGTAAACCCACGAAACAGTAACATGAGTTATAATACATCCCGTATAAACGCATACACATACCAGCCTTCAATTTGTACAGTGAACATCTACCACATTCCTCTGTCGCCGCCATGTTTTTTTGCGAATCTAATGATTACATAGGATGTCCCCAACAAATAATTTGGTGAAATTATTTTGCAATCGGGCCATTGGTTTTTGATAAGAAGACTTTCGATGTCTTCGCTGTGACAATGCTAACCCACAAAACAATGGCCATGTTTTAGACGAATCAGAATAACTAGAACAGCCTTGGTAGAAGGATTTCCCAGAAACTTTGTGAGATCTTAACTCATAATCCGGTGAGCAGTATTTGACTAGAATATCTTTACCTCTACCAAATGTTGAATACATTTATTAGAGGTCACACAGGTAATATAAATGTTATATCACTTCAGAAGCAGACAGGTGGTTTAAGGCGAAATGTTGTTGGAAGATTTCTCTATATTTATTTGAGGCTGCCCCTTTATGCAGCCAAGCGGAAATCCAATCGAAGTTCCATTACCTTCTGCCACATGGTTTCATAGAAAATATTGGACAACAACGGGCATAGGGTGATTACAATAGCTCATAATATATGTGTTCAGGTGATCCTAATACATTTAAATGCCTATAAATAGTCAAAACTTACTGTATAGTATAAAAAAGGTTATTTGACAGCGCAAAAAAGATACCTACTCATTTGTAGTGCTGTCACTCGTCGCCTGAAAAGAAACATACTCTATTTATTAGAATAATAAGCAGAATAGTTGCATATCAACACAGCATCATTGCATAATACAGCATTTATGTGTTTTTGTATATTAGAAATGTTTGGGATTGACTGTGCACATCATTATTTCATGCCTTGCTATGTGTGGCATTTCCTCCTCGATTTCTTTATGACCATCAATACATCTACGTAACTTAATCTTTCTATTTTAGAATAATACTGCAAGATGTAACTTATGCACTGTAGTAATTGTACGAATAACAACATTTTTTTATGTTACAACATTTATTTAGGTTTCAAAGTGATACGGCCACAATGTACATAGTCTGTCTTTTTTGAAATATCGAACATTTTCCTTTTAAATATCTGATGTTGTTAGGTATTGTGGTTTGTTTTCTTTTGTAGACACGTTTTTAAAAATCGCCATAGCTTTCGTACCCTTTAAATTATAATTAACTCGTATATATTCTAGAAAATAAAGCGGCATTAATTATTTTTCCATTCTCAGAAAGCAACATTATAGTTTCCAACCACCAAAATTGCATGTCATTTTACAAGAAGAGCGTCTGTTAGTTTATAATAATATTAATAATAGAATCTTTATTTACAAAAGATGACACATTATAAGATATAAACATTCTTACACACATCATATTTCAATATGGTCTTCAACAAGTTAGTTAGCAAACATGTAATTGTTGCCTGAATTGCTTCTTAAATGAACATGTGAAACTTGCGGGTAAGGGTATGCAGTTATGCACCCGGCAGTCGAAAAATGGTGAAGGGGCATAAAGTGTTACCCCTGTCCGCCCTTCTATCCGTTCGTCCGTCTAAGCATAGGATAATGAAATAAAGGTATAAAGTATGACTTCAGTTTCAATATTTCATTTTTTTGAGAAGTTTTTTTTAACTAAATAATTGGTTTTAAGGTAAGATCACTCTAATACTCATCATCAAGAATCTTAACTAAACTGTTTCCATGAGTTTATGGATCACATAAGACAACTAAGTGCAAAATATTACAAAGTTTTACCGTGCCGTTTTAAAGATTTTCAAGTTTTAAGATTAAGCCGACTTGCTTTGAGAGGTCACAAATTCCACTCATGTTCTTCATGCATAATTTTTTTTTTTTTAGTTCAAAATGAGCCCTATTTTATCATGGAATGTGTTATTCTTAAAAAGAAAGTGCTAGTGATATCATATGGATAAAAAATCGAAAATAGTTTGCTTTGTAAAAAATATACGTGGTACTTCATATGCATACACCCTCCTGTAAATGACGTTATTTTTAAGTCTAAATAAGAAATACCAATTTTTAAGGTAGCATAATCATACACAATAACGTGAGTACTCTAACATAATGGACATCAAAATTATCCTCAACACCTCTTTAACAAAATATAACAAAATGAAAAACTTTTACCGTCCAGTTTTGCTTTGATTACATCTTGTAATATGTATGTATCAAATTTTACCATGCAGAATTATCAAACTTCGGAGAAATATGGCATTTTTTTAGAAACAAATTGATATTATTTATATTTTATCAATTTATATCAATTTCCTTGTCAAAAAAGTCAGTAAAACAAGAAATTTCATGAAAAAAGCAAATAATGTTTTTTGGGCCAAGCAGGGATTTGAACCCTAGACCTTTCGCATGTAAGGCAAGAGGCTTAACACATAGTCATTTTGCTCTATCTGCTATCAGTTGTAGCAGTCAACACCTCCGATTACCAATAGTTCCAGCTGTTAACCGCTCTGACAATGAACAGTTGCAGCAGTGTCAACCGCTGTGATTTCCAATAGGTCAAGCAGTTAACCGCTCTGTCTGGTATCAGTTGCAACAGCCAACCGCTCTGATACTCAAACAGTTGCAGCATTCAACCGCTCTGATTGCCAACAATACCACTAGTTAACCGCTCTGACTGACATCGGCTCCTACAGTCCACCATTCTGATTGCCAACAGTTCCAACGTTCATCCAGTCTTGACTTCAAACAGTTTCAGCAGTCAACCGCGCTGATTTGTAATGTTCAATTGTAGCTGTCTGCTCTTGTTGATAACTATTGCTGTTAAAGTTACAGCCCATAAAAATTGCAAAAACTGGTAATCATTTGTTTCATAGCATAACAGCAGAAATTTAACAACCAACCAGTGCCCTTAAATTCGCAAAAAACAAAACGTACCTAATATTATAATCGGACTTTCTACTTGACAGTTATCAACGCAAGGTTTGAATTTCATCTTCGAAAACTGTTGCTCAAAGATCAACCGCCACTAAATATGCACCCGCTTCCTAGAAAAATATTGATAGATCTGATTCTAAGTTCCAAAAAAACTTCAATATATAAATAAATAATCAACAACAAAAATCAATCATAAGCCTGAAAGTCATTATCCCTAATTTGACCGAAACCAATTTCAAGTATTGAGTCAAGAGTTAAAAGAATATTTAGTCATACAAAACTTCCATCATCAGAAAATTAAAATGTTCGTGGACATCTTGACGATTATAACAATATATGTAAAGTATGAAGAGAAATTACATACACTGCACTAGATACCTAAGCTTAAAAAAGTGGATACAAGTAACGACTTATTGCGAATATAGTTCATGTACCACTACAAACATTTAGCTTTGTCTTGCCCCTGTTATAGAATATGTTAAGCGGTACATATATATATAAAAAAACGCTAATGACGTTTAAGATTAAACTACAGAATAAACATACAAAAAATGTTTTATTTTGAAACAAGATCGATCCTTAGGAAACGGACGCCCAACTATGGGATTTTCAACTGAACGCAAATTTTAGTTTGTAAAGGGCAAATAATTTCGAAGCAAAATCAATTTAAGGTAAGAGCACACTAATAAGAATGTAAATTTTGATTCATTTGGATTACCTTGGTCAATATCAGGGCGGTTTACTGCTGCAACTGTTGACAGTCAGAGCGGTTTACTGATGCAACTGTTGGCAGTCAGAGCGGTTTACTGATGCAACTGTTGACAGTCAGAGCGGTTTACTGATGCAACTGTTGGTAGTCAGTGCGGTTTACTGCTGCAACTGTTGGTAGTCAGTGCGGTTTACTGATGCAACTGTTGGTAGTCAGTGCGGTTTGCTGATTGCAACTGTTGGTAGTCAGTGCGGTTTACTGCTGCAACTGTTGGTAGTCAGTGCGGTTTACTGCTGCAACTGTTGGTAGTCAGTGCGGTTTACTGATGCAACTGTTGGCAGTCAGGGCGGTTTACAGTTGCAACTGTTGGCAGTCAGGGCGGTTTACGGATGCAACTGTTGGCAGTCAGGGCGGTTTACGGTTGCAACTGTTGGCAGTCAGGGCGATTTACGGTTGCAACTGTTAGCAGTCAGGGCGGTTTACGGTTGCAACTGTTGGCAGTCAGAGCAATTTACTGCTGCAACTGTTATCAACCAGAGCAGTTGAGACTATGACTAAACATTACAAATCAGACCGGTTGACTGTTGTAACCTGTGGTAGACCGAGGAGGGAGCTATTGCATTTGTTTCAATTGATGCACTTCCAACTTCCCGCTGTTGACTTTTGTAGAGAGAATCGAATATTTGTACATGTACATGTATATATATACAGTAAAACATCAAAGATCACCTCAATACTACGACCACCTCAAAATTAAGACCACGATATCCAAGTCCATTTTCACTGCGTTGTTCTTTATTCAACCTCAATATTTTAGAGACCACATCAATAAAAAGTACAGTTTTCAAGGGTCCCAAGGGTGGTCGCATTCTTTTCGAGGTTTTACTGTATATATCATTTTCAACGATAGTCTAAACATTGACAGATTTACATGCGCATGCAAGTTGAACGCATCTTTCGTCTTATGACCGTAAGTAGCTAGCTACTCGTGAGATATAAGTTTATAAAAGTCCTCAATAAAATTGAGAAATATTTGTCCAAAAACTTTTTGTTGAATTCAACGAATTGGCTGATAACATTAATTTATCTGGGTCATTAGATATTATTATCTTCTTATTACATTTTGAAAAAAAATGGTGTTTTACTTAGCTTATGATAAAAATAAAACAACCTTCATATAAGAAAATATTAATGGATTCTAAACTTCTGAATTTGTAATTGCTTATTCTATCTGACGACAGAACCTTTGTAGCGATTTCAAGTTACTCACCCGTAGCTTACATTCGCGTTCACGTCCCTACCGGAGGTAGGATTCGATTTCAAATTATTCCCCGGAGTAGAAGGTGATTTTAAGCTTACCCCTACGCTTTCAGATTACAGATTTATATACATTTTTCATGCATAAATTGAAAAGAACACCAACAAATGATGATATAAACAAAAGTGTTAAGCACCCAAACAACAGCAAAACACAATATCAGCACGGACGGCAACGGTGACAGCAACACCAACAACCATAGCAGCAGTGTAATAACAATTTGCATTGTACTTATTTTTGCAGTTTGAGACCAGCTTTTAATTTTGCTTGTTTATATTTTTGTTCAATTAACTTACAATCATTAAAATAATTGAAAATTATCAAATTAGCTCAACCAGTGAAAACGATTTCAGATTACCGCGGGTAGCTTGAATATGCGGATAGCTTGAACTCTTTACCCCGGTGTTACTCATGCATATTTTAACAAGAATTATAAGACTTTTTATGATTATTAGATCCTTTGTATATTGTCGAGTTATTGCTAAAATCCTATGTCTGCTTGTTAAATACGTTTATATGCCTATACAAGCTGAAACCACATATGTCTAGAAATAAAAATGTACAGTTATTGTATTATAAACTTACCATGCTACTTCATGTCCTCCGTGTGTGACTTTAAGAAAGGTAGTTTGATGCGCGCTCTGGTTACCACAAGGAAGTAAATTATGAACACGTGGTATTGATAAGTTTTGCAACGTTGCGATATTTCGACGACCGATGTGTGATATATTGTGTTCACACTAGAGTATATTCACTGATAATTTTAGAGGTTAATGTTTTTTTTAAATTTTGATTACCGTTGACCTCTCAATGAAATAGCTCTGTGGTTTCCCTGGCTAGAACGAGATAAGTCAAGTGAAGTTACGCTGACAAATTATGTGGTATTAGGGATGTCAACGAATATTCTAATATCTAATTATATAATTTAGTAGCCTGGTGATTATTGAATTGAATGACATGTTATGTGTGACAATGACATCTCCAGGTGTAGATGCGTGTTATGTAGTACAATGGACAATGCAAGCGCGACCACCTGTATTAGGCGACTATTTTATTAAACTACCACTTTATTTCCCTACCGAGCGTTTTTGCTATATAAATATATATATACATGTAGTATCTTTTAAACGACTTTTCTATAACGCGACCAGCGACCGCATTAAACAAGTCCCAACAGGTATAGGAGACCGCATACACCTAATCCTATTTGGCATTATATTTCTCTCCCCCCCCCCGTGCAATTCTTTCACTTTATAATGGTGTTCAGGTTATTTCTTGCCTAATTTTGGCCTATTGTTGCCAGCAGATCTCCTCCCCCCCTCCTTCACTGTCCACTTTGATTCTCCTAGTTATTCCTTATGGTCTGCCAGGCCATTCCTTGGGCCTCTGTTCCTTAACGTATGTAACCTTTAACCTCCTCAAGTGCCTTTGTTTTATGGATTGTTGTTTTCACGGAGGTCTGTGTGGGGAGGCACTGTCTTATATATGAGGTGTTCCCTGTAGCTAATTATTCTCTCTCTTAGCGAAACATCACGTGAATGTCACATTTTACGAGTATACATAAGAACAACTTGACGTTAACGTCAAATGTACATTTTTAACAACGGTTCTCATAAACACTGTAACAAATTTTCTTGTATATCATGACTCTAATTCTCTATGTGAGTTTAAGACGATTAAGCAATATAAATGAAATACAACATGTACATATATACATGGTATAACGATTTTAAAGGTTGTACTTCTACTTGGCACACTTTTGGTTGAAATTGCCAAAACTTAACATAGTGCTTAAAGTTATTAATATGGCTTGTAGTATTTCATCTGTACATAAAACAGTATTTAAAATCGACTGTAAGTTGTTCTACATTGTAGAGACGTTTTCTGACTTGGCCAACGCACCAAAGACAGAAACTTGATACTCCTGAACTTGAAATGTTTAATTCAAACTGAACACAAAGTGTAGTTGAAAATAAGCTTAACAGGAACTGGTGTTATGGTCGTAACTTGTATTTTCTTGATAAATATAATGCTAGGTTTTATTCACACGTACTTAAAAAATGTGTAAATTCTATCTTTAAACTGTTAAATGCTTAAAACAAATTATGTCTCCTAAATCTAAATACGTTAACACAACTAAAATAGTTCATGGTTGTGACTTTGTATGACTTAGCAGTTAACACTTTGTGCACTTGTAGAACTTCTCAATTTTTACACGAAATTGTGATTCTCAACATTTAAAGCAAAGTATTATTCAATTTTAACGAAGTTGTAACATGTAGTTGGATTCACTTATGATCGATGAAAGAAACTAATAACTTAGCAACTTAAATTGAAGGCTTAAAATGACTTCCACTTTTTTGGCTGCTACGATTGTATTAAATCTGAAACATTTATGTTGAAGACGATCCTAGTTAGTATAACACAGACTTATAAATAAATGCTCGAGTGTTACCTATTTTGTAGGCGATGGTCTTAATTTCGAGAGTTCTTTAATGATATGGAAATATTCAGGAATATTACGAACGTGTACATCGCGATTTAATTGTATATTAAATGCCCTACACAAACTCCGTTTGAGGCACTACCTATGTGTATGAGCAAAGACAATATAGCAATAGCCTATACACGTATATAGTATTACTTAGGACAGGTATCGGTCTTGAACCTAAGCCGATTCACCGACCATTCATGCACCGAGTATCTATTAATCGCGGTTAATTTCAAACAACATACACTGTATTGTTCCTTTAAACTCTATACGTAATTCTCTTTGTTATGCTATGTATCGATCAGCAATATTAAAAATGCATAATATATAAGAAAATGGTGGCCCGTCGTTTTGTTAACGATGTCCTAACGAAATATGATCTTATTAGTTCAATCTTTTCTTTGTCTCCATTTTAAATGCAACGACTTGTAAATGTCATTTTTCGGCGCGGAATGTTTACACATGTTTAACGATTACACAGCATTTTCGTTAGTTACTATAACTAACGAACACTTAACGAATGTTTCAAGTTACGAAAATAACGATATAGTTAAAAATGCTTACGGGCTCGTAACGTTGTCGTACACGTTGTCGTTACGGTACACCTTTCAAGATATTAGTATCAACATTAAAGTTTTTATTCATGCACAGTTTTCCGATACAGCCCCAAATGATTAATCGACTTGCCAAACATGAAGTCGTAGATTGCAACCGCAACACGCATACCGACTATTAATCGATTGTCGTCGAACATTGGCCCATCACTTCTCATTGGTACAAAGGAAAAACGAACAGACTTTTGCGTTAATAACAGAAAACGAAACAATCATGATGCGTGTATTAATTGTTCACAGCATAAAGGAGCAATATGTACATATACACTCAATGAATAGAAAACAGAACAGAAGGAGCTAGTTAGGTATGCATGAACGTGTATGTTTTAAGGCTTTATCTTAAATCTGAATGGTGTTATAAACATTTTCCGTCACATTTGGACAAAATACGATCCCGAAATAAGCTGTTTATCTAGAGCTATGAACATGAATCCGATTGGACTTTCGGTTAATATGTTATATTTTCTGCAGTTTATGATAGAATGTTTTATATATGTATTTTTTGCCTGGGGCTTTAGCCAAGGCCTTTGTATATATGCCTCATTTCAGATGCTATGCATTTGACAAAATTTCCGAAAAGTGTAATTTACTGCGCGACAAGTAGTCCCGCATGGGAACATTAATTGCATCAAACAAAAGCTGAACAATTTAAAAAAAAGCCTACTTAGCCAATGGTTTAAGAAATATTTAATTCCTTATAGATGAAAGGTTAATAAATTTCCGAAACAATCAAAATGTTGGTTATTTATTAATTAACGCCGATTGATTTGTGTTAAGTACGATTTCTTTCATAAAATAGCCTGATCGCATGCAAGATTTGTTGGTAACATGAATACAATCTGAGGGAGGCTCCTTAGTTATACCTTATGGTCGGCCATGTCATTCCTTGTTGTTTTCCCGGAGGTCTGTCAGGAGAGGCATTGTCTTATGTATGTGGCGTTCCCTAAAGCAACTTATTCTCTCCCCAAAAGACAATGTAATGGTCCAAAGAAACGAAATGTCATTGAAAAGTAAATTTGTAAAATGTTAATTACAATTTTGTAAAAAGATTAAAAAATATTATTAGTACTTCGGAATCCTGTAATGTATCATAGTATTTAGTTTCTATAACGTGATTACCGTATTTATTGCACTTCAATAATTTTATGTCATATGGACAATATTTAGTGAGGTATAATTCAAGGTCGCGTTAGGAGTAAACATGCCCGATTAGCACCCATGGGATGCACGTCTCACTACAAAACCTCGATAATTGTAGATGTCAAAACGGAAACTTGAACATAAACTAATAAACATACCAGAATTCGTATAAACATGGAATGGTTGCTTCTTAGAGAAATTAAAATTGGATTGAATGATAGATTAATTACGTAACGTTTGATTGTTGACTTTCGATATAAAATCAGGCAGACAAAAAATCATAAGCTGTTGATAGCAATAGCTTCGATATTAGAGGGAGGGATTCAGGATCTGAGTGGCATTAAACAATCGCAATAATTGGTTCTATTTCTGGATGCCCGTGTTTATTCATGCCAAAACTCAGTCAAGTAGGTCAATTTTATTTACCCCACAAATTGTGACATTATAGATTATCAATTTGCATTTTATAACGATGGGTACGTATTGAAATACATATCTTGATCGGCTAAAATGTTTCTGGGTTGTCTCTCTGAGTGTATTGGTGAACAAGCATGGTTATATGTGTGGGCGAATACAAAGTCATCTAATGACCTAGTACACTTGGAACGTAAACATAATCACCCGGATACTTTTCTAATATGAATGATCATTGAGTTTAGTAGCCCAAGTCCCCCATCCTACTTTGACTTTTACTCCTACTTCCTCCTTCACTGTCCGCTTTGATTCTCCGAGTTATTCCTTATGGTCTGCCAGGCCATTCCCTGTGCCTCTGTTCCTTAACATATGTACCCTTTAACCTGCTTAAATGCCTTATGTTTTGTGGATTGTTGTTTTCCTGGAGGTCTGCGTTGGAAGGCACTGTCTTATGTATGTGGCGTTTCCTGTAGCTACGTATTCTCTCTCTTTTTTTGACACCCCTGTGGTTCGGATTTCTCCTACTATCGTCCTGTACCGGGTTATTAAAAGAGAGAATACCTTGCTACAGGGAACGCAACATATAATACAATGCCTCCCCACATAGACCTAAGTGAAAAAACAGTCCATAAAACATCAGGTTCATGAGGTGGTACAAGGGCAAACACGCAATGGAATAGGGGCGCAAGGAATGGCCAGGGTCGACCACAAAGGACAAGCAATGAACATTAATGAGGACAAATAGGGTGGGGGAGGATTTAATGAATAGAATACTTCACAGGACAAGTCAAGACAGCCGGCAACAGTAGACCAAAACGTGGAAGAAAATAACATTAATACTATATCAAGTGAAATAATTGCACATGGGGAAAGGACAATTCAACATGCATATAAAACAAAAATAGAAACAATAACCATACAGCGATTTACAACCTTCGAACTGTCAGAAAAATACTAGACGAGTATGTAACAAATAATATGCAGCAATATGTTGTCGATGTATTGCAATATATCGTGGCACCCTTAGGCCCATCGAGTCACCCAAAATGTTCATGATGCCGAAATATGAATCGGATTACAACTGTTGAAATTTGTTACATTCAATTGATATTCGAACTTAACATATTGCAGCGTTTCAACTGGATGTAAAGCAATACTCATGTATTTTTCACTGGATTATGCCGGTATTCTGATATAAGTATTCGTTAGAACAATTAACGGAATATTCATGAATACAAACAAATGTATCCATTAAGATAACAAGTTCATGATTCATATATTATCTATTTAAAGTTTTCAAATAGCTGCTGCATCTAACACCTTTTTCAGTTGACGTGAACTGCTGGAACGTTTGTAACAACACTGAAGAGTAATACATAGGTCATACAATGTTGATGTGCTTGCCAGCTTAGGTGACTTTAAAAGTGTAACTGCCTGTCATAACTGTTGTGTCTTTAAATTGAAACTTTCTAGTCAATATTTACTGTTTAGGATTGAATGCTTAACACTGCAATAGTTTGTGAGTGTTATAATAATGTCATTATAACCAAAAGTCACTGATGCACAAGATTTATCGACCTCTATAGTATGTATACGATAGATAACTAATGGTAAAACTTACCACATATATAATATCAATATACATTAGCTATTTGTTATTTTGTTTTCAAACAAGTCACTAGGGTATATACCAAGCAAGCAAATGTACACTCCAGCTATCAACAACCACAGGCCTGCAGCATTTCACAGGGCTATGATTTATTAACCGAGACAGTTAAGTTTGACAGTCACTTTTTTATCGCTGCCATCTTCTTCCCCGTCAACCACCAACTCGATTCCGCTAAAAGAAAAGTGCACCAGTACACTAACTGAGTCGGGATCTTGCGCTGGCTCTCGTAATCTAACAGTGAGTTCTCCAAGACGCTTACATCCTATGTCAAACACATGGCGAGGATCTGTTTTGTCTGAAGCGTAAACTTCGATGCTTATTTTCTGTTGGAATGGATAAAATTGTGCGTATGTCTTGGTCAACTTCTCTCCGAATTGTATATCTTGACCTTTTTCAACATACTTGTCGAAATATTCTGTGCAGTAAAGGTCCCCATCCCTTGTTTCTCGATCGCAATCTTGATGATTCTCATCGTCACATTCAATGCAATATGTAGTGCCGATGTCATACGTGTACCTCAGTACACGTTGGGTGATGACACGTGGCATATGTCCCCAAATTAGAGCACCTTTCACAATGTTCAGGATAACGACTTTTAACTCAGCGAAAGTGCGTTGTACTGCATCTTGAAGTAGCTTTGATTCTGAAAATCCGCCTACTATTCAAATGGTTTCGAAATAATTGTGTTATCTCCTTAACTTAGTCATAAGGTCTAACGTGTTTGTGATGGATTCATTATACAAATCCCGCATTAAAATGCAACTTGTCTCTCTCAATACGAATCTTTGATTATAATGGCCCATTTGTTATTTCTTCTGACAGTGTATTTTTTATTTGACTTTCATATGTTTCCTTTAGAGACAATGGTATTTTCATGATCATTTCTCTCCCAGTTACAAGTAGGCTGCTCTCTCTCTTTTTTTATCTCAAACGAACGCCAAAAGTCGATCCAATCATCCAAGTGATTTCCTCGAAATGTTCGAACAACCTCGTCACCAAGCACGTTGATCAAAAGTGTCTCAAAGGCCCTGTCGACACTTGTTCCTCCCCATGGGCCACCGCAGGGTGCAAGTACTTCTTTTAAATGATTATCTTCTCCTACCTCATGTATTCTTATATCAATTGTGCCCCCTAGAGCAAAGGAAACATGTTTTTAGCTCTGCGGTTTGCATTTGCCAATTTTCTTAATACACGTATGTTCAAATCTAAGGTCTATATAGAGATACGATACATCATTTGAACAGTTCTGCATGAGTACTCGTAAACTTGGTTGCATATTGTTTGGTTATTCTATTTCAGCGACTTGACTTTTGTGATGTCTATTGCCATTATGCTGAGTTCTATGGGATACTTTTATTGATATGACGAACTTCCATGAACTGTTATGTTCATCAAAGTTTTATTCGTTCTCTTTTTTGACATGAAGTGTTTTCCCAGTACCTTGCCATGAACCCATTTGAGTGATATTAATTAAATGACTTCTTAGACTCCTGTCTAAGGGGGAAATGATAGTGGTCTTCGAACGTACTACCTCGTAAATGTGCGTCCTAAACACTTTACTTAGAATGTAAAACTGGATTAAGTAGAAAATTCACACACGAATACGTACAGGAGGTTACGTGGAAGTGCATTGTACAAAAAACATATCTCACTTACTTTTCGAATTATCTGCCTTAGTCATATGTTCTTGTTAGGAGCAAAACTCCATAACTGTAGGATGGTTTGTTTGAAACTTCATGCGTTATAGAGATAATTCAGTTTAAGTGCATTGTCAAGAGACATTACTCTATCTTAATTACATTTTGAATTATCTCCCATAGTCACAATTTATTGTCAATGGCATCACTCCAAAACCGTTGGGATTATTTTGTTGAAATTTCACACAATGATTGAAGACATCGAGAGGAAGTGTATTGTACACGAGCCACAAATCTAGCTTACGTTTTTAAAATTTATCTCCCTTGATTATATTTTCTTATCCGGAGCATTCCTACAAAACTATGAAACGGATTTTGTTGAACCGTCACAAAATGATATTAAGATGAAGAACAGTGTACAAGAACCATAGTTCTATTTTACATACTTATCAATTTACTCCCTACATACTACATAGTCTTGTCAGGAGCATAGTTAAAAAACAATTGAATGGATTTTGTTCGAACTTAACACAAAGATAGAGGTATTTGACAGTAAATGTTAAATATTACTAAAGAATGATACAGTCAAGGGATGAAGTTCTTGTATACCCTTTTATGCGTGTTTTAATCTTAACTCCAAAACTATTTCAGAACCTGAAGTTTATAACAATCTCTTTTCAGTATATGTTCATCTTTCACTCAAACAAATGTTTCAGCAGGGGATTCTCCTCTTGTTTATCTACTATTTGTCTCACAATGTGTTTTGTGATATAGTTTTTTATGTGGATTACATCACTTAAACATCTAGCCTTACCTATACAAAACATATTTCTCAATTCTCAGTCATAGTAATTGAAACTGGTACATACCAAAACCCAAAGTATGTATAAAAGTTTCGTTGATTCTAATTCCAATTTTTTACACATATGAATTCCTAGCATCTGAATATGCACATATGTAAAGAAAGTGACCAGTTTTGTATAAGTAAGCATAAATGGACAGATGTCAGAGAGACACTAAACAACATAGTCACACAATTCACCAACCTGTACTTCTTGCTTAGTTGAGCTCAAAATAACAACAAATACAACAAGGGGGGGGGGGGGGGATATATTTTATTTACAATTGTTGCTATTTAAAAATCATTTGGAGATCGAGGGCTGAAATCAAAACTAGCTTATCTGCTTACAAATACAACAGCAGGCAAACTTAATTTGCTTTCCATCCCTAAATGAGACATTTTCGCAAAAGGTAAATGGAACAAATATTGTAAATATATCAACATAGATTGTCAATTTTAACGGACGGCTATATACATCCAACAATTCTAATAGAATAATTTATTAAATACATCAAATAAATCAAGGATAAAGTTGATGAATAATTGAATATCCGAGCATTTAGTAGATAACGATTAAAATATTAAATAATTGATTAAAGCTCATCAATATTAAAGACTTATAGCAGCATTATTGTTTACATCATACCAGTAGCAAAATTGAGCCCAGTCTAGGGCACACCCCACCTCAACTTTTTAAAATAAACATTAAAAAGAGCTATTATTGAAGAAGCTGAATACCTCCACATACCAGCCTTGAAACAGTAATTGTAACCATGTCAATGATAGTCTTGACACATTTGAGGCATAGAAAGAGAGTCTCGGCAGGGCCTGCACTCTACTGGCTTGCTAATTTGTTTCACTTTTTGTCTTTCAAGCTCACAGAAGGCATTATGGTGGCTCTATTGATTACAGAAATCTTGCCAGTTTCAAGGGCCATAATGCAGTCCTGTTATGCACAGATCTGGTGTTTTTCTTCAAAAAAGCACCAAGGTATCATGGATATCAAACTACTGTCCAAGTTTAGTGAAGATGAAATCAAAAATGGAAGCTCTATTCACAGATTCATAGACTCATGTACAGCAATTTTGGCAGTTTCAAGGGGCCTTAACCCCGTCATGCATGTGCGGATCTAGCTAGTTTTCGAAGGATCTATAACCACTATATAAGTTTGGCAAACATTGGATAATAAATGAAGGTGCTTTTGTGTGCACAAGCTTAGTTATGGGAATTGTTCCAATGTTAAAGGGTCGTAATCCAATAACGCATGAGCAGAACTAGCAGAGTTTTATAAGGAACCACCAAACTCTCATGGATCGTTAACTACTGTTTACATTTCGTCAACAAATGAAGGCTTTATTGTCTTCACAAGCTCATTTCTTCTCATTTGTTCCAGTTTTCAAGGGCCATAAACCAGTCATGCACGGGTAGGTCAGGCTGGTTTTCAAAAAATGAACCGGGCTCTTATCCAACTACTGTATAAGTTTGGTAAACATCCGATGATAAATGAAGGGACAATTGTGTTCACAAGCTCAGTTACAGGATTTGTTTCTAATTTCAAGGGCCATAATCCACTCATGCATGGGTGGATCAGGCTGGTTTTCAAATGGATATTTAACTACCTTATAAGTTTGATTAAGATACAATTGAAACTGATGACTTTATCCTGTACACAAGCAATTGTTTACTAACGCACAGACGACGGTCACCGCGACATGGCATAAGTTTTTCTGACCTGTGGCCAGTAGAGCAAAAAATACATATCGGTAAGCAAATGTTAGGCCTTCAATTGTTTACATTCTATCTGGTAGGAAATTCCAGTCATTGATGGCGGTGTAGAAGAATGTAGTGATTTCTTCACTGAAACATATTGGGATTTAGTTTTATTATATATAAGAAAGAGATGGAGATAGCAGGGCAGAGCAGGAGAAAACAGGACGAATATGGCAAATAGAAAGGAAATAACGGGAAAAGCAGAAAACAGTTGTTCAACACTATTTTAACACAATGACAGGCAAGGTCACTGGGTTTTAAATCCAAGACAAATAAAACAATACAACATGATAAAATGGACACTTGAATAGAACTCTTGATTATACCAGAATGAAGTGGAATGAATTATAGCTTCCAAATTTTTGAACACAGATAAATATTGACAATTTTTCTAACGGAAGATAACATAGTATAACATCTGAGACAATACAAACAAAAGAAGAATATTGAAAAATGATCTAAATACACAAAACAAAATGAAAATTTCTAACATGCAAAACAAGATAATTTAATACAACAAGGAAGTTTCTAATCTTATACTTATCATTGCTTGGATACCTTAATAATATGGAAACCATTTCCAGACAATAAAATTATATCCCCTCCGCTTCCAAGATGAGAAAAACATTGATAATAATCAGCAATCTGTTGAATAATGATGCATGTATTCTTTAGAACTGATGTTTCCAGTCAATAATTTACTTTGCATAGTAGGCAAAATATATGCTCAATAGTTTTAAATCACCTATTGTCAGATATTTAAAACTGCCATGGTAGCCAGAGTTCTTTATATAATTCATTTCTTTGAACAATTTAGAAAGGGGACTAATAAAAGGAACACCCCTGTGAAGTTTCCTCGAAATTGGCCAAGAGGTTTAGGAGGAATTGTTGACGGACAACGGACGACTGACGGTGGGAAAAGCTCAGCCCTAGCACTACGGGCTCAGGTGAGCTAAAAAAGTTTGTGCTACATAATCTTAAGATACTCACAGCCACACTTAAAACATAAATACCTTTGCACATGATGCAATACCTAATCAAATAACTTTATCACATAAATTAAAGTTTCTTAAAAAACCCCAGCTAAAACAGGAAACAGCTAAAAAACATGTTTCCATTTGAATTATTAAATTGACAATTAATGACACGACATTTATTATTGTAATATTTTAAGTTATTGTAGAGCTTCAACAACAGTTTTCTCCAAAGGAACACATTAATCATATACAGGAAATTAAACAAATCAAGGGCGTTTTTTCTTCAACTCCTCAAGTTAGAGATTAATGTCATCCTTATTAAAGCTTAAATCCTTGCAGGCTTCCATTGCAGTGATAAACTTATCAATTGTGGCATGTTGGCCCTGTTCATCTATCCACTTACTCAACATCTGCCCAATTCTACCTCTTGTAGTACGAGAATTGTCCATTATATGTTCGATTTGTGTGTAATACCTAATTCAAAACCAAGGAACCTCCAATTTGAGTCAATATGTCAGTCCTCCTTAAACAATTATCTGGTTAACTAAGAAAAAGAAAAAGCCAGACTGTTTTAACATCCGAACTACAAATACTAATTCTCATCAGGGAAAATGTGACAGAACAACACAGCATTTGTGAACTTAGAGAAGGACCATCTTAAAATGAACCAGCTCAAGTTTAGATACCTTGCATTATGTGGTTCAAGAGAAGAAGTCGTTTCTCTGCAAAGCAAATGTTCAGTTCACCATTTGATTGTTTGTTGTAATTATGCAGTTTATGACAAAATGTGATATTATGGCATAATGTAATAAACAGTCAGAGTCATACATTCACTTATTTAGATATTATGGTGATGGAAGTTGACTCTTGATACTGGATTGTAAATTGTTCTGAAAAAATATAATACAAGCATTGATAAGCATTGATATTATTATGAAAACGGTTTTTGTTTCCTGGTACACTGCAAGTTCATTATAACGCGATCACGTTAGAATCCGACTGCGTTATCAATCTAAAGACATATTAACCATACCAACTAACCCCAACTATATAGCGTTGTGCATACTACGTTTTCATAAATTTCAGATTGGTTTTAATAAAATACGTAGGAAGATTAAAATATATAAACTTATTTAAGCATTATGATTCTGAACAATTTAAAAACATAACTAATTAATTAAAACAACGCTAAACGCGACATTTTTGCAATGTGAATTTCATAGAAAATGTACGCCCTTTTAAGTCTACATGTGTGAAAAACAGCAACAACTAAGGGGGTTAACTAGCATGATCACATCAAGTTTAAAGAATTGACTGCCGTCTGATCAGACATGAAAGAGATTACTGCCGTGTCAAACGTTTGCAAACTGTGAAAGCAGTTATCAATTCCAGAGGGTCAATTGAGCTATGCTGCGAATTAAACTGTAGGGCCATGGTGGCCAACATGACCCAGTACCACACTGGACTTGCATTTTATTAAGACAACCATTCTAATCATGTTTTATGTAGTTCTGGTAGAAAATGCAGCCTCCCGAGAATTCACAAGTATTTTCAATGATTTGATCCTGTGACCTAGTTTTTGACCTCATATTACCCAGTTTCAACTTTGACAAAGATCTTATTAAGGCAAACACTTTGAGCAAGTCTCTTGTAAATAAAGTTAAAAATGTAACCTCTGGCGTGTTAACAAGGCTTTACTTTAATTGGACATAGTGATCTACTTTTTGACCCCAGACGACCCAGTTTCAAACTTGTTTTTAAGACAAACAGTCTGACCAAGTCTCATATAAATCATGTAAAAATGTGACCTCTGGAGTGTCAACAAGCTTTCACTATCATTTGACATAGTGACATAGATGTTGACCCCCAGATGACCCAGTTTCGATTTTGGTCTAGATTTCATTGAAAAAAACATTCTGACCATGTCTCACCTAAATCAAGTCAAAAATGTGACCTCTGGAGTGTTAACAAAGTGTTAGTATAATTTGACCCAGTGAACTTATTGTTTACCCGAGACGACCCAGTTTCGAACTTGGTCTATATAACATTAAAACAAACATTCTGACCATGTCTCACATAAATCAAGTCAAAAATGTGACATCTGGAGTGTTAATAATGTTTTACTATAATTTGATCCAGTTTTTTACCCTATATGACCAAGTTTCGAACTTGGCCTAGATTTTATTCAGACAAACATTCTGACCAAGTTTCATGAGTGTTAACATTCTTAATTGTTGACGACGTACACAGCAAGATCCCACATGAGCATGAAGTGAGCTAAAAATAACAGAACAGTGATTCACATGAATAATAATACTGTATACATACGTTTGGCAGTTGCCCCAAGCTTTTTCTGTGCAGCTGACGTCTACAATAACAAAGAGTATGTAAATCAATGAAGGCAAATTAACCAGATATATTTTACATACATGATTTATTCGCACTTTCGCACCTTATCAGTTTCATTCAGTGGTACAAACATGCAAATGACAGATCAGTATCTGAAAGAAAATATCAACAAAACTGGAAATATGTTTCCAAACATGCCTGAAAAACCCATCTTGTCCCGACTGCAACACACTCTAGGTAGTAATTGGCATAACAGTTTGTCACTATGAAGTACTGTGTTGTACCAAGGAGCTGGGCACCAATCTCAAGGTCATACTTTGGTATCAAAGGTAATGTCACGATCCAGTATGGACCGCACAACTTGGACGTTGAAGAAGAATATTGAAATTAACAGGCAGATATGTTTGCCTAGAAGATGATTAAGTTTCAAGCCCTATACCTGTATCTTCAAGGTCAAAGAAACAATACGGTGCCAAGGTTATGTCAACCTGTCTGAACTGCAATGCTGACATGCTTGGAGCAGTCTCACAATTAATCAGCAGAAATGGTTGCCTTTATGTCTGGAAAGTGTTTGGCAGCTAGCCCAGGCCACTGCTTCATTCATCCTGTTTTTTATCCGTCTACAAACACAAGACTTGACTTTGTTGCCTTTTGTGCTCTGATTTGTGGTTTAAACATGTCATCAAAAAATACAAAACATACCGATGCCTCCATTTTTCTTTTTTTAGGTCCTGGTCCGCCAGTCATCGAGTTGTTGTCCAATGTCCGCTTACGCTTCTTGTTATTATTTGAACTGTTTTTACCCTGAAAATATTTGAGTTTCTTAAGTTTTCGCTTTCCATTGCAATGGCAACCAGTATTCTGCGTGGATGGGAATTCTTAGAACAATTTTGAAAGGGGATTACATAAGGACTATTTCTGAGAACTTTGGTCAAAGTTGGTCAAGTAGTTTAGGAGAAGTCTGGACGAACGGTCATACAAACATATTGCTCTGAGCTTTTGCTCAGGGGAGTTAAATGTACAAATAAGCAACAGGCCAATCTGAAGACTCTCAAATATTTCCGAAGTTTTTGATTATTCAAATCAGGAAGGTCTGAATTTCTAAACCATCAAGGAACACATGCTGTTTTTCTTAACGGACGTGAGCATTACATGTTAAAAATACAAGTTGAACATTGAAATATGTAGAGCATACACACATAAACATACAGAAAACAAAGCCCATTAAAGGAATTTAAAACTATATCGACAATATTTGTCGTTCCACATTGTAATATCGTTGATATGCCAAAATCTGAATAAATGACAGTCCCAGCTTTGAAGCCAATGGGGATTATATTAATTCACCCAGTGACATGCACTTTGATCCAACTTGACCTAGTGCTGCACTTGACACCTTGCAATTTCATTAAGACAAACATTAGAGTGGAATTATACGATATCGTTCAGGTAGAAAATTGTCAAAATCAACACATCGACACATGACCTATTTGTTAACTATTTCCCCGGCTTCAATTTACCGAACGGTCAGCTGCGCTTCAATGTCAAGGCTGGGACAAAGTATTGACTCCCACTGATCCCCGTATTTGTTTATTGAATTCTTATGAAAACGAAAGTACCGACTCATAACATTAGCAACCATATAAGCTGACTAATTATTGGATTAGCGTTGTGTCAAATCAATTGGATATCGTAATTTAGATAAGGGCATGCAGTCAGATAGTGAAAAAGGCATTTTTTGACACATGGCGTAAATACACCGATAAAATGGGCCAGGTAATTGAGGCATGGCATAGTGCCGTGCTTATATGGTCTAGCGCAAACACTTTTAGATTGCAGTCAGTCTTCTAACAAAACAATACTGAGAACATAACTTGAATTCCGATTCTAGAGCTGAACAATAATTCACATGAAATGAAAATAACAACTAAGGGATTGCCTTTCACTGTATTTAAATTACCTCTTTCTTAACGCCATTGGTTTTTGCACATACCTTATCTGCCACTGCATTTTCTCAGGTCTGTTAGCATCAGCTTTATGATCAGTTTTTGGACGGTACCGCTGAGTTACCGTCTATAGTATCATAACTTTATGCCTGGGCATACTGATTTTACTCTAAGTTAGTGCTGATATAATTTAATATGTCATTTTATAATTAAATATTCACAAACGTTACATAAAGGGTCTGATATCTTTGTATTTCATTTATTTACAATCGTGACAAATATTTCAATTGTTTTACAATTTTAAGGTTCTACCATTATTACTGACAATTTTCTTTTATTTCGGTTTGAAAATCTAGCATTTCTAGAACAAGTCGGAATGAAGATCTCTTGGAAATAATGTTTACTATTTTTCAATAATTTGCCAGCTTGGCTACAGAGACGAGTGGTACCGTCCCACAGCACTTCTGTGCTTTGATTTTATTCTGAAAGGGCAATTAAAGAGAACTAGAGCTATCTGTCACGTGATCAGGACTCCACATGATGGCCTTAATACAGGCAATTTCATACATTTGAAGGAGTGTAAATGAATTTCATAAGATTCATTACGAAAAAAAGATATCATTTTGCGACTTACACAAATTTTTCTGCAGAAACTGTTTATTGATTTAAGGTACTGAGATCTTGACATTTGACCTTAAAATAGGGGTCATCAATTTGTCATGGCCAGGAGGCCTATAAACTATGAGGACCACATGCATTCTTATGTTGTTGAGCAGATACCATAAATCTAACGAATAGGCAGATAGACAGACAGAAAATGTGAATACCAGAGGGCAACCACATCGGGGCCCTAATAAAACTACAATGTATTTTCAACAAGATCGCATTCATCAGTAGTCATCACATGTGAATATATCCGAAAAAAAATAAAAATATAGATAATGTCTATTTTTTACACAAACACATACGACTACATGACTTGACTGTACCACTTGACTTTGTCCAAGCATAATAGAAAGCTACACTCATACTATGCCAAGAAAAAGCAAGCATTGACAGACAGACAGATAACTGGGCCAAACCAAACATTGTGACAATGGTACAGAAATCAGTAATATTTCAACCACCAATAACTATACTTACATTGGAAGACATTTTCCTGACAGATATGTCTTTCCGTTTTGTTTTTTGTTTTTTTATCTCTGAAAAAATAAGAGCCATAGTTAAGCTGTTATACTTACTCCACAGGCGATAATGAGTAAATGCTCTTCTAAATAATGAAATAGACCTGTAACCAGGTGGAGAAATTCGACTTACAGGCCAAGTGATATAATAACCTTTCCTGGCCTTTAAGGGTTACTGCTTTGGCAGAACGAGGCTTTGTCGAGTTACCACATCGACAGTTACCCGGGAGCCGGTTATTTCTATCCATACACAAGCAAATGATAGATTATTTTTTCTTGCATACCTTTTTTGAGTAATAAATAACAAGATTAAATAACACGATTAACTTTTGCTGAACGGACAGACAAACAAAAGACACAAGAAATGGCAATGCCCACAAAAAAGGTTTTAGTACGTAGTTATTTGTAACCAAGGCTCAATTCGTATTATGAATACATGATGATCATCAATGATGTAAAGGTGCCATAGGTGATACATGCATACACACACTCACACTTAGATATATTATATATATATGCAACACCTATACACCATGTTTGATGTACAAAATACACCCACGCATAGCGAAGATATTAGGTGGAAACTGATTTTTAAATTTTAAGTGACCTTGACATTGGACGGAACGAACCCAAAAGCAATCCCAAGCGAGCTCTCAGCATGTTCTTATTATACACTAAGTTTGATGGCAATATGATCAACGTACCTAAAGTTATTCGCCAGAAACCAAATTTGTATTTTTGACCTTGACCTTGACCTTTGGCGGACCGTACCCAAAAGCAATTCCAAGCGAGCTGTCCACATGTTCTTACTATACACCAAGTTTGGTTACATTATGATCAACGGAACTAAAGTTCTTCGCCAGAAACCAAATTGCTATTTTTAGTAACGGTGACCTTGACCTTCGGCAGAACGAATCCAAAAGCAATCCCAAGCGAGCTCTCCATATGTTCTTACTATACACCAAGTTTGGTTACAATATGATCAACAGAACTCAAGTTTTTCGCCGGAAACCCCCAGTGTGACGCCCGCCCGGACGTCCGCCCAACGACACACACCATTCTAATAACCTGGTTTTCTTCGAAAACCTGGTTAAAAACAAGAAATGTGTCCTTACAGTTGCTTCCTCTGTACTCAATAAAGAGGCATAACTGTTTTGTTATTTTTATTATGTTGATTTACTTTACTTTTCTTACATGGCCTAATTGAAGAATTGCAGTGTTTTAAACTGACTGGTTAAACTCTTCAAATTCATATAAAGTTTTGTTACTCTAAGTAAAACAGGTTTTGAGATACAACTTAAAAGGGACAGACTGACTGACAGATGGACAAGAGTAAGTCCCCTTTCGTGAGGGGGGGGGGGGGGGGGGACATATATTGATAATCTCTGCATTTGAAGAGTTTAACCAGTCAGTTTAAAAACAATGCAATTCTTCAATTAGGCCATGTAAGAAAAGTAAAGTAAATCAACATAATAAAAATAACAGAACAGTGATGCACATGAACAATAATGATGTATACATACTTTTGTCAGTTGCCCCAAGCTTTGTCTGTCCAGTTGAAGTCTACAATAAGAACGAGTATGTAAATCAATGAAAGCAAATTAAACAAATATATTTTACATACATGATTTTTTCTCACTTTCAGCAGTATGGTGGCTGGGTCCTTGGAAACCAGGAAAAATAGCAAAATAGTTTACCTGATAGAGTATACATATAACATTGTTTTCACACCTTATCATTTACATTCAGTGGTACAAACATGCAAATGACAGATCAGTATCATGGAATATAGTTATATTTGATATATAACAGGTCAAAGTGTGGGGTATTCTGAAAGAAAATATCAACAAAACTCGAAATATGTTTCCAAAACATGCCTGGAAAACCTTGTCACGACTGCAACACATATGGTGCAATCTAGGTAGTAATTGGCGTAAAAGTTTGTCACAATAAAATAGGAGCTGGGCACCAATCTCAAAGTCATACTTGGGTATCAAAGGTAATGTCATGATCCAGTATGGACCGCACAACTTGGTTGTTATAGAACAATATTGAAATTAACAGGCAAATATGTTTGCCTAGAAGATGATTAAGTTTCAAGGCGTAGACCTGTATCTTCAAGGTCAAAGAAACAATAAAGTGCCAAGGATAATGTCAGACTGTTTGAACTGCAATGTTTATATGCAAGGAGCAGTCTCACAATTAATCAGCAGAAATAATAATTTAAGAAATGAGAAAAATGTTCCACTGCTTCATTCATCCTGTTTGTTATCCGTCTACAAACACAAGACTTGGCATTGTTGCCGTTTGTGCTCAGAATTATGGTGTTAACGAGGTGTGTCCAAACATTTTGTGGACACCTTTGATGTTTATAATTTATACGTTAATATATCATAGAAATATAACTTAACATCTTTATTGACTTAATTCCCATGAATTAAATTGGCACAATTTCATTAAAAAAAATTATGAAATAAGCAAAATATGCACATTTTCATACCTATATGTATGACCGACAGATATTTAAGTAAGTGTTGTTTTCTTAACAGCTATAGTAACACGATATTTATGGCGCGAAAAGCAGCACCGAAGTTATAATTTTGACATATGCGTCATTAATGTAGAGACGTCATTTCCTCCAATTTTTAACTGCCTTAGTTGTAACATTAGCTGTAGTCACTTGAATTTTGCATCTCACCTGCTTTTGAGTTTGATTTAAAAACGGCGAAGTTGAAGAAGAGGGAACTATTATTAAATTGTGAATAAAACACCCTAAGACACGATGAAAACATTACAGAGAGGCACAGTATATTACTCAGTTTCCTGATTGCTTGTATATAAGCGGCAGACCTTTTTTTCAAGCGGGCATTAATCAAAGAAGGACGTTGCCAGGTCGGGTAGGCCGAAGAAAGTTAACGTCAAAGTCATTGCGTTGGTTGGGAAAATCGATATGGAAGACTGACGGGTGTGTGACCGCGATATTAGTAAACGCATAGGACTTAGTCACTGGACAGTGCTTTTAAAACATGCTTAAATCCTGCCTTGGAATGAACAAAGGGTGCACTTGCTATGTCCCTAAATTTCTCTAAACATTTAACACGGATGCATCTATTCTGAAAAGTTATCAGTGAATCGTGACGTTAACATCAATATGACGTTGCGACGTGCGCCGCATATCCTACAGTGGTTATTGTGAATCTTGCATTATTTTGTTACTGTTTCATAGGACTGCACAGTTTTTTTAATAACGTATCACAAATGGTTCGTGATTAAAGATATATATTTATCTTTTTGTTGTCTGAGTTATTTTTCTTAAAATCAAAGTTGTCCAAGAACTGTTTTGACACACCTCGTACATGACATCAAAAAATACAAAACATACCGATGCCTCTGTTTTTATTATTTTAGGTCCTGATCCGTCAGTCAAATGATTGTTGGCCAATGTCCGCTTAAGTTTCTTGTTATTATTTGAACTGTTTTTACTCAGAAAATATTTGAGATTTTTTAAGTGTTTGCCATGGCAAACAGTATTCTGCATGGAATGAAATTCTTAGAACAATTTTGAAAAGGGACGACATAAGGACTATTTGAGAACTTTGGTCAAAGTTGGTCAAGTGGTTTAGGAGAAGTCTGCACGGACGGTCAGACAAACAGATTTCTCTGATCTTTAGCTCCGGGGAGTTCAATGTACAAATTAGCAACAAGCCAATCTGAAGGCTCTCAAAAATTTAAGTAAGAAAGGTCTGAATTTCTGAACCATCAAGGAACACATGCTGTTTTTCTTAACGGACATGAGCATTACATACTAAAAATACAAGTTGAACATTTAAATATGTAGAGCATACACACATAAACATACATAAATAATAGCCGATTAAAGGAATTTACATCTATATCAACAATATTTGTCTTTCAACATTTTAAAATCGTTGATATGCAAAAACTTGAATAAATGACAGTCCCAGCTTTAAAACCCACGAGAGCTTTTATTATTTCACCCAGAGACCTGTATTTTGATCCCACTTGACCTAGTGCTGCACTTGACACCTTGCATGTTATTAAGACAAACATTCAAGTGAAATTTAAATATCATTCAGGTAGAAAATTGTCAAAATCAACACATGAACACATGACCTATTTGTTAACTGTTTCCCGGCTTTAATTTACTGAACGGTCAGCTGCGCTTCAATGTCAAGACTGGGACAAAAGACAAAGTAATGACTCCAACTGGTCCCCGGCTTTGTTTATTATATTTTTATGAAAACGAACGAACCGACCCAAAACATAAGGAACCATACGATACGCTGACTAATTATTGGATAAGTGTAGTGTCCAATCAATTGGATTACGTAAATTAGATAAGGGCATGTGGTCAGACTGTGAAAAAGGCACTTTGTGACCCCTGGCATAAATACACAGATAAAATTGGCATCATGGTGTGAGGGAATTGAGGCATGGCACAGCGAGTGATATGAAACGTTTTTCGCTAACACGCCGGTCAATAGCAAAACTCGCGCGCTGTTTCGTAAAGTTTTGGACTGATAGCCTTTACTGAACGCAAGGCTGCTGTACCTATTTTATGCACACCTTCCGAACAACATAGAACACTGTTCCAAGTTGTTCCTTTGACATTGTTCGGACCCCGAAAGGAATACGCCAACAGACAGATAACTGGAACAAACCAAACATTGTAACAATGGTACACAAATCATCCAAATAATAATCACAGTAATATTTCAAGTTAACCACCAATAACCATACTTACATTGGAAGGCATTTTCTTGAAAGATAATTCAGGCTGCTGTTTCTTTAGATATTTTATCTCTGAAAAATAAGAGCCATAGTTATACTTACTCCACATGCGAAAATGAGTAAATACTCTTCTAAATAATGAAATAGACCTCTAACAAGGTGGAGAAATTCGAGTTACAGGCCAAGTGATATAAGAATCTTTCAACAGTTACTCGGGAGCCAGATATTTCCGTCCGTACTGTAATAGACTGTGCATCCGAATTTCGTACCGTCCGAAACATTATAGTTTTATAAATGTCTAGTTACCTTGGTTTCATTCTCATCGAAGTTGCTTCCACTTTGTCGTATATTAGAATAAGTATTTATTTGTTAATATATTGCATGTGTCTATTCATTAACCATGGCGATGAACTTAAGTTACCGTCGTCTGAGTTCATCGTCGCGGCAAGATGATCAGTCATTTGTTCGCTGCCATTCACAGCGTATTAATTGACCCTTCCTCATTCGCACTGTAGCCACGCCCACCTTAGCAACAGGTGCTGGTTGTAACTACGTTAGACAAGCGCTTTACAAAATGGCGACCGACAATGATAAACGTAATGTCATTTTGGAGTGTCTTCCAAGCGAATTTGCGTTGAATTATCTTTGTGATCAAACTTTGACGTTGCATTTTACTCTTGCCTGGTTTCCTGATAAGAAAATAGTACACAAAACCGTCCGTGACAGACCAAAAATGATCAAAGAAAAATCAACATCATAGCTAAGCGTCGGACATATTTTATACTACAGCGACAAAAAATGCACAAAATTGACATCTTTTGGATAATATAAGGATATTTTGTAATGTCTATGATAATCTGACATCAAAAATATTTGTTAAAAGTCCATGCGGTAAATATTTTGTTTTGATATTGACAAAAAAAGTATGTTTAATAAATGATTTAGAGAGTAGATAGACATTATAATATTAGGATTTTCTCAAATCATCAATAAACCATTCACATGTGGAAGAATTCTCATCATCTGATAATCGATACTGCGCAAAATTGCCTATATAGAACTATGAAGGATTTTAGCTTTAAATTAGTATAACTTTTTATCCGTTAAAGATATTAAATAAATGCAAACGGTTTTGGAATGTTTCAATATTCCCCTTCATTCAAATATTTTACCTTTTATTTGAAACAAAAGTAAAATGGTATTTTATTAACTTTATAACAGTTACCAGTGCTATATAGAATATATAGGCGAAAACAATTTACTCTGAAATTAATTTAATGTCATTTAAAAACGGTTAATGATATTAACAAGATGCAAATGGTCTCATAAACCATAATTATTTCTCTGTCAATTGGTATTTATTTTGTGAAAATATTTAAAGAGGAAAATGGTCTTTTTTACACTTCAAAATGTTTTTTACCACGTTCGGAAATGATCGGAAGACCATCCGAGTATGACCGAAGTTTTATGGCACTTGATCTCTGGATGGTCCCACTAGGGGTCCAGCAGCGATTATACAAGCTGTTAATTAACGATAAGTGCGCTTTATAGGATAGAATTTGGGGAAAATGTGACTTTTTATAGAACAGAACAGAATGATTTATTAATATCTGGATTTAAGTATAATACTTATCATCCAATATATACAATTTACAATAATAGTATTAACATACTCTATGAGAGTAAGTACATGTACATTTATACATACAACGTAGTCAAACAAAATATTACAAATACACATGATAAACGTCAGTGATACAATATGAATAAAAACAGCATTATTAGTATAACATCTAATCAAGAACTTAATAGATTAGTACATACTTTTATAGCACTTTGTAGATACATAGTCAATCCTTTTAAAATAACATCATTATTAGAACTAAATAATTGAACCAATTTATACATACTAGGTTTTCGCCAATAATATAGAGCCTTGAAATAAAATATTGGTGTGGTTCATTATAGGGTGACAATATATTTATGATATTGTTTAACTTTATATTTAAAAGTGAAAATTATGATATTAATGCTATTAATATTATAAATACAGATGTCACACTTATTTAGACAAATAGCCTGCATAACTTATATCAAAGACCTAAATACCACAGATGCGCTGCTACTCGGCCAGATATAGTAAAACCTCTAGGAAAAGTTACCAGAATTTCCATTAGTTATCTTGTGGTATTTAGGTCTTTGCCCATATCCACTCACAAATAATGGACAAGTAATTTGGTTAGATTACGATAGATTACACTAAGGAAAGTATAAAGCTAAAACAAATCTTTGACATTGGACAATAATACATCATGTACAATTATAAGTACATGGTTATATATCGAATTTGAATACTCCTAAGTAAGCAGCAATTTGATTATTAGAACGAAGAATTTCACACTATGAACTACAAATGAAACCCTATCAGTGACGGACAGCAGATGGCATAAACTGATATCAGAAGTAACAACGCTTCAAAGACAAATGACATGATGCATAATGTAATTATGTAGCGATTATCTTCCATCTACATGTACCGTTCCACTGCACATATCATGTATTCAATCGTCTTTGTTTGATTAACTGTATAGTGTTTTTGAATGACATTGAGCGTACATAATTATACACAGACACGAACATATGACTACCCATACAGAACATAAACTTCTTGAGATAGAGATCACTGTGGAATGCAATTCAGTTTGAACACCTATATTATATGTTTTTGAACGGCATTGAGGGTACCTATTCACAGACATGAACACCTGATACCAGATCTGTAATTTATAATTGGCGTCAAACAATGGTTGTTAATGTAACATTCATTATAAGAACATTAACGATAGCAATACAGATTGCAAAACATTATATTTTGCAATAACATGTGAACATATTGATAAATGTAGGCACAATAACGGACATTTGTAAACATAAAGATTTGGGTGTGGGGATAATGATCACACTTTATTATAGTCAGTCTTAATTTTAAGAATAACTTCAATCAAATGAGAGAAAAAAAACTTATTCAGTAAACACGCACTTAATCAGAGGAATGCCATACTTCGTGTTAGGATTCATTGAGTTTATTCCCATTTCTTTTGTTTTGTTATTATCTGTTTATACAATCACTTGTAATCTTCATCTTTATGTATGAAATGGGTAATTTAAGAACAAATATTGCAATGCTATTGATGTTATTCTTTAATATATGTACTAATTTTTTTCACATCACATGATGATGTATTTGTGTACATAATTTGCTAACGATGATGAGCTGTAATCGCTCAAGTCGATAGTAAACTTTATGTTCTGTTCTGTTCATGATTCAATATATTTATTTCGAAAGAGCCTACAATAAGTATCATGAATGTATAATACATTCTGATAAATTAGTACTGACCGGGGCAATGTCATTATGCTGGCTTATCGCAGCGGGGTGGCTAATCAAGTCGCGAACGATAATGATCATGAAATCATATCCTAAATCGGTAAATCACGGAGGCTTCCGAGTGTTTCCGAATGTTTCCGACCACCGTGTCCACTGATTAGCGACACACGCATCGATAACTATCGGCTAAGCTGATGATGAAGATTCTTCGGTATGACACATATTTCTAAAAATCCAGAAATTATGTCTTAAGAAACAAGGCCAGTTTTGGCTGGGACAAATTATATACTATTACGCAATAAACAATATTGTCCCCTTTGTGCACTATCTAGATATCAATCTTGTTCAGACCCCTAATCAGCATTTCTTTTTTCTTCCCCAGTTGGAATCCACTATACAACCAATCAGTGTTTCCTGTCATCATCTGACACATATATACAGTATAGTTGAGAAGTGTTAAATATTTTTATAGACTTTAACTAAAAGACCACTGATCAGGTCTGTGTTGAATGTTATAAACATTTTTTTAAGAACTTAATTCAACATTGGTGTGATTTTAAGGGTTTAAACATGATATATTACTCATTTCTGCCCTATCATAAACTGTAAACACCAGTGAAAATGAAATCATAAAGAAATCAGAACTTTTCTAACTCTTATAAATTACGTTTAAAAGAGATACTCAACAATGAGTAACCAATACCAGTAAATCACCGGTATTTTCATTTTTTCACTAGTATTAACATAAGTAAAAATATTTTTTCTGCATACATGTTTATGGTTATACAATTTTTTTATCTCAATAATTATTGATGTTATAATTGATTCTGTGCATTTTCAGTTTTGCAAACTAGGCCATTATAACTAATTTAACCACCCTAAGCAAATGAAATATCAAAATACTTACTTACATGCTGGTAAAAGTCAAATGTAGTTTATCAAATCAATATATTGTTCATTCAACACGCAGATATATTGACCATATCCGACATTTATATAAATTCCAACTTATTAAAACCAGAAGATGAGAAGGATAGTTTGTTGAAATATACATTCACTGCTTTCTTATTATTGATACGAATAACATAATTAAGCAAGAATTTAGCAAATCAGTTGTTGCTTGCAAATGTATGTAAAACGAACATATTTTAAGTTGTTACATTGTGTTTATTCATCTTTTAGGGCTATACTTTACATTAACGTCTAATGTCTGCCTCATCGAAGTAAAGACGATATAAATAAATATTTCATTTTTTGTAGTCTCTCCGGATTTCTGCTGTCCGAGTTACACAATCCGTAGCTGCATCTTTTCACCATTGTCACATATTAACATAATATAATATATTCACAATGCTATCAGGAATCAATTTTGTTTTTGTTTTGTAAATACCAATGCTACGGATGTTATGAATACTTAAATATTGATCATGCGTAAACAAATTAAAATATGTTTGATTACTACTTGTATTGATAATCAATTCATTCAATTCATTGATGTATTATTATTTCTATGTTAGTTTTGTATTAACGTGGGATTTGTTAATGTTAATATGCTCTCCCCCGGAACGGAAAATACCGGACATTTGTATTGATGTACTTGTACATATCCCCTTACTGTATACATGTATACGTCGGTGAAATAAAAGTAAAGTTGTAAAGTTGTTGTTGTATTAAACCTTATTTTTTATCGCGCAGTAATCTCTTCCTGTTTGTCTAAGGTTTGTCTAAGGTAAGCGAGCTGCAGGGGGTGTGTCGAAATCCTGTTATCTGATTGGCCAATCGGACTGTCAATCAAATATCTGAGGAAGGGTCAATTTCGTCCTATGTAAAGAGTATTAGTCAAATATTATTGTCGTCACTGTTGTAATCTGTTTCATGTGATGTGTTCTTTATCGTTACTTATTCGTTTTTATATGAACATTATTGATGATTATTGCAAATTGTGATATGTATATGTATATAATATGATGCAATAACTATTTGTTCGGCCATATCGCGTAATGCTGGGGTTTATCTGGCGCCAACGTTTAAACATGTTGCTTCATCAAATGTAAATGAATATGCTTACTTGTAAATCCTATTGACTCCTTATCATATTGGCATTGTGTTGGATGCACACATAGTATGAAAATCTTGCTAAATTCTTAGTTATAACTTAAATTAATATACTTAGCCGCATTACGCATTTGATGCTGGCATTTCTAAACTCGTTCTGATTGGCTACCCGCATCCCAGCATAAATGCCAGCATTACGGATATATAAAGGCAGTCAGAACTGCAAAACTGGTAAAACGCTGGACTTGTAATCCAGGAATCGCTGGTTCGATTCCCCGCTCCATCACTGACCGTACTAACAGTCTTTCGGACGAGACTTTAAAAACCGAGGTCCCGTGTATGATGCTTTACATCAAGCACGTAAAAACGTAAAGGAACCAGGGGTTCTTCTGGAACTGGGGCATCTTCTGTATCATGCACTATCCTCCAAAAATCTAATATGACTAACATTCTTCTGGAGGCGTCGCCCATATGGGAAACCGGTGGCGACGATAAATAAACGCAAATACAAAATAAAACAAAAAACGCCAGCATACAGTAGTCAGTGACACAGCCATGGCCTACGTTAGTCGTACGTTCAAACCCTCATCAGGTAGAACAAACCTCCAAATTTAGTATATCTATTTGATATTAAACTATATTACGAGTTACCTGCTTAGAACGACGCAACTGATACTACACTACTTATAAATGTATATGTTTTCGCGACTTTCCGCAACTAGATCTTCTGAACTACCTACTAAAAATTAAACCCGTAGGCGTGGCCGCTGTAACTCATTTATTCCCATTTTCAATTATTACCGGTGGTCTGCTGTGTCTGTCGTCCGTTAAAACGATTATATAGTGCATTTGTATTGTTTTTTACATATATGAAACATAGCACTGAATAGAATCTAGAAGCCAGCGAGATCTCAACAGGCAAATTAAGACCTGTTCATTAAACCTCTCATCTCTACAATATACTTGTTTGTTGTACTTAATACTGTTCTGGTTAGTAAGTATTCGGACTAGAGGTGACGTACAGTACACAAAGCCAATGAAAGATTACTTTTCTTGCATACCTTTTTTGAGGTGAGCTAAAAAGGCACATATTACTTCACAACTCAAATTTAGGCAAAACATTAACAAATAAATTTGGTACTTTTTGGATAAATAACAAGTTCAAACAAGAAACATGGAAATAACACAAAAACAGGTATTCTAATGCCAAGGATTCGGAAAGGATGTTATAACCAGCGGAAAACAAAACCCCAGGTGCTCAACTTCACACACTTTTATACTTTCATGACACTAATGAAATACTTTTGGAGACAAAAAATGTTGACACCTTTCCGACAGCCTGCCCACTATAATTTGCCAATCTAATAATCCGCGTTTTCCTTCAGAAAACATTATTAACGAAAATTTGAAATCCAGAATTGCCATTCAGTGAAATCTTGATAAAATACATTTGACTTTACAAACCTTCGCCTACTGCTTGTATATCATTTCTTACTGCAATGGCATCCTCACCAATAAGTTCTATATCACAAGGTATTTCTTGACCTTTGTTCTTGACCCTGGAAACTGGTTTCACACTTGTCACCTTCACTTCTATACTCACTGATGATGTTTTTGATGACATAAATGATCGCAGTACCTCCTGAAACTCTTGTGGTATGCTGCCAGCACAAACATTTTGTTTAGTGTAAACTAACAAACAACCACGTTCAAGTTTCACATTCATGACCTCATTTCTTTTTACTTCCCAAGCATCCTTTGTAGATGAAAAGCCTCTTATTCCACTCCCTCCAATTCTATACCTCAAAGAAGCCATTCTGCAAAAACTGACAAGAAAGTCAACATAATTAGTTTGTTTATAATTTCTTTACATGCATCTGTAGAGTACAAAACACATAGGACAAATACAACTATATTTTTACTGCCATGAAGTGAACTATTCCCTAGTCAATTATAGTATAAACTGTTGCCCACTTTTGCTCTCTGTGTCACTGGATTTTCTATGTTCTAATTATAGACCACATATCTTCAACTCTGTTTTCATATACGAGTCAAATAACAATTCCTAGAAATCGAAATTTGATCAGGTAATAAAATAGTTATATCATGGCTATTTCGACAGTCACAACTGTCATCTTGTGGTGTCGTAGATGACATACCAAACTGTTGCCCCTGGCCTATCATGCCCTATACATTGTGACAACAGTTTTGATTAAATACAGTATATTGAAAATTAATGTTAATAACATTTATATATAACTGTTTATATCAAAATTAATTTCCAATATAATATATGTACGATATATTTTCTTGCAGTACAGTATTTCAAGTGGCTGCATTTATCACTCTGGATATTAAAGTCGAAATGTTTCAGAATCAATCTACTAGTGGTTATATAAACAACAAAACAAGATGACCAAGGCTGCGGGGAAATGGCGATCGATTTAGTAGAACACGGTTTGACAGAGTCTGTATTTCGAGTGTCCGTCGGACATGTCCGGTATAATTCCTTTTTGACATAGAACACACTATCATGTACGGTCCCTGTTTTGACCGATGAAATTTCTGTTTTTGTCGGACACATTGTCCGGTGAAAAATTACAGTCAGCTCGATTATTTTCGGAAATTATCCTTTCTGTTCCATCGACAATATTTTGTTAACTGAAAACTAGAAAATGCGAAGCTGTATTGGCGAATGTTGAAATATTCTGTCACTTATACAAATGTAGACATTTTTGCGCGATATTTTAAAGCTATAAACAACCACGAAGATCATTTTTATCAAGCTGATGATGATATACTCCAATTTAACGAAGCCATGTCCAACAATATCGCTTATCGCATCGGCCCAAATCGATATTTCTAGTCGTCTAATTTGCATTGAGTAGATGGGGAACGCTGCGTATTTTTTTATGAGTATTTCTTTATTTCTTACATATTCAAAAGTTTCAACCAGATTTGGAAACCTGAATGTATCGTCTTTTCAATCGTATAAAAATATTGACTTTTTTATATGTTTAGGCGGGGGAATATACAGTTTTCTTGAGCCACCCAGTTTCCTATTGAACTCAGTGTGAACGGTGCGTTTTTCCTGGACGTCCGACGTGTTTAAATCATTATTTTAATTTATCCTTAGACGGGAATTCAAAGTTTCATTTTATGCTTGTTCCAATGGTGTCACTCCATGTTATTTGTTATGAAAACAAATTGGGGGAATTAGAGATACATAAAGTACCTGTCAATGTCAAGATTGTTTCCGTGATATCTCACGGAAATTCACGAAGATCAGCTAGTGATACTGATTCGGCAAGTCTTTTTTGTGACAAGTTTAATCTCCACATGTGGTCTCTAAGATATTATCTCAATCTAACTGTTCAGTGGACCATGGTTTAAGGTGGTAACGTGTAGACTGCATTTATGCAATATATAGTGTTATGCTTCATGAAATTAATTTCTTCTATGAGACCATATCGCGACTCTTGTGTCGTATTCTTCGCCTCCCCCGTTGGATTTGGGCCTGGGAAGGGATAGTAGGGGACACCATGACGAGTAAAAATGTTCTCTTGAATTTTGTCCCACAGACCCGATCCAGAGTGTAAAAACTCCTTAAAACAAAACATAAGGAGGTCCTGCTACACAAATCCTGAGATAACCGTGAAACAAAGAAAAAATATTTATTGTTATTAAACTTTCAATAATGCTGGATAGGCCTACATTACATAGATGAAAATCAAACAAATAGTTTAATGCTAATATAAATAATAATGCAATGTGGAAAAGTATATATGAAAATATATATTACGCGGTATAACTATTAGTGGGCACCACAATATCTTGCGTATTTAAATTACCCAAAATTAGTTTGTAATTGCAATTTTAATTGGAAATTGCATGACAAAGTGTTTATTACACATGTTAAGTGAAACGAATTCCTTGTTTTTTCTAGTTTATTTCATAAGAAAACAATTGCTTTACACATGGCAACGACTACTACACGCCCTCCAAACACACGCTTTTCCCTCAAATTGAGAACATCGTAAGCGTAGCGAACGAGTTTTCCGATATGCAGTTTTGCTCAAATTTTAGTATGTGAAAAAGCTCGTGGGTAGGAGAATAAGCAAACGATAAGAGGTGAAGCGCGTGCATTAATCCTTGATCAATCATAACCTTTTATTTCAGTAAAATCAGTTAAAGTTATATTTTACCCCTAAAAGAGTTTTAAGTCTATCATATCAGCACAAGTCGTATCAACGTGCACCCCCTCCACTGAATAAAAGCCAGCAGTGATTACTTCGACGTACAAATTCAGATTTAGATTCAGTACACTTTCGGTTCATCCAGTTTCCGAAAATCGTTGGTATACAAAACTGCATTACTTTGGACTTACCCTTGTCAGCAAAGATGTTATTCCAGTATGTTGGTACAACTACAAACAGATATATGTCATACACTGTTAATCCATTTAAAAATCTATAAGATTTACTAATTTGGTTGGAATTCCTGAATGTTTCCCCGTCGCGTAATAATCAATTTGTGATTGAATCGACGTAACATGTAGATGTTTATAAATATAGATTTCAAAATATTTGGGGAATTTCCAAATCTCTTACGCAGTGATCTCCCCTTAGAGTTATCGGATATTGCTGTACTGCAAGGGAACTAACCGCTGCGTTTAGACATTCGGTTCTGACTATCTACAAGACCCTCATCTGAATAATATTTCATTATTTATATCGTTTTATCGGTTCATAAACGCACTTTGATACAGATATGGAGAACCATAAGTGTACTTTGATAAAGATATGGAGACATATCATTGTTCACATAAATGCATATGAACATAAACCACTTTGCTGTGTCCAACTTCATGTCACACTGCTTTAGTTTGGTTACTTAACTACTTATATTTTTAATAAAACGTCTGACATTTCCAATCCACACTGTGTTTGAGTCTTTCCTGTGAAATAAATGAACTACATTGACAGGGAAACATAAATATATTTCTTAAGTTTCTATCATCGGGTTTGGTGAAGTCAAACATGCACACAACTGTAGTCAGACAATGTATACCTAGCACATGTATGATGGCGATCCCTCCAAAACCCGGAAACAAAAGGAAGGCGTCTTTTTTTAATTATTCCCACCATGTCGTATAGTTTTATAAATGAACAGACGTCTCCCATATGGAGCATTGCTGCTTTTATTGCAGACAGCAGGATCAATATTACAGCTGATACTGGTGATTAGTAATACTACTTCTATTATTGGTATTGCTGCTACCACAGCTTCACACTGATGAAGAAACGAAAGGCTTCTGTCAAAGCGAGGATAACACAACGTATACCGCTTCGCCTTACTAACCACTAAATACGCAAGTGCCAGAAATATTGATGAGCAACTTGAACACACATAATATTATTACCTTGGTAAATTGATAAACATGAGTGTGTATTTATATATTTAGGGAATGAACAAGATCATTCACTCAAGTATATGTTAAGTATATGAAACAATATGGGTCTTATTTGGTAGCATATATTCACACCAAATTTGGAGCAAAGTAAGAAAATGTGAAGAGCTCGCTTGGGATTGCTGTTGGACCATAAGAGTTTTACTCCTTTTTCAACAGTATTTCAGTTGTGTGGCGGTCATATGACCTTACCAGTGTTTCTGAGATAGCCATGTAATAAAAACTATCAAAGTTGACTGAAGCGGTTTCTTCATCATGAAATAACTTTAATACAGTTTACAAATGTGACAAAAGACTGTCTAAGATAAATCGTGGAATAAGCGCATGGGTATATAATATCATTTTATTAGGTTCAATCCGTTTTGTAATACAAAAGTACAGTGTTCCTGAAGAGTTAACAAAACAAAACTAAAACGACAATATTGGCCTTTTCCGAAAAGAATGAATCTGACAGACACTACATTGACAATCTTAAAGAACACTTGGATAAAGAAACACATTTTAAATTCAAATACATTTTTCGCGTTCCTCATCGTCGTTGTGAATATTGCGATATTAAAAACAAGTTATTAGTAAAGTCTGCTGACCTCGGTTAAATGGAGATAAGTTAATTTGTCGTCTATTTTAGGTCTTGGTTTGGTATGAAAAACATATAACCGTCTGTCTCGAGTATTTGCATATGCTTAATGTTCTGCACGAACATAGACTAGGAATGATCAGCATCATAATGGAAACCGTAATCGTTATTTTTTTCTTTGATGAGTTCATCTCCTTAACCGCTGTGTTCATCAAATATGCGAAAATGACAGAAAAGCATATCATTGTTTCCGCAGGACGTTTGACTGTTATTTTCTCACCAGTTTCGGCCTATTGACGCCAGCTGTCTTTACTTGTCCTGTGATCGTTTCCATCCATTAACCCCCCTCCCCTGTTTGATCTTTGATTCACCTAGTTATCCCTTATGATCGTCCAGGTCATTCCTGTCGCCCCTATTCCCTTACGTAAGTACCCTTACGTATGAGCCCATAAGCTTACTAAAATGCCTTACATTTTATACATTGTTGTTTTCCCGGGGTCTGTGTGGTGAGGCACTGTCTTATGTATGTGGCGTTCCCTTTAACAACTTTCTCTCTCTCTTTCGTAACCAAATATAGCACAAAAATGGTTTCTGCTCAACGACTCCGATTAGAGTATTTATTAATTAAGGAGGCATTGTGATCAAACTTGATAAATACATACTGTCCTCGGAGAACTACTGGAAATGCCAGATATGGAACAATATAACAAACAAATGTCATACATAAATAGTTATACATGCATGCAGTATAATGATAGCTTTTAATGATTAGTTACTGCCTACTTAGTCAATTTATGTGTATATGTTGGGAATCAGTGACCATAAAGCGATTAAGTTTGAGCTTAGCTAGCTGTTAAAGTCGATTAAAACCCCAAGTATTTTTCTGACCGTTCCATGGCTGTAATTCGCTGTATGTTTATTATTTATATTAGTGTTTTAAATGTATGTAAAATTTCCCTTTCATCTGCGCAATTACTTCACTTAATAAAGTATTCATTTTATTGTCTCCCTATTTCGGCCTTCTGTTGCCAGCTCTCTTGACTTGTCATGTGATGTATTCAATTAATAATATCTCCCCGTTTGTCCTCAAATCTCCTTAGTTGTCCCTTATGGTCGGCCAGGCCGTTCCTGGCGCTCATGTCCCCTTACGTGTGTACCCTTACGTATGTTCCCTTGAGCCTCATCAAATGTCTGGTGTTATGGATTGTTGTTTTCCCGGAGGTCTGTGTGGAGTGGCACAGTCTTATGTATGTGGCGTTCCCTGTAGCAATTTATTCCTTCTCTTTTTCGGCGCAGCCGTACTAACATGGTTTTGCCATTTGCATATCGGTGTTTTCTAAATCAATCAAATCTTACATTAACCACCAAGGCAATTTCTCATCAACCGAAAACTCTTTGTAACCTTGACGCATACTGTTTAACGTTTGGTTTAGGCCAATATATTTGTTTACCAAACCTACAAATATTAACTTGTTTATTGATATCTATTTTTTCTTCCGAAGCAAAGTAATGAACACAGTTATTGCGTAAATGGTGTTATGTTTGCCAAAAAAAGTCTTGATCACGATAGAGGCGTTATTCTTATTATGGTAAACATGACATTGTTGTATGAAAACCAAATGAACATTCTATTGTTTGCCTTAACAACTGCGTCTGAAAGTGGATCGTATAGTGTATTTCAAGATTTATCCAGGATTCTCTCTCTTTCCCACTGGAAATTCTCCGGTGTTGGACTTTCATAATTTATCTACTTGCGCGAACATTTTTGTTGTTTTAATCAGATAAATCGCTTTGCAACAAGTTTATTAACATGAATGAGCGAGTTCACGACTTATGCAATAAGTAATGATGAACTATATTGAAACATACTATAGTGTGGCTATGACTAATCACACTACGTAGTTATTTGGAGTTTCTGTAGTATAGCCAGGTGAAATTGAATGACCGGCAGTCGTAACATGTAGGCAATTGTTTATGTTGTACAACAAATTTTAACCTTCAGATTGCAACAAATTTGCATACTTCAAGTTGCGCCGTCCATCTTTTTTAAAGATATTTCTTGTTTGACATGAACCCATTTGAGTGATATTAATTAAATTACTTCTTATGCTCCGTCGAAGGGGGAAATGATTATGGTCTTCGGACGTACCACCTCGTATATGTGCGTCCTAAACACTTTACTTAGAATGTAAAACTGGATTTAGTAGAAACTTCACACAATGATACGTACAGGGCGTTACGTGGAAGGGCATTGTACAAAAACCATATCTCACTTTTCGAATTATCTGCCTTTGTCATATTTTCTTGTTAGGAGCGAAACTCCATAACTGTAGGATGGTTTGTTTGAAACTTCATGCATTATAGAGGAAATTCAGTTTGAATGCATTGTCAAGAGACATTACTCTATCTTAATTACATTTTGAATTATCTCCCTTAGTCACAATTTCTTGTCAATGGCATCACTCCAAAACCGTTGGGATTATTTTGTTGAAATTTCACACATTGAAGACATCGAGAGGAAGTGTACACGAGCCACAAATCTAGCTTACGTTTTTAAAGTTTATCTCCCATGATTATATTTTCTTATCCGGAGCATTCCTACACAACTATGAAACGGATTTTGTTGAAACGTCACACAATGATTAAGGATATAAAGAAGAACAGTGTACAAGAAACATAATTCTATTTCACATACTTTTCAATTTACTCCCTACATACTACGTATTCTTGTCAGGAGCATAGTTAAAAAACTATTGAATGGATTTTGTTCGAACTTCACACAAAAGATAGAGGTCATTGACAGTAAATGTTAAATATTACTAAAGAATGATACAGTCAAGGGATGAAGTAACTGCTTATTCCAATAATAATAACTATTTCAGAACCTCAGTTTACTATAACAATCCCTGATCAGTGTTTATTCATCTTTCACTCAAACAAACGTTTCAGCAGGGGATTTTTCTCTTGTTTATCTACTATTTGTCTCTTGATGGTTTTTGTGATATAGTTTTTTATGTGGATTCCATCACTTAAACATCTAGCCTTACATATACAAAATGTCAGGACAATAACTTGATAACATTTTCATATTTCTCAATTATCAGTCATAGTAATTGAAACTGGTACATACCCTCGACCAAAGTATATATCAACAGTACCGTAGATTCTAATTCCATGTGTTTTACAAATATAAATTCCTAACATCTGAATATGTAAAGAAATTGACCATTTTGTATTAGTAAGCATAAATGGACAGATGTCAGAGAGACACTAAACAACATAGTCACACAATTCACCAACCTGTACTTCTTGCTAAGTTGAGCTCAAAATAACAACAAATACAACAACGGGGAAAATTTTATTTACAATTGTTGCTATTTAAAAATCATTTGGACAGATCGAGGGCTGAAATCAAAACTAGTCTATCTGCTTACAAATAAAACAGCAGATATACTTAATTTGTTTCCATCCTCTAAATCAGACATTTCCTTAAAAGTTAAATGGAACAAATATTGTATACATCATATAAAGAATAAGTATAAAAAATTATGAATAATTAAATATCCGATCATTTAGTCAATAGATATTGCTTAAAGTATAAATAATTATTAAAGCTCATCAATATCAAATAATGACGGCAGCATTATTGTTTACATCATACCAGTAACAAAATTGAGCCCAGTCTAGGACACACCCCATCACAGTTTTTTAATAGAAACATTAAAGAGCTATCACTGAAGATGCTGAATACCTCCATGTACCGCCTTGACACAGTAACTGTAACCATGTCAATGATAGTCTTGACACATTTGAGGCATAGAAAACAAGAGTCACATGAGGACTGGCTAATTTTGTCACTTTTTGTCTTTTAAATTCACAGAAGGCATTATGGTGGCTCAATACCGAAAACTTGCCAGTTTCAAGGGCCAAAATGCAGACATGTATGCACAGACCTGGTGTTGTTAATTAAAAAACCACCAAGGAATCATGGACATCAAACTAATGTCCAAGTTTAGTGAAGATGAAATCAAAAATGAAAAGCGCTATTCACAGACTCGTGTACAGCATTTTTTGAATTTTCAAGGGGCCATAACCCCGTCATGCATGTGCAGATCTAGCACGTTTTCGAAAGGAACTCAGTACTCATGGATCTATTCTACTGTATAAGTTTGGTAAACATCAGATAATAAATGAAGGTGCTATTGTGTGCACAAGCTCAGTTAATATGAATTTTTCAAATTTTAAACAGCCTTAATCCAATCATGCATGGGTAGAATTAGCAGATTTTCATAAGGAACCACCAAACTCTCATAACTACTGTACAAGTTCGGTCAACATCGGATACTAAATGAAGGCTTTATTGTCTTCACAAGCTCATTTCAGATTTTTTTCCAGTTTTCAAGGCCATAATCCAGTCACGTATAGGTAGATCTGGCTTGTTTCACAAAGAACCGGGCTCTTATAGATATCCAACTACTGTATAAGTTTTGGTAAATATTGGATGATAAATGAATGGGCTATTGTGTTCACAAGCTCAGTTACCAGGATTTTGTCTAATTTCAAGGGACATAATCCACTAATGCATGGTTGGATCAGGCTGGTTTTCAAAAGGAACAGAGGTCTCAGGATATTTAATTAATATATATTAATAATATAATTATAAGTTTGATTAAGATACAATTGAAACTTATGACTTTATCGTGTACACAAGCAATTGTTTACGAACGCACAGACGACGGACACTGCGACATGGCATAAGTTTTTCTGACCTTTGGCCAGTATAGCAAAAAATTACATATCGGTAAGCAAATGTTAGGCCTTCAATTGCTTAAATTCTATCTGGTAGGAAATTCCGGTCATTGAAGGCAGTGTAAAAGCATGTAGTGGTTTCATTATTGAAACACATTGGGACTTTAAAGTTATTTAGTATTATAATATATATATGAAAGAGCTGGAGATAGCAGGGCAGAGCAGGAGAAGACAGGATAGTGCAGGAATAGACAGAAGAAGCAGAAACCAGTTGTTAAACACAATTTAAACACAATGACAGGCAAGATCACTAAGTCTTGGTTTTAAATCCAAGACAAATAAAACAATACAAAATGATAAAATGTACACTTGAATAGAACTCTGATTATATCAGAATGAAGTGGAATGAGTAATGGCTTCCAAATTTTTGAACACAGATAAATATTGACAATTTTTCTAACGAAAGATAACATAGTATAACATCTGAGACAATATAAACAAAAGAAGAATATTGAAAAATGGCTTAAATACACAAAACAAATTGAACATTCTAATATACAAAACAAGATAATATAATACAACAAGGAACTTGGAAGCCTACCTTAATAATATAGAAACAGATAACCATTTTCAGACAATAAAATTATATACCCTCTGCTTCAAAGATGAGAAAAACATTGATAATAATCAGCAATCTGTTGAAAAATGATGCATGTCTTCTAGAACTGATGCTTCCAGTCAATAAATTATTTGCATAGTAGGCAAAATATATGCTCAATAGTTTTAAATTACCTATTTTCTGATATTTAACACTGTTTGCTTTTATTTAAAAATCAAAATGTTACATTAATAAAAATTTGTAATTAATGTATACAGACATAACAAAAAGCCGACCATTGTAATTGATTGTACTCATTAAAAAGATATAACTAACAAAACACATGATGCATTGAATAAAATCATTGGTAATTGACAATTTCAACAAATTGCTAAAAACTCCAGATAAACATGAGTAAATCTACATGTGCCACAGTGGAGGCATAACTATCTCAACATCAGGCCTATGTATTCACAACAGTTATTTTTTAATGTAAACAAAAAATGTGAACATATGACCTATATATGACAACAGTTTTGCACTAAATCTTCGATATGATGTCATGACTGTACACAAAATGTCTTGGAAATAACAAAATGGCAAGTCGAGCGCGATAACTGCACTCAATGATAGAATGCCAGGCCAAAGTTTCACATTCCCAGCCTTGTGATGTTTGTGTTTCAACATATTTCTAAAGTCAAGGAAAATAGCTTCATTTTATTTGGGTCAAAATTTAAAGCCTTAGGTGTCCAGCTTCACATGTAAAAGTAGTTTTATGTGACTAATGACAGACGAGAGCAAATATAAATGCCCAATTTTCAATGGAGGGGGCACAAAATAAAACAAATAATTTCCATAGGGTTTACTTTGACAAACAAAGACCTCCTGATATAAGCATTAATGCTTTAAAAGGTTGAATCATTCTTCTTGCAGGGAAAAAATGTGTTAAATCCTCTAAAGATACCCACAGCCACGTTTCAACATATATACCTTTGCACATGATGCATAACCTAATTAAATAACTTTATTACATAAATTTACATGTCTTAAAAAACAGCTAAAAATCATTTTAAATTGAATTGACAATTAATGACATGACATTTATTACTGTGATATTTTAAGTTATTGTAGAGGACACTTTTCGCTTCAACACCAGTTTTTTCATGTGCAAAGGAACAAATTAATCATAAACAAGATATTAAACGAATCAAGGGTGTGTTTTCTTCAACTCCTCAAAGCAGAGATAAATAGCGTCCTTATCAAAGGTTACATCCCTGCAGGTTTCCATTGCAGTGATAAATTTATCAGTTGTAGCATGTTGGCCCTGTTTATCTACCCACCGCCTCAACATCTGATAAATTTGATCTCTAATTTTACGAGAGTCCTCCATTATATGTTCGATTTGGACTTGTGTAATACCTAATTCCAGAGCAAGGAATTTCCAATTTGAGCCAATATATTCGCTCAATTTATGACAGTCCTCCCTACACAATTGGTTTCGTCTCTGGTTAACTAAGAAAAAGAAAAGCAATACTGTTTTAACATCAGAACTACAAATAATAATTCTCACCAGAGAAAATGTAACAGAACAACACAGCATTTGCGAACTTAGAAGAGGACCATCTTAAAATTTACCAGACCGAGTTTAGTTACCTTGCATTATATGGTTCAAGAGAAGAAGTCGTTTCTCTGCAAAGTAAATGTAAAGTTCCCCACTTGATTTTTTGTTGTAATGCAGCTTATGACAAAAGGTGATATTATGGCATAATGTAATAAACAGCCAGAGTCATACATTGACCTTTTCAGATATTATGGTGAAGGAAGACCCAGTTGCCTCTTCTAGCATTATTTTGGGCACAGACAGGTGCCTGGGTAGTACACCAGTCATGGCGAATACCCATCGGTCAGTCAGACCTGACCAATAAAAACCGACCAGGTCCGATACAGAATGCCTGTGCGTCGGTCTGTATGTCCGATACGGAACGGTACGAGTCGTACGGGTTTTACAACATCCATTGCTGTTTACACGATGTGGTTGGTCTTCTTACGCGCACCAATTCTGTACATTCCCTTGTCTTTCGGGCATTTGAACTTTGATTGTGTCGTCAAAAAGGCATTTCAGGAGTGAATGTGAACGTAAATAATAATTTTTAACTGTTATTTAACGAAATACGCCAATTATTGGAACATTTGTGTTTGATTTGTTTACTTTCACTTTGAAATGAGCGGTAATTTTCAGCCCGTAATTTTTGAATAACATGTTTTCGGACCGACAAGTTTGCATTTGGTCCGACAAGTTTTCCAAGGTTGTCAGACCAAATGACTGACAAGTCTTGGAAGTCATTCGCCATGACTGGTACACCATCCTCCTTCCATAAGTTAAATAGATAGCTTTCTCACAAACAAACTCTACATCCCATGCGAGATTTAATCAAGCAGCGCTGGAGGTCAAGTGATTGGAAGTCAGTTCAAGACATTAATGCGGGACAGACGTATGCACTAATGCACGGACGGACAAAGCAGCTCCTTGAGGGAGCATAGAAATGGGTCATTGAGTATATATCTTAGTGATGTGTAGAGTAGTTGTCTAGAATGATTAAATCAAGATAGCTAATAAGTCACATACCTGTGTCATTTTTCTTCAAATGTTTTTTTATTTCAGACACGTCTTCCTTCATTTTAGCTTGAACATTCTCAATACTGTCTAATTTCTGCATCACTTTTCCAACTCCATGATCAAATAATTGATCCATTTCGTCCCAAAGCTTTAATGTCTCATCATAATGATCCTTCCTTTCCTCATCAATATCCATGTCGTGCACAGCAGAAATTTTTGACAATAAGTTGGCATTTCCGTTTTTATTACCTAGTCTGTTAAGAATCTGCCAAAAAAAATTAATCTAATTATCAAGTCTTTCATAACATTAAACATGAGCCAACTAGCAATTCTGGTCAATTAAGTATGTTCATAATTATTTGCCAGAAGCTAGTCATTGCAAGCGGCTCACTGATTGGCTATGGACGCATGTTGTTTTCGCCTGTTCAAGATAGAAAATATCAGTTGCAACGAGAATTATAAAGCAGTAGGTGATTATGAAGGTATCAGTATATAAGTGCTAAAGGAGAGTAACTTTTTTTAGCAAAGTTCAATATATAAATTAATCAAGTAAATACAATATACATAGTATACGAGTACATTTTTATATATATAGGTAGGTAATGGTTTCAAAGCATTGATAACATCTTGATAACTCAAGGAAGTTATCATTAATAGGAGAGACTATAAATTATACTATGTAAAGTGTTGCTTTTGAAACACCTCCCCAAAATAGCCCTCTTTGAGCAAGAGGCCCATGAGGGCCAGATGCTCTACTGGGTACATTGTGCACAATGGACATTTGATTTTTCGGTGTTTTTTCGCAGAATATTGTGAGTGATTGCAGTCCCTTATGCCTCCCTTGACTTTTGGTATTTAAAGGGTTGTATCAGAATATAAAAATAAGCCAAGGTGAGTATGGCAGTGGACATCTTGCTGGTTGCATAAGCGATTTGCATCAAATGTTTATTTGCTTATCATTTGATACAACAAATAAAGATTTTCTTTAACATACTATCCCCTCCAAATTGCAAAATATGTTTAGGTCCCTTCCTGCACACATGAATGCAAATCATCTTATGAAGTTTGACTGGCAGTAATATAATATAAATAAAAGTTGTCATGTTACATATTATTATTATTAACTGCTGACAAGTAATATTCAACTTTTAAATCAGCTTAGCACCAATCTTTAAAATATTTATTACATTCAAGTAATTTTTTATCAATATGCAAGTAAATTTAATATTTACCACGCCTAAGCTCATTCCATTTTGAAGTTAAGTCAGTCTCAGATATGAATACTGTAGCACTGTGTGCCAGCTGAAAAAACAAAACAGCCATATTATCAGCCTTATCCTTGGGGTGGGGGTGGGGGGGGTCATAATAAACTGTCCAAAATAACCAGTGTGACTAAGGAGTTTTAAGCCAAGGCTTTTGATCTTTGAAGCAAATTTATGCCCTATATAGCTACATCCTACTATTACAAAAGGTATAAATTACATTCAGACTGCAACAAATGTTTGTCTCAGAAATTCATTGATATCAAAAAATCAATGCTCAGTTCCATGTCTTTGATTAGTAAATTTCACCAGTCAACTAAATCTGCATGATGCCAATTGTTAGAGCAAACAGGAAGAATTCTTTTTACTCTCCAAGTGATTCCTATAGTCTGGACCAAAATAAACAAATTTTCTAGATTAATGTGAAAACCCTTGCAGGTTGGCTCAGAGTTTGGACAGACTACAAAGACATTAACCTATATAGCATTTACCACTCTAAATGTGAACACCCCTTGATTCCCATAGGTCTCTAATCACAGCCCAAACCCCTTGTTCAGCTAAAAGTTATCGAAGCATTGAAGTCCAACCCTGTTCAGCTAAAGTTACGAGATGAAATCACAGAAGTCTGTAAACTTAACTGATAGCATTGAAAACTGGTCATACGATAAGTGTAACCTTCTAACTATAATAATCGACATGAAACTGTGTACTACTACAGTTACGTACATTCATTTCCTTAATCTAGTTATGTCGGCCTCTTACTGATAAGTCTGTTGGATCATCACTGTCCCACACTGGATCTGTTTGTTGGCGAAGACCACAAACATTTTTCAGAAGGCATGCAAGTAGGGTTATATCAAACTTAGATGACAATGGCTTCTTGTCTATTGGTGGTAAAAAGCTGTTGCTGTGAATTGGTGATTATATGTTTTGTTCATTAAAAACTTTAGTTGATTGTACTCGCTAAAGGTTAGCATTTAAGTATTGCATGAAGTCATTGTTCACCAGCTGATTGAACAACATCCTCAGAACCTCTGCACCAATTTTCTATCAACAGATATTGATATCCGGAATGTAAATTTTCTGAAAAATATAATACAAGCATTGATATTTATATGAAATCTGTTATTCTTTCCTTGTACACTGCAACTTCATTATAACGCGATGGGAAGGGGTGCAAGACTTGAGATCACGTTATAATCCGACCATGTTATAAATCTAAAGACATATTAACCATACCAATTTACCCCACCCACCCGATATAGCGTTGTGCATACTACGTTTTCATAAATAATCATATTGGTTTTAATAAAAAAATAGGAAGATTAAATTATATAAAACTGTTTTATGCATTATAATTCTGAACAATTTCAACACAAAACTAACAAGAGATGTTTGTAAAAACATTATGCCCCCTGTGTGACACTGACCTTTGACCCCTGACCCCAAGATCGATAGGGTTCCTCCTGCTACTGAATATTAATGTGTGGACTGAGTTTGAGGATGAAAATTGAAGGGGTTTTCGAGTTATTGATTGGAAACGGTTTGTGGGGCAATTCACATTATTTAAAAACAACGCTAAAATAGTGGTCATTTTCTTTTGGAAACGCGACATTTTTGGCATAGTGAACTGCAAAAAAAATGTATATGCCCTTTAAGTCTACACGTGTGAAAAACAGCCACAACTAAGGGGGTTAACCAGCAGGATCACATCAAGGTTCAAAAGATTGACCGCTGTCTGATCAGACATGAAAGAGATTACTGATGTGGCAATCGTGTGCAAACTGTGAAAGCAGCAATCAATTCCAGAGGGTCAGTTGGGCTATGCTTCGTATTAAA